>JAHLJS010000009.1:54141760-54788903 GCA_038502445.1 Eremochloa ophiuroides | reverse complement strand
GCTCTTGGATCCTAGATGAATGCAATAGCATAAAGATCAGGTATGGACCTCCAGTATTTATTGTATTTATCAATCATAGGTTGGATCACAGGTCTAATATGTTCATCATTTTGATACCTATACAGGTGTAAAGCAATTCTAACAAGATGATGAACCATAAGAGGAGCAGTAGGATAATACACACCAGACAATGCAACAGTTGAATCATAAAACAGTTCAAGAAATGACAGTATTTTAGTTGCCATAGTCCAGTGTTCACCAGTTAAAAGGAATGGACCTCCTCTAGGTCTAGGGTAATGAGACTCAATAAAAGTATTAAAGGTTTCTTTGTGAGGCATCAAGTGTTTAAGCATTAAGTATGTGGAGTTCCATCTAACATCCATGTCCAGTCCAAACTTCCTAGGTCTAATGCCAACAGCAATGCAATAACTCTTGTATGCAGCAATTCTTTGGTTGGAAGAATTAAGATATGAAATTGCAGTTCTGAAATTGTCAATCATAGGATTAACAACAACCAAAGTCTCCTTAACTATCAAGTTAATAATGTGACAAGCACAGCGTTGATGCAGGAACAGATCAGCACCCAAATACTCTTTAAGTATAGGTTTCAGTTTATCCTTGGCATTTTTATTAGCAGATGCATTATCCAATGTCACAGAAAAAACCTTATTAAGTATGCCATACTCAGAAAGCACATTATGCACACACTCAGCAATGTTCTCAGCATTATGTGATGCATCTATAAGCCTTAACCCAAGAACCCTTTTCTCCAGTTGCCAATCAGCATTAATATAATGACCCACAACACTAAGATAATCCTCTTTAGCGTTTCTAGACCAAATATCAGAAGTGATAGCAACAGATGAAACTTTAGAGTCCTGTAAGGACACCGTCAACTTTTCTCTCGTGTCATTGAAATACTTAAAAACATCTCTACCAGTGGTTTTCTTAGAGACAGGGTTAAACCTAGGGTTATGAGCATTTTTGATGTAACCAGTGAAAGCTTCAATTTCCCCAATACAAAGTGGAAGATCTAATCTAGCAAGCAAACGAAGAAGTTATACACGTGCTGTCTCAGCAGAGTACTCCTAGTGACGAACAGTACCATCAGGATGAAAGAAATGTGAGTTTGAGACATGCGACACTTCTCACGCTTCTTAACACACTTAAGAAGATGCCGAGCGAGATGGCCAGTGCCACTAGACGACAGAGCAGAGTACTGCTTACGGCAATGGAGGCAGGAGGCAGCATAACTGACCTTCTTACCATTAACAACCTTGTAGAGCTTCTCAAAGTCCTCCCAGATTGGAGAGGTGGAAGGTCAATTGGAGCCGACAGGCTACTGGTCATTGCTCGTAGCCTCAGCCTGAGCGCCCTGACCAGCAGCAGCAGGGGCGTCGCCTTCGGGCTGCTCGAGCAGAATGGGATCAGCAGCCGAACGTCCAAAGAGCTCATCGGCGTCCGCGCGAACGTCGTCCTCCTCGTCATCTCCAGCCATCCCGCACAGACGCAACTCATCGTTGATGGTCATGGAGTGACCAATCCCATCCTCGTCCGCCATAACTCCGGCCTCCGGTTCCTCAACGGCTACCAAAATACCAAAAAAATGGTTAGGGTATGGGTTAGGCCTTACCACGAAGAACTTAGGGTTAGGGTTTGGACTTACCCCTAAGACCGGAGCACCGAAGACGCCGGAGAGGTCGACGACGCACAGATCCGGCACCTTGGTACCTCGACGGTCTCGCCTCGGCAAGAGACCGGAGCCCCAGAGGTGATGGCGAGCGAGGTCGACGACGGAGAGACGACTCTGATCCAGCCAAGATGCGGAGGACGAGGTGCAATCGATGTTCAGGGATGAAGAAGAGGGGTAGAGATGGCCGTGCCGTGTGCTCATGCCGACCACCGGTGGCTCGGACAGCCACCGGAGAGGGAAAAGAGAGAGGCTAGGGTTAGGGTTTCCCCGGGTGGCTGCGGCGGAGAGGGAACATGAGAAAGAAGCGAGAGAACCAAATGAGGAGGCGAGGAGGAAAGGGGATTAGGGTTTCCCCCGACGGCCGTGGTGCTGCCTTATATAGGCCTCCCAGTGGCGCCCTACATCCAACGGCTAGGAGCGGGGGAGCCGGCATCAACGGCCAGGAGGCGTGCCGACGCCGTGCCGCCCGTTGGGGCGGGCCGTGGCCGTGCCGGCACTATGGGCCGGTTTGCAGGCCCAGGCACGGGCACGAGGGTGGTCTGGGCCAGGCACGAGCACGGGACAGGCCGTGCCGCCCCGGGCCAGTGCCGTGCTTTTTTGCACCGGGCCCGTGCTGGCCCGCTAGGCCAAGCCCGTTTGGAAAACTATACCTCCTCTCTTCCCCTCCACCACTCTCTACCCCCCTGCTCGAGCTTCACTCCTTTCAGGTCACCCCTCCCCTTCTTCCCTGCATCCTCCCCCTCTCTAGCACTTCTCCAACCAGCAAGAATCAAGAGGAAAGCAGAAAACGAATTGAGGAGGAGGAGAGGATCGAGTAGAGCTGAATCTTGGGTGAAGGATGATTTTTCCCCTTTGTTTTCTTGCTGCCCTAGCTTGGGAACGACCAAGGTGAGGTGGTTCAACTCTTGTATGTTCTGATTGAAGTGTTTTAAATGGTGTTTGGCCTACAAATCTTGTGGTTTTGTGAGAGGAATTGATTTACGGGTTTGATTTAGGGTTTGCTGTCCTGTAAAACGAGCAGATCTGCTATTCGTGTGGTTTACATGACCTAAACAACTTTTCCTCTAGAAGTGGATAATAGGAAAGTTGTAGGGTACCTTTAGAACTATTATCTCATGAAATTTTGTGATTTTAGTCCCATTGGTTTAAGAGATATGAATTTTAGAAGTTAGCTGCTGCTCCCTATCAGAGTTCTGGACAGAACTGAATCTAAGTGGATTTTGGGATCTTTAGAGGCATTATGTGACTTTAAAAATTATAAGATACTTGTACTGATTTGTCTTGGCTTTCCAAATTGGTAAGAATTACTGCTTTTGGATAAGTATAACTTTAGATATAGATTTTCAAAGTCAGAGACGCTGTTTTCTCTGCAGATTTTTCAGTTAATTTTGCTCATGCATTATGCCTTTTTGCTGACCCTATATGCAAATATGAGTAATATGGAAGTTGTAGGATATGAAATGATTTGATAGCTGGTGAAATTTCAAAATGTTTGGCCATAAGTATATGGAGTTATAAACATATTGTCGGGTACCAAAGTATGGGGTACCCAACTTCTATGCAAAAACACTTATTCCCAACACAGCCCGGCCCAGGCAAAGCCCGTAAAAGCTCATGAAGGCCGCAACAACAGAGGCCCATGACAATGCCGCATTAACGCCAACCTACCCTCGGGAGAATGGCACCCTCGGGCGCCAATTCTCCGATTCGCTCGAGCCTCCCTGGGAGAGCACAAGAAAGCGGCACCCTCGGGCGTCAATTCTCCGATTCGCCCGAGCCTCCCCGAAAGAGCTCGGGAGAGCGGCACCCTCGGGCGCCAATTCTCCGATTCGCCCGAGCCTCCCTGAGAGAGCTTGGGAGAGCAGCACCCTCGGGCGCTGATTCTCCGATTCGCCCGAGCTTCGCCATCCCCCTCGGGCGCAATATCTCAAAAAGCATCCAATGTACGATTGACGTCAGCGGAGCAATCTTAGACCACAAGGGACCTCTCTGACCATTGTACAGGCATGGTCCCATCGGAGGGCCCCTTGACACAACAGCGCCCCGAACGCGCACGTTCGCCGTACCAACTGCCCCATCTCCTCTGGCGGATGATCTGACGGTCCTCCTCCTCCCACGCCGCTACAGAGACAGTCAACCGTACGGCTCCTCGGGCTGACAAGGAGATTCGCCAACCATGATGGCGACTGCCATGCCCCGGTCACACGTGTAACACCAGGGAATGGGGAATAACAGTCGCCCAGCCAACCCGGGGGAATGGGCAAGCCTTACGACCAGTCTCGCCTATCCCCTGAAACATACTTCACAGGGAAAAAGAAGCGCCCGAAGGAGGTCGCTCCCCCCGCTCTGTCCCATCAAGCCCCCGACGGCACCAAGGTGTCCCGAGCTTCGAGAGCTCATACTCAAAGGTCAACCTATCTACTCGTTGCACTGTGCAGGGTTGGACGCGACGGCATGACGTAGTGCCACACAGCAAACACTGTCCAGCACTGTGAGACACCTTGGAACTCACCAATGGAACAGTGGTGAATCAGCCGAATGACTAATGCCATACCACCGAGAGCAGAGGCCATACCCTTGTAACTATAAAAGGGAGAGCAGAGGCCAGCCTTAGACAGGTTCCAAGTTCTCAAGCTATCACACACTCCACACCACACACAACAACCAGCGACTTGTATACACTTCGACACTCACAAGAGACTTGGGAGCACTTCCCTCTCTCGCCTAGCTTGTAACCCCCTACTACAAGCACCCCGGTGCAAGGCAACACGACTCTCCTCTCCACTGGACATAGGGCCCGCCTAGCCTGAACCAGTATAATCCCGTGTTCCCCCTTGCACACCACCCGTAACCTCAACCGCAAAACACAAAATTACTAGCCGGTGTTAGTACCCGCCAAAAGTAGCACCGACAGTTCGCGCTCCAGGTAGGGGCCTCTTGTGTGTTGACTTAGGTTACGGATGGCCGACATCTCCATGACGCTTCCTGCTGGCGCGGTGCTCCTGTTTGGGATCTTGAGTTTGTGGCCACCGGCCAGGGGCTCGAGATGAACCCGCGCCCAACTTAACCCTGCACCATCATCGTCCTGACTCCGGCCGGGGAAAGGACAACGGCGACGCTTCCTCCCGTCCCAGAGGATGAGGGGAACGCCGCACGTCACGCTTCCCGGCGGACCAGGAGGAGGAGGCGCAACCGCGCCAACCTGCCCCAGGTCATGGAAAGCGTGGCCACCTAGGTGTCCCCAGCAGGGGACGCCAACCCGGCACCGCCCGCCATCCCGGCACCTCCGGCGCCGGCAGCCACACGCCTGTCAACCGCCCGAAGGATGGGCGGGGGCGGGATCGCGGCGTTAACGGGTCTCTCTCTCCGCCCTTATGGCGGGAGGGGGACGGCGCCATCATCTCTCTTCGGGCTCCAAAGCGCTGTGGACGCCCACGTCCGCGCAATCCGCGCTCTGCTGCACGATTTGGTGGAGACACCTGTCCACCGCCTCGAGCGTCTAGATGACCTCGTGGGCAACCACGTGGCCTCCCCACCGTCCTCTCCCAGGAGCAAACCTAGGGCATATGGCGGGGAGGAGACAGACTCCACTGACAGTCTCACCCCCCGAGAATACTCGGAGGAGTGGGATCGTCGCGGTTGGACCTCACCGTCACGAAGGGGCCCCAGCGACGACGACGATGAGTTCTGGGCGAACGTGGACTTCACGGTCCACCCCGACGATTCGTGGGAGGACGCCCCGAGTGTTATCACTGACTCTGACCAGTACTACATCGACCCTGCTCGGGAATGCTACCACTTGGTGCACCCCGAAGATGGACGAGTGGAGGACGTCCATTCGGGGGACGACAATGACGTACCTTCCCCACTCCAGCCGCAACACACCCCGCCTCCGGCGACTCGGCGGCCTGCACGGTCAGCCCCGCCGCAGGACCCGGGGGCTGGGACATCTCGCCCCGCGCACCAGTCTCCGGAGCTAGAGCAGCTCCGGGAACTCGAGGCGCGGATGGACGAGGACCGCCTACGCCTCACCCAGCTACGAGCCGTGCTCGAGCGCGAGGAGCAGCAGGGCACGGACGAAGCAGCTCGTCACCGGGCACGGGATGTTCAGGCTCGTATCATCGTCGACGATGGAGCCGGAACACCAGGAGCCTTGCCTCGAGCAAGCCGTAAGCTCACGGAGGTGGCAATGCTGCTCCGGAGCCTCCCTGAGCCCTCCACCGAGGAGGCACGGCAGCTACGGAACCAGCTCAAGGACCTCCTGGAGGATGTAGCCGTCCTCCAGGCAGAAAGTTCAGTGTCACACCATTGTGGCGTTGAAAGCCACCAACATGGCGGTGTGGCACGCCACGAGCGCGAGGCCTCGGTGCATCCCGAGGTCCCGAGGGCCCCGTCGGTCCACCAACGGCTTGGCAAGGACGTCGACGTCCAAGCCATCCTTCAAGCCCGCGGTTGACGAAAGACCGATGGAGCCGCACGAGGCTACCTTGTCTATCGGGGCGGGTGCTACGGCTCGGACGAGGACCGCGAGCCCTCACCCGAGCCCTCAGGTCCTCGCGTCTTCAGCGAGGCCATCCGAAGGGCCAGATTCCCACCCCGGTTCCAACAGCTGGCCAACATAGCCAAGTATTCGGGAGAAACCAACCCCGAACTGTGGCTAGCGGATTGTCGTCTTGCGTGCCAGCTTGGTGGTGCGCAGGATGATCTCATCATCATCCGCAACCTCCCCCTGTTCCTTGCGGACTCTGCAAGAGCTTGGCTGGAATATCTCCCCCCGCGGTTGATCTTTGACTGGAGTGATCTGGTCAAGATCTTCGTAGGGAACTTTCAGGGCACGTACGTGCGCCCTGGCAATTCCTGGGACCTCAGAAGCTGTAAATAGAAGCCGGGCGAGTCCCTCAGGGACTACATCCGGCGATTCTCTAAGCAGTATAATGAGCTAGCCCAAGTTGCCGACTCCGACGTCGTCGGAGCATTTGCCGCAGGAACTTCCTGTAAAGAGCTCGTTCATGAGCTCGGACGCCAGACCCCCACCAGCGTTTCCGAGCTCATGAAGATAGCAACCAGCTTCGCCTCGGGGGACGAGGCAGTGGGAGCCCTCTTCTCCGACCCAAAGGGCAAACGGAAGGAGGAGGCCCCCGAGGGCACCTCTTCTCGAGGCCCAAACAGCAAGAAAAAGAAAGGGAAGGGAAAGGCCCCCCTCCGCAGTGACTCGCTTGTGGCAGCCACCGAGCCCAAGAGGGAACAACCCCCCGGGGCCGCTTCGACGAGATACTCAACAAGCCGTGCCCTTACCATCAGGGTCCAGTGCATCACACACTAGGGCAGTGTGTGATGCTTAAAAAACACTACGGCCGGCAGGCGTTCAAGGACGACGCCGGCAAGAAGCCTGCCAGAGATCAGGAGGACAAGGACGGGAAGGACGATGAGTTCCCGCCCGTCGACAAGTGCTTCATGGTCTTAGGCGGGCCCGGGACCGCTCCTACGCCGCGAGAGCAAAAGCGCGAGTGCAGGGAGGTTTACTCTGTCGGACCAGCGACACCGCGCTTCCTCGACTGGTCCCACGACGCCATCACCTTCAGCAGGGACGATCACCCGGACTACGTCCCTTCACCGGGGTGTTACCCACTCGTTGTCAACCCCGTCGTCGGCAACACGAGGCTCTCCAAAGTCCTCATGGATGGAGGCAGCGGCCTCAACATTCTCTACGCTGAGACCCTTGACTTGATGGGGATCAGCCGCTTGCTCCTCCGGGCCACAACGTCCCTGTTCCACGGGATAGTGCCTGGGAAGAGCGTGCAACCCCTCGGGCAGATCGACCTGTCCATCTACTTCGGGACTCCTGACAACTTCAGGAAGGAAGTCCTGACGTTCGAAGTGGTAGGCTTCCACGGCACCTACCACTCCATCCTCGGGAGGCCATGGTACGCCAAATTCATGGCGGTCCCAAACTACACCTACCTCAAGCTCAAGATGCCAGGGCCAAAGGGGGTGATCACCATCGGCGCTTCTTACCAGCACGCGTACCAGTGCGACGTTGAGTGCTGCGAGTACGGTGGCGCGCTGGTGGAATCCGAGGCCCTCATTGCCGACCATGAAAGGATGGCAAAGGAGGTCCCCGACCCCAAGAAGGTCACGGGCACCTTTGAGCCCGCTGAGGGGGTGAAGGAGGTGCCCTTCAACCCGAGCTCCCCCGACGGCAAGGTGCTGAAGATTAGCACCACCCTCGACCCGAAATAGGAGGCCGTGCTCGTCGACTTCCTCCGCAAGCACGCCGACGTGTTTGCATGGAGTCCCTCGGATAAGCCAGGCATCCCGAGGGAGGTTGCATGCTCAAAGTTTTTGGGGACCTCATCGGGCGGACCGTTGAGGCTTACGTAGACGATATAGTGATAAAATCTAGGAAGGCCAGTGACTTAGTAGCCAACCTAGAAAAGGCATTCGAGTACCTCAAGAAGCGAAACATAGAGCTAAACTCCGAGAAGTGCGTTTTCGGGGTCCCTCGGGGCATGCTCCTCGGGTTCATCGTTTCCGAGCATGGCATCGAAGCCAACCCAGAAAAGATATCGGCCATCACACAGATGGGTCCGATTCGGAACCTCAAAGGTGTGCAAAAGCTTATGGGATGTCTCGCGGCCTTGAGTCGATTCATCTTAAGGCTCAGCGAGAGGGGACTTCCCCTATATCGGTTGCTAAAGAAAAATGAGTACTTTACCTGGACCACCGAGGCCCAGGAAGCCCTCGAAAGGCTTAAGGCTTTGCTTTCAAAAGCGCCAATTCTCGTGCCTCCTATAAAAGGGGAAAATCTCTTGCTGTATGTCGCTGCTACTAATCAAGTTGTGAGCGCGGCGATCGTCGTGGAAAGGCAAGAAGAAGGGCACACATTACTGGTACAGCGGCCGGTCTACTTAATTAGCAAAGTCTTGTCCAAAACCAAGACACGCTACCCTCAGATCCAGAAGCTGGTGTACGCAATCATTCTTGCCCGGCGCAAGTTGCGACACTACTTCGAATCCCATCCCATGACCGTGGTATCATCGTTCCCCCTCGGGGAGGTGATCCAGAATCGGGAGACGACTGGGAGGATCGCTAAATGGGCTATCGAGCTCATGGGTGATGGCATCACCTACGTGCCACGCAAGGCCATTAAGTCCCAGGTGCTAGCGGACTTCGTGGCAGAGTGGACCAAGATGCAGCTACCGCCACTCCCGACCCAAGAAGAGTATTGGGTCATGTACTTCGATGGATCGATGATGAAGACCGGTGCTGGCGCAGGCATCATCTTCGTTTCACCCCTCGGGGTGGCTCAAGTACTTGCTGCGGCTGCACTTCACGGCTTCCAACAATGTGGCCGAATATGAGGTTCTGGTCAACGGTCTCCACATCGTCATCGAGCTCGGGATCCGGCGCCTTGAGGTCCGGGGGGACTCCCAGCTCGTCGTGGACTAGGTCATGAAGGAGTCGACGTGCCAGAACCCCAAGATGGCCACCTACTACAAGCTGGTGCGGTTGCTCGAGGAGAAATTCGACGGCCTCGAGCTCAACCACTTCGTGCGCAAGTACAACGAGAAGGTCGACGAGTTGGCGAAAATCACATCCGAAAGGGCTACGGTCCTGACGGGCGTATTTGCCAATGACCTCCATAAGCCCTCGGTCAGTGTTGATCCCTCGGGGGCCAAGGGGAAGAAGACCCCCGAGCCCCCGGGAGAAGTTGGATCGTCTTCAAACCACGCAGGCCCCTCGGGGGCTGCCGACCCCTCTGACAAAGGGGAGCTACCTGAGACCCTGGCTGAAGACGGGGACAAAGCCGAGGCGATGGAAATTGAAGCCGAGATGGACGACGACGAGCCGGACTGGCGCAAGCCGCTGGTTAGCTGGCTCGTCTGAGGAATCTTACCCTCGGACAAAACCAGTGCACGACGGCTGACACATAAGGCTAAGTCTTTCACGATGATCGACGGTAACATCTATCAACGGAGTCCCTTGGGCGTCCTCCAGCGTTGCATTCCCTTCATTCAAGGCAAACGCCTACTCGAATAGATACACGCCGGAGCCTGCGGTCACCACGCCGCACCAAGAACTCTTGTCGGTAACGCCTTTCGACAGGGCTTCTACTGGCCAACCGCCGTGGCCGATGCCACCGAGGTGGTACGCTCCTGCGAGGGATGCTAGTACTACGCTCGGCAGACACATCTCCCGGCCCAAGCTCTCCAGACGATTCCTCTCACTTGGCCATTCGCCGTATGGGGACTGGACCTTGTCGGGCTCCTCCAAAAGGCGCCCGGGGGCTTCACCCACTTGCTTGTCGCCATTGACAAGTTCTCAAAGTGGATCGAGGCCCGGCCGATGTAACAGAACCGGCTAAATCACCTGGCCCACCGGCACCTGTCATTGTCACTAACGACTTCTGACAGCCGGGCCCGTGTCCCAAATGATCTAGACAGGTCTGTCGGGCTACATTAGCGCCCTTTTCTCCGACAGGATCACCATTGCAGAATCATCACAGGATTACAACATTTCATAATAAAATACATCAGAGTAACAGTGCGGAAGATTACATAACATTTAGATTACAAACCGGTTGTTCAAATAGGATTCAAATATAGTTATTACAGACCAGAGGACATAGCAGTATCAGGGGAATAGTTACACAATACTAGATAAGATAACTTGAACCCTGCCCACGAGTTCCACTTCACTCATCATCGCTGCCTTCCTCGACCACAGTCACACAGCAAGGGGCAAGACAGACCTCCGGCGGCGGTCCTCCTGCAACAGGGGTTAACAAACCCTGAGTACTTGGGGTACTCCGCAAGACTTACCCGACTAAAGGTGTAAGATGAGACTTAGGAATGTAAGGCTGTGGGTAAGGCTAGCAGAAGGTAAGGAGTTTGCAGAAAAGCAATCTATCCTGTTCCATATTTTATTTTGTCATTATTATAATCATATTTATAACTCCAATATTCAGACTCATGTATCATCATTCTTTCAATTACTTTATTCATTCAGAAAACACCTAGTTGAGAACCACTTTTCGGTGTAGAGTGTGAGGATCAAGTCTCCATAACCGAGGAGCACGTCGATTCGAATCCAGAAAGTACCCAGCTGGGGATTCTAACCACACTGCATATGCAGCACGCCGGCATACATATACCAACCCGTTGTCACGGCTTTGCTATCCCGGAACCGGTCCTGCGCCACCCGAGAGCACAGTACTCCACTCTTATCCAGGCACGCCGGCCACGTGGGTACAAGATACTCTCGCCATCTCTCCACTCCCAGTGCGTGGTTGTCGGTTCCAGCAATAGCGTCACCGAACTCTAGGCTTTCCGCATTGGTATGTGGCTAGGCTGTTCATCATGATCACAGCAGACCTACAACGAACGGTCCCTACTTCCTTCCTGCCGTCAATCCTGCATTGGGACTCTAACCCAAGTACAAGACTACCCGACAGTTTTTATTATCGTGCCTGTCGGGTGAGTGAGACATAGGGAACGCCGCCCCATGAGCTGGCCACCCAACGAAACACGTTTCCAAAGACATCGACCAGTTCCAAACTATTCCGAAAGCGACCTTGCATTGGGACTCCAACCCAAATACACATCGACCAGCGGATAACCAGTTCTTCACCAATTAAAGTATAAGTATAGTCATGGCACAGAAAATAGTTTTTCTTTTATGCAAAGCTAAGTTCATTAAGCATGACTAAGCATTTTTCAAAATTTTCGTTTAAATCAGGTTTCAGGGTATTTATTTGAGACAATGCATCTGGATAGGTAACAATCAACTCCTACCAACCTAATGCAGTAGATTAACTCGAATTATAAATATTTTGCAACAGAAGGGCTGAATGCACCGGGGCTTGCCTTGGATCGTGTACAGCGTCGGGTCGGGATCAGTCCCGCAGATGTCGAATCCTTGGATGACTTCTGGAGTGGCCTCCTCAGTAGTAGTCTCGACCTGGACCCCCTCGGGAACGGGCACTACACGTATGTAATGATGTATGCTTAGCGTGGCATGAGGGCAACAAATGAAATGCTTGAAAGTAAACCATTAATACCTTGAGTACAACTTTCCTTCACGGTAAAGTTGTAAACGATCTACGGAAGGTAAAAGTAATGTTGCCTACTTTTGTTTTATTGACCTTTCTAACGGTCACAGAAAACCGCTACACAGCTTTATGACTACTACCAAGCACTAAGTTCTCAAATTGCCAAGGATCACACAGCGAAAGATCCTTGGTCTTCATTCAACCCAAAAATTCACACAACAAACCTAAATTCATTTTTCTATTTACTTTATTAATCCCTAATTTCACATATATTTATTAATTGACCAAACTAACTTCAATTGCAACCAAACTTTACCAACAGCTAGGTTTTATCCCCAAACAGAGCCACAATAAATTTCATGATTTTTGGATTTACAGAGAATTAATTAAAATTACACAAACTTGCATTTATTAATTACTTCACTGATTTATACAGCAGATTAAAGGCACTGGAACACCCTATATTATATTTTTAACAAATACTACATACTTCAGAGAGCATACACAATTATTCTCACATTTTTCCATTCAACAGATTTAATCATATGAAATAAATAAACTTCAGTACTATTCATATGAATATATAAATGAAAAGCATTTTGAAATTCACTGAAAAAAGAAAAGACCAAACCAGCCCACTACGGCCCATGACCAAAGCGAGCCGGCCCACTCGGCCTGCCCGCACCCGGCGCCGGCGTTTTAGCAAAAGAGACCTTGGGGAAATCGGAAATCAACCCGCGGTCCGATCTATACTATTCACATGAGTCACGGGATTTGCACTTAACCCCTTGGAAAGACCTATCTTCTAACCCGAGGCCCCTGGCCTCTCCTCTGTTTTGACAAAGGCGAGAGCGCCGGCGGTCCGCCGCCCCTAGCTCGCCGACGGTGAGCCGAGGGACGAAACCGAGGGCACTGACGGACTCTAAACTCCAAGGCGAGTCTACCAAGCTAAGACACGACGAGATTCGAGGCGCACAGCACCTGGAGACACGGACGCGGCGGCTCGGTGGCGGCGGCGAGCACGTCGCCGGCGAGCACAAGCCGGTAAAGAGAGGGGGAAAAGGTGCGCGAGCATCTGGGGCTCACCACGAAGCTGGCTGACGGGTCGGTGGAGACGGAGGTGGTTCGGAGAAGGCGACTTGGCGACGGCGGCGGATCCCGGTGGCTCGGCACAACGGCGAACACGCGTTCCGGCGAACCTAGGGAACCAGAGAGTACACCGACGCAAGCGTAAGGTTCAAGGGGTCACGGAGATCACGTTGCGCAACAACCCGAGGCCCAGAGCTTACCCAAACTAGCTCGAGACGACGGCGGAGCTCGCGGCGGCGCTCTGCCCGCCCGCGAAGAAGACACCGGCGTTCCGGTGGTTACGAAGCTCTACAGCTCCCACCGACGGACACAGGCGATGCGCAAGGAAGCTAGCTAGCTGGCTGCAAGATGGAGAGGGTGGTGATGGACGGAGCGCGGCGTATTCGGCCGAGAACCGAGAGGACGACAATGGAGACCCGGGAGAAGAAATGGCGCGGGGAGGGGAAACCCGTCCACTAAAAGGACCAAGGGAGGGGGGCAGGTCCGGGACAGCGCGGCGCACGCCGATCCTCCTCCGAACTGGCGCCCGGGGCAGGATCCCGGCCGGCACGGCGCTCTGCCGGCTCTGTTCGCGAACAGTAAGAGGGGCGAAACACTGTAGCATAGATCCCTAGGGGCTGTCGGTTTTTGACCAAATTCGACTGATTTTGCATACAAACATGAAAAACTGCAAAAACAAAAGTTGTAGGGTTTGAAATTCTGAACAACTTTGCTTTTGGAACTAAATCCAAATTCGAAATATTTTTGAAACTACAGAAAAAGGGGTAAACTAGAGTTTTAAATTTCAAACTGTATTTTCAAAATTACTTTTAAATTTTCTCAACAACTTGAAAAATTGCCAAAATAAAAGTTGTTCTACTCAATGAGCTTTACAACTTCTATTTAGGAAGTTTTGCCAGATTCCAAATAATTTTTGAAATGACCATCCAAAACTAAGTTTTAAATCATTGTTTTGAAATAAATTTGAATTTCCACCACAGAACTTTGAAATCTCTAAAAATAAATGTTCCATTTTAAAAGATCTAAAACTTTTATTAAGGGACTATCTCAAAATTCCTTTTAAATTTTGAATTAGGTTTTGGTCCTAATAAAAGTAAATTTTTAAACCTTTATTTGGGAATTTAATTTTACAAACAAATACTAATTAAATTCAAATCACTCTAGGGACCTAATCACAATCATATGCAAATGATTAATTTAAATATGATGACATGGCAGATTAATTAAATCCGTAATACCCGGGGTATTACAGCCTTCCCCCCTAAAAGAAATCTCGTCCCGAGATTAGGTACATAACCAAGGCTGAAACAAAGTAATGGAAAAGAATAACACAACAAGTTCAAGCTTAAACAAGAGACAAGGGGAAAACATACACATTAAAAGACAGGTTTACATTTTACAAGGTAGCAAAGAACTCAGGGAAGTTTTTTGCCAAGAAATCTTCAAATTCCCAGGTAGCTTCATCTTCAGAATGATCACTCCATTGGATCTTGTACCATCTGGTTGTGGTCCTTCGGGTAACACGGTCCTTTATATCCAAAACTCGTACTGGCTGCTCCGAGTATGTCAATTCAGGTTCAAGTGCTACTCCTTCTACATCGATGACTTGTCCAGGTACTCGGAGACACTTCTTCAACTGAGAAACATGAAACACATTGTGTACTTCCGAGAGATGTTCTGGCAATTCAAGCTTGTAAGCTACCTTTCCCACGCGTCCTATGATTAAGAACGGTCCAATATAACGCGGGGCTAACTTGCCTTTGACTCCAAAACGGTTAACTCCTTTCATAGGCAAAACTTTCAAATATACATAGTCTCCAACCTGAAATGTCAAAGGTCTGCGCCGCTGATCGGCATAACTTTTCTGTCGTGACTGTGCCACTTTCAAATTTTCCTGTATCAGTCGAACCTTCTCTTCAGCTTCATTGACCAAGTCAACTCCATAGAACCATCTTTCTCTAGGCTCGGACCAATTCAATGGAGTACGACACCTGCGGCCATATACTGCCTCAAACGGAGCCATTTTTATACTTTCTTGGTAACTGTTGTTGTACGAGAATTCGGCCAATGCCAAACACTCGTCCCATTTCTCAGGGTAATTGAGTGCACAGGCTCTTAACATGTCTTCAAGTATCTGATTTATTCTCTCTGTCTGTCCGTCAGTCTGAGGATGATAGGCTGTGCTATGCAGGAGTTTTGTACCCAATGATTTATGAAAGGATCTCCAAAATTGGGATATGAACTGAGTGCCTCGGTCAGAGACAATGGTCTTGGGCACTCCATGTAGCTTCATCAGATTTTCTATGTATAGCTTGGCGTAGTGCGGAGCCCTGTACATTTTCTTGACAGGTAAGAAATGAGCTTGTTTAGTGAGGCGGTCCACAACAACCCAGATGGAATTGAAACCCCTAGAGGTTGTTGGGAGACCCATAATGAAATCCATGCTGATGTCTTCCCATTTCCATGCAGGAACAGGTAATGGTTGCAGCTCTCCACCAGGCTTCATGTGTACAGCTTTTACTTTCTGACAAGTGTCGCATTTTGCTACATACTGAGCAATCTCGATCTTCATCTTAGTCCACCAAAACTTCTGTTTCAAATCCTGGTACATTTTGTTGCTTCCTGGATGAATAGAGTATCTTGTCAAATGAGCTTCGTCAAGAATCTTGCCACGTAACTCTGGAATTTTTGGAACTACAAGCCGATTCTTAAACCATACAATCCCTTCATCATCAATTCTGAAACAATCTGCTTTCCCTGCTTGGATTTTCTCTTTGATGTGCCTGATACCTTTACTATTTTTCTGAGCAGCCACGATTTCATCACGGATGGAGGTTTTGATGCTGATATTGCTCCAACTGCCTTGAGGGACTATTTCTATGCCTAATTTTTCTAACCCGTAACATAACGACAGATCATATGGTTTCACAGTCAAGCAATTACAATGAGCCTTCCGACTGAGTGCGTCGGCAACCACATTAGCTTTACCAGGATGGTAGTGCACTTCAATATCATAATCTTTTATCAACTCAAGCCATCTTCGTTGCCTCATATTTAATTCTTCTTGTGTAAAGATGTATTTCAGGCTTTTGTGATCAGTGTAGACATTGCATGTGCTGCCTAACAAGTAGTGACGCCAGATCTTCAATGCATGAACCACAGCTGCCAATTCAAGATCATGAGTGGGATAATTCTCTTCATGAGGCCGGAGTTGTCGTGAAGCATAAGCAATGACTCGGCCCTCTTGCATCAAAACACAACCAAGGCCAGTACCCGACGCTTCGCAGTACACATCAAACGGCTTTTCAATATCTGGCTGAGCAAGGACTGGTGCAGTGGTCAAATATCTCTTCAAGGTTTGAAACGCTGTCTCGCATTCTGGCGACCAGACAAACTTGACCTGAGTCTTCAATAGGTTGGTTATAGGCTTAGCTATTCTTGAGAAATCCGGAATGAATCGGCGGTAATATCCCGCCATTCCCATGAAACTGCGAACCTGGTGCACAGTGGTTGGTGGTTTCCAGTTCAAGATTTCGTCCACCTTAATTGGATCTACGGACACACCTTCCGCTGTCAGGATATGCCCAAGAAATAGAACTCGGTCCAACCAGAACTCACATTTGCTGAATTTGGCATAGAGTTGATGTTCTCTTAAACGGTTCAAGACGATACGGAGGTGGTTGGCATGTTCTTCGGGTGTTTTAGAATAGATCAGGATGTCATCAATGAATACGACAACAAATTTGTCGAGCTCAGGCATGAAGACGGAATTCATGAGGTACATGAAATAGGCGGGTGCATTGGTTAGGCCAAAAGACATGACAAGGTATTCATATAGGCCATATCTAGTGGTGAAAGCTGTTTTTGGGATGTCTTCGGGACGGATCTTTATTTGGTGGTAGCCAGACCTAAGGTCAATCTTGGAAAACACCTTAGCTCCAGCCAGCTGGTCAAAGAGTAGGTCAATACGGGGTAAAGGATATTTGTTTTTGATGGTGACCTCGTTGAGTGGACGGTAATCAATACAGAGTCGGAGGGATTTGTCTTTCTTCTTGACAAAGATGGCAGGACAACCCCAAGGAGATGAGCTGGGCCTGATGAAACCCTTATCTAGCAAATCTTGTAGTTGCACTTTAAGCTCTGCCAATTCCTTAGGAGGCATTCTGTAGGCTCTACGAGATATAGGTGCTGTTCCGGGTTTTAGCTCAATAGCAAATTCCACATCTCGGTCAGGTGGCAAACCAGGCAACTCATCAGGAAACACATCTGGAAACTCGCAGACCACTGGAATCTTCAACACTTCTTCCACTGAGGTGGCACACAGCCTTTGCACGGACTTTTCGATCTTTCTCACGGGCAATGGAAGTTGGATGAGAAGTTGAGTTTGACTATTAGGTATGTTCACTCTTATGGTTCTATTCAACACATCAATCAAGGCCTTGTGCTGATACATCCAATTCATACCTAATATCACATCTATATCCTGATCCTTAAGTACTTTCATTGTGGTTGGGAATTTATGCCCTCCCAGCTCTATAGGTACTCCCTGAACTACCTCTTTAGTAGTTATACGCCCCCCGGGCGAATGTATAAGGAAATCTTCCTTTATTTCCCCAATAGACATATCATGCTTAACCACAAATGTACGGTTGATGAACGAATGAGATGCACCAGAATCAAATAGCAGAACGGCCGAATGGCTAGCAACAGGAAACTTACCCATCATGACAGGTTCTCCAGCAGGAATATCCTCAATCTGAGTGTAATAGACCCGACCTGCCTTCTTGACAGTCTTGCCCTTCTGAGCATGCTGCTAGTGACCACGGTGCTGAACTTGCTGTTGCGGAACACCAGGACTTTTCTGCACATTCTGGTTGTACTGCTTCGGAAAAGGGCAATCACGGGCCCAGTGTCCCACCTTTCCACAGTTGTAGCATGGATGATTATAGTTGGTCTGTGGAGTGTTGATACGAACACCAGGGGCATTCGGCTGAGTGGTGTTTTGCTGATTAGAGGTATGAGAGGTAGCGGCAGTGCGCACAACTACCTGCTAATGGGGATATGACGAACGGTTATGGTGGGTAGGATGATAGATAACTTTCTGGCGTTTCTGACTGCCAGAAGAGCTAGACCTTTTGCTCTTCTTCTTCTCCTCTTGGAGCTGACGGTCGCTTTCCTCAAAAGCTCTTGTACTATCCACTGCCTCATGAAAAGTGCACTTGAGGTTGTTAGACAGACTGCGTTGAATCTTGAAATTCAGGCCTCTGACAAAGCAGGCTCTTTTCTTCGCATCCGTGTTGGTGTGCTCAGGTGCATACTGTGCCAAGTGGTTGAACTGCCCAAGATACTGAGTGACAGTGGACTCATTCTGCTTCAGGGCCAGAAACTGATCCAGCTTCAATTTCATCACACCCGCAGGGATGTAATGAACACGAAAAGCATCACGGAACTCCTGCCAGGTAAGTTGATGTCCAGCATCCTGCGCAGCTAAAAGGTTGGCATACCAAGTAGTCGCTGGGCCACGAAGCTGCTGAGCTGCAAACAGAGGTTTCTGGACCTCGGTACAGTGAATCAATCTAAACTTTTGCTCCATGGCACGGAGCCAATCATCGGCTTCTAAGGGTTCATCAGCCTTAGTGAACACCGGTGGGCGGGTGTCAGTGAAGTCAACATAGGTGGTATCCTCATTATCACGGCGGCCACGACGTCCACCACGATCTTGCTGATTCTGAGCTAGCAGCGCTGCAACATTGGTCAATGCAGCGATGGCCTCTGCCAGAGTGGGTGGAAACTGAGGTGGTTGGGGAACACCAGTTGCATTATCAGAGTTGTCTCCCATCTGTTAATAAGCAAACCCAACTTGAGTCTTACATTAGTTAAGCAAACATAGCAGCACACAGCAATATTACAAAGTTCACACAACATGGCTTGCACCCAGGCAAGACCCACAACCCATAACTAAGGTTTTCTAGGCAAGCACCTATATTACAGGCAAAAGGGAACAACTAGCTGACAACTCTAGGCCACACCGGCCTAGTCCTCATCGATCCCAGACGCGCCAGAAGCGTCACTGTCCTCGTCGATCTCCTCGAAGTCCTCCTCGGCGTCTGCCCCGACGACCTCGACAGGCTCGACCTCCACGTCAACGTCCTCCACGTCCTCATCCTCCTGACCGAGGACAACTCCCAACTCAGGATCCTCCTCCTGCGGTACAGGAATAGGGTGGAGCTCACCATAGAGCTCATGCACCTCCTCGTGCAAGACCTTGTTGTAGAGCTCAAGCTGACCAACACGCTGCTCCGCCTCGAGCATCCTGTCCATGATCGTCTCCTCACGATCCCAAGCTTCATCCCTCTGCTTGGTCAGGCGATCAATCTCCCGACGCAGATCTCGATTGGTCCTCACGTCACGGAAGTGGTTGAGACGTGCCACTCTGTATTCTTCCTCCCACTGCCTGACTAGCTCCTGCAGCCTTCCAACCTCAGCCTCAAGCTCCTCGCTGCTGCGACGAGGTGGGCGACTCCCAGAAGCTCCGTCCCCGCCAGCGCGTGGCGCCAACAGGTGGCGTGGAACGCCACGTGGTCCGGTCATCTTGCGTGCTGTGAGCTTGCAACGGGCCATCTGGAGAAGGTAAGTGGAATTTTAAGATATAATAGGTTAGCAAGAATAGGTTCGGTAAACTATCCCAAAAACCCACTTTAAGGAGGAAGTTAATTAACAGGTGTGATTATCATGATGCATGTACATACTTACGAATTTAAATCATGCAAGGTACCTACATACATAAATAAACTTTTAACATAGGGCTAATAATAATATTATTCCACCAGCTACCTTAATCCTATAAGGTAAAATATAGAACAAGACAAGAACTACTGAACAAGGTAAGGATAGAAGCAATTTGGACCCAAAATAATAGGTTAAACTTTTTATGATCCCAAACATTTTGAAATTTTTGAAAAGTAATCCATAATGATTAGCAATGGAATGCTCTGGTACCAACTGTAACAGAACCGGCTAAATCACCTGGCCCACCGGCACCTGTCATTGTCACTAACGACTTCTGACAGCCGGGCCCGTGTCCCAAATGATCTAGACAGGTCTGTCGGGCTACATTAGCGCCCTTTTCTCCGACAGGATCACCATTGCAGAATCATCACAGGATTACAACATTTCATAATAAAATACATCAGAGTAACAGTGCGAAAGATTACATAACATTTAGATTACAAACCGGTTGTTCAAATAGGATTCAAATATAGTTATTACAGACCAGAGGACATAGCAGTATCAGGGGAATAGTTACACAATACTAGATAAGATAACTTGAACCCTGCCCACGAGTTCCACTTCACTCATCATCGCTGCCTTCCTCGACCACAGTCACACAGCAAGGGGCAAGACAGACCTCCGGCGGCGGTCCTCCTGCAACAGGGGTTAACAAACCCTGAGTACTTGGGGTACTCCGCAAGACTTACCCGACTAAAGGTGTAAGATGAGACTTAGGAATGTAAGGCTGTGGGTAAGGCTAGCAGAAGGTAAGGAGTTTGCAGAAAAGCAATCTATCCTGTTCCATATTTTATTTTGTCATTATTATAATCATATTTATAACTCCAATATTCAGACTCATGTATCATCATTCTTTCAATTACTTTATTCATTCAGAAAACACCTAGTTGAGAACCACTTTTCGGTGTAGAGTGTGAGGATCAAGTCTCCATAACCGAGGAGCACGTCGATTCGAATCCAGAAAGTACCCAGCTGGGGATTCTAACCACACTGCATATGCAGCACGCCGGCATACATATACCAACCCGTTGTCACGGCTTTGCTATCCCGGAACCGGTCCTGCGCCACCCGAGAGCACAGTACTCCACTCTTATCCAGGCACGCCGGCCACGTGGGTACAAGATACTCTCGCCATCTCTCCACTCCCAGTGCGTGGTTGTCGGTTCCAGCAATAGCGTCACCGAACTCTAGGCTTTCCGCATTGGTATGTGGCTAGGCTGTTCATCATGATCACAGCAGACCTACAACGAACGGTCCCTACTTCCTTCCTGCCGTCAATCCTGCATTGGGACTCTAACCCAAGTACAAGACTACCCGACAGTTTTTATTATCGTGCCTGTCGGGTGAGTGAGACATAGGGAACGCCGCCCCATGAGCTGGCCACCCAACGAAACACGTTTCCAAAGACATCGACCAGTTCCAAACTATTCCGAAAGCGACCTTGCATTGGGACTCCAACCCAAATACACATCGACCAGCGGATAACCAGTTCTTCACCAATTAAAGTATAAGTATAGTCATGGCACAGAAAATAGTTTTTCTTTTATGCAAAGCTAAGTTCATTAAGCATGACTAAGCATTTTTCAAAATTTTCGTTTAAATCAGGTTTCAGGGTATTTATTTGAGACAATGCATCTGGATAGGTAACAATCAACTCCTACCAACCTAATGCAGTAGATTAACTCGAATTATAAATATTTTGCAACAGAAGGGCTGAATGCACCGGGGCTTGCCTTGGATCGTGTACAGCATCGGGTCGGGATCAGTCCCGCAGATGTCGAATCCTTGGATGACTTCTGGAGTGGCCTCCTCAGTAGTAGTCTCGACCTGGACCCCCTCGGGAACGGGCACTACACGTATGCAATGATGTATGCTTAGCGTGGCATGAGGGCAACAAATGAAATGCTTGAAAGTAAACCATTAATACCTTGAGTACAACTTTCCTTCACGGTAAAGTTGTAAACGATCTACGGAAGGTAAAAGTAATGTTGCCTACTTTTGTTTTATTGACCTTTCTAACGGTCACAGAAAGCCGCTACACAGCTTTATGACTACTACCAAGCACTAAGTTCTCAAATTGCCAATGATCACACAGCGAAAGATCCTTGGTCTTCATTCAACCCAAAAATTCACACAACAAACCTAAATTCATTTTTCTATTTACTTTATTAATCCCTAATTTCACATATATTTATTAATTGACCAAACTAACTTCAATTGCAACCAAACTTTACCAACAGCTAGGTTTTATCCCCAAACAGAGCCACAATAAATTTCATGATTTTTGGATTTACAGAGAATTAATTAAAATTACACAAACTTGCATTTATTAATTACTTCACTGATTTATACAGCAGATTAAAGGCACTGGAACACCCTATATTATATTTTTAACAAATACTACATACTTCAGAGAGCATACACAATTATTCTCACATTTTTCCATTCAACAGATTTAATCATATGAAATAAATAAACTTCAGTACTATTCATATGAATATATAAATGAAAAGCATTTTGAAATTCACTGAAAAAAGAAAAGACCAAACCAGCCCACTACGGCCCATGACCAAAGCGAGCCGGCCCACTCGGCCTGCCCGCACCCGGCGCCGGCGTTTTAGCAAAAGAGACCTTGGGGAAATCAGAAATCAACCCGCGGTCCGATCTATACTATTCACATGAGTCACGGGATTTGCACTTAACCCCCTGGAAAGACCTATCTTCTAACCCGAGGCCCCTGGCCTCTCCTCTGTTTTGACAGAGGCGAGAGCGCCGGCGGTCCGCCGCCCCTAGCTCGCCGACGGTGAGCCGAGGGACAAAACCGAGGGCACTGACGGACTCTAAACTCCAAGGCGAGTCTACCAAGCTAAGACACGACGAGATTCGAGGCGCACAGCACCTGGAGACACGGACGCGGCGGCTCGGTGGCGGCGGCGAGCACGTCGCCGGCGAGCACAAGCCGGTAAAGAGAGGGGGAAAAGGTACGCGAGCATCTGGGGCTCACCACGAAGCTGGCTGACGGGTCGGTGGAGCCGGAGGTGGTTCGGAGAAGGCGACTTGGCGACGGCGGCGGATCCCGGCGGCTCGGCACAACGGCGAACACGCGTTCCGGCGAACCTAGGGAACCAGAGAGTACATCGACGCAAGCGTAAGGTTCAAGGGGTCACGGAGATCACGTTGCGCAACAACCCGAGGCCCAGAGCTTACCCAAACTAGCTCGAGACGACGGCGGAGCTCGCGGTGGCGCTCTGCCCGCCCGCGAAGAAGACACTGGCGTTCTGGTGGTTACGAAGCTCTACAGCTCCCACCGACGGACGCAGGCGATGCGCAAGGAAGCTAGCTAGCTGGCTGCAAGATGGAGAGGGTGGTGATGGACGGAGCGCGGCGTATTCGGCCGAGAACCGAGAGGACGACAATGGAGACCCGGGAGAAGAAATGGCGCGGGGAGGGGAAACCCGTCCACTAAAAGGACCAAGGGAGGGGGGGCAGGTCCGGGACAGCGCGGCGCACGCCGATCCTCCTCCGAACTGGCGCCCGGGGCAAGATCCCGACCGGCACGGGCCGCGCGGCCGCCCGCCCGGCACGGCGCTCTGCCGGCTCTGTTCGCGAATAGTAAGAGGGGCGAAACACTGTAGCATAGATCCCTAGGGGCTGTCGGTTTTTGACCAAATTCGACTGATTTTGCATACAAACATGAAAAACTGCAAAAACAAAAGTTGTAGGGTTTGAAATTCTGAACAACTTTGCTTTCGGAACTAAATCCAAATTCGAAATATTTTTGAAACTACAGAAAAAGGGGTAAACTAGAGTTTTAAATTTCAAACTGTATTTTCAAAATTACTTTTAAATTTTCTCAACAACTTGAAAAATTGCCAAAACAAAAGTTATTCTACTCAATGAGCTTTACAACTTCTATTTAGGAAGTTTTGCCAGATTCCAAATAATTTTTGAAATGACCATCCAAAACTAAGTTTTAAATCATTGTTTTGAAATAAATTTGAATTTCCACCACAGAACTTTGAAATCTCTAAAAATAAAAGTTGTTCCATTTTAAAAGATCTAAAACTTTTATTAAGGGACAATCTCAAAATTCCTTTTAAATTTTGAATTAGGTTTTGGTCCTAATAAAAGTAAATTTTTAAACCTTTATTTGGGAATTTAATTTTACAAACAAATACTAATTAAATTCAAATCACTCTAGGGACTTAATCACAATCATATGCAAATGATTAATTTAAATATGATGACATGGCAGATTAATTAAATCCGTAATACCCGGGGTATTACAGCCGATCGCCCAAATCAGCTGGGCGCAAGCGGTATTATTCTTCACCGACATCGTCCACCGATTTGGTGTCCCAAACTCCATCATCACTGACAACGGCACGCAGTTCACTGGAAAGAAATTTCTGCCTTTCTGCGACGAGTACCACATACGAGTGGACTGGGCAGTCGTAGCCCACCCAAGAACGAACGGCCAAGTAGAACGTGCCAATGGCATGATTCTCCAAGGCCTTAAGCCGAGAATCTTCAACAGATTGAATAAGTTCGGCAAGAGGTGGATGACGGAGCTCCCGGCAGTGATATGGAGTCTAAGGACTACGCCAAGCCGAGCCACGGGCTTCACGCCCTTCTTCCTGGTGTACGGCGTCGAGGCCGTCCTCCCCACGGATTTGGAGTACGGTGGCCCGAGGGTCCGAGCCTATGACGAACAGGACAATCAGACTTCCCGCGAAGACGCGTTGGACCAAGTTGACGAAGCTCGGGACATGGCCCTGTTGCACGCGGCCAAGTACCAGCAGTCACTACGCAAGTACCATGCTCGGCGCGTCCGGGGCCGAGCCTTCAGTCTAGGCGACTTGGTGCTGCGGCTCAGGCAGGACAACAAGGGGCATCACAAGCTCACACCACCGTGGGAAGGACTATTCATCGTCGCCGAGGTACTACGTCCCGGCACATACAAGCTCACAAATGAGAAGGGCGAGGTCTACAACAACGCTTGGAACATCGAACAACTACGTCGCTTCTATCCTTAAGATTCCGAGCACTGTACAATTTGTAAAATCTTGAAATCAATAAAAAGACCCGAGTTCTACTCTTTTTACCTGATTTTTAGGTTTTTGATCCGAGCCTACACTCGGGAGTGAAATGACCTTTTATTTCACCGCGCATTAAAAAAGAGAGGCTCGGCCTAACCTATGGAAAGGCCGACCCTCCCTCTGGGGCTAGGACGGGGGGAACCCCCGGACTCTCCCGAGCCTCAACGATTTTAAAAACGCAAAAATTTCAAAACCCGTTGAAATCGTTTCTCCCTAAAACATGCTTCCCTCCTAAAACCAAGCATGAACTTATAAGACTCGGAAGAGTAAGAAAAGTCCCAGAGGACAGAGCCGGCCGAGTCGAGGAGACCGCTTACGCCCCTGGGCTACAACATCTCCCCTCGCCACTCCGCGTTCGAAGGCTAACTCGCACTCAGAAGAAAACTTATAGGATCTACGCTCGGCAAAGGGAGGAGGCTCGGGAAGAAACAACTAAGCCTTTTTTTCAAGGATTCTTTCTGCCAAAGCTCCTAGGACATCGGTTGCATCTACGTCGCTAAAGCTACGACACCCGAAAAAAGTCCCCCGAGGCTCGATGGCCTGGGCACAGGATCGGCAAGAAAAAATGCCTAAGCAAAAAACACGAAACGAAACAAACATGCAGCAAATATTTACATAATATAAAGGCCATGAAGGGCCACATTATTTGTTTCCTCCCAGCCACTCACAAAAAGTTACTTTTTACAAGGACACTATGGCCCAGCTGTTCTTCATGGCAGGTCCAGGGGAGGGAGTTCCACTTCGGCTTCAAAGAGGCCCGCCAGCGCTTTCTCCTGGCTCCTCATCGAGTCCTCCAGTGCCAGGAGCTCGGCATCATCGGCCTCAAGGAAGTCTTCGCTGACAGGGCCAGTGTCAAAGTTCCCATAGTGAGACTTTACGACCGCCAGTGTCTTCTGGACGCCCGTCAGTAGGGCCTCCTTGACCCGGCCGCTGACGCAGCCGTAAAGTGCCTCCAGTCAGCTCCGGAGCGAGACCCCCGAGGGTTCCCACCGGTGCCGATGGAGTCACACAGCGCGCGAGCTGCCTTCTGCAGCTCCAGGTGATCGGCCGCCTCGCCGTCATAAGCCGCCAACAGAACTGCGGGAGCGAAACATGGAGGTGAACAAAGACGCAACAAGCAACCAAGATGAACAAAACGAAAAGCACGACACTGCACGTACTGCCAGCCTCCTCCCGAGCCTTCTGTGCCTCCTCTCGGGCCGAGTCCGCCGTGCCAACCGCCAGACGCAATGCCGCCTGAGTCTCACTCAGGTCGAGAGCCAAGGCCTCAGCGGCAGAAGTCTTCTCGGCGGCAAGCTGTCGGGTGGCGTCGCGCTCCCTCGTCGCCTCGGCCAGGGCGCCCTCCAGCTCCTGCACCTGTGTCACCGAGGCAGTGGCTCGACCCTTCGCCTATGTGACCTCCCCCTTCAAGATAGTGTTGTCAACACCTACTTCGGCGAGCTTGGAGGTCACGGCGGCGAGCCCGCTCTGGGCACGGGCAAGGGCTTTCCCCTTAAGGTCAAGCTGCATCCAGAGCCCGAGCCCGTCGCGGAGGAAGCGGGACTTGTCCTGAGAGGTATGCATGAGGTCCTGAAAAGGAGAGAGGAGCGGAGACGGTAAAAATGGCGCTCATACACAGATAAAGTCATGAAACACGGAGGCTCACCTGAAGCTGGGCCGGGAGCTCCGTCTCGAGGACGTCAGCAATCGCGTGGAGACCCGCCACCGAGCTGAACCCGAGCTCTTGAACGGCGTCCCATTTGGGAGCCTCGAGGTCATCCCGGAGCGAGAAGACGGGTGGCGCCTGAGGATCCGCTCGGTCTTCCTACTCGATCCGGGAGGCGGTCAACTCCCGAGGCTGGGGCTGCCTCAATGCCAACGCTCAGGGGCCTTCCTCACGAGCGGAAGGAGCTCCTGCGTCGACATCCACAACCGTCGAACCCGCGGCGACAGGCTCCGTGGGGGCGGCATCGGCTGATGCTCCCGAGGCACCTCCGGAACTGACGACCGAGGCCTCGGGAGTCCGCGCCGGCGCTGCCTCCACGTCAGCAACGGGCACGACGACGGCTGCCGCGGCCGGAACGACCCCTCCCGAAGGAGGTACCTCGGACGCCACGACCGGACCCGTGGGGGGACGGACTTCCTCGTCCGTTGATCGGGCGCTCCCCCCGGCAGTGTCGTGGCCCTACACCTTCAGGACCTTCAGGTGCGACACCTGGAGGTCCGACCCCGAGCACTTCCTGAAGCAGAAAAGGAAGAAAGAAACGTTCGAAACAAGATCTCCAATGAAAGGAATTACAGGTAAAGACACCTACCTCGTCTTAGGAACCACCCTCCTCTTCTTCGCTGCCCCCACGCTCGGCGAGACGACGGACTGCGTGGGCCGCGCTGGCGGTGGAGGAGTGGGCACCACCTCGGCGTCCGGGCCGGCACAGCCCTGAGACGAGGGCCCTGCCTGGGCGCCAGGGGTCGCCTCGACGTCGCCGCCCCTCGGTGGGGAAGCTTGAGTCTGGGAGGACCCCAGCTCAAGTTCTGGCGTCTTCGCGCGGGTCGGCTCCGCCTCCGATGGTTTCCGCTCACCGCTCCCCCCCGCCTGCGGACGTCCCGCTGATTAACGACGCATCGAAGGGGAGGGTGCGTGGAAACAGGATCCCCCCGGTCCCACCGGCAGCAGCCAGGCTTGGCTCAGGCGCCGGGTCGGGGCCCATTCCCGGCCTCTCCAGCGAGCCCTCGCGGCCGCTGGAAGGCGGAGCCGTGGCCCCGGTAGTCACGCTGCCAGAGACCGCGCCTTCAGACGCGGATTCTGGTAGTTTTGCCTAGGGGCTCGGGTCACGAGCCCCGGCACTTCCGCCGGCGGACGTCGACATTGGAGCCTTCCTAGGCTCGTCGGCGCCCACCGCGGGCTTTGTGGCCATGAAGGGCTGGTCCAACACCAAGAAGTCATAAAAATCTTCTTCTTCGTCATCCTCCTTGTCATCCTCGTCGGAGAGGGTGTCCTCCTCTGGCTCCACCGCCTCCTGACGGTGACGACGGCGCTGGGAGAATTCCTTCATCTTCCGAGCCCTCTTCTGCTTTAGTGCAGTCTTCCGGTTCTTCTCCGCCTTCGCCGCCTCGTCCCGAAGGCGGTTCTGGGTTCGCTGAACCTTGTCCTCCAGGACAGGCGGAAGGGAAGGCTTCCCGATCCTTGAAAGGCCCTGCGACGAACGAAGAAGGAAATCAGGAAGAAGACGGAGGAACTGCAAACTCAACAAAGCAGACGACGCTCACCAGCGCGATGAAGCTCGTGCGGGGGCGCATGGGTATCCGGTTCACCTCATCCCAGGTATGGTAACCGCCCACCATGTACTTAACACGGCACATGATCTCTTGTTGGCCGATGTCCCGGGGCAGCATCGCCGTGCCCTCCCGCGGCGTCCCGATGAGCATCTGGTTCAACGCCAGCCGGCGGTCCATCAGCGGCAGCACCGTCCGCACATGGAACTGCGCCGCCATGGCGGCTCCCGTGAGGCCCCGATCGCGTAGCGTCTGGAGCGCGCCGAAGTAGGCGTTTAGGTACTTGGCCTCCTTAGCCGGGCACCCCCACTCCCACTGAGAGAGGGGAGCGATGAACGCCCTTCCTGTATACTTGGGAAAGGCGTCCCCGTCGTTGCGGAGGTAGAACCAGCCGTGGTGCCAGCCCTTGTTGGAGGAGGGGGCCTTGCAGGGGATGTACTCGGCGGAGCGGATCACGAAACCGCAGCCCCCCGCATGTGGGATCTCCCACAGCTTCTTCGAACCAGCCGCCTTGGTGTACCAGTCGACGCAGGAGATACGGCACCATAGGTTCCAGTGCGGGGGTACCCTGAGGTAACCCTCGCACAGGGCGGCGTAAATCGACGCCTGCGTGATGGAGTTGGGGGTGAGGTTGTGGAGCTCCAGCCCGTTGTTGAAGAGGAGCGCCCGGCAGAAGCGGCTCGGCGGCGACCCGAGCCCGCGCTCGTGGTAGGCGATGAAGCTCACCACGTACCCCTCGTCGGGTTTCGGCTCGTCGTGGTCGCTCGACGGCACGACCCACTCCGGACGCTCCACGTCGGTGTGGGGACACAGGAGTCCCAGCGCCATGAGCCGCTCCAGATCCTCCTCCGCCACGGTGCTGCGCAGCCATGGCTCCAGCCTAAGAATACCGGTGGCGGCGGCAGCAGCATCGGTGCGAACATGGGATGAGGCCATGGCGAACTAGAGAAGAAAAGCTGTGGGAAGGCAACGATCTCGGCCGCGGCGGTGCTTCTCACTCAAGCGAGCAATGAAGGCGAGAAGGTGGACGGCGGAAGCAAGAAGGCGAACGGCTGCGTAAGCGAATGGCTAGGGTAGAAATAAAAAATCACGGTTTTTCCTTATGTACCTAGGCGGCGAACCGTGTGAGATGCGGAGAATCTGCCGCATTAACTGCGTGGGGTCCGCCATGATCCCAGCAACGCCGCCAGCCTCACGCACGCAACCGCCTCGACTACCCCGAACCGTCGCGTCCGTCAGGCTGCGCGCCTTAAAATGGTGAGCCGAATCATTACGCCCGCCCGCCTCAATTCCGCCGATACATTCTCCTTCTCGATGAAGGAACCTCGGGCTTGGACGCCCGTTACGTTCCCAGGGGATCGAAGACTGGCCCACAGTGGCTCGAACAGTCGCTCCAGGGAAACCGAGTTAGGGACAGCTAGTGGATGGGTCACGAAAACGGCCAGTATCCCGACGCCCGAGCGTCACAAGGGACATCTCGTGCTGTGTCCAAGTCTCAGTAGTGAGTCGATTACGTGGAATCCCTCCGTGGGAGGCATCAGGCCCTCGGGACCCGTCGAAGGGACCCAACATCCACTAATTGACCCTCGGGAAACATTTGGAGTGTGCTCAGGCCACTAGCCCACCCCCAACGAACGGGGCACGGACCTCCACTTGGACCAACCCATTTGTAGCTCACCGGAAATGCCGACTCGTGCCCCAACGGGGAAGTCGAGCAGGACCAAACCTTCCTCTTCCCGAAAGAAGAGCGCGAAGGTCGAATTAAAAAGACAGGGAAGAGCCCGATCGATCTCCGATACGAAAACGGAGGCTCAGAAACTTACCCTGCACCTTGGAAGGACCACCGAACGACCTCCCTTTCATGATGGGAGGCTCGGGGGCTCCACTTCCAAGGGATCAACCCCCCTAAATAAATCAAAGAACACCCGAGGACTAATAATCACGATTTTAAGTCTTTGGAGGGATATAACATCCCTCCAAAGCCTCGGGGGCTACACCCGGCGGGTGCGCTCGCGCGCACCCACTGGAAAATACAACATATATTTTATCTCCTCAACAGGAAGCCACAACAGTGAACTTGTGGAGGAGTGCCCTCACTCCGCCACAGGTTCGGGGGCTATTGTCGGGTACCAAAGTATGGGGTACCCAACTTCGATGCAAAAACACTTATTCCCAACACGGCCCGGCCTAGGCAAAGCCCGTGAAAGCTCATGAAGGCCGCAACAATGGAGGCCCATGACGATGCTGCATTAACGCCAACCTACCCTCGGGAAAACGGCACCCTCGGGCGCCAATTCTCCGACTCGCCCGAGCCTCACCGGGAGAGCTCGGGAGAGCGGCACCCTCGGGCGCCAATTCTCCGATTTGCCCGAGCCTCCCCGAGAGAGCTCGGGAGAGCGGCACTCTCGAACGCCAATTCTCTGATTCGTCCGAGCCTCCCCGAGAGAGCTCATGAGAGCGGCACCCTCGGGCACCGATTCTCCGATTCGCCCGAGCTTCCCCATCCCCCTCGGGCGCAATCTCTCAAAAAGCATCCAATGTACGATTGACGTCAGTGGACCAATCTTGGACCACAAGGGACCTCTTTGACCACTTTACAGGCATGGTCCCATCGGGAGGGCCCCTTGACACAACAGCGCCCCGAACGCGCACGTTCGCCGTACCAACTACCCCATCTCCTCTGGCGGACGATCTGACGGTCCTCCTCCTCCCACGCCGCTACAGGGACAGTCAACCGTACGGCTCCCCGGGCTGACGAGGAGATTCACCAACCACGATGGCGACTGCCATGCCCCGGTCACACGTGTAACACCAGGGAATGGGGAATAACAATCGCCCAGCCAACCCGGGGGAATGGGGAAGCCTTACGACCGGTCTCGCATATCTCCTAAAATGTACCTCATAGGGAAAAAGAAGTGCCCGAAGGAGGACGCTCCCCCGCTCTGTCCCATCAAGCCCCCGACGGCACCAAGGTGTCCCAACCTTCGGGAGCTCATACTCAAAGGTCAACCTATCTACTTGTTGCACTGTGCAGGGTCGGACGCGACGACATGACGTAGTGCCACGCAGCAAACACTGTCCAGCACTGTGAGACACCTTGGAACTCACCAATGGAACAGTGATGGATCAGCCGAATGACTAATGCCATGCCGCCGAGGCGCCAAGACGAAGGCGTGGCTGACGATAGCCACTAGTCACCACCGACTCCGTCATGCCGAGCACTGTAACCACAGGGCAGCACATGTAACTCTAGCCCCTCCCTTGTAACTATAAAAGGGAGAGCAGAGGCCAGCCTTAGACAAGTTCCAAGTTCTCAAGCTGTCACACACTCCACACCACACACAACAACCAGCGACTTGTATACACTTCGACACTCACAAGAGACTTGGGAGCACTTCCCTCTCTCGCCTAGCTTGTAACCCCCTATTACAAGCACCTCGGTGCAAGGCAACATGACTCTCCTCTCCACTAGACGTAGGGCCCGCCTGGCCTGAACCAGTATAATCCCGTGTTCCCCCTTGCACACCACCCGTAATCTCAACCGCAAAACAAAAAATTACTAGCCGGTGTTAGTACCCGGCAAAACTAGCACCGACACATATAAAGCCTGCTGTCTCAATTTTTGGACAGATTCTGAAGTTTGTTTTCAACAGCAGTTTAGGACATCTTAAAGGCATGATAAAAATATAATCTCTTCATGAAAGTTGTAGGACTTGTTGTGTAGATTTAAGAAATGTAATTGTTTGCTATCATGGCATTTATGGATTAAAAAATATAAAAAAGTGAAGCAGCAGTGCTGCATCTCACTTGTTGTTTGATCGCTGTTTTACTCGGTTTTGGTTTGGGGAACGTAGGAGCGCTTTACATGTTATAAAACTTAATGGGAGAAGTTTGTTTTCTGATTTTAAGTTATCAAAGCAGGTGGTAGTACTCTGGATCACGCATAAAGCGGTCATCCCTTCACCGGAGGCAAGTAAACGTAGCGGTGGTTGCTACAAGCTTTAGCTTGATATTTACTCTACCTCCACTTTTAAAGTTCAGAACTACAACTAATACACAATGGACCTTCAAATCTTGTTTCATTCATTACTACTTGCCATCTAAGGGTCCTATGTGAATACTTATATTCTTCTATCTACTTATGGCTTGATGTTGCTCATGTTGGTACATTGGAATGAGGCTTTTTTGTCTCCATAGAAAGATGCTTATGATGTTACCTGTGGTATACCTTATATATAATATCTCATTGCATCTCATTATGCACTGGCATATGGAGTTATGTCGCTGCCTATGGCACATCGTACCGGTACAGTATCGTTTATTGGGCATAACGATGCAGCTTCATACCTTGTTGGGTATGAAGGCAGGAGACATGGCATTTGCATTGCATATGCAATTCAATATTAGACTATGGCTTGGGAACCCTGGACTAAGGTTTTGGATGTGGTTATGAGAAGCTATGCTTCTCCTTTTTTCCGGTGGTTGTTAATCTTTTGATGTATAAGGTCGTATCATTTATTGGTTCTATCTGATTGTTTGGTTGGCTTACATATAAAGATGTTTAAATTGATTCGTAATCAACTTGTAGATTAAATAGCTTGTTAAGGCAGTTTACTTACTGAGATTTCGCATCTCACCCCTCTTTTATCTTTTCAGGTTCTTATTCTGGCTTTTGCTTGAAGGGTGGGGAAAAGTAGCAGCACACCTCGCACATCCACGCAATTCCTATAATGTTAACTTGTGTTGTATATTAATCGGTGTTAAAGCTTGCTAAACTTACCTGTAAGCTAATGGTAATGTTGGATTGTTCTCTACACATGATGGTTTTTTCCTGCTCTTTAGGTTGTATATCTTGTTAGACTGCAATATTATCTTTTGTCTCTATATGTGTTTGCTTCCGCTTTGACCCAAAAACAAGGGAGATGCTGCCAAAATTTCTATTAGTCGGCCAATTGTTTTGTAGTTTTTGTGGCATCTTTGGTTGGCGTGGTTTGGGGTGTTACAACTACCATGTCACGTAGAATAAAATGAAACTCGAATGAAACTTTTCATTGAGAGTGAGTGTTTCATTATATAGTTTCAATAGCATTTTTCATGACTCATAGAGAGTTGGTAATCGTGCCCAGAGAGTTTCATCATTTCATCTCTGTCTTATTAAATACACCGTCACGTCATCGTATATGCCTATGTGGCAGCTTATTTAATGCAAATGAAACTCCCACAGACCAGCCTAATAATTGGCGTATGGGTTACGCGCTAGAAAGGAGAACATAAAAGGGGATTGGTCAGGAGAGGATGCAACAATTAATAGATGGGAATATAAGAAATATTAAATAGGTCGGTAATAGACCACGTCGTCAATCAGAAATTGATTCTTTCGAGGATGGAGGGAGTACCAAACATATGTGATATGCTATGGGGTTGATAAAGTTTTGAATCCAAGTGTATAATAGACTAAACTATTTTTGCAAATTAACATCAGAAATTAAGTGTTTAATCGTGTCTCGTCCTTTAGAAAAGCAACGTGTCTTACTACTTTGCCAATTGCACCTAGCTAAATTATCCTTTATTAGTATCACATACTGAACGTAAGTACCAAAGGAAGGTTTTAATTTTTAAAAGACTTTAGAATATGATGTTATGTCAAGATGGAGATCATGCGTTTATCATCAAATTCATCAAGTTCATGTGTATATAGATCATGCCTTTATCTAGACTAACAACTATGCTTGTGCGTTGTAACGGAAGAAAAAGATCACGGACAATGGAGGACTCATATACCACAATATGTAAATCGAACGACTGTTATAGAAGAAGAGTAGATCACATACGACGAGGACTCATATAGCACGATATAGAGATCGAACGGTTATTATAGAGAGAGCCTCCTCTCGAAAAATCCATTTTTTGTAGTGTGATGTTATTGATGAGATGTAAAGATAGTGGGATCGGCCAACACATTCATAAGATCTTTCCGCAGTTGGAACAAGTTAGTGCAAAAGTGAATATAGAAAGATATCTTTGTTCGACTGAGTTGAGTTCTATGGCTGAATTGTTTTAAGAGAAAAATATTATTCTTTAGGTGAAAATAAGATGAACCGCTCAAGCGAACAGACCAATTACAATGCAAATATGCTATGGCTACTATTGAGATTGGAAATTTTTTGGTGTGTTGCTTGACCTACACACAGATACACACTCTCTTTTTTATCTCATACCTTTTACGTAGAGGTCCTCTAAATTTGTTACATTTACACTAACACTACATGTCCATAAAATCCAGGATTTTGCCATGTGAATATATATTATACAAGTGTACTACATATGTACAGTTTATTTCATGGACGCAATTTCTTTGTCAACTCCAGGATGTTCATCTGTCGCTCACCAAGTATTTTTTTTACCCATTAAAATCTTATTAGTTTCTTTTGTACTACCTTAATTAACGCTGCTCTGGTCGCTCCGGTCCCGTGACCCGTGTCATCAGTTGTCAAACTTCTTTGGGCTCTTGTAGTACCTCAACAGAAGGGACCAACAAACGACGCTGACGGATGAAGCCGCCATCGCGGCGCCGGCAACCCATGGTGGCAAGCGAAATCGGGTCGATGGGAAGAGCACCCCTGCAGCAATTGGTATGCCGATGACGTTGTAGCCGAGCGCCCACACGTAGTTCATCCGTATGCGGAAAAAAGTTTTCCTGGAGAGATCGATAGCAGTGATCACATCCTCCAAGTTGCTCTTCATGAGGACGATGTCGGCTGCTTCAATGGCGACATCTGTTCCAGCGCCAATGGCCAGACCTACATTAGCTGAAACTAGTGCTGGGGAGTCGTTTATTCCGTCACCAACCATCGCCACTGTTTTTCCTGACAGCTGCAAGAATTAAGATCCGAGAAAGGTAAATAAACACTAGATCGTTGTAAGACTAAAGCAACAGTAACGAAAGAAAACACAGTGTATATAGCTTACCTGAAGTTCCTTCACCTTTTCAGCCTTCTGTTCGGGTTTTGCTTCGGCGATTATCTTTTCAATGCCAACCTCTTTGCCAATGGCGTTAGCGGTCCCCCAGTTGTCCCCAGTCACCATTATGCTCTCCACATTCATGGACTTGAGGTAAGATATAACTTCACGGGCATTTGGTTTTATCGGGTCAGATACAGAAATTATGCCCACAACTTCTTGATCCATAGCCACAATAATGCCTGTTTGCGCCTTTTCCTCTTCTTCTATGAGAATTTCTGAAGCTTCCACGGGGATATCAATGCTTGATGACAACATAAAGCTCTTGTTCCCAACAATGACACTCTTATCACAAACTTTGGCCTTTACACCATGCCCGGGAACCGAAATGAAATCTCTTGCTTCTGGCCAGATGTGGTTTTCTTCTGAGTGGAACTTCTTTGCATGCTCCACTATCGCCTTTGCCAGTGGGTGCTCACTGTTGTCCTGAATGAGATAAAAGAAACATGAAAACAAAATGTCCCTTCAAAATACAAATTGATTTCACCCAAAAAGACGACAACATAAATAAAGTCGGAAAAGCATACCTCTGCTGCTGCAACGTAATCAAAAAATTCACGCAAGACCATGTTTTTGAGAAGCCTGGTGTTGACAACGACTGGCTTCCCGACAGTCAGTGTTCCTGTCTTGTCAAAGACGATGCAGTTTACCTGTAAAATGCCGTGTAAGTAGCATTGTCAGTTTATCCCTAACTCGAAAACACTGTTTTAAGCAAGCGCATAAAGATTAATTATCATGACAAATTTCCATACCTTTTGTGCACTCTCAAGAGCTTGCCCACCCTTGATTAGAACTCCGTGTGAGGCACCAACTCCAGTTGCAACCATCACGGCAGTTGGAGTTGCCAGCCCTAAGGCACAAGGACAGGCAATCACCATAACTGATATTCCAAACTGAAGAGCAAGCTGAAAGCTATCCATGGAAGATGGTATCCATGAGTAAGGGTAACCATGGAACCTCCCAGCTAAGAACCACACAAGCCAAGTAAGCAAGGACAGAACAATAACCTGCAAACATGGAGAAGATTGTTCAGCATTCATAACTTTAGCCACATTGATTTTATTACAAAAATGTTTTTTTTGAACCTAAGACTTCATTACAAAAATGTAACTGAGCTTACCAGTGGGACAAAGACCCTAGATATCTGATCAGCGAACTTCTGGACAGGGGCTTTTGCCATTTGTGCTGACTCCACCAGCCTTACAATCTGTGCCAGTGCAGTCTCTGATCCGACAAATGTTGCCCGGACATGGAGCACACCATTCTCATTCACTGTCCCTCCAATTACAGTATCACCCTTCCTCTTCGCTACTGGTCGTGATTCTCCAGTAATCATGCTTTCATTCACATGGCTCTGGCCCCAAATAACAAATCCATCAGAAGCAACTTTTCCACCCGGGACTACTTTGATCACATCATTTTTCTGAATTAGCCTGCTGTCAATCTCCTTCTCTCCTACCACATTTCCTTCATTGTCATAAATTAACAGTGTTGCAGTTTCCGGTGCAAGATCCATCAGCTTGGCAATAGCCTCAGATGTTTTTCCTTTTGCTAAGATCTCAAGGTACTTTCCAAGAAGGATAAATGAAATGAGCATGGAACTAGTCTCAAAAAAATCAGTTGACATGTAATTCTCAGAGGTAGCTGCTCGAAGAACTGAGTAAACTGAGTAGAAGTAAGCCGTGTTCGTCCCTAGAGCAATAAGGACATCCATGTTTGGTGAGCCATGGCATATTGCCTTGTAAGCACCAGTATAAAACTTACGGCCAATTACAAATTGCACTGGTGTCGATAAAATCCACCGCAATAGTTCACCAATGCTCATCATGTTGACAGCCTTTTTATCGAGCCCATCCTTCAGCCCAGGGATGTACATGAACACCATGGAAGTGAGAAACACCGGAATAGTGAATATTAAGCTCCACAGGAAAGATTGCCTGTATCGCTTGATTTCTCCATACCTGTGGTGCTCCCTTCCTTCTGCTTCTGCATATATTGTTGCAGTAACATTACCAGAAGTGGTTGACTCAATGACTTCAATGAGATCCCTGGGACCTGTCTGGTCAGGCTTGTACGAGACAGTGATCTTGCGGAGTTCAATGTCGATCTTTACGTCTTCCACGCCAGGAAGAGCTTGGATAGAGCTTTTCAGTATCATTGTTAGCCTCTCGCTCAGAACGCCATCTAGTTTGAGGTCTATCCTGCTCCGATCTTCTCCTGTAGTTATTAGTATTGCTTCAAAGCCAGTTTCTTCCACTGCATGGATGAGTTGGCTGGCAGTAACAATCCTGCGATCATAATGGATCTCTGCCTCTTCAGTAGCCAACGCAACTGAAGCTCTTTGAACACCAGGAAAAGCTTGCAAGGCAGATTCTACTGTGTTTGTGCAGGACGTGCAGGTCATTCCTTTTATATGAAACCTGCAGACTAGAATGTTTTTTTCTCTGACCTCCTCGTTAATCAGCTTAGCTTCAAAACCAACATCCTTGATTGCTTCCCTAATTCTTTCCTCCTATTAAAAGCCATATATGAATACAAGTTTTAGATATTAGGAAGCGAAGGTCGACGAACAACACGGGCACATTGCGATATACAGTGTTGAAATGTGGTATAAAACTACGGAGGGCATACATCGTGAGTAGTCAGATGTTTCTTTCATGGTGTTAGTTGTTGTTTATTCTGATCTGTAAGACCACACGGTTCTTTTGGTTTTGGTTGTGGATGCGGCCTGCGGCTACAAAAACCAAGTTCACGTTCTGCGTTGTGCTATATTCAACTCATTCCTCCACAGTACACTTTATATTATGGAGGGCTTCATATTTTTGTATTTTGGAGAAATGAATTGGATATAGCACAAAAACTGCCTCCGTTAAAATATAAGGGATCCAGTGTTCAAAACTTGTATCAGAATAAGTTATTCTAGGTCCTCAACCCTCTCTTTTTGCTCTCTTTTTTTAGTAAATACTGAGATCCCTTTTGAACTTGGTGTCATCTACAAAAACTAGGTATCATCGAAAAAACCTATTGGTAACTAAGGAAAGTAACAACTTAGCTACTCTCTCCATCCTAATTAATGAGTGGCAAGGTGATCCTTTGTCAAACTCCTTATTTTATCTGAAAATCGTTTGTATCCCTGGTATTTCAGGACGAAGAGAGTAATCTAGTAGTTCAAATGAATTTCGGTCTTTAATCTGGACCGCAAATTATTATCTTAATATTGGCCAATATGCAATTCAGACCAGTAGGTTGGAGACTTGTAGTTATTGACAAACGTCATAGTTTGATCTTAACAGAATCAATTCTATTTATGCTAGTTTCATCATCTCTTACCTAGATAAGGCTTTAGGTTGAAAAAAATTGATCACTTCATCATCTCTTATCGACAAACATCATAATTTGATTTTATTTATGCTAACAAAAAATTGTTTTGATAAATCTATCAAAACAACCTCATCAATATAATTTCCATGATTAGATCTAAACAATTAATTTCCATGATTAGATCTAAACAATTAAACTAGTGTTGTCTTTTCCTAATCTGGAAACCGGCGTAAATAATGTAAATGACGAAGTGTACATATGAAATTTTTCTTGAGTATGTAAAAGGAAGGATGCAAAGTAGATAATATTCACACGTAGACCTGTCACTTGTTCACGTAAAAGGATTTCTTAAATAGTAGTATCTCAGTATCGCAGTTGCTATAGATTTCCAAAAATGGAATTTAGTACATCGTATTTACTGATTGAAGTTTAGGTAAGATGGACTGGCACCAATAAAATCAAATATACATCCAATAAGATAACTTGCGAGCAAGCAAACACTGGATTGAAATATGAGATGAAAACTTTTCCTAGCCCTAGTGTCCTACCAGATGAACCATCCCTCGTCATTCAATTAGAATAGTCGATTACACCACATGAAAATGACTTCCAGTAATGGAAAAAGACCCCGTTTTGCCCTATAAATATCAACATACTAGTGAAAAAGGCTATATATTGCCTTTGAAAACAATTCTTTTTCAATAATGGGAGACAGGATTGCAACTTTGCATCACCAAATGCGCCACTTATGAAAGAAAGTAATTATAGGGACGTGAGTGATATTGTTCTTGAATATGACAATTTATTTCATTCTGAGCAATATAATAATTATTTGGGAATACAGTCAGAAGGAACTAGTTGTATGAAGTGTCCCAGTCTACAGCTGAAATTGTGCAGTAACTAAATGCACGTGGCAATAATCCAAAGCACTATATTATATATCAAAATAATATAGCAAACTAACTGGACGAAGCGTCCAATCTACAGCTCTACATCACATCTAAATTGTATCACTAAACATTTAGCTGAACAATTGGCACATAAGTGCATAAAAGTTTATGCTTGACTCTCCATATTTCTGCATACGGTTCATTAGTACTCTTTCTGCTCCAAATCGTAACTTGTTCAGCTTTTCTAGGCACATGGCTTTTGCTATGTACCAATATACACAGTAAAAACTATGTATCTAGAAACCCAAACAACTTGTAATTAAAAACTGAGAGTATTAGAGATTGAGAACATGTGCTTAGCACAACATTATTAAGAGACATGTTGTGTGACCTACTGACCTATAGTCCGGGGGAGTTGAACACCATTTTCTAAAAAACAATGGCTATGCTATTTAATAGCCATGGTTCGTGGTTGAGAAATTTTAAATATTTTTAGGTAAACCTGGTTTTTATAAAAAGCACAATAGAAACAACGTACAAAGAAAATAAAAAGGCTGGGGTACCAGCTTACAACGTAGCTCGGGCTAAAACAAGGCCAGCAACCTCAGAACACCCGTTGGCACTCCGGCCAAACGACCAAAACAAACTGAACCAAAAAAACAACTGAGACAACCACCCGACTAAACAAACAAACTTTTCCAGATATTATGGCACACAAAATTGAAGGCCCTGTCACAAACCAGAAATTCAGACTTCTCCTAATGAAGTACATCGGCTTCTTCTAGTATTTTCTCATTCAAAATTTAGTATAAAATTTTCCTACTAAATGTCTCCTAATGAGATTTACATGTGCTATAACTAGTGGTACTGTTTTACTACTAAATAAAGACATTAGGAGAAGCTCATCACTTTGGTAGTGTGTGTAGGCATGTATGTGTTTCCAGGATTAAAGGTCTAGATAGAGCCGTGCAACATAGAACAAAGAAGGCGTGATATGCTCCACCACTAATCTCTGTCTGGGACGCTTTTCTCGAGCATTTTGTGATCTTGAGGCGAGATTGGTTTTGTTCTTGCTCTTTTCTGTCCATTTGCTGGGCTAATGGATAGGCAGAGCAACTGTCAGTTTTTTTTCCAAAGAAAAGATAATAAAGAGCCGTGCGGTACATCAAAATCACAGAGTGATCTGTATGAGATGTCCTAATCTAGAACTCTATGTCAAGTCCAAATTGCATAAAAAATGCTATATAACGAGTGTTTTGATAAAACCAACACTCAAATTTCTTCTTCTTCTCCATCACCGACCACTCCCTCCCTCCTTCTCCAAATCTCGTGGCTTTAGATGGGACTCGGGGGAGAGACAGGTCAGCCAGACGATGAGGCGGCGGGAGGGCAGCGTTAGGATTCCTACGGCGGCGGAGGTAGCCGGCCAGGTCGGAACGGAGGCGCCAATGGCCACAATGGCGGCAGGGGGACTCTACCATGCCACAGCGGGACGGTTGGCGGGTGGGTGGCAGCAGAGCGGGAGGAGGAAGAAGGTTAAAAAAAAAAGTTGCTTAGCGCCGGGTAAAACATGCAGAGTGCAGGATAAATGGCTCCAGAATTTTTTGAGAGGAATTTCTCTCAAGATTGGCACATAAGAGTACATATATTATGAAACAAAAAAACATAAGAAATTAACGATTGATGTGATCATCTTGAAACATCTCATATGGAAAAGAAAAGGTAAAAATAACCCAGCGTACCAAAAGGCAACACCGCGAAATCAACCAGAGGATCGATACTCACCGAGACGAAGCCTGGGTAGAAGACGACCTGCGCACGGCCTCCGAGGACGTCGACGGCGGCGTCATGGATGCCCGGGAGCCGCTTCACGGCCTTCTCCACCGAACCCGCGCAGGCGGTACACGTCATTCCGGTCACCGCGAACACCGACACTTTCTCCTCCTCGTCCTTATCCGCCGCCCCCTTCGCGGCCTCTAGGTCGCCGCCGCTTCCTCCGCCTTCATCTCCTTCGCCGGCAACCGCGGCCGACCTAGGGCGCCGCGGATTGGACGGGTACCGCGGCCTAAGAGCGAGGTGGCGGCTCACCTCGGCACCGCCGCCGTGGAAGCAGGAGAGAAAGAGGCCTCGAGTGCTCGCCGCCATTTCGCCGCCGATTTGAACCGAACCGCGCAATTTATAGAAGGCGGTCGCGGAAGTACCGTGATTGGGAACGGGGAATACTAGTATACTCAGCTAACGGCGGGAAAGGAGCGTTTTTTTAATGGGCCGCGGAAAGGACCAGCTAGGCTGAATCCAAATAGCAACTAGCCAACTGCCGAAAGCTGGAAGGTAGAAGTTAAAAGCTGAAAACTAATTGCTCGTGAGAAGAAACAATATTATTCTAGAGTTAAAAAAAAGAAATAAATCGCTTATTAGTTCAAGCGAACATAGCCTATATCAGTTTTTTTTAATTAGAACATAATTCGGTGCAGTAAACTGTTTCTCTAAAATAAATTAGGGACCGAGAGATGAAAAAAAAGTACAATTTAGGCCATAATTGACACAGTTCAGCTTTACTTGTGAATAAAGATAGCAATGGGTAATTACCCACTAGGTAAATGCTACCCACATCTTTATCTATTAGAAAATATTTTACCCACTAATTTACGTTTATCCATATAGATAAAAGCTTTTTTTCCCATACTCTAGCCTATGCGGGTAACATGCGAGTAAGAAATATTCATAGGTAATCCTTAACCGTTATTTCAAAAATATTACAATTCAAAATTATATATACAAGCTCCTGATTTCAGGCAAAGCATCACAGTTCAATAATAAAATTCATCAATTAAACAGACTAAATGAACACTAAATAAATAGTCTAATAGATATTAGAAATTAGGATATATACCAATTATGAAGTCTCCACTAGATGACATACATTGCATGGTACAACCCTGTATGGCACCACACCTGCACCAATACAGATATAGACCACCAAACTGGTGAATTCATAATATTACATATTTTTGACTCAAACTCATTACTCATTAGCTAGTTGTTTTTTTGGAAAATGGCTTTATGAACAATTTTTTTAAAGGTTTTGGAAATATTGTTTGGTAAAATAACTTCACCAACATGCATGGTTGAGAGAGAGAATGAGCGAGAGAGCTAGGATAAACCATTTTTTCAGCTTCATACCAGCTCATCCATTTGTAAGAGAAGAGGGACTTCACCCATAAAAACTGTTTCAAAAAAGATGTTTAGTAAGAAAAACAACTTAGGACAGCTCGTGAAGCTGCCCCTCCTTCTCAACGTAGCGCATGCGAGAGCTGCGCTCCTCCGCCCCGCGTTGGTTGGTCACACCCCTCCTGTCCAGTCACTGCCCACTATCGTCTAAGTCACCCTCCTTGGACCACGAGAGGAGCTAGGGAAGCTTGTTTTTTCAGTGCCCCCTCCCACATGCAGCTCCAATAATCCGCACAAACACTGAGCTCCACCCAGAGTTGATACCCCTCTTCCCGTTTAGATGGCGATGGGGCGAAGTTGCTTTGGAGTGGTTCTAGAAGCGCTATCAAATGCGCCATCAAAACCTACAATTGTTATGAGCTTAGGGCAGTTGCGATGTGTAGTTTCCATGTCATTAATTTTGTGTCAAGTAAACAAAACACCGATAATTAAATAGAATAAAATGGTTTCTTATAAAAATACTATGTCTACATATGTATAAAGAGAGGCATGGAAAACCTCAACTTCCTCACTAACGAGGAGCTCATTATAGCCGCCCATGGCTGCTCGTCAAAGATGACCACGACAATTGGTCATCACCACGTCCAATTTTGTCTATCAAATTGTTAGTGTAACTATTAGCTTAACTACTTATGTAAGGTAGTGTGTGGGAAGCCTGGAAATAATATCCTGAAGAGTGGCGTACGTGGCCTCCATCGTTTATGGTCAGCTTTCAAATGAATTTGATAATAATGCACCTGGACGCGTCAACGGATAGATCCATTCGAATACAAACTTGCTTGGCCTTTGAATTTTGAATTATTTCTCTTCTCCGAAATGCTCAGCACACGTTAATCTAGCTTGTTCAAATAATGCGTGGAAGCCTGGATGATATAGTACCAGGAAGAATGAAGTTTCGATTCCAACTTGACTTCCATTTTGATTGGATACGTATCTTTCACATAATGCGTGCAAGTCTGGATGATACTTATCTTCAAACAACGCAAAGTCGCAACGAATGTGATTTGAATTAGCACTCTTGGGTTGCCCCGGGTACAAAAAACAAACAGAGTCAAATCAAATTTGATTAAATTAAACAACACCAGGTGCCGGTTCTACCTGGACAACACTGCTGATAATCTCTGAAACAATATAATGCAGCAAAGACGTGCGCTGATGGGGGACTAAACGCAGTTTCAAGAAAGGGCCATCTCTTACGATCGTTTAAAACCTGGCAAATTCAAAACGGACAACTCAAGATGTCCATGTCACAAAGTCAAATCCTCATAGCTAATCGGAAGGAATGGGATCGCGTGGTAACTTAGGTGTTGTTTTTACGTCGTGGTGTCATCAATGTCGAGATAAATAACACCTGGCAAGTAGCAACCGGCAAGACAATCAATCGATCGAGCTTACGACATTCTTTTCCGTTACCAGCTGATTTGTTTATTAGGACAGAGGGGACTTCAGGGGTTGGTATCCACTGTCGTGCTCCATTGGATCATCAGCAAGTCCTGAAAACAAAAAAAAAATGTTAACTTGCAAGATCCAACTAAAACCTTACATTGATGATCGATCTCCCTCGAGAGTCAAGAGCAGGAACCAATCGTGAGCCATCCGATATACATTTATGCGCCTTTTATTTGGCAAATGGAGTTTAAATTTACTTACTCCCTGATTGTCTTATTTCGACTGTTACTTGCGCAGGTTTTAAAGCTTAAATTTCAGAATCATATTATTAATAACAACAGAGTAACGGACCCATCTACCGCGTCGTATGAGATCTTTCTCCATATATTAATATTTACTAGGCATATCGGCACGCTTCGCCACGCTCGTTTGGGAATACGTGCCAGCATTAAAGCGTGGGAAAAAAAAACTAAAATAGACTGTAATGAATAACAGTGATCAGTAACTGTGAACAGGAAAATACTGTAGCGAGGGGGTGACGTTGATGGGCTGGCTGTCCTCCAATTCATTCCTCGTTAAGGAGTAGATGTTTAGGAATACGTGCCAGCATTAAATAACGTGGGAAGAAAAAAAACTAAAATAGACAGCAATGAACAGCAGTGAACAGTACTGTGAACAGAAAAATACTGTAGCGAGGGGTGACATGGATGGGCTAGCTGTCCTCCAATTTATTCCTCGTTAAGGAGTAGATAATGTGGCAGTGGCTGACTACTGACAAGCATCTGCTGCCATATGTCGTAATAATCACAATATCTAAATAAAGAGCCCATGGATGAATTGCATGTGACTTGAACGTTAATTTCAAAAAATATCGTGAGCGTACCGCGCAGTCCTGATCCACCGAATCTCAATACCATTAAAGAAAAACCCGTTCATCTAAAAGTCTTTGATAACCTGCATACCCTGTTCGCTAGAACTAAAAATAAACGCTGATTTAGCTAATGATGATTTGTTATGAGAAAAAACACTGCTATGGAGATGACCAAATGTTAGGGACATACAAAACAACCAGACAACACACAAAGACAAGAATTAAGTGTGCTCAATCTTTGTAAATGCATGAAATTCTATCATTGGATAATATGGTGGAAATGATTTCCACGTCTAAAGGGGTTTTAAAAGGACCTGTTTACGTAGCACTCGTGCATTTCACGCTATCTCAATACCTGATTTTTTCTTCATTGTGTTCTTTCTCCTCCCACCACTACATCGCCGCCCGCCGCCCGCCGCTCGCCGCCCCCATCCCGTCATGTCATGTGGGGTCTCGTCGGAGCTCAGACGCGGTGGCTTCTGTCTCCCTCCTCTCCTCGGCGCCATCATGGCCATGGGCGTCCCCTGCCCTGACCTAATTCGACCATCTCCATCGCCATTTGGAACCTAACGCTACTCTGGCGTTGTTTCTATTGCTTGAACGACCTGCCTCCCCCGAGCCCCTTCGAAGTCTACCGGTGTTGGAGAAGTAAGAGGGGAAGAGGTCAAAGATGGAGAAGAAGAGAGAGAAAGGAATCAGGTATTTAGAAAGAGATAAACACTCAGTGTCATTTAGCATTTCACATTTAGAACTAACTTTAGCCCATCGTAAAGATCTAGCTATTGTAGATACGGGTTTATAATAGCTTAACCGCCTTTAAAAATATTTTTTTTTAAGCAGCGATTGGTTAAATCAACCACCTGAACGCATGTTTGCAGGAGCAGTTTTTTTAACCATCATTAAAATCAAATGCACGTTTCTGAATGCCCTTTACGGCATCTGACCTTTGCAATAGCTAAGACATAGCGTCAGGTTACAAGTGATATAGCTGGGGAACAACAATGCAATGGAGAAAGAAAGAAACGTCACACAAGGGAACACACTGTCTGCTGACACTGTCGTACTCCATTCGAGCATCATCATCAGCAAGTACCGAAACAAAAAAAAAATGCTAACTTGGATGATCCAACCTCTGTGCTTGCGTTTATACATCGATGATCGATCTCACTGAACCAATTAATCGTGCGCCGTGCCATATGCATGTATGCGTCTTCTGTTTCACAAATTAATCGTGTTTAGTTTACTTGCTCCTCCCTGATAATCTCATTTCGATCCAGCTGTCATACTTATGCTATGCTCAAGGTTACTTGCGTAAACTCCTCAGTCATATTGACAGCAACGGACCCGTCTTACCGCGCGTATAATAAGTCCGTAATAATCTTTGTGTGGCAATCTTTACAAACATATGCAACTTGTCATGATCAAGGCGCGCGAACATGTATCCAGGCCGTCCAGATTCACTGAATCTCTCGATACCATAAAGAAGAAATTAAACCGTCCATCCAACTAACGGTCTTTGGCAACCGGCATTTTCTATTTCATTTGTGCATGCGATTTGTCCTAAACAAAACTCCATGCAGATCCCAAAGGTCAACTCATGCATCAATGATATGGCGGACTTGAGCCACGTAGTAGGAGTGCAAGGCTGGTGAAGTCAGTGGCCGAAATCCCAAAAAATGGGTACTCTAGTACGAGTGGAGACCTAAGTCGATGTCCTAATCCGACCTACGCAGCGGGTTGTGCCGTGATTTTGAAGGTTTTCGGATCATGTGCAGTGGAGATTCCAGCAGTGGCACGACAGAGGTGAGGTTGCAGGGTGATTCGACTCTCTGTGTCACCCTAGACGGCGAAGCATGGCTGGATCATTGGGGAGAAGTGGAGTGGTGTGCGGTGGTGGACGTGGCGAGGCCCCCACGCGTCGAGGCCTAGGTCGATGTCTCAATCCGACCAGGATGAGTTGTCTCAGAGCCATGATCCAGTGCGGTGCTTCGGTTGTTCTGGGGAGCATAGGGGTGGGCTCCTCTTTAGCTTATGCCAACGCTGGTCGAGATTGGGAGATCGACTGTGCGTGATCAGAAGACCATGGTGGCATGGTGGAGTCGGTGTGGTGACTACTTGGCTTTCAGCAGACTGCGCCAACAAGTTTTCTGCTTAGCAGTGGCTAGTTGGTGCGGGACATCGTCGGGAAGACGGCGCTCGCGAGGTAGGCGGCTCGTTGTTAGCTCCTTAGGGGTGCGGCTTGGTGGTATTGGTATTTAAGTTGAGCTGTGCAACCGTGTCGATGTCCCAATCCGACCGATTTGTGTTGTAAGTAGCATTTGAGTTGGTACATAATTGAGTAGTGTATGATGTTGTGCTCTCACGTTGTATTCAGTGGTTACGCCAGAGTCGTGCGAGATGAGCGTTGCTCTCTCCTCAGTTGTAATGTTTTTTGGGCCCGGTTTTCATTAAAAAACTAGGTCGCCCCTTTATTTTATTTTTCTTCGTCTAATAAAAATCGCGGCAAGCCTTTTGTCGTCCCTTCTAAAAAAAGTACAAGTGGAGACTATTATTGCTAGGACATCCTTAATAATGGCAACTTATAAATATAGCTAGATGAGACCTAGAAACAATAATAAAAGAACACTATAGTGGAGGTTATATGAGTTGTGAAAGAGTTGTTCTTACTTCTTAGAAGATCGTGCTAAACTAGCTATTTGATCTCTCTCATTGATATATAGACGGTGCCGCATATGGCAAGTTAGGTACTAGTACTGATGTTTATCAAAAAAGAAAAAGAGTATACTTCTTATGACCTAGTCAGTGTAGCCATATACTTCCTCCATTCTAAATTATACTTAAATTATTATTAAAATATTAAAGAGTCAAAGTATCTTAAGTTTGATTAAAATTATAGAAAAAATATAAATATTTATAACACCGAATAAATATATTATAAAAATATATTAATTGAAGAATTTAATATTGTAAATGTTACTTATAATTTGGGATTGGAGGGAGCACGTGATTGTTTGCTTACTCGTCCAACCTAGATTTGGAAGTTCCACCGGTGAGTCAAGGTGAAGGTCTCTTCCCGAAGATCGGCAATCTGTGATGTTGCATTAATATTCGGCCATCACCGCTACCCGCCGGAGAGACGCCAGTGCCGGCATGCCACTGCTGCCTGCTGCCAACAAACTGATCGGCGCTCGTGCATGCCATGTCCTACACAAACACAAACCACTTCACTTTTCCCCCTCTCACTAAATACTGTATCTGCTGATCTCAGGTGCAGCCGGGTAGGATTCATTATTTTGGATCAGTTGAAAAGTGATAAATACTCCCCTCGGCCTTCACAGCCTGCGGAGCACATTGGGCCTCTAACGGGCCGAGTCTTCTGTGTGGCCCACGCAGGCGAGGCTCTAGGGCCGGCCTCATCCTCCCGGACTGCTCTTCCGTAGTCGTCGTCCTCGTTCTCCCAATCTCGTAGTCCTTGGCGCGTAGCGGCGAACTGGAGAGGTGAGGTCTACAATCATCCGGCGATCCGGACCTCGATTGGTGCCTTCTGCTGTTGGTAAGGAAGCCGTACTTCTCATGGATGGATTCTTCTACGACCCAGTCTTGTTCCACAGGATCTTTTTTTTTTTTTTTTTGCCGCGACCAATCAATTCGGAATCTTTCCTGCTCGGACGGATACTCCAGTCCATCCAGTTTGTTGCGTGCTGGAGCTCTAGTAGCGCAGTTTATTTTTGCAATAAACTTTGGGGGTTTCAGCTGAGCCTGCCCTCTCGTGCTATCTTCAATAGCTCGGCACTTATAGCAGTGTATAGAGCTGATTATCTGTACTAGGCCTGATGAGAAGCAGAGACGGCACCGGTGACAGCACGGAAGGCCAGGGCTATGCTGCCGACATCGATTCCATCAGGGAGGCGCAGGCACGCATTGCTCCGTACGTCCACAGGACGCCTGTTCTGTCGTCGACGTCCATCGATGCCATGGTAGGGAAGCAGCTCTTCTTCAAGTGCGAGTGCTTCCAGAAAGCGTGAGGGTTACTGACCGTTGTGTTATTCTTATTCGGTCCTTGGATGCTCTGTATTTGCTACTGTACTTATTGTTTGAGTGGGAAAATGTCGTGTCGTGTTGTGTTGTGTAGGGGCGCATTCAAGATCCGAGGTGCTTCGAATTCGATATTCGCACTTGACGATGAGCAGGCGTCAAAGGGCGTTGTGACACATAGCAGGTTCTGTGCTAGCTTCATTGTTCATTTGTTCTTTTTGCAAATTTTTCTGAACATCTGTACAACAGAAACGGTATTGATATGGTACGATGGTTGCTTCGCAGTGGGAACCATGCGGCTGCGGTGGCTTTGGCTGCAAAGCTGCGTGGCATACCTGCACACATTGTCATTCCAAGAAACGCACCAGCGTGTAAGGTTGAAAATGTTAAGCGCTATGGTGGTCATATTATCTGGAGCGATGTCAGCATTGAATCGAGAGAATCAGTTTGTAAAAGAGTCCAGGAGGAGACTGGTGCTGTTCTTATTCATCCCTTCAATGATAAATACACTATCAGGTGTGTTTTGGACTTTTGGTCATGAAAACTTTCCTTTTTCTTTATACTCTTCTATTACATGAAAAACCATATCCATTCTCCAAAGCTAGAGATGCATCCAACGTGCAATGAGATTATTTATCTGTTTTGTTTCACAATGACTAAGACATTGTTTTGCTTCTGGTAATGTTAGGTGGATGTAGTGTGTAACTTGACTTTCTCTCCCTTTTAGTCCCAACTCATAAGTCCTAAGCAACTGTTTTCTAGTGCAAGAGAAGACAGTCCAGCATTTGGAACTAATGGTATGGTTTTTATTTGTTCATGATCTCTATCATTTGAAAGCAGCATGCCCAAATGAGTTCATGAGCAATTTACTGAAGGACAGAGCGTGTAGGTTTAGCAGTCAGTTTAGCTTTCTGGAGCCCTGAATCCTCCCTGGAATGTTGAGGAGCTGTGAACCATTGATGTCCATGTACACAGAATTTCGATCAGAAAGTACTGATGGATTCTTCTAGTAAAATGATTACAAAAATGATATGGGGTTACTTGATACTGGTGTTAGCACATCAACCTACTTTTTATTTTGCTTGTCGGGCCATTGGTTCTAATGAATACCCATTTTTATTTTAAGACAAAATTAAGACCCTGTTTTTATAGAAGATTACAGATTTCAGTAGAAATGTAGGTGGGGAAATAAAAGAACTCGGAGCATAAGTTTGTAGGTTCAACCAGGCACAAAGGAAGCAAAATGACATGGAATAAAAGGGCTGCTTAACCCATCGACTATGTACTGTAGAATATTAACCAAAAAACACAAACTACTGGTATCATGTGGACCATTTTTTAATCAACTTACTTTCTCAGGTTTCGCTTTGTGCGTTGCTGATATGTGCTCTTAATGCATGCCGATTTGTGATGATTTTTCCAGTGGTCAGGGTACAATATCTCTTGAACTTTTGGAGCAAGTCCCTGAAATTGACACAATAATTGTTCCCATTAGTGGTATGTACTACATGAACTTCTTTGTGATGTAAAATTGTATAATTTGTTTTTAAACTAGCATGTATATTTTTGGCTGAGCTATAGGCGGTGGTTTAATTTCTGGTGTGACCCTTGCTGCAAAGGCCATAAACCCTTCGATACGCATTCTGGCTGCAGAACCAAAAGGTGCTGATGATTCTGCCCAGTCTAAGGCTGCTGGAAAGATCATCACGTTGCCTTCCACTAACACCATTGCTGATGGACTACGAGCTTTTCTTGGTGACTTGACATGGTAAAGCAATTTGCATTGAACAAATATGCACAATCCTTTCTGCTTGCTTTGTTGAGTTCTATTGAGGCTTTCCAAAATGTCCACTTTGCTTCTTGGTAAGTTGGTGAAATTTTGGCTAATATGTTTGGCCAGAAGGTTTCTTGAGTTAATTTCCTGAACTGGTTTGCAACACTAACAATACTCAATGTTAGGTTGTTGTAGAGCTTCCAGTTTTTTTTTTTTTTTTTTTTAACGCAATGGCAAGAGTTTTGCCTTTCAACTAAGAAGAGGAGCGACAGAGTTTATGTACAAATAAAACTGGGAGTGAAAGGAACACACTATTTATATAATGAAGCTAATCTACAGTTCTACACCAACAAGGAATGCACATAGTCTTCAATCTTTTTAAAACATGTTCACCACAATTTGAACCCTAGTTAGGTAGAGTCGTGCACCCGCAGCTCCACCACCACACAAGAGTTAACCACAAGTGTCTGAAGCAATGCCCATAGCACTTCTAAGCTCAACATTCATTCTTATTTACTACCTCCGTCCCCCCCAAAAAAAATGTAACCTTAGAGTTTGTGCAAGTCAAACTGCTTTATATTTGACCAAGTTTATAGTGAAGTTAGAACTTGATTTAACATGATTTGCGTTGTTTGACTCCTCGAAAATGGTAATTGTATTCTTTTGGGGAAAGATGGATTTTTTTTTCCTTTTTTGGAATTTGGTACATTTGATCTCTGTATTTTAGGCCTGTGGTGCGTGATTTGGTGGACGATGTTATCATTGTGGATGACACTGCGATTGTGGACGCCATGAAAATGTGCTATGAGATCCTGAAGGTGGCTGTTGAGCCGAGTGGTGCAATTGGCCTGGCCGCAGCACTGTCCGACGAGTTTAAGCAAAGCTCTGCTTGGCATGAGAGCAGCAAGTTGGGAATAATTGTTTCCGGAGGCAATGTTGACCTCGGTTCTCTTTGGGAGTCTCTGTACAAACAATGATTGGAGCAGGGCCGATGACGACGTCCTTGATTTTCAAATGTGCTAATTTTAGGCGAGATGTTTGTAAACTTGGAATATTTCATTGCAAACAGGATATACTACTACTGTTGCGATCTTGTCTGTTGAACTACGTGTAGAAAGCATTCTGCTGTACCGTACATTTAGAGCATCTCCAAAAGAAGCATAATAATACCCCCAAACTGATATTCGCGTGGCCTACCTAGAAAACCCCGGTCCAACACTTCTCCAATCATCCCCCCGTTATTTACTCGCTCCGAAAAATCGAGGCTGCGCCCCGTATATCTGCGGAAGGCTTGCGCCTCCCCAATCTTTCTCCCGCGCTCGTCCTCCCATGCTCGCGCCATTTTTTCAGTGCTTGGCGCGATTTCTAGCTCCACCCGCATCGAAGTGGCCTCCCATCTTCTTCCATTGAGGTGCGGTGAATAACTGAAGATGGCGCCAGGCAGAGCCGTCAGTTCCATCCAGGGGCATCACGCGCATGGCAGTGGCCAGCTACGGCGGCCCTTGTCCAGATGCGGCCGCCCCTTCCCGTCGATGCGCAAATGAGGCAACCCGCGACCATCGACGCACCGGTGCCGGCACCCCCAAACAGCGATGTGCAGATGCGGCCGTTCTTGTCCATCGACGCGCAGCAGCGGCAACCATCCTGGTCCGTCGCCACTTTCATGCAGCCTTCGTCCACGACCGTGCAGAAGCGGCTAGCACAGTCCGCTGGTGGGCATATTCTTCAGGCTAGCAGATTTGGTGACCCTGTGGATTCCCAACAGATGGAGGCCTACGAGAACTCGTTCCCTGCTGCATCCTTTGAAGATATGCCCAACAACGACATGTTTGTCGGTACGATTGAAACCACTTTTCATTGCTATAACAATGGCTCATTATACTTGGAGTTCACGGTTGCAGTAAAGTAGATTTAGACATGTATGCGCTGATGTTTAGTACAGAGAGTAGATGCTTGCTCAGATGTGTATTTTATTGCGGGATTCAGTTATGTGTGTGCTACTAAATATTTTAGAGAATCTTTCAGTTCAGTTCCACTTATCTGTATAGTTTTGTCAACTTTTATTACTGAACCATTTCAGATAAGATTTCAGTTCAGTACCACTTTATTCAGGTTTCAGATATTGTTGGTCTTTAGTAGCTCTCTGATTTATTAGGCACCTGTCACCTGCTGTCTTTATTTTTTAGATACTCTAGAAGACTATTAACCAGCTGCTACCCTCTATGAATCAGGTGTTCGTCTTCTTTTTTTTTTAATTTTGAAATGTGATTCTGGTGTTGTCCTCATGAATGGTAGTGACATTTTTGCTTGATTGGAGTCTCTATGTGAGCCAATCTAGTTTCAGAGTGGAAAGTAGTCGTGCCATGATATCAATGTTAGGGCATACATCAATAATTAAACTTAATATTCTTCTGAGTTTTATAGGATCTATGGCTGCAAACGGAAATTATTATACGAGCATGATGAATGAGGACACTCTTCCAGTGGATTTGGAATATTTAGGAACCCCTTGTGACGAGCAACCATCACAGAAAGTTCAAGTGACTCCATCAGCCTCCTCTGCACGACCAAATCACAAGAGATCAAAGAATTTCAATGAGAAGGAAGATGAGATTTTGGTTTCTGCGTGGCTGAATGTAAGCTTGGATTCAGTCACCGGAACAAATCAAACACATAAATCGTATTGGACTAGAATTCATGATTACTTCCATGAAAACTTGGGCTTCCCTGCTGATCGCTCGCCAAATTCTCTTATGCACCATTGGTCTACTATACAAGACAGCGTGAACAAGTTTACAGGATGTCTCTCCAGAATTGAGTGTAGGCGACAGAGTGGTGCTACAATTGAAGATAAGGTACTGATCAGCTATGTACATGCATCAGTTTTTCCCTCTTACGCATAAATTAAATCTAATGACTCTGATTCATGTGTTGTGCGAGTGCAGATTGAGGACGCACGTGCTTTGTTCAAATCCGAAGACAGGCAAAACAAATCATTTTAGTTTATGGACTGCTGGAAAAGCAAAATGGATGGCTAAACTAGGCGAAATGGCTGCTGCAAAGTCATCTAGTAGGAAGCAAAAGAAATCCTCCAATTCGGCTACACCTTTGGTCACTACTAGTACAGCAGGTCATGAAGTTGCTGCTCTAGAGGACAATACATTGTCAAGACCAATGGGCCACAAGAAGGCCAAAACAGCACTATATCAAGGTGGCAAAAAAGGTTGTACAGAAGCTTTAGAAAATTTGTGGGCGAAGAAAAAAGAATTTGAAACGAAGTGCTTTTACAAAAATTATTGCCATGATAATTTGTAATTAAAATTCTAGAAAACAGTAAAGTAAAACCATATAAAAATAATTATATGCGTTTATACAGGTCCGGATGATTTTGCCAAAGGTGCTCAACTAGATCATCTTTAAGCTGCACGTGAATTCCTTGATCCTAAATATTTTTGTAGTTCTGAATAAACTCCTCAAGTTCAGGTGTATTGTCATGGGAAATTTTCACATTTTCTCCCACCACGTCATAATTGAAATCATCTTCTTCATCTCGCTCATCCTCAATTATCATGTTGTGCATAATGACACAAGCCCTCATGATTAGGCTAAGCGTATCATCATCCCAAAAACGAGCTGGCCCTCGAACGATAGAAAACCGAGCTTGTAGAACTCCAAAAGCTCATTTAACATCCTTCCTACAAGCTTCTTGGGCTAGGCCAAAATATTTCTTCTTATTACCTTGTGGCTCTGATATGGTCTTTACGAATGTGGCCCAAGAAGGTATATGCCATCTGCAAGATAATAACCCATTGTATAATCATATCCATTAATGGTATAGTTTACCTCTGGAGCTTGACCTTCAGCTAACCTTGCAAATAGAGGTGACCGTTGCAAAACGTTGATGTCATTGTGTGAACCAGTGCAAGTGCAATCAAGCCCTAATGTGGGTTTTGGTGATAATGACCACGCGATTAGAAGACTAATGTGGTTTATTGAGATGATGGACAGGAAAGGGTATTAGGAGGATGTATTCTTATGCAGGTGGACCCCTAACAACTTATGGATGCGGCATCCGGCTTAAAGGAGGTTTAAATTCGTTTTTATTCTGAATTTGAGTATAGGAAAAGCCGTACTATTAAGGGGGATGCAAAAGACAGGTTTGAAAGTGTGACCAAGTGCAAATATTCACACCAAACATCCTAATTTTCACTGCCAAAACCAGCCACAAAATTCCATATCATTCTGATCTGTTTTGGCAGCGCGGCACTGCCGGCCTCTGGCCCGACACTGCCGCGACTTATTCTGACCGTTAGACTCGGGGGTGATTCAAAATCACCTCCCCGTCGCCCCCAACGGTCATCTCGACCATTTGCACAATTCTAGAACCAGAGAAGGCTCTCTCTTGCTCTCTTTCTCACTCCCAAAGCTCTCCACTCCTCCCATTTGGAATCCAACTCAAATCTTGAAGAGTGTGAGCTCATCTTGAGCAAGAACAAGCTTCTCGGTGTGATCTTCATCTTCTCCAAGCACTTGGTTCGCGTTCAAGCCGGTGGTTTGCATTTGTTACTCTTGGAGCTTGCTCCTAGCCGGCTAGAGCGTCGCCCGGAGAGCTTGCCAATCTTGTGGCAGCCCCGAGAGGTTTGTAACCACCCTCACAAACTAGTGAAATCACCCCTCTTTTCAAGGATTAACTTTCTTGACTTGAGAACGAGGATTGGGAGTTGTGAACCCAAGTTTCCTTTGTGGAGCCTCAATAACGTGGAGTAGGCAAACCTTTGTGGCGAGCTGAACCACGGGATAAATCTTGTGTCACTTAATTTGGTTCACTTGCTCTCTACTTGTTGTAGTTCCTTGATTTCTAGGGTTTGGCTCCGATCTACTTTGTGGTGGTGTTCTAGCTGTGAAGAAGTTGTGCTCTAGGCTCTACACAACCCAGGGAATCTCAGTAAATTATTAGATCTAAATTTCGTTGGTTAAATTTTGAACTGTGTAGTTTCTACTCTGCGAGGTCCAGCACTGCCGCTCTAGGAGCAGCAGTGCCACTCTACAGGCCGGCACTGCCGCGCCTGTGTTTGATCTCCGTTTGTGAAGAAATTTTGCAGGCCTATTCAACCCCCCCTTGTAGGCCAGCCAGTGATCCTACAAGTGGTATCGGAGCCTGATACCTCAGTCTTGCGCTTAACCGCGTGAGGTATGGCCAAAGTAGGTAAAGCAGAGGCGAGCATGGCTCGTGATGTTGATCTTCACACCACGGAGAGCAGCAGCAGCAGTGACAGCGTGTCGACGGCAAGCCAATCCACACTGCCACCTACAGCTGAGATCTCCGAAGGAGAAAGGGCAAGAAAGAAAGAAGAAAGAAGATTGAAAAGAGAAGTAAAAGAAGCTAGAAGAGAATAAAGAAGAAAAGAAAAGGAAGAGCTGAGAAGAAAGGAAGAGAAGCTAAAGAGAAGAGAAGAAAGAAGGCTGAGAAGAGAAGAAAAGAAGAGAAAAGAAGAAGAGAAGAAAAAGAAGGAAGAAAATAAGAAGAAAATAGCTTCAAGTGATGATGACTCAAGTAGCACCGAAGATGGAGATGATGACAGCACCTATCAAGCATCCAAGAACAGCAAGAATAAGAAGAGCAGCGGCTACACCGACTATGCAGCCGTATCCTTTGATTACTCATCTTTATCTAACCTTGACACAAGACGTGTCATCAATGTGCCCGCGGGAAAGTTGCCTCATTTCGATGGGACCAACTTTGCCAAGTGGAAGCACTTTATGAAAACTTATCTTGTAGGTCTTCATCCCGGGATTTGGGAGATTGTGCATCATGGCTTGGAGGCACCAGTTGACCCAAAGAAGCCCACACAAGCTGAGTTCCGCAACATTCATCTCAATGCCCAAGCCACTAGTGCTTTGCTTAGTGCCTTGGATGGAGATGAGTACAACAAGGTGATGGGTATGGAAGTGGCCAAGGAGATTTGGGATACCTTGCACATGGCACATGAGGGTGTTGACAAGGTGAGGAAGTCCAAGATAGAGATATTGATGGCCAAGCTCAACCGGTTTGCAATCCATGAAGGAGAAGGGCCACAAGAAATGTTTGATAGGTTGATGGTTATTGTTGGCAAGATTAGAAGTCTTGGTGGCACCGAGGTGAATGATCACAAGGTTGTGAGGGTTATGTTGGAAGCTTTCACATCAAGAAATGACACCCTTGTGACCTTGATTAGAGAGAAGAAAAGATTTGAGCAATTCACCCCAAGTGATGTTCTTGGAAGGCTTTTGACACATGACATGCATAGAGAGGAAGCACTTGAGAGGCAAAGGCTTGGAGAGCTGCAAACCAAGCTTGAGGACATGAAGATCAAAGATGTAGCACTCAAGGCAAGAAAGAGAAGCATGCAGCCCGCAGCAAGCAAGCCATCTACATCAAGCAATCAAAAGGGCAGCAAGTAAGGTGCTTCGTTCAAGTCAAGGACAGCCAAGATAGTGAAGGAAGAAATGCCAACAACATCATCATCAAGTGAAGAAGAAAGCAAAAGTGAGCAGCAACAAGAACATATTGATGATTTTGCTTTGTTCATGAGAAGGTTTCGCAAGGGGATCAAAAGCAATGGCTACAAGTTAGTGAAGAGAACATTCCCCAACAAGAAAAAGAGAACATGCTATAATTGTGGGAGCACGGAGCATTTCATAGCCGATTGTCCCCATGAGAAGAAGGACAAGAGGCAAGACAAGAAATACCACAAAGAGGGCAGAAAGAGAAGATACAAGAGAGATGTGGGAGAAGCTCACATTGGACATGAATGGGACTCAAACGTGGACAGCTCAAGTGATGAGGACAGCAAGATTGCAACCGTTGCCATACAAGCTTCATCCTCAACACCAAAGCTATTCAACAACTTGTCCGATGATGATGATGATTGCTCCCCTCACATTTGTCTTATGGCAAAGGGTGAGAAGGTAAAATCCAAATACAAGTCCAAAACCCTTTCTCCTAGTGACATCTCTAGTAGTGATACAAGTGATTATGCTAGTGATGATGAATCTAGTGATGAAGAAATTGATCAACTAACTAAGAACTTGGATAACAAAACTAAAATGTTCATTGCTAGGCTAATGGAAGAACTAGAGAGCACACAAGCTGAGCTAGCATCTAGAGAGAAAACTCTTATTAAGTAAGAAGATCTCTACATTGCTAGTGAGGAAGCTCTTGCTTTGAAGAGTAGTGAGGTGGACTCTTTGCACGAGGTCTTGGCCAAAGAGCAAAAAGCCCATACTATCACTAAGAAGGTTAATGTTGATCTAAATCAAAAATATAATGCATTGTTGAAAAAGCACAATAAACTTGAGAATCAACATAAGCTTATTGCTGATAGTAACTCACTCCTTATCGAAAGCAATAGTGCATCTAGCTCTTCCACTAGTCCAACATGTGAACAATGCACCAAACTTAATTTAAATGCATATGCTACTAACCTTGCAAACTTGGAAGCCATGAAGAAGGAAGTGGCAAGGCTGAATGTTCTTGCTGCTGGTAAGAACATGAGCTCTCAGGCACAAAAAGGTAAAGGAAAGGTTAAGGAGCAACCAAAGGTGCAATACAAGGATGGAAGACATCCTCACATCAAGAGTGGTTTAGGCCATGTTGCTGGGGGGCAAGACCAATGGAAGATATGTGAAAAATAGTGTGGAATGTGTCAGGTTTGAGAGGAAGGAGCAGATTGGTACAGTTCGGCCTGCACAGATCGCGGCAGTGCCGCGCTCCAGGCCGGCAGTGCCGGACCACGGCAGTGCCGGGCCCAGAGCGGCAGTGCCGCACCCCAAGAAAGGGAAGGCCACCAATCTGAAACCTGATCATACCAAAGCACATGTCCAGAAGGTGCCCCAGCAGAAGCAGGTTGTCCAGAAGCCTCAAGAATCAATATGGGTGACCAAAAACAAATTTGTGCATCAACCAAAGCCAAGTGTCACTCGTGCAAGTTTGGAATCTTGCTATGTGTTGAGGTGCAACAACCGTGGTAAAGTTGTCACCAAGATTGTTGGTCAAGAGGCCAGCATGTTGGGAGAGCAATTTGGGTTTCTAAGATACTTGTGACTAACATGCAAGGCCCTAATGTTACTTGGGGATCTAAAACAAGGAACTAAATTGTTTTGCAGGCATACTCCTCCGGTGGATCAAGTTGGGTGCTTGACAGCGGATGTACAAATCATATGACTGGAGAGAAGAGTATGTTTAGCTTATACTCCCCTATTGAGAACCCTAGTGAAAATATTGTCTTTAGAGACAACTCGAAAGAGGGAGTAATCGGTCTTGGTAAAGTTGCTATAACTCATGAGCATTCAATTACTAATGTTTTACATGTTGATTCATTGAGTTACAACTTGTTGTCCGTATCACAATTATGTGAGATGGGTTACAATTGTCTCTTTATGGATAAGGGTGTGGAAGTCACTAGAAGGGAGGATTGCTCTATTGCTTTTACGGGTCGTTTGAAAGGAAAGCTTTACCTAGTTGACTTCAACAAAAGTAAAGCTAACCTTGAGACTTGTTTAGTGGCAAAATCTAGTATGGGCTGGTTATGGCATCGCCGGCTAGCTCATGTTGGGATGAGGAACTTGGCCAAACTTCTAAAAGATAACCACATTCTTGGACTAACGAATGTTCACTTTGAGAAAGATAGGATATGCAGTGCATGGCAAGCCAGAAAGCAAGTAGGAGCACCTCACCCACCAAAGAGCATCATGACTACCACCAAGCCATTGGAGTTGATTCACATGGATCTCTTTGGACCGATGGCCTACTTGAGTATCGGGGGTAACAAATATGGACTTGTTATTGTTGATGATTATTCCCGTTTCACTTGGGTATTTTTCTTGTTTGATAAGTGTCAGGTACTAGATAAGGTGAAGACCTTCATTAGAAGAGCACAAAAAGAATTCGAGCTTCCCATCAAGAAAGTGAGAAGTGATAATGGGACCGAATTCCGGAACACCCAAGTTGACAAGTTTCTTGATGAAGAGGGCATCAAGCATGAGTTTTCAGTTCCATACACCCCTCAACAAAATGGTGTAGTAGAGAGGAAGAACCGAACTCTCATCGACATGGCAAGAACAATGCTTGATGAGTACAAGACGCCGGATCTCTTTTGGAGTGACGCCGTCAACAACGCTTGCCATGCCATCAACCGTCTCTACCTACACAAGAAGCTGAAGAAAACCTCATATGAACTGCTCACCGATAACAAACCAAAGGTGTCTTATTTTAGAGTGTTTGGGTGCAAGTGTTTCATACTTAACAAAAGGCCCAAAACATCTAAGTTTGCACGTAAAGTTGATGAGGGTTTCTTACTTGGTTATGGATCAAATGAACATGCCTATCGTGTCTTCAACAAGACCAATGGTCGTGTTGAAGTAGCGGTAGATGTGACATTTGATGAATCTAATGGCTCTCAAGTAGAGCAAATTGATGAAAGTGTTGTAGGAAAGGAGGATCCACCATGTGAAGCAATCAAGCAAGTAGCCATTGGTGATATTAGACCACAAGAAGACAAGGCACCAGAGGTGGAACATCCTCAAGAGAAAGCTACTGCAAGGCCTGCTGCTGAAGGTATCCCGGCAGTGCCGGCCTCAGGCCCGGCAGTGCCGCTCCCCCAGGTAGCAGAGCCATCTACTCCTGCAACAGCTGGGAGGACACCGTCTCCAAGGGAAGATCTGGCACCTGTTCTTGAAGTAGATGAAGATGCTTGGCCAGAAGAAGAAGAACAAGAATCCAGTGATCATCCAAGGCTACGACAAACGATTCAACGGGATCATCCCGTTGACAATATCCTTGGGAGTCTTCGAAGGGGGTAACCACTCGTTCGCATTTGGGAAATTTTTGTCAATTTTACTCTTTTGTCTCCTCTTTGGAACCTCTCAAGGTAGAAGATGCACTTGGTGATCCGGATTGGGTGCTAGCCATGCAAGAAGAGTTGAACAACTTCGAAAGAAATCAAGTGTGGACTCTTGTTGAAAGACCCAACACCAACATCATTGGCACCAAGTGGGTTTTCAGAAATAAGAAAGATGAAGATGGCATGGTGACAAGGAACAAGGCAAGATTGGTGGCTCAAGGTTTCACTCAAGTAGAGGGCTTAGACTTTGAAGAAACATATGCACCGGTAGCAAGACTAGAAGCAATCCGAATGCTTCTAGCCTATGCTGCCCATCACAACTTCAAGCTATATCAAATGGATGTGAAGAGTGTATTTCTCAATGGCCCAATACAAGAGTTGGTATATGTGGAGCAGCCACCGGGTTTCGAAGATTCCAAATTCCCCGACCATGTCTACAAACTCCATAAGGCGCTCTATGGGCTTAAGCAAGCTCCAAGAGCATGGTATGAATGCCTTAAGAATTTCTTACTCAAACAAGGCTTTGAAATAGGCAAAGCTGATCCTACTCTTTTCACTCACAAAGTTGGTAAAGATTTATTTGTGTGCCAAATATATGTCGATGACATAATATTTGGTAGTACTAACAATGTGTTTTGTGAGCAATTTAGTAGGACAATGACTAAGAGATTTTAGATGTCCATGATGGGTGAGCTCAAGTTCTTCCTTGGTTTTCAAGTTAAGCAATTGAAGGGAGGAACTTTCATAAGTCAAACCAAGTATACCCATGACATGCTCAAGAAGTTTGACATGGCAAATGCAAAGCATATCAAGACTCCCATGCTAGTCAACGAACATCTTGATCTTGATGAAGAAGGGAAAGTCGTGGACATCAAGGTATATCGCTCCATGATCGGCTCTCTACTCTATTTGTGCGCATCTAGACCCGATATTATGCTTAGCGTGTGCATGTGTGCTAGATTTCAAGCTAACCCGAAAGAGTGCCATTTGATGGCCGTTAAAAGAATCTTGAGATACTTAGCACACACTCTAAACCTTGGCTTGTGGTATCCTAAGGGCTCTAAGTTCGATTTGCTTGGGTATTCGGATTCCGATTACGCCGGTTGCAAAGTAGATCGAAAAAGCACTTCGGGGACGTGTCAATTCCTTGGACGGTCCCTAGTGTCTTGGAGTTCTAAGAAGCAAAATTGTGTAGCCCTTTCCACCGCCGAGGCCGAGTATGTTGCAGCCGGTGCATGTTGTGCGCAACTACTTTGGATGAGTCAAACTCTTCGTGATTTCGGATGTCACTTTACCAAAATCCCATTATTGTGTGACAATGAAAGTGCCATAAAGCTTGCAAACAATCCCGTAAGCCACTCAAGAACCAAGCACATTGACATCCGACATCACTTCTTGAGAGATCACGAAACCAAAGGAGACATCGAAATACGCCATGTGAGCACCGAAAAGCAACTAGCCGATATCTTCACTAAGCCTCTTGATGAGTCAAGGTTTTGCGCTTTGCGTAGTGAACTAAATATCTTTGATTCAAGAAACGTGGTTTGAAACCTAGCACATGACTGTTTGATTAAGCTAGGTTGGTTGGAAAAACATTTGAAAAGTTCTTTTATGTCTTTCAAAACCTCTTCGAATGTGTGGTTATGCAATCTTGGTCACTGCCCTTATTTCTTACTTTCTCTGACCAAGTGATTGCATGAATATTATCCTGTAACCATGACTTAGGTGCAGACCAGATTAGGTTTAGGATCTCTGCTGGAAGGCAGGCCGGCAATGCCGCGCTATACAGCGGCAGTGCCGGGTCTATTCTCGGCAGTGCCGCGCCTCGCCAGTTTGGCGGCCCGTGGGCCACCTTAGTCAGAACGGTTGGGCACTCTCTCTAAGTGTTTTCCTAACCCGAGACCGTTTCTCCTTCTCTCTATTCTCTCGGTCCCTCTCTCTTTCAAATGCACCGAGAGAAGGCGACGGCGCCCCTGCCCGGCACCGCCGCCCCTCCCTGCCGCGAGCGGCCCTGCAGTCCGGCAGCGTGGAGGCTTCTTCCTCCTCTCCTTGCCGGTATCCAAGGCCCTGTTGAAGTGGCATCCAAGGCCCTGTTGGCGCTGCATCTTCCCTCTCCTTCCATTCTTCAAGGTGAAGTTCAAACCCCTAAGCAAGTTTTATCCCGATCTATGCAATGTGAAGTTTCTTGTTGGAGAAAAGTGTTGCTATGGGTTGTTTAATGGGTTTGGAGTCGAATCCATGGAATGAAATCAGCCGATCCGTAGTTTCCATCGTTGAGGAAGATTGGAGGCAGAGGGGCCTCACTGCGCAGGCGCGGCAGTGCCGGGCCCTGTGCTGTGAGCCCTTCCCATCCAGTTTTTGCCTCAACGATTGACACCATGGGTTTGCTATTTTCATCTCACAAGTTGGTTCAGCACTCATTTCTTCCATTATTTACACGTATCTTTTTCATTTGTGCATAGATGGCGGATGGAGGCAGTGGTTTTGGTGGAGGGGCTGGGCCGAGCAACCCGCGCCCTCCATGGACCAAGCAGGCAGCAAGGCGTGGGGGAAGAGTGGCTGCAGGCAGATCCCAGAGGCAAGCCATGAGAGATGCTGATTTGGCTGAGCAGGCAGGCAGGACCATACCTGATGATGCATGCCCTGATACGCCTGATGACCTCACCATGTTCGATGGAGCATACATGGAGTGGGATGAGCATGAGCACTTCGTGCGTCCTCCCAATGAGAATAGGCAGAGGCACAAGTATGACTACGCAAATCAGTTCAGGGCAGTGCAAGAGCAAAGGCGAGTCAATCCCTATGCGAGGCATAGGGATGAGGAGCTCGATTATAGGTTCTGGTCCGCTTTCCAGTCGGACTTCTATGAGTCCGTTCTCCTTGCCGCCAAGAAGCCCAAGATTGTCATGATGAGATATATTGATTGGGAGCACTTGGCAGCAAAGAATGATAGAGTGTGCAACCAAGTCATCGCTTTCTGCAAGAAGAGAGGTATATATGACTTAATGGGTTTCAGGTGTGATTGGAACACAGAAATTCTATATCAGTTCCTAGCCACCTGCTACTTCGACAGAGAGGACGATGAGTTGCACTGGATGACTGATGTTCATCACTACCGAGTGGATTACACTACTTTTGCTCGTATCCTCGGTTTTGGTGAGTGGGATAGGACAGCTTATGATCTTCATGATGAGAGGGCCCTCACTGATGATGAGTTGGCTCACTTGTATGATGTCCCCGGTCAGGCCGATGGGTTGGTGAAGGGGCTGAAGAGTCGATACTATGTCTTGAACAACATGTTTCGCCAGACTCTTCATCCCAAGGTTGGTTCAGCTTCCAACCTCTATGGGACAGCCAGGAACATGCTTGCCAGGACACAGCCAGGGAGTCCGTGGTTTTCAGTTTCTCGCTTCATGTGGCGTGAGTTGATCATCACTTCTGTGGATGCGAGGAAGGCACTCCCATATGCACCTTACATTATGTTTTTGATTGAGCGTGTGTCTGGCATCATATTCAAGAAGGATGTGTCCCATGAGCCGTTCCGGGTGGACAAGACTCACCACACTGCAGGAGGTGAGAGCAGGGCAGCCACTCGCTCCTCCAGCAGGCGTGCTGTCCCGTCGACCGACATACTCAGTTCCTCCCGCTCTGGCTCACATAGGCAGCCCAGGAAGAAGAGCCGTCTCTCCCGTATGCTACAGAGGATCTTTGGGGCTTGTATGCATGCTTCTGAGTCCGCATACAAGGCCCGCATGGAGAACCGGGAGATTCGTGATCATTTGGGGCTGCGACAGATTAGCCCTCCTACTCCACCTCCAGAGTTCAGCGAGATGTCCGGTTCCGACGTCGAGGACGTTGATTGGGACCAACTAGCACGCGAGGAGGAGAAGGACCGTCCCGGCACGTCGACTCGCCGCGGTGTTCGCTTCACCACCACTACTCACCGCCAGGGCCGTGCGATCATCTCCGACGACGACGACGAGGACGAGGAGGAGGAGGATGGTGACGATGATGACGAGTAGTTGTTCTTCCCTTTTCTCTTTTTTCTTCCTTTGGTGCTTGGTGCCAAAAGGGGAGAAGGGGATTAGAGAGGGGTACAACTATTTTTCATCATTTTTACTGTGCTCCAGCTTGTGAGCTTATTGTTTTAGATCTTGTGAGAGCTATATTGTAGAGTTGAGAGTGTTTCTCAAACTCTTTTGCTTTGTAATAAGTACTTTCATGCACTCTATTTTTATTCGAATGTGAACCTAAGTACTCTATTTAAGAACCAGCCTGTGTTTGTGCGTAAACTAGTTCTATTTTATATATGATCTGTGTAGGTGCTTTGCTTCCGCGAAGTCTCTGTCTTCAGGCAGCGCAGCAGTGCCGCCCTATCTGAAGGCAGATGCTCACTCTGATTGTCTCACATGTCATTTGCATCACGATTATCTACTTGACACTGTGTGCAGCACCCCACAGAGACCATGAATGTAGGGGGAGATCCCATTTCACTCTAGTATGTGAAACTTAGCCTTTCATGCTAAGTTAGAAATTCAAACTCCATTCACATATTCAGGGGGAGACTCTACATTCAAAATCTCATTTAAATCTTATTGTATATTATCCTTTATCTCTCTAATCGGGTTGTCATCAATCACCAAAAAGGGGGAGATTGTAAGTGCAATCAAGCCCTAATGTGGGTTTTGGTGATAATGACCACGCGATTAGAAGACTAATGTAGTTTATTGAGATGATGGACAGGCAAGGGTATTAGGAGGATGTATTCTTATGCAGGTAGACCCCTAACAACTTATGGATGTGGCATCCGGCTCAAAGGAGGTTTAAATTCGTTTTTATTCTGAATTTGAGTATAGGAAAAGCCGTCCTATTAAGGGGGATGCAAAAGACAGGTTTGAAAGTGTGACCAAGTGCAAATATTCACACCAAACATCCTAATTTCCACTGCCAAAATCAGCCACAAAATTCCATATCATTCTGATCTGTTTTGGCAGCGCGGCACTGCCGGCCTTAGGCGCGGCACTGCCGGGGCCCGACACTGCCGGCCTCTGGCCCGGCACTGCCGCGACTTATTCTGACCGTTAGACTCGGGGGTGATTCAAAATCACCTCCCCGTCGCTCCCAACGGTCATCTCGGCCATTTGCATGATTCCGGAATCAGAGAAGGCTCTCTCTTGCTCTCTTTCTCACTCCCAAAGCTCTCCACTCCTCCCATTTGGAATCCAACTCAAATCTTGAAGAGTGTGAGCTCATCTTGAGGAAGAACAAGCTTCTCGCTGTGATCTTCATCTTCTCCAAGCACTTGGTTCGCGTTCAAACCGGTGGTTTGCATTTGTTACTCTTGGAGCTTGCTCCTAGCCGGCTAGAGCGTCGCCCGGAGAGCTTGCCAATCTTGTGGCAGCCCCGGGAGGTTTGTAACCACCCTCACAAGCTAGTGAAATCACCCCTCTTTTCAAGGATTAACTTCCTTGACTTGAGAACGAGGATTGAGAGTTGTAAACCCAAGTTTCCTTTGTGGAGCCTCAACAACGTGGAGTAGGCAAGCCTTTGTGGTGAGCTGAACCACGGGATAAATTTTGTGTCACTTGATTTGGTTCACTTGCTCTCTACTTGTTGTAGTTCCTTGATTTCTAGGGTTTGGCTCCGATCTACTTTGTGGTGGTGTTCTAGCTGTGAAGAAGTTGTGCTCTAGACTCTACACAACCCAGGGAAGCTCAGTAAATTACTAGATCTAAATTTTGTTGGTTAAATTTTGAACTGTGTAGTTTCTGCTCTGCGAGGTCCAGCACTGCCGCTCTAGGAGCAGCAGTGCCGGGTACCCCGGCAGTGCCGCTCTACAGGCCGGCACTGCCGCGCCTGTGTTTGATCTCCGTTTGCGAAGAAATTTTGCAGGCCTATTCAACCCCCCCTTCTAGGCCAGCCAGTGATCCTACAACTAGGCATCCCAAAGAAAGCATGCCAGATCCACAGATCTTTTGAAACAACAGCTTCTAGTATAATTGTAGGCTCATGAACATGCCCTTTATACATGCCTTGCCATTCATAAGGACAATTGTTTCACCTCCAGTGCATACAATCTATGGACCCAAGCATACCAGGAAAACCTCTTTTTTCTCCAACTACAAGTAATCTGGTCGTATCATCTTCATTAGGCGATCTCAAGTACTTGTCTCGAAAACTTCTACAACAGCGGTGACAAACCTTTTGAGACTTTCAATTGTAGTACTCTCACCGATACGGACATAGTCATCCATCGCATCAGCTGCTACTCCATAAGCTAACATCCGAAATGCTGCTGTAATCTTTTGCAAACTAGATAGACCAAGTGTGCCGGCATCATTCCTTTTTTGCACAAAGTATTCGTCGTGTTTTTCTACAGCTTGCAATATGCGTATAAATAATGTATGCCCCATTCGAAACCTGCACTATAAAATAATTAAATAAACACATATATAAGCATTTTTTTCTCAAAATGTGTTGCATCGCATACCTTCGTCGGAAATAATTTGGCGCGTATGTAGGATTATCGGCAAAATAATCTTGGTACAACCTCTGATGTCCCGCCTGCCTATCGCGCTGAAGCACTCGATGCCCATGAACAGAACCACGACGTTTTGACTCTTCATTAGACTCGTCCCCACTAATTGCCGCATGAACGACATCAAAAAAGAAATCATCATCATCGCCGGATGACGATGAATCATCTGACATCTGGTTCATGAGAAAGCTATGTTAATCCATGGCAACGCGGACTAAAACCAGACGGTATTAGGAAAGCTATGTGATGTCGTAACAAATCAACAAGAGGAGCTGCGCTAGCGGAGAACAGGCAAGACCACGGTATGAGCACAAGGCAGTCGATGGCGATGAGCAAGGTTGATGGCGGCGCTACCTTTATCTGGAGATCAGCCTGTTCACGTAGGTGTACTGCCAGCCTGCGTACTACCAGGAGCCAGGAACGATTGAGTGGACAGAAAAGATCAAGAGGCCAAGAGCTAGGGATCATGAACGGCCAGATGGAACAAGTCACGTCCATAGAAAATTCAGGATCCAACTAATTTTCTTTGTTGTCCATCCTCATCCAACTACCTGATGATGTGGCAAGTAAAAACTATTTTTGGGTGCCAAGTATTGGGGAGCTGCTGTGGAAGAAACTATTTTTTGAGAAATAACTATTTAAGAGAGCCCCTAATATAGAATTTTGGAGGTTATATTTGTAGGGAACTCTTGGAGTTGGTCTTATATATATACATGTTTATCCGTGGATCATTCAGTTGCAGCGACATGGGCTGAAACCCAAAGGCTGGGGGGCAGCAGTGTTCCCCTCCAAATATTTTTCAAATCGGTTCTTTCTTTTTTCGAAACAAATCTATCGATTCCCTTTTTTTTGACTTAAATCGATCGATTCCTCATTGGTATGATGAATAGCTCGACTGATTTATGCTGGAAAAAATGAGCTCCAAAGGGTGGTTAGGCCCCCAACAGATGCCCATGTAGTGAGAAATCGGTCGGTCTAGTAAGGAAGACACGAATCTTAAAGCGCCCCCATCCACCCGAAAGAACCCTCCGCTCCGAGTTCCGATCTGCTCCAGTGCTCGCACGCTTCTTTCCCTCCCGCCGCCGCCGCCACCGCCACCGCCGAGGAAGACATCAACCATAGCATTATAGCAAGCAAGCAAGCGCGAGGAGGAGCCGGCGTAGCCATAGATGGCTAACAAGCGTCAGCGGGAGGCGCGGAAGCGCTTCCGGGAGGCGAACCCAGACCTATTCCCTCCGCAGCCCGCCCCTTCTGCCGACGGCGCGAAAAAGAAGAGCAAGAAGAACAAGAAGAGCGTGTTCAAGAAGGCCAAGAAGGGCGGCACGGGGAGGTTTAAACACCCGCTGCGGGTTCCCGGGATGCGCCCTGGGGAACGCTGCTTCATCTGCAAGTCCACCGACCACGTCGCTAAGGCTTGCCCCGAGAAGGCCCTCTGGGAGAAGAACAAGGTACGAACCTACAGAAGTAACATAGAACTAGAAGCGCCGTATTTAGAACCTTGTAAGGCTAGTTTTGATTAGGGTAGAGCCAATTGCTAAAGATTCCATGAACGCCGAATGATGTAGCATTGTAACTGACCTTGGAAGTGGATTTAAACTGTGATTTTTTTTCCCTGTCACTGTTGGGTACTAGAACATTCGAAGTTTAGAACCAAACTAGCGATGGTGACTGTCCTTAAGGTTTCTCAAAATTTTGTAGCATGATTGGATGATGTTGATTGGTGAGATTTTGAATAATCTAGGACCTCCGTTGGGCAACTTCTAACACATACTTGCTAGATGTAAACTCTGAGTTAAACTTTGGTGCAATCATGTGCCGTGTTGATTAGTGATTATATGATGAACTGGAAGCTTCCTGCTGTTACATGCTCTTGCAATTGACTGCATTGAGTGCTAATTAGTGGTGTTTATAATCTAAATGTTTATTTTTCTGTCTGTTGGTTTCATAACTGATTGCTCCATTTAAAGTGTTTGTTTCGTTTTCCTTGAAAAATATAATAATGCAAGTTCTTTTTTCAGATTTGCTTGCTTTGCAGGGAGCGGGGCCATAGTCTAAAGAACTGTCCTGACAAAAGTGAGGGAAATTTGAAGAAGTTTTGCTATAACTGTGGTGAATCTGGACACTCTCTTTCCAAGTGCCCCAAGCCCATTGAGAATGGTAATCCTCATGCACCCATTGTAGACACTCTGGGTACTTTATGCCTGCTAGCAGTGTTATCATTGCTTATGTGGTTTCTTCATGCAGGGGGTACGAATTTTGCAAGCTGCTTTATCTGCAAACAGCAAGGGCATTTGAGCAAGAACTGTCCTGAAAACAAACATGGCATCTATCCAAAGGTACTTTATGATACTCACTCATCTCTTCTCAATTCTCATGATACTGCAAATGGGCATTGCTTCAATTATGCGGGAATAGTTTATTGGAAACAAATATGACATGCGCTCATGTCTAACAGGAAGTGTTTTTGGTTTATTATCATTCTTTTTAGTTGCTATAAGCTGCTGTGGTCACCTGCAGCTTGAGCACCGAGTTCTTTCTTTCTTGTTTTGCATAACGATGCATCATGCAAACAAATGGATTGGGAAGTCTTCAAATATATGGTAAAGATTGATAAGATGCTAAGTAGAGGATTTTTTTTTTTCTGTGAATTCTGTCTGATCTGCCTTTCAATCCAGCTTGAACTTATCTATACAATTCTTTCTGATGGTTATCCTTGCTCAGAATTCAGATCTGAACAGCTCATTTAACTTGGTCGAATTTCAAGTCCCTCAAATAATGTCACGGCTCACGAGTCCATCATCCCCTGCGTGGTCCTGCAAGGCCTATCTGATGAAAATCATGTTTTGAGACATCAACTCTTTAATGTCGAAGCTTTTTTATTATTGTTGAGGCTGCTTCTACCTGATTTGTTTTGTTTTTCGATTAATTTGAGCATCCTTGCATGTGAATCTCAACTCCATACTATTTTCAGGGTGGTTGTTGTAAGGAATGTGGAGAAGTTACCCACTTGGCCAAACATTGTCCGAATAAAGGGAAACAAGATTTGATATCCTCCAGAGATGATGGTAGGCCGACCAATAATCTACTTAACCTATCTTTGCAATATCAGAATTGTTTTCTACACATTATAAAGATTTGGAACATGAACCAGCACATGCATGTTTTTGTGATTTATGTATATATTCAATGTGCCTATTGTTATTGTCCAGTCTGTGCAGTAAGCAGACAAGTGTTTCGCAGTATTGTAATGGTTTATATGAATATGGACCATTTTCTTGTCTGGTATATTTGAAAATGGAAATAATTTTACCGTACCTGTGGAATGACGATTCATGAAAGGAATATAATTAATTTGTTCTTAAGAGGTATACTTTTTTGTTTTTATTGGAGAACTTAATTTTGGACCGGAATTCTGTATCTGTAGCGCGTAGGATGGAATCTGCTTTTTATTTGTTAATGATGGTTGACTGAATTAATAAATTCTAATTTGTTGTAGTACATTGAGATGATCGTTTAGCTGATCTGCTTATTCAATTGAACTTCTGTAGTTGGCAGGTGCAGGAACGAGTAAGAATAGCTAATGTCTGGTTTATTTTTCTTGTATCAGATGTCTACATGGAAGAGCGCAATCAGGAAGGTCCTGCCATTCACCATGGTGGAGATGACCTTGAAGATGATTTCGTTGATGAAGAAGAACCAAAACCCGCCAAATCGAAAAAGGCAAAGCAATCAGGTTCAAAATCAGCGACAGGGACGGGGAACGACGAGAAGGGCGCCAGTGCGAAGACAAAAGCGAAACAAGCTCCTAGAGTTGTAAAATTCTTTGGTTAAAGAATGGAGATTTTGCTGTAGCTCAAGATACAAATGATCCTTCTGGAAAATCTTGTACTGTCAAGCGATTCTGTAACGCTGATTGACGATGAGAATACGTCTGCCAACTACATACGCCTCTGGTTGCCCCTAAGTGTTCTTCCCATCGTTTGGCTAGCGTTGGGTTATGCAAAACCAGTAGAACGATTACAATATGGGAGATTTCGCTCGATTTTCACATCCAGATGACCCATGAGGGTATGTGTTTCTTGTTCGTTCATTGAAGAGGTATATTCTTTTCAAATATTCAGACGCGAATGGTGTTCCGACTCCCAAAACAAGCTAGGTGAATCTGATGACAGACTTGACGAGCCATGTCGCTTCGCTCGTCACAGCTCACGGTCACCGTTAGTGTTCCCCATGTTGTTGTGACAGCCGGATGAAGCGACGCGACGATGGCGCGCATGCCTGCCGTGGCCCGTGGCGGCCGCGCACGAAGGAGAGGACGTGCTTGGTCAAGCGCGGCCTCTGCTCCTAACGTGGCGCGCGGCATGGCGCTGGCCTCACGTCCGTTTCCTATATTTCGCCTGCTCCCTTCCTCTCTTTCTGGCCTTGAAAACCTTGGCTTCCCCCGTCTCGGCGCGATTGCCATCGCCATCGCCATTGCCATTGCCATTACGCACCGCCTCCCCGCGTCCGCCCCTCCTCGCCCGCCGCCACCGTACCGTCGAGCGAGCCCGGCTGTGGAGTCGACAAAACAGACCCATCAAACATGGTGAGTGATCGAGCCCTTGATGATGATATGATCTTTAATTTCACCTGATGAACGTACGTAGTCGTAATCTGCCAACGGTGATGATGCGCATGCGTAGTGCAAGACTGAGTTGAATTTGCTGTGTAACCGATCTTGCTTGCTGGCTAATTGATAAATCATGCAAGACGCGCAGGCGAACTCGGCGTCGGGGATGGCCGTGAGCGACGAGTGCAAGCTCAAGTTCCAGGAGCTCAAGTCGAAGCGGAGCTTCCGGTTCATCACGTTCAAGATCAACGAGCAGACGCAGCAGGTGGTGGTGGACAGGCTGGGGCAGCCGGGTGACACCTACGACGACTTCACCGGCTCCATGCCCGACAGCGAGTGCCGCTACGCCGTCTTCGACTTCGACTTCACCACCGACGAGAACTGCCAGAAGAGCAAGATCTTCTTCATCTCCTGGTATGGTAATCGAATCAGAATAATATTGGACACGACGTGTGTATGGTAATGCATGCCGATGCCGAGCACTGAATGATATATGAAGCGACGGTCGATCCGTCCGTGCGCGTATGCATTGCATCTCGCCCATCCAATCCAGGTCCCCGGACACGTCGAGGGTGAGGAGCAAGATGCTGTACGCGAGCTCCAAGGACCGGTTCAAGAGGGAGCTGGACGGCATCCAGGTGGAGCTGCAGGCCACCGACCCCAGCGAGATGAGCATGGACATCGTCAAGGCGCGAGCTCTCTGAAGACAAGACGCGCAGCCGCTCGCGCGCGATCGGCATGCATGCCCGGCCGGATCGGAACAGTGCTCGCTAGCTGTTTTTGTCTAGCATCGACCGGCGGTCTCTGTCTTGCCTGCATGTACCCGTGTGCCGTTTTTGCACCGCCGGTGCCAGTGTTCTCTTACTCCGTGTAAACTACTCTAGACCATTTTTCTTCGATCGGTGTCCAAGAGATTTAGACGGGATATACGTCGATGATGTTGAATTTAATTGGGTTTGTCCAATTTTTATTTAGCAATCAAATCAAAGAAAATTCCAAGATCAAAGTTAATGTTAGGTGTGATTTGTTGGGTACTTTATGTGGTGTAACTTACGGTTTGGTTTGATGTTTAGTGGTCCATATGAGGTCTTAGTGGTGTCCGTCGTAACGGATTGTGATGGTCAATATCTCTTCATGTGCTTAGCTCTCCTTTGTTGTTTCATAAAAGGGGAACTCCTCTTGTCCGCGAGTGAGAAGATACAACCAAGAACACGACTTCATTGTTGTTGTATTGCTTGAGCTATTCTTGTCACGATTCCTGCGCACATAGGAATAGGAAGAGCCGGCCTCTGAAACCAAAAATCGGCATTTAGGTTTTTTTGTGGGCATCTTCCACGCAACAACTCGTTCATTCCTTCTTCTTCTTCTCCCAAATTCTCGACGACTTGGGGTGATCAGCACTGCAACACTACCACATGACAACGACCGGGACAACTAGCTACATCGACAACCACTAGTCAATTAGTGACGTCTCTAGTGACATCGGGTATGTTGTTGCAATGTAACCCACACTTTGTTTTCTATGAATTAAATCATGATAATTAGTATCATGTATATGGTCGTTGTGCTTATATCACACTACACATGCTTGAGCTAGATTTGGCTTATTTTCAGGCAAAGAACAATATTTTTCTCTCACAATAATTCAGCGATAGAATTTAGCCTAACCGAATTTCGGCTCAACCGAACAGAGTGATGTTAATATTTTATAGATTAATCGAGTTGGAGGGAACAATCGAGTGTTGTCGACTTGTCGGTGATGGACCTTGGACCATGCATATGCATTATGGTTCTGTCAACATGGATCACACTTTGTCATCTCTTCCAAACTCTGTGGCTGACCTTTCGTTCCATAGCTCTTAGTCTTGAAATTCTCAACTTATCTCTTAGGATTTCTCTGATCAATTCACTCAGGCAAGCAGTATTGTTCTACCGGGTCCCTCTGACACCCTGACATTGTTAAATGGAAGCCATTTATGTACTTCCATATTACCCTTTGAACAAGATGTTGTGCAACAAATTTTTCCATGGGTCATAACATTGCAAGCACTACAAGCCACAGAAGCACATATCCACACTACATTAACCACTCTGTGGTACATATGGAAAGCTAGGAACGATAGGCGATTCAACATCAGAACATGGATGGTTTGGCAGGTTCACCATGCAGTGGTTGCTGACATTTCTATTCTCTCCACACCTAATGTTGAACAGGAACATCAACGACAACATGATACACAAGCCATAAGTATGGTCCTTTCAACTGCAAATTCTGCAATACCCTCCCCAAGAGATGAACAGGAACATCGTCCGCACCATCGACATCAATGATCTACTCAAACCACAGGTATGGATTTTCCTTCTATATATAGATACAGCAACACCCTCTCCAACGGATGAACAGGGACGTCTACGGCACCATGTACACCAGCGATCTTTTCGCCAGCAGGCGTACCATCTGCAGGTACCCACCCCACCTCTCTACAAGATCCAAAGTCCAAACAAGATCCAAATGCCAATCCTACTGCAAGGAACCAGATGTTACACAGATGCATCGACTGCACCGGACGGACTTGGACCAACAGGGGACAAGGAAAGCAGGATTAGGAGAGTTCATTATCACTAATCATCTGCAACACCCTTGAACTGTCTACATCAGAGCTGTGATGCAGTCAACGTCATCAGTCATTATGGCTGAAGCCACTGCCTTGATCCAAGCTGCTGCTACTCTTTCTGCTATGCAGGTACAAAACCCCATTTTCCTGTCAGACAATCAACAGGTTGTTTCCTTCTTCGATGGAACGGATCATTCTGTTGACACCCAAATTTGGCTTGTATTATATGTTGCTTAAGTATGAATAATAGCCAAATTTGATAGCGTTGTTTGGTTAATCCTGTGCGTTATTTTGGTTAATCCGGCAGCTATGTAATTGTATTCATGGCTCTTTGCCGATTGGTTGGTGAGCAATGGATTAATCAGTTAACCAAAGCATGAGACCGAAAGAGAGACACGGTGGACAGTAAATCTCTCTCCAGGGATTTGCATACAAGCATGCAGCGTCGTGAAGGAAGAAAAGAAAAGTAATTTATTTATTATATTGGATTCCATGATTGCTGAACCCTACGAGCGAGTAACGGCAGAGTATTCATACGTTAACTAGAGGTTAACTAGAGTTTAGCTTGGATTGGTTAGCCGACAGCCTGGTAGTCGTATCATAGTTAGAGTTGGAGTTATAGGCTGTTCCGTTATGCTATTCCGAATCATGTACAGGAAAGACCGCCGTCCTATAAATATAAAGGGTTATAGCCGATTGAAGGGACACAATCGACTCAAAACAAATCTACTATTATCATATTCCTTTATTTTCTTCTACTTTTCTTCGTATCTAGGTCAATAGTCATGCTTTGCTAGTTTCCCGTAAACAAGCCACAAGCTCTAGCGTTAGGAGTATCTTCTTTGCTGTTCTTGCTCGTAAAACAGCGGGTTCTATTTTTCGTCGTAATCAAAGAATTTATCTCTTTACTAGTTTGCTCGAAAACTAGTCGTGACGCATCTACGAAAGTGAAGCAATCTATTCATTAGCGACTCCTGTGTTGATTTTAGGCGTCAACACAATTTGGCGACTCCGCTGGGACCAATTGATTCGGCTATAATATTACAGCCGAATTGTTTTTCTTCACCGACTCTTAATTGATCTACTCTTTGTTCTGCCTGATCGCCGTGGCATTGGCGTCAACGCCGAACACGAATCGGAACCCAAGGCCGATTGCATCTATTTTCCCAAGAGTTCGACGGATCAGGCCCTAAGGCTGGTTACCTGTGTCGTGCTTTTCTCGGTTTCCTACTAAATACGGATCTAAAGTGAAGGGCGCTAGCGTTGGAGGAAATTGGATCCTCAGAAGCTACCACGTCGAGGACAATTGAAGATTTTTCCGCTGTGTGTGCACTCGCATCCACGGGAGAACACAAAGGAGCTCTTCTAGAAGTCATCACTGATTTATCAATCTACGTCCAGTCAAAGGTATATACTCTGTGAGTAGCACTCTTGTTCTTTAATCTATCCAATATTGCAGTTATCATGAATCTGTATATTAATATTGCTGGAGATAGTGAGCATGTTTTATTAGGAGATAATTATTCAGATAATTGTTTTGACTATGCACGTTACCAATCTGAAAATTATTTGCAACATCCTATATCAAATAATATGCCTGCTTTTATTAATATTAATAATGCCCCTAGCGATACAAATCCTGCATATATGCTTTTCCATCCATCGGCATCGCCACAATCCCAATTGCCGATGTATAATCAGCAAAGACAAAATAATAGCAGCAGATGAGGACAATAGTTTAGATGTTATTAAAGCCGAACAGAACTATACTTGTAACAAGAGAGTCAAGCTTAGCTTTAAAAAACGTTTCAAGCGCAATGAGGTAGCTATGTTTGATTTCTCTAGAACCGATGGACCTTTTGTTTTGCCATCTGAGTTCCGTGCTCCAGTTGATGATTTTCATGTAGCACAACATAAAGCCGATCAAAGTTCAGCTGACAAGATGCATCAAGATGATAAATCACGAGACTTTGAGGTGAAGAAAATATTTTTGGAAAGCGATCAAAAGGCAGGGCAAGATGTCATTCAACTAGTGCAACCACCGTGCTTCTCCAACTTATCCAAGAAGGTACTGTCTACAAGTAATTTACCTATTTTTCAATCTGATCATGAGTTTGCAATTATGACATACATTATGATTCTATTATGAATAATGATAAGCGATCGATTGAGTTTGGTAACTTACTTGGTAGCAGTATTTCAAAACATATCGGCCAACATATTAAGCAATCTAGAGAGGCCGATAGTAGCAATTTATTAGAGTTAAAGCTTTGCCCATTATTTTCTCCAAATTTAATATCTACATGGGTGGCTTTATCTATTTTACACTCGGTTTATCTAACAGAACCGCCTAAATCACGTGGCCCACAGGCACCTGTCAACGTCACTAATGATATCTGACAGCCGGGCCCGTGTTCTAGATGGCCTAGGCGGGCTCTGCCGGGCTACATAAGCACCCGTTATCTCCGACAGGATCCCATTGCGAAGCCATTACAGAGTTACAACATTTCATAACAAAATACATCAGAGTAGAATTTACAGAAGAGTAAATAGTACCTAATATTACGGACCAGTGTTCGAGTAAAATTAAGTGCAGTTATTACAGACCATAAATTTAAAAGAGTAGCAGTAGCGGTTGGATCAACAATACGATAGATAGATTAATATTACACGAACCCTGCCCAAGGGTTTAACCTTATTCTTCTTCACTCTCCTGGACGATGGTGACGCAGCACGGGGCGAGACAAACTTCAGTCTCCTGCTGCCCTCCTGCAACGGGGTTAACAAACGCTGAGTACATGGGGTACTCCGCAAGACTTACCCGACCAAGAGTGTAAAATTAGACTCAGGAATGCAGGCTGAAGGGAGTCAAGGTAAGGCTTTAGCAAGAGCTCAAGAGTTTTGCGGAAAAGCATTACTAGTCCTATCTTAATATTTTATTTTAATAATACTAATCATTATTAACCATGCCTCCAAGTTCGTTCTCATATTTCATCCTTCTTTCATTTGCTTTATCCATTCTAAATCAATCCTAGTTCCGAACCACTATTCGCTGAGCGGTCGAAGGATCAAGTCTCCATATCCGAGGAGCAACGACGATTCGAATCGATTAATACCCAGCTGGGGATCCCTATCCACACTGCGTATGTAGCACTTAAGCTTGCATACGCCAACCCTGCCTACCACGGCTTTTCATACCCCGGAACCGGTCCTGCGCCACCCGAGAGCACAGTACTCCCTTCGTCTCCAGGCACGACGGCCACGAGGGTACACGCTACTCTCGCCATCTCTCCACTCCCAGTGCGTGGTTGTCGGTTCCAGCAGTAGAGCCACCGGAGTCAGAGGCTTTCCGTAGTATGTGGCTAGTTGCAAAGTCTCGATCCAGCAGGCCTACAACGAACGGTCCCTAAACCTTTTTCCGACGGCGACAGTGCATTGGGACTCTAACCCAAATACCCCTGTCCCTTCGGTTTTCAAATCCCGTTTCCGTCGGTGACAATTGTTGGGACTCTAACCCAATGCCACGATCACCGAGCAGGAAAAACCCTTCCTCGTTGATGACAGTGAACTAGCTAGGAACACTGCCAACCAACAAGGACATAACCAGTCCCATAAGTGATTCTTGTGCTTTTAGCTCATCACAGTTTTGAAATAGCATTTTTGCAAAACTAACATTAGACATGACTAAGCATTTTGTAATACTTTTTAATAAATCAGGTTCTCAAGTATTGTCAGGTATTCAAGGATGAAAGTGCATCAATTGGTTATCACTCAACTTCTATTGACCTAATGCACTTAATTAACTCAAGTAATAATTATTTTTAAACAACAAGGAGAGAGCAAATACACCGGGGCTTGCCTTGGATCGTGTAGAGTGTCGGGTCCGGGTCAGTACCACAAATATCAAATCCTTGCACAACTTCCTGAGCAGTCTCCTCAAATGGACCCTCAGACTTTACCTCCGGATTCTCGGTCACTACACGTTTGCAATGAATAAATGTATGAATGCGATGCACATAAAATGACAACTAAATTTAAAAATAAATAAGGTATACACACGATCAAAACCTACCATAAGCTAGCCATGATTGCTCTAATTCATATTGCCCCAGGTCATAAAGGTGATTGACCTAGAATCTCAATCAATCCAAAAATCACACCATTCAAATAATTATACCATTTCCTATTCCTATTATTAATCATTTAAACTAACATATAATTTAATAAATATTTAACTATTTCCATTTGATGCCAAAATTCACCAACAGATAGATTTTGGTACCAAACAGTGACACAATAAATTTCATGATTTTTGGGACATCACAGAAATTATTAAAAATCATCAAAGCTCCTTTTATCATTTAATGTGCTGATTTTTAATTAATACAGAAAACACTCCACTCCTGAATTTAATATTTTTATAAAATTCTACTCATTACATAGAGTACCCACCAATATTTTTATAATTTATGGTGCAGCAGATTAATCCACACAAAAATATTAAAAACTAACACTATTCAATTTTATTTAAAATGTAAAAGCTTTAATAATTCGGCCGGGAAAAGAAAACGGCCATTCGGCCCATTCAACGATCAGGCCCAGCATGGCCCAGGCCACGGCCGCGCGCGCGCGCCACCAAGCCGGCCCACAATCACGCACAGGCCCAGCACGGCCCGCACGCGCTCGCCCGCGCGCCGGGTCGCTGACAGGCCGGCCCCAGCTGTCAGCCCCCGCGCGCGCGCTCTCCCTCACTTTCTCGGCCGCTGACAGGCGGGCCACCCCTGTCAGGGTCGTTTCCTACTTCCCGCCGTCGCTTCCGCGCGCGCGCGTGCGCGCGGCACGGCGCGGACTTCGCCGCCGACGACCCTCCTCCGGCAAGGGAAACACCACCGGACCTCGAGCAGAACCTAGAGACACCACCCTAGAGACCTTAAACGACTAGACCTGACCGGCGACGAGCTCGTCGGCCACTACGGCGACTCGGCGGCGGCGGCAGACCACATGCCGGCGAGCGCGAGACGAACGCGACCAAACCAAAGGTAGGAAACGATTCGGGAACTCACCACGACCCTAAACCAGTAACCGGTTGGGACGGAGACGGAACGGAGGAGTGAGTTTGATGACGCGCCGTCCCACGACGATGAGCACCGGTGAAGATCCTCCCGTTCCGGTGATCCTATAGCACCAAATGACGAACCATCGAGCACATGAGAGCCATAGGAGGACAAGGACCCCAAAACGCACACAAATTTCGGTAGGACCTCACCCTAGAAGACTGGCCTCGACTTCCCGACGTGCGGCGGTACCCTGCTCGGCTCCGGTCGGACGCGGAGACGACGATCCGCGTTCCCGGACGCTCGAGACACCACAGCCCACACCGACGACACCAATCGATGCGCAAGGAAACTAGCGAGCTTGCTTGGAGATGGAAGAGGCAGTGGTGGCTTGGTCACGGTGAATTTCACCGTAATCCGATTGAGCTCAACGGCGGCCGCGAGGAGGAGAAATGGTGAGGAACGGCGCTCGTCGACTTTAAAGGCCAGGGAAACGGAAGGATAAGCTCGGACTAGGTCCGGCGCCCCCTCATGGCTGCTCGACAACGGCCCTGCCCCTTCACGCCGGCCGGACGGCGCCCGGCGCCGCGCGCGGCACGCGCGTACGGCGGAGAAGAAAAACAGGGGGACCCCCCCTGTAGCTACAGTAGTAGGCCAAGTAGGTCAAGAGCTATTTAATGCAAATTCGAGCTGATCTCAATCGAATCCGAGGAAGTGGTGAATAGAAAAGTTGTAGGGTATTTCCAGTATATCACTTTTGATTTTGACACCAAATTCAAATTCGGCCAAAATTTCAAATTACAGAAAAGGGGGTAAAAGTAGGGTTTGAATTTCAAACTGAAATTTTAAAATTACTTTTGATTCTTTTCAACAACTTGAAAATTGGTAAACATGAAAGTTGTTCTACTCAGTGAGCTTGACAATTTCTATTTAGGAAGTTTTTGAAGATTTTTAATATTTTTTGAATTTGAAGTTTCAAATGTAAATTTCAATATAATAATTTGAGTTTAATTTGAATTTTTATAATATAACTGCAAAATCTCCAAAAATAAAAGTTGTTCCATTTCAAAAGCTCTATAACTTTTATTAAGACACCTTTACCAGATTCAAGGTAAATTTTGAATTAGGGTTTTAGGCCAACTCTGAGGCTTAATTTGATTTCTATTATTTATTATTATTATATTTTTTTATATTTGATTTTTGATTAAGAACTTAATTACACAATCAATACTAGCTGAAATCAGATCACTCTAGGACCTAAGCACAATCATATGCAGATGCTTAAATTTAAATATGATGACATGGCAGATTAATTATGTTGCAATACCAGAGGTATTACAGTTTACACTTGGGCTCAAATGAGATATAAATGTTATAATTATTTTGGATTCAATGATTCAAAGCCGAGGTTGAAAAACAGTATTGAGGCCGATAATAAGAAAATAGAAAGCCAATCTAAATTATCGGACAATACAAATACAAGTAAATATGTAGCCGAATGGGTAGATGAGAAATCTGAACCATTCGTTTGCTTAGCATTAAAGCCGTCTCCACAAAAGAATCAGCTAAAGAAAATGAAATACACTTTTGATACAACTTTATGTGATCAAATATTTGATATTTTGTTAGAAAATCAGTACATTAGAGTAATTGATCACCAATTCATGCCATTGATTAATAATTTAGAAAAACGAATGTATTGCAAGTAGCATAGTTCGTTTGATCATAGCACCATTGATTGTAATATGTTTCGTCGAACGATACAATCGGCTATTGACAGAGGTCGATTGAAATTCTCAACTTGTCAAGATTGTTCCAATAATCCTGTCATTAATGTTGAGAAGTGGACTAGTATAAATAGAAAAAATAGAAAATCTGATTTAGTTGCGACGGCAGCTGCTGCACCAACGAGGCAGTTAGATACTAACAAAGTCAGTCTTTACATCAATGATAATAGTATAGCCGAAGGCAGGGATGCTTCGGTTAGTGTAAAGATTGATGGAGAGCAAAATTCCATAAACAAGGCAGCAGAAAAGATAGCCGAAGAAGTCGTCTTCTTCGGATTCAAGTGCAGGCTCTCCTGTGCATGCGGTCGTTAAGCATAGTATTAGTGCTTCAAATACAGTTGTAACGGATGACCATAGTGAGAGTTCAGTTATTCGTTTGACCAAAGCCAAGACAATGCCTGTGGCCGAACTGTATAGTCCGGATGTGTCTAAAAGGAGAGGGAATTTGGTGGCTGCAAATTGTAGACACTCAGCTACTGTTAATGAGCAGCAAAAGCTTTTTGAGGAAAGCACTAAGATTGCATCGAGCATTGGGGGGCATACTGAAGTTAAGCCAAAGATGCTTAAAAAGCCGAAGCTTACTTTTAGAGAGCTTCTGGCTAAGTATAAAAAAGAGGTGGATGCAAAGAGTGCTCGTCAGTCAAATAATTTCAAGCAGTTGAGATCACATCCAGGACGAGACTCTAATGGTTTGAATCGGCAGGAGAATTTTCATACAATAACGCCGTTTCAATCTGGACTGCCAATGCATATGCCATGGGGGTGTCCTTCAGGTATGTCTTATCCTTATCCATCACCCTGGAATTACTATAACACATGGATGTCATTTCCTTCTATGCATTACGATTATTTTTGTCCGGATCGGACTGGTCCAAGAAGATCCACATGCAGAACATATTCTAATAACGGCCATTTTAATCAAACAAATCGGTCTGATCAAAGGAGAAAGCATAGAGTGGTTAAACAAATTTACCAGGTCAAAGTGAATAGGAGGATGGCTGCAAAAGATTGTGAAATAGTTAACGGTGAATCATATACAGATGGGAAAGATTTGTTGCAATGCAAAGAAAAAACGGCCGGAATTATTTGCAGCCTGGATACTAGAAAGGACAAAGACAATGGCAATGCATAATCAAACAGCAGTAGCCATGCTGCAGCACACAGCGTGAACCGTGCTGCAACTACAGTACCGTTCCAGCATGATGCCTTGTGGGCTGTTAAGCAATCAAAAACAATGATCTTGGCCGAATCAACTAATGATTCAGGCATGGAAAAGATTGCCCTAAAATTGTCTTTGGTGCCTGATATACAACCGCAGCCGAGATGGTGTCCACTCAGGCTTTCTTATTCACAAAAGAGAAGGTTGTAAAAGCTTAGCGCACAAGAGTTGAAAGAAAGAAACATGGCATGGGTTCCTAAAGAAAGTGTTCAAACTCAAAAGGATGATGCTCAAGCAAGTGGTACAATAAAGGCTAAGAGTAGGAGAAGAGTTAAGAAACAATTATCAAGCCAGAGGTTTGCACCAAATCGTCAAAGTTATTGGTCCTTGCATCGTCCATATTCTCCTCCTATACCTATGTCATGGAATTTATCCTCTGGTATGTCCGGTTATCCCTCAGCTTCTTATTTTGATCCTTTATATGGATCCTTATATTATAGAGGGTTGCAAAATTATTTTTCTTATTGATGACGTGATATTAATTCAAAGGCTGAAATATTAATGGATCAAACTTAGTTCCATTCTTGCAATTATTTATTTCGGCTAGGTATATTTATGAGGATATAGTGATATGTGGTCCATACTTTATTCACTGTCATCTAAAAATGCAATTTGCCGAGCAATTTTAGTTCGGCTCTTTTGTTAGGCTCGCTCGGCTGCTAGTTCTTTAAACTATCAGGCAAAGTTAAAATGGCCGAGTACTTAGTGTAGGTTTGTTTATTAAGATAATTTGGCTAGTTATTATTATTTTAGCTATTTGAAAATAATGATATATGGCTGATTGTTGATTTCTTTACTAGAGGAATAAAAGTAATCGGCCACATAATGGTACATGGTGAGCTAATTTATTTATGACACTATAGTATGTTAAACACTGATATATGTATATGGACACACAAAGTATGGCCGGTATTTTAATTATCGTCCTTAGAGAAAATACTTATGACTGGTATTCTGTTATCATCTCTAAATTATGTGAGCTTGGCCGATATATTGTAATTGGTCTTAGAATAAACATATGGGCTAGTAAGTTGTTATCACACTTAGAACAATTATAAATATATGGCTGATGGTTGTGTCGACATTGTCTTTAGTCTTAGAGCAAAAGGTAATTATTTTTTGGCACGTGAGTTTTGCCAAAAAACAGGGAGGCATGTGTTGACACCCAAATTTGGCTTGTATTATATGTTGCTTAAGTATGAATAATAGCTAAATTTGATGGCGTTGTTTGGTTAATCCTGTGCGTTATTTTGGTTAATCCGGCAGCTATGTAATTGTATTCATGGCTCTTTGCCGATTGGTTGGTGAGCAATGGATTAATCAGTTAACCAAAGCATGAGACCGAAAGAGAGACACGGTGGACAGTAAATCTCTCTCCAGGGATTTGCATACAAGCATGCAGCGTCGTGAAGGAAGAAAAGAAAAGTAATTTATTTATTATATTGGATTCCATGATTGCTGAACCCTACGAGCGAGTAACGGCAGAGTATTCATACGTTAACTAGAGGTTAACTAGAGTTTAGCTTGGATTGGTTAGCCGACAGCCTGGTAGTCGTATCATAGTTAGAGTTGGAGTTATAGGCTGTTCCGTTATGCTATTCCGAATCATGTATAGGAAAGACCAGTCGTCCTATAAATATAAAGGGTTATGGCCGATTGAAGGAACACAATCGACTTAAAACAAATCTACTATTATCATATTCCTTTATTTTCTTCTACTTTTCTTCGTATCTAGATCAATAGTCATGCTTTGATAGTTTCCCGTAAACAAGCCGCAAGCTCTAGCGTTAGGAGTATCTTCTTTGCTGTTCTTGCTCGTAAAACAGCGGGTTCTATTTTTCGTCGTAATCAAAGAATTTATCTCTTTACTAGTTTGCTCGAAAACTAGTCGTGACACATCTACGAAAGTGAAGCAATCTATTCATTGGCGACTCCTGTATTGATTTTAGGCGTCAACACAATCATCCCCGCCAATTTGGAACATAAAGCATATTACACAGAGATTTATTAACACCAATAAGAACAACAACTACAAGGTTTTCAAGATAGCTAGAAAAAAGAAAACCAATCGAAATGACTATAGGTAAGATTTTGGTCTCTTTATCAAGTTGTTAAACCAGGTCGAGTACTTATGAAATGAGTGGAGTATCCGCTCCACTGCTCATTCTCTAGCTTATCAAGCTCACATTCCACTCTTGCGAGAGTGAGTCTCTCTTGTAGTAATCGAGCTCATTCTCTAGCTTATGAAGCTCACATTCCACTCCTGCGAGAGTGACTCTCTCTTGTAGTAATCCACAAGATATGGATGTATGCCCTCTCAGGAGGCTATCCAGTTTGTAAACTTGGAGTCAATCTCCATTTCTGCAGCAGCCTGCTACTACCTACTAATAAAATTGTCTGTTGTAGGAAAAAAATGGTTATAGGAAAAAAAAATATATGGCCATATATGGGACCAGTGCACTCCTAACAGTTTGAGGAAGTTTCGTAAAACACCGAAAGAAAACACAAAACAATAGAGTAAACTCTTCTTTGACAGTTGGGATCAGCAGAAGCGCCGCTACAAATAGAAGTTTATCATTATCAAAGAGCATCCAAGTCAATTTGGCATCGTTTCCCATGTTCTCATGCGACTTTTTTTTTTACCTGTCCTCAGACGACTTAATGCTCCTCGGAGTAATGTACATACAAACGTACTGTACATAGGCATACACGAAGCGGGCCCTAGAATCAAGTGTTGCCATGAAAATTATTGATGATTTAAAATAAAATTAATTATATAAAGGCTAAATAATTATAAAATCATATTAGTGATGATGTGACATGTTGATATAAATAACTAAATATATGTTAGTGAATAATATATCTTAATGATTAGATCATAAATGAAAATGCTAGTTGACTATAAGCGCAATAGTTAAATTCGTCCTTGAACTATCGTTGAAAGCTCAGTTTAGTTCCTAAACTATAAAAACGGCCATTTTAGTCCTCAAACTTTCACAGCCGGCTCAATTTCGTCTCTAAACTATGAAAACGACCGTTCTCGTCCTCAAACTTTCGCAGCCGGGTCAATTTCGTCCTTAAACTATGAAAACGACCGTTCTCGTCCTCAAACTTTCACAAGCCGGCTCAATTTCGTCTCTGGTTCGATGTGGAGCGCCACGCTGACTTGTCTCGTCATCACCCAGTCAGTTGGAATCAGTTTTCGAAAGCCTGTAACTGATTTATTTTTATTCCAACTTGTCGCAACTAGTTGTAACTCTTCAATACAAAATGGGATGAAGATGATTTTTTCATAAAAATTGTAGATCTCGATAAGATCTACAACTTTCTAGTTTAAATGTTTTTTATTTGAGGACATTAAGATACTCAAAAAGTTCATATTATGGTGCTAAAATTTTATATTAACTTTTATATTAATTACAAGCAGCAGCAGGTAATTATTATGGTGTTAAAATTTTATATTAACTTTTTGAGCATCTTAACATCCTTAAATAAAAAAAATTAAAACTAAAAATTTGTAGATTTTACTGAAATTTACAATTAAAAATCATTTTCATCAATGTTGTATTGAAGAGTTACAACTAGTTGTAACCAGTTGGAATAAGAATAAATCAGTTGCAGACTTTCAAAAACTGATTCTACCTGACTAGGCGATGACGAGACGAGCCAGCGTGGCGCTCCACATCGGACCAGAGACGAAATTGAGCCGGCTGCGAAAGTTTGAGGACGAGAACAGTCGTTTTCATAATTTAAGGACAAAATTGAGCCGGCTGCGAAAGTTTGAGGACGAGAACGGTCGTTTTTATAGTTTAGGGATGAAATTGAGCCGGCCGTGAAAATTTGAGGACTAAAACGACCGTTTTCATAGTTCAGGGACTAAACTGAGCTTTCGATGATAGTTCAAGGATGAATTTGACTATTTCGCCTTGACTATAAATACACCTCGCAGTAGATTAGTGAGGTGGATAATTTGAACGTTAAGACTGAACTCTATTATGATTTTTTTCTATAAGAGTACTACAGGTACACTACGCGTGTTGCCGTGAGATTTGCAAATGATTTTTTTTGGATTTTGCAAATGAATTTTTGTGAGTGTTGGATATATAAATGTGGATAACAAAATATATGTCAGTGTATTATGTGGTGTGCTTGCGTGGATAGCTTGCAAGGAATGCCAAGGATAGATATATATGTCATAATTTTTGAGTTGTCTAAAGTCAAATTTTAAGACATCATCGTATCGCCGACTCCAAATTTAAGTCAATTTTTAAAGTTGTCTTAAGTCAAAATTTTAAATTTTAACCAAATTTTTAGGAAACACCGTCAAAATTTATGACTTTAAATTATTATTAGACATATCATAGATCATATCCACCCCCCATATGTCTCACGCCTTTGCCGCCCCTGCACGGTGTGAATTTCTTTGTCGCTCCTGTGACTGATAATGCCGTTTGCTGTAGGGTGTAGCCGCGTAGGCCAGGCTGCATATAGTTGACTAAAACGAAATCTGCGAGTCTAAAGACAATTAGCCTAGATTATACTCCCTCCGTCCCATAAAGACTGTCGTTTTAGACTTTCCTAACATCACGTTTGACCATTCGTCTTATTTAAAAATTTTGTATAAATATTATTTATCTTATTATGATTTATTTTATCATTAGAGATAATTTAATAATTATTAATTAATTTTATATTTTGGATAAAATTTTTGAATAAGACGAACGGTCAAACACAGTTTTTGAAAAGTCTAAAACGACGATCTAGATAGGACAGAGGGAGTACCTTTGAAGACGCAATGGTACTGGCATGGCCACATGAACACGGTGCAACGCAGCCTTTTCTTTAATCCTTTGAGCTGTAGGCTGTAGCAGTAGCATATCCATCAAGCAGGTAAAGTGGCTGCTGCCCGTGTGGTTCTTTCAGCTCACCTAACCTGTATTCGTTTTGGACAGGCAGTTTTTGCCGAGGGAATGCGCCAATGTTTTCTCCCCAAGTAAGGTCTTTCAGATACACTGTTGCTTACCCCAGTTTAGTCGTGGAGTAATAATAATAATGAAGGTTTATGGTCAGAGACGAAATGAGAAAAGCAAGTAATACCGGTGCCCCTTCCTGGCTACAACCACCGTGCGGCGCAGATCACGCTCCTAGTCGCAGGTCGTGCTGTTCTCAAATCACGATCATCTGATAGATAAATTGTCGGATGTGCTTTCGTTTTCGTTTGTAAGAGAGGGAGGAGGCACCAAGCTCCTTTTTATTCAATTCATTCAACGGCCAGGGCCCCTGCATTACTAGGACTACTTCATTGGTGAAGGTTGATGCCTAAATCCTAATGCTTGGAACTGACGCTCTTGAAGACTTCTTGTGTAGTTGTGTTGATTGGACTTTAGCTCTGTTTCGATTGGACTTATCGAGCCTGTTTGGTTGGGTGGCTAATTCCCAACCAAGCCTTAGAAAGCTAACTTTCAACTGTTTGGTTGCCTGTAAATAGCCCGAAGCCAGATCTAGCTAAACCATTTTAGAGGCCCTAGCCTGGCTTTGGAAAACGAGTTGGGGATTCGTTTTTTCGTGGCCAGGCCTGCGTTAGCTCCATATGGATTCGTGTTACCTCCTTCAGTCGCCTCTGCTCGACTGGCCTCCCCCCTTCGCGCCATCGCCCTTCCTCCACTCCGACGGTGTCACCATCGTGCTCTCAGCTCCTGAGCTCCTCCCGTAGTCTCGTCAGTATTTCCTTCCTCCCGTGCTCCAGGCCATCGCCATCGTCACCACGTTGTCGTCTCTGCCGTGCTCGTCTGCCACTAGCACGGGCGCATCGGCGCACTTGCTGCTGCTCAAGCTCGACTACGAGGAGATCCTCGCGGCCTGGGCCGACCGGGGGTCGCTCACATCGGCGCCGGCAAAGGCGGCAGTGACTTGTCAGATTTGCAGCTCGACGCCAAGCGGATCCACTACGAGGTTCGCTGGATCAATGCCATCAAGCCCCTCCACGGCGTGTTCGACGTCGGCCCTGACAACACATGGTTCGGCGGCGTGGTGCCCGGCGCCACCAGCTTCTCACTTGTCATCAACAGGGCCGCGACGTTCAACGAGTCGCTTTGGCGCGCGGGCAGGGAGCACGGTGGCTGGCAATGGGGCGAGCTCATGAAGCCGAGCGTAGATTCCTCGGAGCTGTGTCGCCCCGTGGTGGTGGTGCGCGCGAAGCTGAGCATATCACGGGCTCAAGGCCTTGGAGTGGCGAGGAGGCCAAGAGGAGCAGCGTGAGGGACAGAGCAACACCACCGTGATGGAGGTCACCAACATGTTCGATGGAATGCTTCAAAGGTGGTTACCTTACCAGGTTAAAGTTGTGGTGATTCCAGGCAAGGCAAAGAAAGCAACCAAACAAACTCTTATGAAAACTTGGCCAGAAATAGCTACCAACCAAATAATCTCATATTGGCTTGTTAACCAAACTACAATCCTAGCCTAGCTAATATTAAGACACGAAACTAAACAGACTCATCGTAACCTCTCAGCATAACCACTATCTAGGTATAGTCTATAAAGCGCCCATCTAATCTCTAGTCTCATTTCGCCTTGTTGGAATATTACCGTATTCACCTCAATATTTGTGGGTTAGAGTGGATTAGAATGAAGTTTAGTTTACCGTGTGCTGGTTTGCATGTGTTTGCTTGTATTGTATGCACCTACTTAAATCCATATACACCGTACTAGGAATATACGCGTATATATCGTCTATCCAACTTGCAACTGTACGACTGACTGTACATTCCAAAACTGTTTTACTCACTACCAGGTGGGCCAGATTCGTTTCCTTTACGGGCGCTGTACCCACCCGTGAAGCCTAGAACGCAACGCAAGCCGCGCGACCCGCGAAGGCGTGAACCCACCCGCAGCCGCGCCACGTCTTCTCCCTTCCGGAGTCCGGAGTCCTGACCTCCTGCCCCCTCGTCAAGCTCATCATCCGGTTCCGCCTCTCGGATCTCGCCGTGCACCGCTGCCAATTCCACGCACCGCTCCGCACGCATTTGCCCCCAACACCTCGTAGATCTCTCCAGATCTACGCGCTCACCGCGCACTGCCATTTTCCCTCTCCGATTCTCCCCCCACTCCAGTTTAATCGCCCGCCCGCTGTTTCACTTCCGTTGACCGATTCCCGCTCGCATTTCCACACCCTGCGCTCGGTTCGGAATTGGTCTCAATGGAGTGAAGTCCTAGCAATGGCGGAGTACGCGCGTGAGTTGTCCGATTCCTCCCCGGCGCCGCCGCCGCGGGAGGAGGGCTCCGACGAGCAGTTCGCGGCCGTACCGCTCGGCGACGAGGCGGGCGTCGTCGAGGAGGAGGAGGAGGCGTCGGATCCGGGGATGAGTACCAGCACGCCGGCCACGCCCGCGACTCCCTACGAGCCGTCGCCGCGGCCCAGGCGGCGGCCGCCTGGAGTGCCGGCCGACGCGCCACTCGAGGTGGTGCGGGCGGTGGAGGAGGCGATCGCGGGCGGGGCGGGCCTCCTCCGCGAGGTGCTCTCCCAGGAGCAGGGCGAGCTGGCGCACTCCGTCGTCGACGTGCTGCTCGGCACCATGGGCGGTGCGGACGAGGCAGGCGACGCCACCGGCACCGGCGCTCCTCCCACTGTCATGAACAGCTCCCGTGCCGCTGTCGTCGCAGCCGAGCTCCTGCCTCATCTCCCCGAAGACGACGAACCGTCGCCGCGCACTCGTGTAGCTTCGGGTCTGCACGCAGCCCTCCGCGCCTGCACTCGCAATCGAGCCATGTGTTCTTCCGCGGGCCTCCTGGCTGCACTCCTCGCGTCCGCAGAGAAGCTATTCGTCGAAATGAATCAGAGTAGTAGATGGGACGGGACGCCACTGCTCCAGTGCATTCAGATGTTGGGTGGGCACTCGCTTAGTGTGGAAGACCTGCATTCCTGGCTTGATTTGGTTAGAAAGGCACTTGGAACGAGCTGGGCCACTCCACTTACGCTAGCACTTGAGAAGGCCATGGGCAGTGTGGAAGCAAGAGGTCCTGCTGTGACATTTGAGTTTGACGGGGAGAGCTCTGGTCTGCTTGGCCCAGGTGACAGCAGGTGGCCTTTCATAAATGGATATGGGTTTGCCACTTGGATATATATAGAATCATTCTCGGATACGCTTAGCACAGCAACAGCTGCCGCAGCCATTGCTGCTGCGGCGGCGGCAACATCTGGAAAATCATCAGCAATGTCAGCGGCTGCGGCAGCCAGTGCCCTTGCAGGAGAAGGGACAACACACATGCCCCGGCTTTTCAGCTTTCTCTCTTCAGATAACCAGGGTGTGGAAGCCTACTTTCATGGCCAGTTCTTGGTAGTGGAGAGTGTGGGTGGTAGGGGTAAGAAAGCTTCTTTGCACTTCACATATGCGTTCAAGCCTCAGTGCTGGTATTTTGTTGGGTTGGAGCACACAAACAAGCATAGTTTGCTTGGAAAGGGCGATAGCGAACTGAGGCTGTATGTTGATGGTAGCCTGTATGAGAGCCGTCCTTTTGAGTTTCCGCGTATCTCGAAACCACTTGCATTTTGCTGCATTGGGACAAATCCACCGCCAACTATTGCAGGCCTGCAGAGGCGCCGGCGGCAATGCCCATTATTTGCTGAAATGGGGCCTGTCTACATCTTCAAGGAACCAGTTGGGCCAGATAGAATGAGACGGTTAGCATCCCGAGGAGGAGATACTCTGCCCAGTTTTGGAAGTGGCGCAGGCTTGCCATGGAAGGCAACTAATGATCATGTTAAGAGTATGGCTGAAGAGAGCTTTACACTCAACAACGAGATAGGGGGAAGCTTGCATCTTCTTTACCATCCTAGTCTTCTCACTGGCCGGTTTTGCCCAGATGCCTCACCTTCTGGTTCATCAGGTTTTAACTCCCCACATCTCCTGCCTCTGTACTTACAGTTGACTGTGTTCCATTTCTTACACCTCTACCAGCATTGCCATTTATTTAACTTCATTAATTTTAGTCTATGATCCATGTTAGTACCTTTGCTTTCCAAATCTGAAAATGGCCATTACAAATGTTTTAAGGGAGATAACAGTTGTTGAAAATCACTGAATCGTTTAATAAGATTGCAAAGCTATTGAAACCAGGCATATCACATTTCTTGTTGCTCCTGCTACGCCTGGATGCCATTGTGTCATGGTCTCTCGTACTCTATATATGATCTAAATCTTACTGGTGCCTTCTTCTGTTGAATTTAGGCACTCATCGAAGGCCTGCAGAGGTTCTTGGATTGGTTCATGTCTCATCTCGTGTGCGACCTGCAGAATCTTTATGGGCCTTAGCTTATGGGGGGCCAATGGCTTTACTTCCCCTAACCATAGGCAATGTGCATGTGGACAGCCTTGAGCCTGCACATGGGGACTTGTCATCGTCTCTTGTTACTGTTTCCCTTTCTGCCCCAGTTTTTAGGATTATTTCCCAAGCTATTCAACACCCTGGAAATAATGAAGAATTGTGCCGGGCATTTGCACCAGAGCTTTTATCACGTGTTTTACACTATCTGTTGCAAGCTCTTTCAAAGCTGGAAAGTGGAGAAGAGGCACTGACTGATGAGGAGCTTGTTGCTGCTATTGTATCTTTATGCCAGTCTCAAAGAAATAATCATGAAAAAGTGCAGCTTTTCAGCAGCTTGCTGTTGGACCTAAATATATGGAGTTCATGCAATTATGGTTTACAGAAGAAGCTTCTGTCCTCTCTTGCAGACATGGTATTTACAGAGTCTGCTTGCATGCGAGATGCCAAAGCGATGCAAATGCTTCTTGATGGCTGCAGAAGGTGTTACTGGGTAATTCAGGAACCAGATTCAATTGATAACTTTGCACTTACTGGAACAAAGAGATCTTTGGGGGAAGTGAATGCTCTAGTTGATGAACTTTTGGTTGTTATTGAACTGCTGCTAGGAGCATCATCATCAACAGCAGCCGAAGATGATATCCGCTGTTTGATTGGATTTATTGTTGACTGCCCACAGCCTAATCAGGTACTTGGGACTTAGTTTGTAGACAAACTTTGTCAAACCTTCACTAGTGCTTCTATCCTTTTTTTTTTCCTGCTGAGCTATGAACAATCTGAATGGGAAATGCATAAATCTTCCATGTCTTATTCCAAGTGGATTCTTAATTTATGTATTTATTGGCAGGTGGCAAGGGTGTTGCACCTCATATATAGGTTGATTGTACAGCCTAACATCTCTAGAGCCAACTTATTTTCTCAATCCTTCATCACTGGTGGTGGTGTGGAAGCACTACTTGTTCTTCTACAACGGGAAGCTAAAGCGGGTAATAAAAATATTTTGGATCATTCTAGTGCAGATTTTAGTGAAAATAATGTGCCCAAGGATAGAAGTTCCAACAGAAAAGCTGATAGTGATGACACAAGATGTCAGGTTGATGAAACTCAATCAGCTGATAGTGCCCATGAAGAAGCTGCTGAACATGAAGCCACAAATGCAAATGATATGCTGGACTCAAATATTGGAAGTAAAGTGCCTAGTTCTGAGAATGGGCTCTTGAAGAACCTGGGTGGCATTAACTTCTCAATTACTTCTGATAATGTCCAGAATAATGTTTACAATGTTGACAAAGGTGATGGAATTGTTGTTGGCATTATTCACATTCTCGGCGCTCTAGTTGCATCAGGTCACCTGAAATTTGATTCTGGTGCTGGAAGTCCAAATATACCTGGTGGTAATCAGACCACACTTAATGAAGAAGGAAATACTATGTCAGAAGACAAAGTATCATTGTTACTTTTTGCATTGCAAAAGGCATTCCAAGCAGCCCCAAGGAGGCTTATGACAGCAAATGTCTATATGGCGTTGATTTCTGCTGCGGTATGTAATTTTTCTGAATGCTACATAATTGGATATATTTATTTACCTGTACTGGTTGGCTTCATGTGATTAATTGAAGATAGTAGCTCTTGGTTTACTTCTCTAGTCTCTACTTTCAATCCTCCTGTGAAGTATAATAACTCTTTTTTTAAACATAGAGGTCTTGTTAAAAGTGATCGGAAATAATAACAAAAGAATATATTGATCTGTTCTTCAATGGTCATCCAAATAAAAATGAGCAGGAATGCTAAATTGACTGTGCCTAAATGAGGGGCTGGGACCATAAGAATTTTCATTTGGTTTTTGTTGTATGCAGTTTGATATGGTTACTATTTTGATTTATAAGCATACAAGCAAACCAAACTTTTCAAGTTTAATTATCTGATCCTTCCTCCTAATTTTATTGATGAACTGTTTGCTTACAGTTCAAAATTTATAGCTTGAACGTTGCCATGTCCTTGAATGCAGATTAATGTTTCATCAGCTGATGAAAGTCTTAATCTTTATGATTCTGGTCACCGTTTTGAACATATCCAACTTTTGCTGGTTCTACTTCGCTCGCTTCCATATGCATCGAGGGCATTCCAATCTCGTGCCATACAGGTATGTTTCCATTGCCTTACAGTGAATTGTTGCATTATTTGTATTATCATGTCAAACGGCATCTTTGACACCATGTAGCCAAACAACTACGCATTTGTTTTCACCTGTACTGTGCTATATTGCTATATGCTCTTTGTTCTTTACAGACTAAGACTTGTATGCGTTTTTTATTTAATATTTTTTTTATCTTGTTTAATTTCTTATGGTGTCAAAATATCTTGATGTTGTTTCAGGATCTTCTGTTTTTGGCTTGCAGTCATCTAGATAACAGAACTACAATGACCTCAATTGCAGAGTGGCCAGAATGGATTTTGGAGGTTTTGATTTCTAACCATGAGGTGAGTGTCACTGGCCTTTTATCATATTTTTCTAACAAGAGTCATGCTCAGATGACATAAACTGTATTTCTTAATTTCACTATTCAAACTGTAGATGGGCACGAAAAAAAATGCTGATGGTGTGAGCGTTGGTGAGATTGAAGATCTCATACACAATTTCCTGATTATAATGCTGGAGCATTCAATGCGACAAAAAGATGGGTGGAAGGCAAGATAATTTTTAAGCAGAACATCCTCAGTAACATACATATTTTATATTGTCACGACCATCTGCCCATCCTTTCATTGTGGATAGGTTTGTGATGGTTGTATCACAATCAAATTCATTTTTTCTTCATAAGATCTTGTTGTCCTTTCCCTGCAACTATTTAGGATGTGGAGGCAACAATTCATTGTGCGGAGTGGCTCTCAATGGTTGGAGGATCTAGCACTGGAGACCAAAGGATCAGGTGGTCCCTTCACTCTTAAAAATCTGTAGGTTAGCTAGATATTGGGTACTCTTTCAAGAAATAATTTCAGAACTTGATTCTAAGATATCTGCACTCAAAAGCTTAGGATTTACTTCTCAAACTCCTTAGGCAACACTATTTATTTTCTCTGCGCTATGTTTACCGTTGCCCTTTTCGGGTTACTGGGATTTTTGCCCTGCATTTTTGTGACAGCCTTCTATTTTCTATTCTTTTTATTTTAAGGCGTGAAGAATCATTACCTATTTTTAAAAGGAGATTGTTGGGTGACCTACTTGATTTTTCTGCCAGGGAGCTTCAAGTTCAGGTACTCCTTTTCTCGATATGATCTGCCTGCTAAGCCTGGGTCTTTTTATACGTTGTACTGGCAGTTGTTTCTTATCTCCCTTACTCTTGCTACTTTGTTTAGTTAAATTTTCATGTTTTTTGTCTCTTCCTATAAAATAAGTGTTTTTTTAATCCTGCTCTGGCTTAAATTGTAATATATTAATTGGGGGCAAACTGGAATATGTACAAATGATATATAGATAATGGTTATGAGCAATTCTTATCTTTGAAATAGTAGAGTTTGTAGCTTTGACTACATTCCCTGCTAGCTGCTCAGGAATAACAGGTTAGTAGCACCTAGATGTGGTAGCACTGCTATGTAACAACAAAATTTTCTTTTATGTTGTCAGGAATACTGACACTCAACCACATTCCTATTTCTAGTTGTTTGATCCTAGAGGATAACTGTAATATGTTTGTTGTAATTCTGAATGGTTTACATTATATCATCATCATGCAGATTGTTGCAATGTGATAAGTTCTGTGGCTATTCTTCTGTAATGTCTTTCTTTTGCTTTTATGTCCAGCAGACTGAAGTAATTGCAGCAGCTGCAGCTGGTGTTGCAGCTGAGGGTTTATCTCCTGAAGAAGCAAAAGTTCAAGCGGAGAATGCTGCTCATCTCTCAGTAGCACTAGCAGAGAATGCAATAGTTATTCTGATGCTTGTCGAAGATCATCTGAGATCACAAGGTCAACATTTTTGCACATTCCTTACAGGTGATAGCATCACATCTTCCACATCAATGACTTCATTGGCTGCCAGTCGTTCAAATTCTTTGGGCACAGCTGGTAAAGAACCCATGGCTTCTGGGGCCTCAAGACGGGCATCTTTTTCCAGTGATGCTGGTGGCCTTCCTGTGGATGTACGTAACACACGTCGGCTATATGTCATTGCATTTCATCAGTTATTAACATTGTTTTGATAAAGTAATTGTTTCACTGTCAAACCATGCTTCAAATTTGAGCAGTTATTTATGCATTATATTCGTCTTGTATTTGCTTGTTTGTGTTTGAGAGAAATAATGTTTTGCTATTTTTTTTAGCCATTGCTTAATGTCACTGCAAAAGTCGTTCCACTGTCTGTCATGATTTTATTTCTTGTACCATGTTCCATGTTTCTGGCTTATTATTCCATAATTGTTATCTGGGTAATCATGCCAGAATATTTCAGTAAAACTCTTATTTACTTTATCACCTAGACTACCTGGTCTTGCTAGTTCATTGTATGAGGTGAGAACAAATTATTGGCAAAATAAATGGTGGACTCTAGGCTAAGTTGGTGTTTGGTACTTTGGTCAACTGATTATACCATACATGCCACTTCCTTGAAAAGGAACTCAGCAATAAAGTCATAAATGCATAAATTTTAGTGTGAAATACCTCTAAATTGAAAGTTGTTGAACGATCTAATCTAATCATCTAATTCCTGGATTTAAGAAAAGCTTTTAATTGTACATATCTTGGTACCTAGTGAAAATTAAAATAATTAATTTTTGACTGTTCCTTCATGCCTTCATGGCCTATGCTGATAGACTATTGCCAACAGATAGTTGAACTTTATTCTTATGAATGCTGTCTTCATTGTCTGCTGTGATTGAAGCAGTTGCTTACTTCTATGGCTGATTCAAATGGACAAATCTCTGCTGCCGTGATGGAACGTCTTACAGCAGCAACAGCAGCTGAACCATATGAATCTGTCAAGCATGCATTTGTGTCTTATGGGAGCTGCATAGCTGATCTTGGAGAAAGTTGGAAGTTCCGAAGCCGTTTGTGGTATGGTGTTGGCATTCCACCCAAATCTGATATATTTGGTGGTGGTGGAAGTGGCTGGGAATCTTGGAAATCTGTTCTAGAGAAGGATTCAAATGGGATTTGGATTGAATTTCCACTTGTGAAGAAATCAGTTGCTGTGTTGCAGGCACTTCTGTTAGATGAATCTGGACTTGGTGGTGGTCTTGGTATTGGAGGGGGATCTGGCCCTGGTATGGGGGTTATGACTGCCCTCTATCAGTTGCTAGATAGTGATCAACCATTTCTTTGCATGCTCAGAATGGTTCTTGTTTCGATGAGGGAGGATGACAATGGTGAAGGCGATGCTTTTACGAAAGATATTAGCATAAAGGATGTGGTATCAGAAGGAATGGGCAACCAGGCTGGAAGTGTGATGCCATTTGATGGCAACAGTTATTCATCTCCAAGAAAAGCTCGATCTGCACTTCTTTGGAGGTAACTGCATCATTTAGCAAAGGCAGATTCACTGCCCATCTTGTTGCTGAATTTACACAGTATAGCTGTGCTAATGCTAAACTGCCGATGGTTTCACAAAAAAAAAAGTCCTAATGATCTTGGTTTGGAGTTGGAGCATTTGTTGTAATTTACTTCCTCTGTCCTAGCTTGAGATTGCGGTCTGCATGCTTATTCCTTAATTTGCGTGGATCACCTTTAACACGTAGGGGTACATTCTTAATTTCCATTGAGCATCAATCTGTCCTTAAAATCCTAAAACATCAAGTATCTTGGGACGGAGGGAGTAGTAAGTAATCAGAACTTCAAATGTAGCAAGTTGCTTTCATATATTCTGTTGAAGTATAAGTGAACTGGGCACATCTCCCCATCTGCTTAGGATTTTGGGTGTAATTGTTGGTGCAAATTTTTAATAAGAATTGTTTGCGCGTTCCAATTCCATGTTTCCACCTGAGGGTGAGGGAGAATGTTCCGCCTTTCCCCATCAGATTTGGTTTTTGGGTGCAACTAGTCAGTGCGTGCAGCTAAATCTATTATATGATTTGGCTTTTTAGTCGATCATGGGTGGCCATTTTGTTAATTCCTAAATCTTGTGACCGTGCAGTGTGCTTGGCCCCATCCTCAATATGCCAATAACAGAATCTAAGAGACAGAGAGTGTTGGTTGCTTCCTCTATTCTCTATTCAGAGGTGAGTTTCTTTTGCATTATCACTTAATTATGTAATCTGTCTCGTAATGAATTTAAAGTCATGCGCCTCAGTAGACTAGTACACTGAACATAGAACTCCTTTTTAAGTTCTTTTCTTCATGCAAGTGCTTTGGATTGTATGGCCCCAACATTACCTTTTTTATTTTCTACAATCTATTGGTGATTCAGTGTGCAACTCACATTTTTAAAATATATTTTCTTATCCCTTTAGTCTGTTTCATATCTTCCTAATTGAGTTAGCCCTGCACCTGGTATACAAATGTAGCCTTAGCCTTGCTCAGAAATTCTTGGAACAAGAATCAATCTTATAAAGGGTTTCTGCTGTGATCAGAGCCTCTTCTCATTTGGACAAGGCTGTACATTAGATGGCTATTGGCCATTTTCTTGATGTGTAATCTGCTATAGTAACAGTGTTTACCTTCAATATGTCAATATTATGTGCTAACATGCAGAGTATGCTCATACCTCCACCTTCGTTCCCTCTCTTCCATTTTGATGTCTGATCTGTGTTCTCTTTAAGTGAAGATTTCCATGATTTTTCGTGGCCTGCCCTAAATCCCTTGACTTTTATGCTATACATGCCTGTCTTTTGCTCATCCAAATACAGTTTTTTTTTTTTTTTTTTTTTTTGCCAAACACTACTATTATTAATGAATTCATGAGAATGTTGTAAATAAATGGGCATACCAAATTCATCTTTTAGGCTTGTATTTTTTTTTTGTTTATGTATGTATTTTTGTAGTGATATTATGCAGGGAATATAAAGAAGTTGTTTGTTAGTCGTAAGAGTTTGCACTACTTACCCTTGATGCAGGTATGGCACGCTATTGGCAGGGACAGGAAACCCCTAAGGAAACAATACATTGAGCTGATTTTACCACCGTTTGTAGCAATTCTTAGAAGATGGCGGCCCCTTTTGGCTGGTATTCATGAGCTTACTTCGTCAGATGGACAAAATCCACTAATTGCTGATGATCGTGCTTTGGCAGCTGATGCATTACCTGTCGAGGTACTGGCTGTCTCCCTGGAGGCTAATCATAACTTAATGCTACTGCTAAGTTCTGTATCACTGGCATTACTGATGACAAATCAAGAAGGCAATTTTAATGTGCTTGTTTTACTCATATTTTTTGTTTAAACTAGGAAAAGCTGCAACTCAAAAAAATACGAATCTTTTTCTATAGAATTATGAAAGAGAATAGTTGGATTGGTTTTATATGTGTAACTAACCATAGATTGGTAGATTTAAGCCGCTAACCAAATTGAGCGTTCCTTATGTTTTTCTGGTTGATGTTTTAGAGTGGAAAAGTGTTCCATATGGTATAGGGTTTCTAGGAAATACATGGCTACGTCTTCCTAAAGTGCCAGGGATTTCAAAGGGGACAATTGATTTGTCATGGTAGCCAAGAAAAAAAAAAATCCTACATTAGAAATTGAACCTTAGATTAGGCTACGTTTTACAAGATCCATTATATTTTTTCATTGGTCATTAGGCTTAAAGAGGGTGGTTTAAGGGACATCCAAATTTGGCGTGGTTGCAAACAACACAACTTGTGGTGTATGCTCATCTTATGCTCTTCCTTAATAAGTGTGCACAATTATAAAGTATCTCATTAAGTGGCTCGAGCAGTACTCCTCAAGGTCATGGGTTCGACTCCCCATGGGAGCAAATTTCAGGTTGGGATTAGAAAAAACCCCTCGTCTATCCCACGCAATCAAAGGTCTATGGCCAGTCCCGGTTGTGATTGTTCTCACATGGGCTACGGTGCCGCTGTGTATGGGTGGGGCAACGGTTCAGGATTTTCCTTGACCTGCATGAGAAGGTATTCTTCTTAGCAAAATGCTCGGGGGCTTACTTACCTAATTGGGTAATATCTGACTTTTTAATGATAAAAAGATGGAGACAGCATGGTTTTTGTCCATGTTCACCTAATTGTGTAATCTGATTATCGTGAAACCCAGAAATTGATCATATTATGCGTGTCTCAAGTTCTGATCTGTGCTCTAGTCTGTTAAAAATCATCCTTGCTATATTTTGGTTCTCATTGGACAGTTGTTGAACATAGTATTTGCTGTTGTGGACATTGATATTTAAGCCGATCACTTTGTCCTGATATTCGAGACAAAGATTGTGCCATTTAGCATGACAATCCTTATGAGGAATTTTTAGAAAAAAAAGTTGCTAGTCATGTTTTGTTTAAGATTAATATCTTAATATGACATGTATTCATGTGTTCTCCAGAGAATACCATATTGATTGAAAGTTTTTTTTTTGGTCTCGTTTCTTTTGAGCTCAGGCTGCCCTTTTGATGGTATCGCCTGGTTGGGCTGCTGCTTTTGCATCGCCACCAGTTGCGATGGCATTGGCCATGATGGCTGCTGGTGCCTCAGGGACAGAAACAAGAACACCTCCTAGGAATACCTTGAATAGGCGTGACACAGCATTGCCTGAGCGCAAAGCAGCAGCAAAACTACAGACTTTCTCAAGTTTCCAGATGCCTATAGAAACAGCATCTAACAAGCCTGGGTCCACCACGAAGGACAAGGCAGCAGCAAAAGCTGCCGCATTGGCAGCCGCTCGTGACCTTGAACGAACTGCTAAGATTGGTTCAAGAAGGGGCCTTAGTGCTGTAGCAATGGCAACATCAGGACAAAGGAGGAGTTCAGGTGATATCGAGCGTGCAAAGAGGTGGAATACGTCAGAGGCTATGAGCGCTGCTTGGGTGGAGTGTCTGCAATCAGCTGATTCCAAATCAGTTGCAGGAAGGGATTTTTCAGCCCTTTCATACAAATATGTCGCAGTTCTTGTTTCTTGTTTGGCCTTGGCACGAAACTTACAACGAGCTGAGGTAAATCCACTTGGAACACTTTTTTTTTTAGTTATTTATATATCTTTGATGCCTCATAAAATTAGGAAAATGCAGATGGAGAGGCAAACACTGGTTGATGTGTTAATTCGGCATCGTGCCTCAACTGGGCTTCGAGCATGGCGGCATCTTCTTCATTGCCTAACAGAGATGGGTAGACTATATGGACCTTTTGAACAACAGCTGTGCACTCCTGATCGTGTACGTACTGATATAATTTTGTTTAAATCCGTTTCCCTGCTCTGTTTTGTCATGGAAATAGCACACTGTGTCCACTACAATCTGAACTTGGGGGAGTTGCTCTGTAACATGCTCAACATATGAGAACCCATGTGAAGTTTCAACTGTGTATATGTGATAATAAATTTACTCTGTGTTGCAGATTTTCTGGAAATTAGATTTTACTGAAAGCTCTTCAAGGATGAGAAGATTTGTGAAAAGAAATTACAAGGGATGTGATCATTTAGGTGCAGCTGCTGATTATGAGGACCGGAAGCTTCTTACTTGTGCACAATCGAATGAACACAACTCTGAGGATGCTAATTCTTCATTAACAAGCACTCTTCCATCATCTGCTTCTGTAATTATGGCTGATGCCATGTCGATGGATGACAGAAATGTTGAAAATGAGCAGTTAGAAACTGACACTACTCACAGCAGTGTTGATGACGATCAGCTTCAACATTCTTCAGCAGCTGATCAGCAATCGGTAAAAGGATCGATAGGTTCAAGAAGTTCTGATATTTGTGCTGATCGGAATTTGGTTAGATCTACAGTTATTGCACCTAGTTATGTGCCTAGTGAAGCCGATGAGAGAATTATTGTTGAACTGCCATCATTAATGGTGCGACCATTGAAGGTTGTTCAAGGAACATTCCAAGTAAGTGATTTCTATACATGTCTGTCAGTAGCGTCTTCTCATAATAATGTTTAATTCAAAGGTTACTAGTTTATGCCAATTAGCTAATTGCACATTTCACCTTCAGTATATCAATGCATATTGCAGATATTATCAGGAAAAAGTTGTAGTATCTACATAAACCATAGCCTAAGTATAAATTGGTACAGAAATCAATGCGCAATATTGCATTTCAACATTTTTTTTGTGTTGTCCAATATTATGTAATATGCTAAGATATGAAAGCTCTCATATGTATTCTGAGAAAACAGTACAGCAAACTTCTGTAGTTGTTCTTGAGCAATTATACATAATTCTATGAAAAAGGTGTGGTGCATTAGTTACAAATATCTTAACAATTCTCGACATGATTTCATTTTGGTCACTACAGTAAGTTAATGGTATTACAGAGGCTACAAATGGTGTGCTACAAAGTATGTAAATTTTCTGGTGGTTATCCGCTTATACATGTACCTTAAATCAGGTCCCCTACTTTTGGTTTGAGGCCGCCTCCTATGTTTGAGAGCTCAAGTTTTTTGTTTCTACTCCAGCAGGAGCCCTTAAATTAGGGCCCTCAAATTCATTCCTACATTGAATGCCACACGGAACCCACTCGTCATCCTCCTCGCTCCAATCAACTGAGCTATGAACTAGGGGAGGGACTCGGGGTCGTGGGATATCTCCGGGCGTTGGGAAGAACCACATGCGATGAGTCTTATTGGGAGAGGGGCCAGGGGTCGCTAGGAAAGGAGAAGGCCACGCTGGAATCCTGGAAGAAGAGCCGCACACAGGAAGAACCTCGATCCAAGGATCTCGTCGGGCATCACGCGGGGGACTACAAGCACTCAGGCCGCCGGATCGACAAGCCTCATTTGGTACTACCTGTCGTACCCCTGACAGATATATCTCCTGCCCCGACCGTTGTTGCTTCTCGCTGCGGCACAAGGCAGCCGTGTGGGAGACTCGGGAATCAGAATGTGGTGGGGAGGGGCGCCCGCGGCAAGGGCATGGCGAGGAAGGAAGAGAAGGAGCAGGCTGGAGGAATAGGGCTGCCCTTGGCGTAGGAACAGGGCTCGGAGGGAAGGGTTGAGTGGACGCGGGCACGAGAAATGTCTAGCCGCCCACAAGAATGGGGACCGCAGAGTGAGATTTGAGGGCCTCCCTAATTTGAGGGGTTTGTTAGAATAGGTGTCCAACCAAGCTGTATTGCAAGGGCCCTGTTGGAGTTGTGTTTTTTAGCTGAACCCTCAAGTTTTGGTTTAGGGGCTTGTTTGAGGGCCCTGCTGGAGATGCTCTAATGTTAAACATGTTTGAGCTGAAAACACACAAGACTCATGTACATTGTCTGACATACGTGTGATGTTATATGTGTCTTCTGTGAATTTATCTATGCTACTTACGATGATATATTATATTCTGGTCTCTGGATTGTGCAAAAAAAAAAAAATGTAACAGTTCTATTGTTTGATTTTTGTTTCACTTAACTACGAGTCATCGTTGTGTCAAATTTTGTTGTTGGAATGTTTGGTTTTATATTTTTACCGATGGTCGATTTATCTGCTTGTATTCAACTTCCACTTTAGTTTCTAACGCATGTCATTTGCCCCCTTTATTTTGTTCCCAGGTAACTTCAAAGAGGATTAACTTCATAATTGATGAGCGTTCAAATGACAGTAACATTGATGCTGCTGCATCTACTAGTGGCCAATGTGATCAACAAGATAAAGATCGAAGCTGGTTGATCTCATCACTTCATCAGATATATAGCAGACGGTAAACCTTACTTTCTGATCAGGTGCTATTGTTTTGTTATAAATTGCTTCTGATCTATCATCCAGTTCAATTGTTTTTTTCTTTTGGGATGAATAAATCGCACTCTATATGTGACTTGTTACCTTACAGCATAGTTTATTTTCTGTGTGCCATTCACTCATTTTGTGGGTCAAATTAATTGTTGCAGATACTTGCTACGTCGAAGTGCTTTGGAATTATTCATGGTAGATAGGTCGAATTTCTTTTTTGACTTTGGGGTACATCCTTGACAAAACACTATCGCATGATTTAAATTCGTTACCTTCTGCATCTGAATAACTATCTTAAATTCATATCTACTTGCTGTAGGATATTGATGCCCGTAAAAACGCTTATCGAGCCATTGTTCATGCAAAGCCTCCTAACTTGAATGACATCTTTTTAGCTACCCAGGTTTGTGTTCTGAGCAACTGAGCATTTTAACCCAATATCTAGCATTGTCAATATGCAATATTAGGTAGTCATGTCTCATTATTATTTCAGAGAGCTGAGCAGATTCTTAAAAGAACTCAGTTGATGGAGCGCTGGGCTAATTGGGAGGTACACATACATTTTCCTATGCAATATGTTGGTAGTTTTGATATCTAACTATGTCTAATTTGTTCAGATCAACAATTTTGAGTACTTAATGGAACTTAACACACTGGCTGGGCGCAGTTACAATGACATTACTCAGGTCAGGATCCTGTATACTTCATATTTCTGGTCGATCTAGTGACTTGTCGGCCTAATATTGTTTCTGCTTGCGCAGTACCCTGTTTTTCCCTGGGTAGTAGCAGATTACAAATCCCAAGTGTTGAATCTGGATGATCCTTCATCATATCGAGATCTTTCAAAGGTTGACCTTCACCTATTTGTCGCTCCTGTCTTTTGCTAATCACTAACCACAGCTTGTTTTACTTGATGCAGCCAATTGGAGCATTAAATCCTGAACGTTTAAAGAAGTTCCAAGAACGGTACTCTACATTTGAGGATTCAATCATCCCAAAGTTTCATTATGGTTCACATTACTCCAGCGCTGGCACGGTATATCTTCTTAGTAGATATGAATCTGATGTTTACTTACAATACTGGATATGCAATGTGATTTATGTAGTGCAGAAGTGCTCTGGGCCGCATTTAACTCTTTGATTAATTTGTAACAAGGTCATATGTGTATGGTTTTACCTGCATCAGTCAAAACAGCGTCTTAATTGTGATTTTCCCTTTGTATGACTTCGGTTTTTTGTTGCAATCCTCTTTTGTCAATTGTTCTAATACTTCGGAAATACAAAGTTGTCGTCATTTCTTGCTCGATTTTATGGCCTGTGATTTTGATATTTGGTTATTGTCCAGTGCATACTTGGTTATTTTTTTTATGAAACTGCATACTTGGTTATCACAATGTTTGATTTGTGTACTAACTACTGTTATCCCTTGCAGGTCTTGTATTACCTTTTCAGGGTGGAGCCTTTTACAACACTGTCCATACAACTGCAAGGCGGCAAATTTGACCATGCTGATCGCATGTTTTCTGATCTTTCTGGTACATGGGATAGTGTTCTTGAAGACATGAGTGATGTAAAAGAGCTAGTAAGTCTATCAACAAGTGTCTGCAGTAGTTCCCCTTGATCTTTACTGGTTCGTGGTGAAACCAAGTCGGTTCCAGCAATCTTATTATTTGATGGTAATTCATCTAGGTACCTGAGATGTTTTACCTCCCTGAGGTATTTACCAACATAAATGGCATTGACTTTGGGACAACTCAACTTGGAGGGAAGCTAGGTAATCATTGCAACTTATGTCCACTATGCAACTGAGTAGATAAAAACAATGATGCAATTCCGGTACCATTGCAGATTCCGTAGAGTTGCCTCCCTGGGCTGAAAACCCTGTGGATTTTGTCCATAAACACCGGAAGGCTCTTGAGAGTGAGCACGTCTCTGCTCATTTGCATGAGTGGATTGATCTGATTTTTGGGTAACGTCTATGTTATCCTAGCTTGACCACTTTCTTTTGTGCTTGCACAGACTTCCTAACGATAATTTGGTTTAGGTTAGCGTCATGCTAATACCATTGATGCTTTGTTCTATCTTCATTGGACACTCTATTTTGTTGTCAAAAAAAAAAAATGGACACTCTATTTGGATTGCATGTACAATAATATCTTAAGTTTGATAGATATGTATTACCATTCTACATTCGTTTTTTTTATTTGTAATTAGCATATTTTTAGCATCAATAGGATTGGCTGCTTTCATATTTCTCAGCTCCTAATTTAGATAAAATGTTCTGGGTGGATTATTCTTGCTTTTAGCTATTCATCAATGAATTCCTTGTCTGTAGCATCCACCTTTTCATTGATGACGGCTCTGATTTGCAGATATAAACAGAGGGGCAAAGAAGCGATAATGGCAAATAATGTATTCTTCTACATCACATATGAGGGAACTGTTGACATTGACAAAATTACAGACCCAGTAAGTAGCAGGGTGCATAAGTTAGTCTACAGATTTCCTAGTAGCCTTTTTGTGTACCTTTTCATGTTTTGCTGAAAACGCTTTAGGTGGAACGCCGAGCTACACAAGATCAAATAGCTTACTTTGGACAAACGCCATCTCAATTGCTGACTGTCCCTCACATGAAGAGGAAGCCATTGGCAGAGGTCTTACAACTACAGGTAATTTTATATTAGCATTTTTTTTTTCTCGAACATGCAGAAGAGCTGCGTATCAATATATTAAGAAGAAAAAAGGGTGTAGCACCCAGTCACCAGTACATAGGTTTTTGTTTTGAAGGGAGAAAAAACCAGTAAATAAACTCCCCTAAACACACACTGGAATTCCTGTTTTTGTGAGAGCAACAAACACTCCCTAGACCAGAGAGGCCAAACCGCCTAATTAGCAGGCTGCAGGGCGAGAAGAAAGACTCCTCTATTAGCATGTTACTGAGTTGAAGTGGTTTGTTGTTTAGCCTGTTATAAGTTATGTTAGTGTTAGGGTTGAATGCTGGTGGAATTGGTGTGTCAATGGCAATTAAGCAACTCGTATTAAAAAGAGAAATTCCAGCAGTTGATTTGAGCAGTAGTTGCAACAATTTAAAGATATTTCTTGCATTGTATTTGCCAAACTATTTTGAAACCAGTTGATCATTACCCCACTTGTTCCTGATTAGAACCAGGATTCAGCCTATGGCAGCCAAGTTTACTACAGGTGCGATATGAAGAATTGCATTGCTGGAAACCCACCAGCAAACCATCATTGTGACTCCATTAGAAGTGTTGAGACACAATTTTACCAGTGAAGCTGGTTTCCTCTTGTGAGTTGTTTATGACGATGGGATTAGTCCTTTATGCCTTAGTTGATAGTTGGACTAGTATGTGCAGAGAACTGAGAAATAACAATATTGTTTGGGGTAATGATTGAAGCAAAGCAAGGATGGAAACCATTGCAAATAAAAAAAAGGCACCCAAATCTGGTCTTCGCTGACCAACTTACGAGAAACTAGGTTCCATTATAAATAAAAACTAGGCACCCAAATCTGAATTGGCCAGGATTTGAACTTGGGTAGTGAAGATGTAAATTGATTTCTTGAACATATGAACTTAGCTATCTAGGTAATTTCTTTTGATATATTTCTATCAGGATGTATTGTCCGCTGTCTCTATTTCCTTTGTCATTCTTGTGATACCCACTTCTGGCAGTTCTTGTGCTACGCAAGTACCTAAATATAGTATAGTACTACTTACCATTGAAATATAGTATAGCACTTACTAAGCATTCTTGTACTGTCATACTTCACATTCATGGTATAATAGGCTATGTGGCTAACTATTATTTGGCACAGCTTGACCCCTAAATTTTCTGTGCAGACAATATTCCGAAATCCAAGTGAACTTAAATCCTATGTGCTTCCACACCCAGATCGTTGCAATGTTCCTGCCAGTGCTATGCTTGTATCAAATGACTCTATTGTAGTTGTTGATGTAAATGCCCCAGCCGCGCATGTGGCACTTCACCAATGGCAACCTAATACTCCAGATGGTCAGGGAACACCTTTCCTTTTCCATCATGGTAGAAATTCCACAAGTTCAACCAGTGGTGCACTCATGCGCATTTTCAAAGGATCTGTTGGTTCTGCAGAAGATTTTGGGTTCCCAAGGGCTATAGCATTTGCTGCTTCTGCAATCCGCAGTTCAGCAGTTGTTGCTGTCACATGTGACAAAGAGATAATTACTGGTGATTGCTTATTTCTCTATTTATCTTTATAGATTTCTTATTCCTTTTATTTGTATTTGGTAACATGTGTGATCTACTTTTCTCCTCATTCGTTTTTCTCATTCCACTTTCTTTGTGATGTACTGTCCCTACTTCAATTCATAGAAAGCGATGCTTTGTTCTGCTACAGTATCAAATTCAAACTAAGTCTACAGAAGAAAGAATCCAGGGTGAACTTGAGTCACTCTGCTGATATGGTTTCCTGTATCTTATTAGATTGCATATTGAATTGCAATTTGTCATGTACTCAGCAACTCTCCCTCTACATATATTAAAAGTTAGGTTTTCTTTTGAAGTCTTTTAGGCAGGCAGTCAACGGCCTCATTACGATTGAGCTATATAACTAGTTCTTTTCTTGAGGGAGTGTGCTATATGGTAATTACGAGCTTATTTCATTAGTTGGTCATCTTTCCATAAATTTTCTTATAAACCTAAAATCATTTTGCTCAATAATAGGTGGCCACGTTGATGGTTCATTGAAGTTGATATCCCCAGATGGAGCGAAGACGATTGAAACTGCTTCTGGACATATTGCCCCAGTGACATGCCTTGCGCTGTCACCTGATAAAAACTACCTTGTGACAGGGTCTAGAGATACCACAGTTATACTCTGGAGGATTCATCAGATAGGCTCCTCACATAAGAAAAATGCTCAAGAACCTCCACCGACTACGCCAACGACACCACGCAGTCCTCTCTCTGGCAGCACTAGCACCATGAGCAGCCTCTCAGAAACAAAGAGACGTCGAGTTGAAGGTCCAATGCATGTAATGAGGGGGCATCTTGGGGAAGTAACCTGCTGTTCGGTTAGTCCTGACTTGGGACTTGTTGCTTCCTCATCAAACGCAACAGGCGTTCTTCTACATTCCTTACGCACAGGCAGGCTGATAAGGAGGCTTGATGTCGCTGAGGCACATGCAATATGCTTATCTTCTCAAGGAATCATTTTGGTTTGGAATGAAACAAAGAAAACATTATGTACCTTCACTGTCAATGGACTCCCCATTGCTACCTCAGTTCTATTACCTTTCTCGGGACAAGTTAGTTGCATCGAGATTTCTACAGATGGCCATTTTGCTTTAATTGGAACATCTTTGTTCAACAATTACAAGTGTGATAACAGTACTGAAACTGGGGATCATGAGCTTGGACCCAATGGCACTGATGATGTATCAAAAAATCCTGAACAATCTGAAACTGAGCAATCTGTTCATGTGCCTTCAATCTGCTTTGTTGATCTGCATAAACTAAAGGTTAACATTAAAAACTTGGAGTCACCTTCGTTGTCCTTTGTGCAATCCTCACCAGAAAAGTTCTTCTTACAGGTTTTTCATACTCTGAAGTTGGCAAAGGGCCAGGACATCACAGCAATTGCTCTGAACAAAGAGAACACAAATCTTCTAGTTTCTACTGCTGATAAACAGCTTATAGTCTTTACTGATCCCGCTGTAAGCATCCTCAGTTCCTAATTAACAATAGATTATGCTTGATGAAATCAATATACACACTTTCCATGTTAACTAAATATTAAAGAATTGCTGTAAAAACACTTTTATAATTATTAATATTGCCAACTGCATAGGAGATCACTCTGATCTTTCTTCCTAATAGAGTGGTATTTATTGTAGTTGAGCTTGAAGGTAGTGGATCAGATGCTGCGGCTTGGTTGGGAAGGTGATGGCCTACTTCAGTAATGACCCGTGGCAAAGATTCAATTGTTCAGCTGTCATTACCTGCTTCCAGATTTGCCATCTATTAGTTATCATAGACGGTAGTAAAGTAATGAAAAGGAAGGTGTGGGACACGCTATTTGTACAAAATTGAGGAGGGTTACAAGGTTGTGCAAAGGCTAGGTCATTTAGATGAGGAAACCAACGGATTTGGTAGAGTAGCCTTGTAAAAATCTCAGATAATTTTGTAAAATGAGTGGATAGTGAAGTGTACACAATTTTGCAGCCCATTTTTTTAGTGGATAGTAATGTGTACACAATTTTGCAGCCCTTTTTTGTGGTCTTTAGTACAGTGCGGTGCAGCACGGTCCATGTAGCACTTTGTATATCTGAAATGAATCTTTGTGGCTGTTGGTGCATCAGTGTTGAAAATAGTGGGGTTGAAGTTTTTCACTTGTTATGAACATATAATATCACTGTGTTATGTACAATTTGCTCTGTCTCAATAGCGGACTAGTCCGTCTTGAAATTCTGGAAAGCTATTAAATATTATTCTTCATCATTTTTATCTGAATTAATTTATTGTCCATTTCGATAGATCAATGGACGGGACGAAGTGAGGGCGGAACGTCCTCTTCTTTCCTTTCTATATTTCAGGCAGAGTAGGAATTAGTACTGTGCCCCAGCCTTTTAGCTTTAGTTGAAAATTAGTACTGATTTTAGCCTGATTTTCTATGAGAGGAAAATACTATTTTATAATTGAAAATAAAAAGGCTGATTGCTCCAGCGAACAAGCTGGCTCAAGGTACCCTTTTTCCATGCAACTCCTATCTCCATTTCATATGCAACTCACCTTTTCCATGCATCCAGCCTTTTTCACCTATTCTTATTAATTCCCATGCCCATTTTTTTTTAAAAAAAAAACAGAGAGGAAGTATAGCACGATATAAGACGTATTGCATCGACCAATCAGATTCAGATGCCAGAACCGTCATCCTATTCCTACCTTGACTAGTATCTCCAAGAATAAGACTTATATGAATACCTATATGGAAAATAGATCTTCGACACTATTGTTTCAGCCTCCAACAAACTACTCATATGTGAGACCTATTTTGGGTGCCCTAAAAGACAACCTAAATCTGAGACCTATTTTGGGTGCCCTAAAAGACTAAATCTGAGTAATCTCTCTCCTGAAAATCCATTTACAGAAAAGATTCTTTTTTAGATGTTGTTATTAATGAATATTAAAATAGGTATTGAATTCATTCACTATAACGTAACCCAAACGTAAAATAAGCCTTGTATTTTGAATGTTGTTGTTGGAGATAGTCCTACAATAAGATAAAATCGTTCACTTGCACTTGTACACGATGCATATAGACTATGGACATGAGAAATCTCGAAATTCGGCTTGCTATAGCTGAACCTCAGGTTCGGTCGCAAACATTCTGGGATTACATTCTGGGATTAAGTGCTTGAAGCATCACTAACTGAATTGCCATCCTAAAGTCTCTGGAACATTGCAAGATTGACTGTTGGAATTTCTACAGTGCATCCCGAGGATATCAACAAATGCAGTGCAAATGGATGAGATGGTTGCAAAAAGGAAGCTTCTATTGCGTCCTCCTGATCTTTGAAAATGTGCCGGTTTCAGAAAAGTAGGTACTTTGAGTTCCACCTCCAAGAAGGTTTCCTTGGGCCTGTGGATTTGACAGCTCTATTCCCTGCATTGCATGAGGGAATGAACATCAGACAAGAGAAACACTCCTATATCATGTTAGAAATTAAACAAAAGTGGGCTACCAAAATAGTGTGACCTAGCGATTAACTGTAGGAGAAAATACTCAAACAAAGTCATGCTACATAAAATGGAGCCTATAAGATTACACAGCACGTGACTTCGATAAAAGGGAAATGCAAGCTATTCAGCGTATAATTAATTACAGTTAAATGACAGATTGATTCGAGACTTCAAGGTATAGACAGACATAGGAGCTATCCAGTAGTGAACCAAGATGGAACATGAATATTTGTTGCGGTATCTTTTCAGCATGTCCTAAAACATGAGCAAACTGAACAGACCCTCAACAAGACATGCGGACAACTCAGGAAACGAGTCTCACCTGAACAGGTGTAAATGCCAAACTGGATGTCAAGCCTGAAGTTGCACCACTGCTACCATAGCTCTTCTCCTTGAATCTGACATTAAAAGGCAGTATACAATCAAAGTGAGGTTACAGCATAGGATATTGTGAAGGGCACATATTCCAAATACAAGCAACATTGTGCAGTTAAGTAATAATACATTTACGAGTAATGGAACTGATTTATGGTAATTGTGCCTGATACACAACACACAGACAGTGTAACTTGCCTAAATGTGTGTAAAGAACCATTTGACAATTAAGATGGGATAACGCATTATATTGAAAAAGCAAAGCTTTGTGAATCAGGTGATAATAAGCACTTAACATGTAGAAATCTATTTTCTATTCTTATGGTGTCCCATCGTATCTTGCAATGGAGGACACCTGACATCAAGCGTGTTCGCTAATTTTTGCCTTGCAAACTTAAAACAGAAAATTGAAAAGAACATTTTGCACTAGAATCCATCTCATGTAGATGTTGCGAAAACGGTATTCAAATATTATACTGTAGAAATTACAAATATAGCATACTTTTTGGCCACTTTAGCAGCAAGTTTGCTTTGTCCAGCTGAGACACGTAGCTTGCCACTCCCTGCTTGTCCAAGCATGCCATAACCTTCCCCCAAGCCATCACCTGATGACAGCAAAATGCCATTGTGTCACAACTCACAAGGGTAATTGTTCTCAGTGTAAGGCATGCAGCAATTATACAACCAGACAGCATAAAAATTACATCGTAACAATGCTACTGACTAACTGACCTAGTGAGCTCTCCTCTGGAATCCCAAACTGCATTCGATTTGCAAGCTTCATCATATCAGTCTGTGCGTATCTGCAGAAGCAAATTCACATGGAAAAATAGCAATTGAATAAATAAAAAAATAACAACAATTGTTCAGCACATATTCTGTTCGGGGAAGCTTAGGCTAGCTTACCTTTCTTTCATTTTTCGAAGACGACGGCCCCCTCTCTTCTTTTTAGGCTCGGAGTCCGGAACTGGAAGCGGCTTTGGAAGCTTAGCAGGAGGCGGTTCTTGCCACTTCTCGATCTTCTTACGAATTTCTTCTAACAAGTTCCTTCCAGCTTTTCCAGTTGGATCACCTCTAATTGAATCAATCCTTGCCGCCAGAGTTGATTTTGCAGCAATAAGTCTGCAGGCACGAGTCCTTAAAGCTGGAGGGGTGCTCTGAAATACTTCAGTTTGTTCAAGATAGCCAACACGAAACTGAGAAGTGGCGGTAGAAAATCCAGCAAGATTTTTCCTCTTTGCACCAAGTAACTGAACATTACAAGCAGGCATTTTTGCAAGTGCTCCCAGACCACCTGCAGTACCCATCAGTTTGGAGGCAACAGCACTGCCAACAATTGCAGAAAGGTTCGGTGCAATATACCCCATTCTGCTCTCTACAAAATCAAGCACTTTCTTCTTTGCCGCATCAAGGGTAAGGGCTCTGTCACAAGCTTCAATGGTTTTTTCCAAATTGTCTTCAGAAAGAGGCTTCCCACTTGTTGTCGATGCTGTCACTGAGACAACCATTATAATTGCAGAAGGTAAAAGCCCTTCCAGATCTACAAGTGTTAAATCCATCTCATTTCCAATCTTCTTGACAACACGGGCATAATCGATCGGGTGATGAACAAGGGACTCCAGTTCAGGAAACTTCAACCTATACTTATCCCGTATGAAATTATGGATTATGATTATTTCATTCTCAATATCTACTGATAAAGCATTGCAGTCAACAATAAGCTGGTACTCTGGATCCTCCTCCAGGATGGAACCTTGATTAGAGAAGTCAGTGCCTTTCTGAAGTGCATCTTTAACTTTCTGCAAACAAATAATAAAAGAGGTCTAATGTCAAAGATACTAACAGGATCATATTTTCAGAACAAACCAGTTTAGCATTAAGTATAGTCATAGACATTTAAAGACACAAGGATTGATGCTTGGAAAAGATATAGGCTAAAGATGTAAAAAATGTGCAACCTAAGATGATTGTTCATTTTCCCTAGTGTGAAGCATTGTTCAACCTGTGATCATTATTCATTTTCCCTACAACCACATTAATGCAGTTTCTACTTTCGCAATGAGAGCCAAATTTATATAAAATACAAAGCATACTCAAGAAATTTGGGGGTGGATTTCATTACATACTTGCATTATATCATTATAGCGTTGTGTCTTTTGCAACTTTGAGACACTATCAAGATCATCATAATTAAGAGATTCAAGGTCAGGCATGTCATCATCTTCTTCTTCTTCCCTACCCACTGCCTCAGCATTGTCTTCTTCCTGAAAAAATTTACAGCAGGTCAGGTAAACCCCCTTAAAATTACAGTTACATGAAATAGAAAATAACTCACAGGGTAGCCTTCATTATCTGACAGTTCATCAAGATCCGCTAGAAAAGAATCAGCAAGGTTTGCCTGTAAAGTGGCACCACATGATTAAAAAAAGAAATTGGAAATGGAATACGAAGTCTGGAATCACAAAACTGAATGTTAACTTGGCATAAGATACTCAATAGGAGAGAAAATGAACTCACCATGATATTGGTGTAAGTTGCTCCAACAGCAGATAGAACTCCAAGCAAGATGGGTTCAGTGTTGCTTCTGGTATTTGTGTCCTTCGTCTTCTTTATTGAATGAGACAGTCAGCTCAGCCTAATATGTAACAGCAGGTTAGAGGGCGTCAGCTATTGTAATAAGGTACATCGCTAGTAATAGGCCACTATGAAGGTTAGAACAAACGAAAATTTGCTAGTGAACTAGTACTCATAATACATGTATCGAAACAAAAAGAAATCCTATAGAATTGGAGTATATCCGATGGAAGCGATGAAGATGGACTGATGGAGGATACGATACGGGAGGGCCTACTTGCGTGGTGAGTGGTGACAGAGCAGGGTGGAGGACTGACAACCTAAAGATATGCGACAAAAAAGGATTGGGAGTGCTCAAGCTCGAGAAGATACAATTTAGAGGTGTTTTAGCAAATCTTTCGAGATGGTATCTAGTAGATGAAGGCGGTTGAGGTCATTTGAACTATCCTTTTCTTTTACCATTTACTCTTTGGCTGTAATTTCGGGTGTCGTGCTTAGTTCTGGTTGTTAGATACATTGTAAGCTGGAAACCCAGCAATATAAGTAGGGCAAAAGTTTTTGGTCTAAAAATTGGAGTATATAGCAATTCAATCAAAACTTTATAACAAAGTATCGAATCAAACTCAGGAGGATAATCTTTGCAAAAACAAAAAAAAAAAGTTAGTAGGCATAATACTATACATGTATACACTAATCAATTAGATCCAGTGGGGGACCCAGCCGAAAATATGAGCTAGGGCGGACCCCCTGCCTGCCGCTGCGCCTCCGCCACGCGCTGGCCCCTTCCCGCCGTTGCGCCGCCGCCGTGCGCTGGCCCCTGGTCGCCGACGCCGCTCCCGCTCGCTCGCGCGCAGCGCAGGCACAGGGGGAAGGAAGAGCACGAGGCACGAACCTGGAGGGAGCGCCGCCCAGTCCTCCGGTGCCGCCGCCGTGCGCAGGAACCAGGAAGAGCGCCGCCGCCGCGGGCAGGAACCAGGAAGGAGCGCCGCCGCCGCGTCCCGACTCCCGCGTGTGCCCGAGTAGATTGGAAAGGGGATTCTCAAGGGACTGGATGTTTGGGCCGCTCTGCACGGTGCGGTGGTAATAGGCCTTGTGCCCAGATGACCCATGAACGCTGCCTGTGCTTGTGTTTTTCTTTTCATCTCGAGTTGACGAAACATCGTTAGAAAACTAGAGAATACGCGTACTGCTCGTTGAAGGGTATTTAGGACGAGGTTCATTCATTGGGATATCTATAGACACACTCTGGTAAAGATAGTGAAAAACTCGTTAGATAAAACTATAAACCCGATAAAATATGATTTATGTTTGCATAAAGATAATTACTTCTACATGAAAACAAGGATAACAATTTAATATATCATGTCATAAAGAAAAAAAAACAAGTTATTTGTACTAGTTGGTGGTACAAGAGTGTTGCTTAAAATCATTTAAATTTTTTGCCACCTAAAATATAGAAAAGTGATCGATTAATTGTAAACTAATTATAAAAATAAAAGTTAATTTGGCCGATGAATCTATTACGACTAATATATTATTTGAAGTACTTTCTATATTTTTTTTGCAAGTTCACTCATATTAATAATACTATATACTTGAGTTGTTGTTATATTAAAAATTAGATTGCCGTGTTTGCTTATTCTTATCCAAGGACTCTAGAAATTGTTGAGACAGCCCTTGACAAGGGTGGTATATGCACAACCCTTCTTAGAACCTATATATGATGGCATCCAAAAAAATATTTTTTTTTCTCTTCCAAGTTATTTTTCTTGATCAGATACTATGTTTGTCGAGCCAAATAGCCAAATGGATTGGGCGAGGTAGTCTTATTGAGCAGAGCGCCCACCTGAAGCGGTAAGCTTCCCAGTAATTCGGTCTTATTGCACATTGGATTATTAGCTTGGACCTCCTGCAATTTACCTCAAGCTCGACAAATTCAGCTAATTAAGTGTGCACCGAGCTGGTTGTTGTAAGGTTTAGGTCCTACTAGTCCAATCATCTCCTTCAATCGCACTTTGTACCGCTCTGGTTTTCCTCTTGCCAGTTGCAAAAGGCCGAGGCCACGAGACGCCAATTGTCTCCACGTCATGTTTGCACTGATGATAAAACAGAAAGGAACACCTCGTTGTGCTATCCGGTAGCTCATGAAAATTCTCCAGCGTCGCCTGTGCCCGTGCCTCGTGTACGAATCGTTCAAATTTCAGCCTACCTATGACCTATCATTCTCTTCTCTGTTCTGGAGAGTGGAGAGATAAAAAAAGGCCAACTCCTTATCGTGCTTCACGGAATCTGCCCGTTCGATCGGCCCTCAAGTCGGACGTCAGTCGCGGTGACAGCGCCGAATCTGCTTTCACCCGCACACAGAAGAAAGCACAAGCGAAACCGGCGCCGGCTTCTCGCCTGCCTGGTGCCTGCCGGGACCGCGACTGTGCCGGCCGCGTCCGCCACCAGCTAGAGCTAGCGCTGCCGTCGTTGTTTCGTCCCCCGCCAAGAGAAAACAGATACGCCAGCCCAGCCGAGCCGCGCCTGCTCGGCCTCGTCACGACTCGGACGTCGTCCCTGGACGCGCGCGCTCTCGTCCAAGAGTTGTTTTGGAGGGCCCCGTCAGCGCGCCACGGTCGCTCATGAACGAAACGTGCGCCGACGACCACGAAACGCCTAGGAAACTTGTGGCCGCGGGGCCACCACAGGCCACCGTTTGCTCCAAAAGAAAATGAAATCCATCCTACTAAATAAGAAATGGTCCGAAATATGAAGCTTTTAAAATAAAATTTTTACTAGCAAAAGTGTCCCTTTGTTGCACCAGATTGTTATTTTTATTCTTAATAAGTTGTTTATATACACCTTTCTCACCTTTTATAGTTCTGCCATCTTTGAATCCATCGACGACAAATGTATCAGCACCCTCAACAACCATGTGTATATATATTTGCTTTTGTATGAGTTAGCCGTCCATAATAGTCTTAAGAGGACGCATGTGGTCCTACCTTCCTTATGCACAGTCATACTAGCCGGCATTGACCTCGTTCATCCCAAACTCTCGGTGTACACATAGCTGGCGCGGAACCGACAAGCGCGGATGGCAAAATGGGTTCGTTCAGAGCTACTCCCTTTGTTCCAGATAAAATAAGTCCCGTAAAGATTGTCATTTTAGATTTGATAGCTAGCAGGATAGGATAACAACCACCACTCATTGAAAGCATTGCATTCTACAGATAAGTATTCGTGGCCATATAAGAAAGAACAAAAGACCCTCCCTACATGCAGACACGTGTAGATACAGCACATCCATACGTTTCATCCCAATTCCTATTGCTACAAGTAGTACTTGTCCCGAACTTTTTATGATTATCGAACAGACTTGCAACGTCAGACTATCAATCCTTATTATTCCTTCGTAAGCCACCTTGGTTATGCCGCTCGCTCCGAGAACGACAGTTTTGTTTAGGACGGAGGGAGTACCGTGCATGAGCCTTGTCGATCTAATGATGATTTTGAATGAATGAAAAGGAACATCCTTCGTTTTCGTTCAGAGCTACCATATGACCAACTACTAACCTCATGCATGCATGTCATGTTGTTCCAAGCAGAATTACATACGTGACAGTTTCTAGTCTTGTGTCGACCCAACACGTAGCGCCGCTGGGCTTGTGTTGGCGTTGCAAGAGATAGACGTGGCCATGGCGCACGCCCGGACGGCGTTCACCGACCCACATGTTGATCGATAGAGGATCTGCAGCCCGACGTCCACCTTGAACCTCCGTGAAATCCTAGTGATAGCGTGATTAGCGTCGATCTCCCATGGTGTGGTGGACAAATCCGCATATGGCCGCAAGAGGGTCCAAATCCAAACATGTATGAAGATGGACAGAAATATGACCAAGCGGAGGTTTAAACATTTTTTTTTTTTTGAAAACAGTCAGATTTGATTTGTTTCCATCCAAAAGAATTACGTTCTGGAGGGACTCTATAATATTTCTTTTTTAAAACCAAAAAGAGCCGTTGCATTTATGCATAGATATAGCTTATTTTTTTATTCAAATGTGTACAACTTCATCTATAGCTCGAGATTTGATTGTTTCCGTCCATACGGGTTACATTTTGGATTTGTTTCACACACGACTCAACACTCTTTTTTAACCGAACTCTCTATCGCGCTAGTATCTAATTAGTATGAGCATGAGTATATATACAAGTCGGAAGGAAGAAACTCTCTGTTGTTAAGACATACACAAAGGTATATATAGAAATATAGATTTATCTTTTATTTTAAAATTCGTTCAAAAATCCAATTTGCTATGCGACGTATCTGAACGGATTTTGGTAGCCCGTTGCACATAGAATTGTACGCACCGCGTCATCGGCTCGCGGTTGTGGTCGTGCCACCTCGCGCATTGCCTTTGCCATCATCGGCTCAATAAGAGCTAAGGCTAATAATACAGCTAGCAAGCTGTAAGGTTTATTATAGCCTTCTCTGAGTCGACTCGTATAGTAGTAATTACTTCACAATTAATATATGATTCACTTGTCTCTCGTAGAGTTTCTTAATTTCTGTGTCCAAACCGACTATATGATTACAGTATGCTTCTTCTCTCTTTTCTTCTTTCTTCCACGTTACTCTCTCTGTCCATTTGATTATGTAATTATGAGAAGCGTGCCGATCAAACTATGTCAACTTTAACTAAATTTATAGATAAAGTATTATCATTTATATTTCAAAATAAATTTGTTATGAAAATATATTTCATAACTGATCTAACTGTATTTATTTGTCTCAAAAAAGTTGGTATTTTTTATATAGTTTTAGTCAAAGTTTGAGATGGTTGATTTCTCAAGATCTGATAATTATATATTTATTTGGACGGAGGGAGTGGCACGTAGCCAGTTGATAGCCTCTTGCTCCAAGGCGCGGTGGATGATTGATTCAACAGTCCGTCAGGGTCGATTGTTCGTTTCATTGCAATTGGAGCCCAGCAGCCGTAGAATATTCCGGAGCGGCGACCTAGGACGTCGTGCCATGATAAGGCCATGTACAGTGCGGAGCGGCGCTTGGAAGGAGAGAGAAAAAAGTCCGTCAGCAAGCGTTCCGAGCTACAGTGGGAAATCATTTAAAGACGCTTAACTACCGTTCAATTAGACAGTTCCTTCTCACACGGGCATGTAAGTTTTGGCCCTGGCGCCGCTGCTTAGCGACGCGCCAGCTCCTTACGCAAGCGCCCAGAGTTCGTTTGCCAAGTCGTAGTCCACGTCGGAGGAATAACTAAATAACAGTCCGCAACAACCCATAAGCGTCCAGCATTGTACAGGCCCTAAGATAGGCTACCACGTCTTGGGTTTTCCAGATAAATAAAATCTCTTTTCAGAGCCCTTATCTTATCCAAGCATATGTTCCACAAGTGTTTTTATAAACGGCTTTTTATTTGATGATGAGGCTGTACAACAAATAGGTTTAGCAGCCGTAATCGTACATATAAACAAATAAAACGATGTTCTTTTTGTTTATGCGAGAACTAGAAAAAATATTCGTGCGTTGCTACGGATGACTATATACTAAGAAATATATGAAGTTAAACACTATTTTTACTAAGTAGTCTAAATTTCATTAACTTAAAAATCATTCATTCACAAATTAAAAGTGTAAATGTACAATCCACCCATGTTAGTCTTTCAGTTCAGCCAATTTTGGTTTGTCATTCCTGCGTGCGTGATTTTTAAGGTCTAATACAAATATCGGTGGATATTGATTCAAAGGAGTTAAAATAAACAGGAAATGGAAGAGATCTTTAATGTTAGTGTATTGTTTTGTATGCACTTCTCCTTGAGCGCCATTCAGGTACCGCCTCTGTGAGCATAACTGCAACGCTTCGTGGAGGTGTTCTGCGGTCCGGAAACGCCATTGCTGCCGCATCTAGTGGAGTTGAGCACTGAGCGCAGCAGCTATTAGGGGGTAGATCTACGATAGTTGCTGTGCTGCAGATCCACTCGTCCGCTGCCCGTACGTACGCGTCGAGCTGCCCAGCTCCCAGCCGCCCCCACGGGCACGAGCAGCTGTGCTCCTCGCCGCGCCACCACGCCGTTTAGCTGTGCGAGCACACCAGTTCGCGCTCGTCATCCCAACGCGGTTCAAGCAAAACGAGCGGTGGCGGCATTGGTGGGCCAATGTTCCACGTCGGCGTCGCCATTGCGGTCCACGGTCGATGGCTGACCCCGGCGTTGTGGTCGCGCTCGATCAATTCACGATAAGAAAGGTACGAATTGTGGCAGTTTTATCTCAATCGAGTAGTAGTCTTTCTGGAAATCGTGTTCAACACGGAGACATAACAGGTGAGTAAAAGGTAATACGTGGACATGTGCGAACGTTGCGAGGACCATAGTCATAGTCGTAGGTGCACAGGATTAGCAAAGGCCACATAAAAAAATCCAGGGGAGAAACTTTGACTCTTTAGTATTTGGTATAGATATAAAATAAAAATATAGATATAGAATGAGATATAAAGAGCAGTGTTATGGAATGTAAAAAGAGGTTTTGAGGCCTATGACGATGATATGATTTGGGTGCCACGTGCTTTTATATTAATTAAAAAACAATGGGAAAAAAATATAAAGCACACTCTTCTATCCATCGTTACATGACCACATACCGCAAAATACACAGTCTTTCTCCATTCACCAATGAAGGTTACCTTGTAGCCTTATCCGTTCACCAGGTCTAGAGCATCAAGCGAGGAGGTATGCTGCCAGGCTCCAGTTTTGCTGCATACCGATCAAAAAAACTGTAGTTTCAAAAAAAAATCATCAAAACTGTTCGGGCGAGCGCTGCCGAGCGAAGCATGGTTTGAGCTGAGGCGCTGAGTGGATGCCTGTGGCGGACCCCGGGGGCGCAACGGCGGCAGGAGCTCCGCTCAGTCTACTCCAAGTTATGACGCTCAGTGCCTCCTCTCTCTCTCTGCGATGCGACATCTAGTGGCCGTGAAGGCCACGATGTCGATGCTCGGTATGGACTGGTAGCAGCGAATCTCAGGGTGGCCAGCGATGTCAGTGTCGGCGCTACGAAGAGGACTTTCAGGTAGCGGTGACTGAGGTGTGCCGTTGCATCATGGTCAGGCCCCCGTTGGAAGCCGGCCGAGTGGGAGATCCATAAGCGCTGCACGACTCCATCTGCGGCGACGGTGCCAGCTGCACAAGCTACGTCCTTGACGGCGGCGATGACCGCGCGAGGTCTGTCTCCGTCCCTATCCCTTCCCTGCGTTGTCGACCTGCTGCGCACACCCATCGTGCAATTGATCTATTTTTTCATTGCGTATATATAGAAAAGAAGAGACCCTCCAGACACGAGGGAGGGTAGAGTCATGGCAAAATAAAAGACTGAACCAAAAACGTTTGACAAAAAAACTCGCGGAGTCCAAGCGATCCACGATAGAGCTTGACGAAAATTTTGGTGGAGAAATCTTCTTGTTTTATTAATATATACTAGCAAAACATGCCCGTGCGTTGCAACGGGATCCAACTTTGTACATTAGTTGGGTATGTGCTATATAACTCACTGCTCACATGAGTACGTCTCATCGAGACAATTAAGTAATTATGATTTTAATCTCTTATCTAAGAAAGTCATAACAACTTATAATTTACGTTGTAACGGGAGAAAAAAATAAACAAATGTTACATATTATATTTCTTTATATTTGTATAGTTATTTTTCGATCAAATACATGATCTGTTAAGAGTTCCAAATCAGAGGAGTCCGGATAGGGTACTCTACTATTTTTGAGCCTTTTTTTTCTATGATTCGCCTCGCTCCTACACCGTGTTGACAGCTGCTGCTCGGTTAAATAATTTTTCTCTTATTGTACTCTTTGAACTATTATTTAATATGAATTTTGATAGATTTTTTTCCTCTTGCATATTCTGCATGACTTTTATAATATATGTTTTCTCGTGAGATTCTTTTTTATGATTAAATAAACTTTTATTTTATAGTATGCTTTGTAGGCGCAACTATTTCTTGTGACCATACATAACGCGCGAGGACAGATCATAGAGGAAAGAGGAGTCCATCCCCTCTTGCTTATCATGGTAACGCATCATTAGGAAGGACTAATCCTTAGCTTCCGCACATGGTACAGCTTCTCCGGCCCAAATCTGCCCTAATACATGACGGAGTGTCCAGCGAGGGGAAGGGAACCTTGCTCACCAAATGACTCCACCAGTCCACCTTTATACTCTCCGTGCCTCCCATGCCTGACGCCTCCAAGGCTCCAACCACAGCCGCACACACGATCAGGCCATGGACTTCTGCATCTGTCACTGCCAGCTCGCCTCGCGACGCATGTAGGTCGGGTTCCTGCGGGTGGCTGCGGCCGCACGGGCTCAACTGCCAGGATGCGCAGCAATGGCCTCCAAGCTGCCAGGCGCACCAGGCCAGCGAGCGCAAAGGAGTCCTTGTGTTGTCGTGCAGTATCTTGTATTTATAGTTTGGTTTATGGCCGATTTATGTTAATTCGTGCTTAATCTATTGGCAAGAGAGGTATATTGTATTTGTGTTTGGAAAGGTTTTCACGAGAAAACAGGGACGCTAGGGACTCTTTTGTTTTTGGGGAGAACAATGGAATATGTGGAGGTTCGGGCAGGAGTTCATGTCGTAGCTGTTAGGGACTTTGATTTCAACGCGCTCGGTCGTCAGACTGATAAATAGGCCAGAACAAAACAAAGCTTGACGAATAAAGAAGTATAAATTACTTGTAGATAATATCCAGTGTATCTAAGTGAGTGAACCGGTAGTTAGGAAGGATGGACGAAAAAAAGAGCCAGAAATCTTTCCACTTTATTAGTAGATAACAAAAGTGCCCGTGCGTTGCAACGGAAGAGTATTAAAATAAAATTTTTATCAACTCAATAGTTAGTGACCGTACGTTGCAGCTGGAGAGTGTCAAAATAATTTTTTTTATTAAATATGAGTTTTCATAGCACAATGTCTCTTGTTTTATTTGTATCTCACCTGATTGTCCTCCCTCACTTCATCGTATGGTACTAATATTAATCGGACATAAAAAATAAATTGAACTAAGTACACGTGCTATTAAGATTTAGACATAACCCATTCAAAATAAAAAATATATATAGACCGTCTAAGTCTAATCGTATAAACTATCATATAGATAGTTATTTTATTAAATTATATTGATCTAGCTCAATCTCAAATCAAATAAACTCTAAAACAAAAACAGATTTAGCCCAAAATTAAGGGCACCGTACGCGAGGGCCGGAAGGCCGGCAAGGAGCTTCTGGGCCGTTGGGACGCCGCATGCATGAACCACGATGCTCCTCTGCGTGGAGTCCCAGTGCAGTACGTTCGCGGAAGAGGAGACCAAAGTGGGCCACGCTGTCCAAAGAAGGCTGGACGAAAAAACGAGCCGGAAATCTTCTCGTTTTATTAATAGGTATAGATATAGATAATAAGTATAGATAAACAAATACATAATCAACCGACAATAGAGTCGTCAGTACTATCTCTCGCCTGTCCGTACACATAAATAGGCAAAAGCTGCTCTTTCCTCTCTTCTGTTTACCTGGCCGTTTACTATTCTCTCCCCAGCAATGGCGACCCTCCGGGACCCCTCCATACGACGGACGAAGGTAGTACCTCTCCTCTATGCAATCTGTTCATCTCATGTCACCGATTAGGCGATTAATCACACGCTTAGACGCTTGCGAATTGCGATTAGATGCTCACGCGCTCCGCGCTTCAATCTTCAGCCATCCTCATGTGCAGGCACGTCGTCGCCACGGCTTCCGCGCATCAACGACGACTGCTGACCAATTCACGTCGACCATCATGCAGAGATGATCGAACCTGGGCCGGCGAGAGGTTCGTAATTTTTCTTTTGCCAAGTTTCTTGTTCCTGCTACCACATGGATTGTGTCAAACTGTCGAATTTTTTTTTGCTTGCGTTCGACCTAGTAGATCTTTGTGGCCGATGTCATCAGCGGATCAGCCACAGCAGCATCTATCGAATTCGAAGTTGGTACTGGCTGTAATTTGGCCATACAGACGGCACATGCATGCATGCGCACGGGCCATGTGGGATTGTGTTTGCGAGGGCCCTACAGTTGTGGGGCTTCTTAACCAGAAGATCCGGTCAGGAGGCGTTTAGCGATGGGAATATCCGTCCCCAGGAGAATATCCACTCGCCATAGCATTCGCTTTCCACTGGCCGCCAGCGAAATCTGCCGCCGGATGGGCAAAATCAGGTAGTACGTGTGATCACCAACCGGTGCGCGTAAGGAGCAGCAGCCTTTCCTCGGCGCCAAGCACTGACTAGTACTGCTCGCTGTCAAGAAAACATGTAACTATGAGTTACTTGCCAGCTAAATTAGTTTACGTTTAACTAAATTTCTAGCAAATAGTATTCATACTTATGACTCTAAATTGATTTATTATAAAAATATATTTTATAATTAATCTAATAGTGTTTATTTTACATTATAATTATTTATAGTTTTTTATTTATAATTGATCAAACTTGATACACTACAACGTACTACTGTCTTAGAATTTCATGCTTTCCTGAGCGGAGGAAGTAGCTCACAATAAAGTTGATACCACAGTGCAGTGCAGGTTATTATTACTACTACTCGTTGTTGCCTGTTGACAGAATTACTTGGATGTAAGGGCCCTGTTTAGATTCACTGTAAATTGCAATTGTAACTAGTCACATCAATGTTACGACACATGCATGGAGTATTAAATGTAAACGAAATATTTGCATATTTGTACTTTTTGCATGTACATCACGAGACGAATCTTTTAAGCCTACTTGGACCATGATTGGACAAAAGTTGTTAAATACAAACGAACGTGCTACAGTGCAAAATTGTAACTGCAACTGGGATTTAAACGAGGGCCTAAGCCAAACGTACAAGAATCCTATTGGATACCTTTTCTTACAGAGGTTTGTAGAGCTGATGATGGTGATATAAAAAAAAAAGTTTGACAGTCTTAACACACAAGAAGAAGAAAATGGTAGAGTAAACGGGCCGGGTGACTGGGTGCGACCTCACCGGGAAATGGGAACGACCCGGACCAGCGATTAAAAAAAAAATAACAATAACAACAACCAAAAAAAAAAAAAAAAAACGGGCTCACCACGGCCAAGCAAAGGCTCTGATCAATTTTCTATTTTCCTATAAGACCCAGAACTCCTTGGAAGCCACAGCCCACAGCCGAGGCGCCCCAAGAAAGCTGCCGTCCGCCTCTCTCACGGTCACGGCTCCGCGCGGCCAGGAACAGCTAGCTCTGCGGTTCCCTTGGAGGCTGGCACTTCTTCTCCTAGCTTCAAGGTGTGGAGGTACTGCAATCTTCTCATCCCGTGTTCTTGCTCTTCCTCCGTTCCTTCAATTACCTAAGCACGCTTTCAGTAACTTGTGAGATGGTCGATAACGGAGGAGTGCCGGCTTTCTTAGCTTTCCCTCGCTAGTTGGCAGCAACCTGATTGATTCGATTTCATTTGTATCCCAAACTTTTCTACTCTTCTTTTTTCCCCTGACGAAGAGTGCGATCCTTCGGTAGTTTCCCGTACACCTTCCTTCTCGCCTTTGATGCTTTCTTTTCTTTCCCTCCCTGAGTTGCATAACTGAATGAATTTTCTGCCTATTGAGTTCAGCCACTGGCTATTCGTTTAATCCACTGTGAAAAGCACGTTCCTTTCCTTTTTGTTTGGCGATTGGCTGTACGGAACAAACATGATTAAAAATCGCAGTGTTGCCTTTGATGTTCATGTAGTCCGTTTGCCCCTTTGTTGACATCCTTCCCCGGTTTACATTAAGTTTCTGCTTCCTATCAAAGGAGTTTGATACTGCCAAGTTATTTACTGATAAGTAAAATATATGTACATATATATACATCGCAAAAATATATGTTTTATACTTATATCAAATCAAACTAAAAAAGAAGTATAATGTACGTATCTGATGGGGAGTGTTTGATTATGCCTTCCCTACGCAATTGGGTTTATTTTAGTACAGGCTATGTAAATTTTAGTAGGGCTTAATAATTTTAGGTTTATGCTTATGCTTATGCTGATGCCAAGGGCTGTTGAATTGAATTAACTAAATTGGAAATACGGGTACAACCCGTTAGCGAAAAATAATTAACTAAATCTATAGTTTAGAATTGTCCTGGAATAATAATTTAGAACTCATTACCGATGCCATAACATCCCACCTAATCATATTAAATGCACTTATTCAACCATTTGGTGACAAAATGATAACCGGTTTGTCGTCCTTATTGTCATGGTGGATGGTTCTGATGTCGGTTCTATTTGACCTTTTCAGGCAGGACCGACACCGTTAAGGCAATTTGGTAACATCGGCCGGCCTTCTTCCTGGCTTGAGCTATCTTTGCAGTAAAAAATCAATTCAGATTCATTCATGGGCTCCTCAAGTCATCAGAAAAGCAAAATGCGTTGCAGAAAGCCCTTGGGAATTCAACTTTTTGAGTGTGTCCGGGGGAGCCCCATCTCCTTCAGATCATGCCAGGCTCTTGTACTAGTACTGACGTTCTTATCATATGCCAGCTACCATGCCACTAGAAAAACTACAAGCATTGTTAAGAGTGTTCTTGATCCTAAGACAAACTTGGGTATGTTGCATTGGCCCAGTCATCTCTATCTTCAAAATCTGAAAGGTGCAGACAACAATGCGACTCTCTCTAGCGGTTGGGCTCCGTTCAACGCTGAAGATGGCACTGCATTGCTTGGCGAGATTGACTTGGCTTTTCTGGGTGTATATGCAATTGGCATGTTCTTTGCTGGCCATTTGGGCGACAGGGTGGATCTGAGGATCCTTCTGACTATAGGAATGGTAGGAACTGGATTGTTCACTGCCGCCTTTGGAGCGGGCTACTGGTTCAATATACACAGCTTCTACTACTTTCTAGGCATGCAGATGATGGCTGGCCTGTTTCAGTCATCTGGATGGCCTTCAGTGGTTGCAGTAGTAGGCAACTGGTTTGGGAAGAGCAAGAGGGGACTGATAATGGGGATATGGAATGCTCACACATCTGTAGGAAACATATCTGGCTCTCTGATTGCTGCTGCAATGTTGAAGTATGGGTGGTCCTGGTCCTTTGCGGTGCCCGGTATCATGATCGCACTGGTCGGGCTCACGGTGTTCCTCTTCTTGCCTGTTGGGCCTGATGTGATTGGAATCCAGGAGGATCTCCACTTGAAGGACTCTGAGAAGAGTGACATGGACACGCCCTTGTTGGAACGACAACGATCAGAAGTAAAAGAAAAGGCAGTTGGATTTATTGAGGCGTGGAGAATTCCTGGTGTAGCTCCTTTTGCCCTCTGCCTTTTCTTCTGCAAGCTTGTGGCCTATACGTTCCTGTATTGGCTTCCCTTTTATATCAGCCACACAGGTTTGTCAAGTTATATTTTTGCAGTTGCCACATGCTCTTCTTTCTCTGGCTTTTACGAAATGAATTGTTAAGCACTGTGATAATCAGAAAGTGTGTTTTCGCGTTTAGAGTTACAAACATTATGTATGATGCACGTCACTAGCTAGAATGAGTGCTTGAGATATTATATAGTGTCGAAACGAATTAGCAATTGAAATTGTAAGCCCTTTGTGATGTGCAAATCAAACTTTCCGAGCCTCTTATATATGTTGGCAAGCACTCCCTAGAACTGAAACTGACTTCTACAATCACAGAAGGCTAAAATCATTTTCGTCACATTAATTAACTATATGGTACAAATACACCATGCACTTTTCCGAAGTTTTGTTATTGATCGTAAACATCATAGCATTCGAGTTGCACTAGGTTCCACTCAATTGTACAACCATAGTGCTTTGAGTTACTAGCACATGAAAAAGAAAGTAATTCTTGGCATGTTTCTGATTTCTCACTCTGCTTAGGTACTGTTTGGTAAGTATTTGATTGAAACAAACCATGAAAGAAAGCGACATAATGATGTGGGTGCTACTGGCAAGTGTGTGGCAATATGCTGCTGCGTGAATGATTTGACTTCTGTGTTTCAATGTGTATAGTTATTTATTTAAGGCTATGAAAGATAAAGAATCTATTGACTGATTCTGAAATAATTCAGTGTCACGCCCTATACCATACCAAAAAAAAAAATTAAAAGGTTTTGCCTTTTTACGGCATCGAATTGCATGTTCTAAGAACTACGTCCCTAAATATCTACAGTTTTCGTTTCAACGAAAAACAATATTGACTAAATATATATTTAAAAAATATTAATATTTGTATTACATAATTATTATTGGAGAGATTTTTTTAATCTAGTTTTTAACAAATTTATTTAGAGATATAAATGTTACACGTGTTTTCTACAGATTAAGTGGTAACAGCAACAGTTATTTAACATCACCACACTGTTGTTGTTTTCAGCTATCGGTGGGCAATACTTGTCGGACACCCAAGCCGGGGTACTGTCAACTCTGTTCGACGTGGGCGGCGTCGTCGGCGGCATCCTGGCGGGCCACATCTCCGACCACCTGGACGCGCGGGCGCTGACGGCGGCGAGCTTCACCTTCTCGGCGATCCCGGCGCTCTTCTTCTACCGCATCTACGGGAGCGTGTCGCTGGCGTGGAACGTGGCGCTCATGCTCGTGACGGGGATGCTGGTGAACGGGCCCTACGCGCTGATCACGACGGCCGTGTCGGCGGACCTCGGCACGCACGGCTCCCTCAACGGCAACTCCCGCGCGCTGGCCACCGTGACGGCGATCATCGACGGCACGGGGTCCATCGGCGCCGCCGCCGGCCCGCTCCTGACCGGGTACATCTCCGCCAGGAGCTGGAGCGCCGTGTTCACGATGCTGATGGCGTCCGCGCTCGTCGCCGGCCTGCTGCTGTCGAGGCTGGTCGTGGCCGAGGTGGCCGCCAAGATGGAGTCCTCCCGGAGGACGCACGCCCCTGTTTCTAGCGACCTGCCCGTGTCTTCCATGGACGAACCGTAGTCCGTTGATCGCTTCTGGGTGAGGGGAGCAGAGCAGGTGCGCTTCTGGCCCAGAACTGTGGGGTCGTCTTGTCTTGCTCCTGCCGTGCCGTGCTTCTTGGTCGCCATGGTATATATGCATATGTATAAATGGAATGCCATGTGGTTGATGATGAGGATGAATGTGCGCGCCTGTCCGCCTCCGCCGGCGGCAACACACCTGCCAACGCTGCAAAGTTGCAAGCGTTGCAACGCATCGGCGGCGTTCGGCAGTCACTGGCTCACCGCTTTCCAGGATCCCCATCCATGCCACCCGCCGCGCGCTGGCTGCTCCCCGTTGTCGTCCGGACTCCGGTGCACGGTGCGCGTACCAGTACCACGCTGGCTGTCAGCGGCGTCTCTCTGCTCTGCACTCCGCCGCTCATGCATCCCCGTACGGTACTGTCGTCTGCCGCCATTCCATTCCACGTTCGGGACAACGCAGAGCCCGGCGGACTATTGCCGACTGTCACGTAAAGGGTGGAACACGCGAACGGATTTTACCATAGAACAAGAGGATTCGCACAAAATTCTGCGCGCAGACGAGTTCATGGGGTGGCGGCGCCGGCAGCCACTCACGCGTGCGACGAGGGTTGGTTGAAACTTGAAAGAACCAGTTTTCATTCTAATTTCTGATGATCGTCCAAACATGAGGGTAAAGTGACGAGGTTTATCCAGGAGCAGGAACTGGGTAGTTGCGCCGGACGTGAAAAATGCAGAGGTAGGAGTGGTAGACACTCAATATCCCAAAAAAAAAAAAAAGGACTGGTAGACACTAGACAGACAGATCTTTTCGGTTGGCCCGGACTAGAAGACTCATCATGTGTCTTCTCCACCAGTATCGGGCCTGCTTGCCTTTAAAATCGTACCAGAAGTGGCCCACTTACATATCATACGAAGCACTTTCAGCTCCTGTATCTCTCCTCTCCACCTTTTCTCAACAGTAAGCATCGTCCATCACTAAAAGAAATACTACTAGATCAGTCAGCACTGAAGGAAAAAAAAGGACACATGATATTGCTCGGGATGTTCATCATTATTTAGTACTGAGGTACAGCCTACTGTGAGAGGTCACACGAGAGCCAGCTCGATAACATGATGCATCAATTTATATTTTTTTAAAATATATATCTTATACCTAAAATTCAAGTTATTTACTATAGTTTGGTAAAATTTTAGAAAACTAAGATTAAGTGTTTTGCTTTTGTTTCTCCAATCACAATAAAAAATAATAAAAAAAAAGAGATATCTACCATCACCATCGTGCTAAATTGTCCCAAAACGCATCCTCGTCTTTCCTTTTGCGGCAGACAAATAGCTTGATTGGCTGCTGTTGGCCCAAAATGCTGCAATCGGAACAGTCAAACATTCTAAGCCCAGTTGTATAGGCCAAGAATAAGGCTTTGAATTTTATCTGGGCCTACAGCTCCTTTTTTTTTTGTTGCAACCAATGGCCCTGGAATTCATTTTTGCGTTTGTGCTCACACCGTCCTGGATATCCCGGCCACTCACTCATTTCCTTCCTTTCCTTCACACGCGTTGACGCGTGCCTTACTGTGAAAACAGCAGTCAACTAAACTGTGGGTCCCGGCTAGAGGCGGAGAGGAGACGACGACACGGCAAATACTCCGGCATAATGCAGTGTCGTCGTGGCCTCGTCACTGCACCGGCGATGCGATGCAGCAGAGGCCAACGAACAACAGCCTTGTGAGTGAAGCCGGGCACGAATATGTTCGTGCATCAGATTCGGAGATGCCCACGGCAAGGCAGGCAAAGCACGCAGCTGGACACGCATTAGCCATAACTTTTCGGGGGGCGTTTCTTTCCGGCGAGAGATTTATTTGTTCCCCACCCCATCTCCTTGTTTATTTATTGTAACCGCAGATCGATCGATTTCGTGTGCGATGGATGGATGATCTTATCGGAGCGCGGGCGAAAGCAACTGATCGAGCAACCGCATTACCAATATGATGCTGCTAGGCACTACTACTAGCTAGCTCATCAGAGGTCCTCTGTCCTGTCCGTGCATGCTCCTGTGACTCAAGACGCCGGCAGGTCACCGGGCAAGGCAGCGTGGCGGCCCATGCCTCGCAGCTCGCGTTGGGTTTCCACATGATTGGACGCTGTACCAACACGCCGGTCCTTGAGCACATGTTGAAATATAAGTGAATTGTCCATATTTATCTATCGGTTTAAGTTTTTAGGTTGAATTGGCCGGTGCATGCAAATCAATATGGTATCAAAGTCAGAGATTTCGAGTTCAAATCCTGGTTAGCGTAATTAAAATAAAATAATTGTTGTTCGTTCCTATTCCACGTCTGAGCCTTACCCGTCACTGAGATCTCTCGCAGAAGTCTCGAAGTGAGGGAGAGTGTTGAAATATAAGTGAATTGTCCACCTTTTCCCATCAGGTTAAGTTTTCGGCTTGAGGTGATCGGTACATGCAACTTAATAGTACATGTACAGAGTACTGTTCCAGCTGCTCTACCATCCATACGCACTGGCGCCTACTGGGCTGGTCCAAACAACTGGGAATTCTGACAGTCCCCACAAAGCAAAAGCTCGCCGCCTCGTGCCCCGCCTGTTCGAGCAACGCTCGCCTTTTTCTCCGCCAGGCAGTGTACTGTAGGAGTAGCTACGCTTTCACTGACGCGCTGCTGCTACGCTCCAAACGGATGGACACCGTCGGTACAGCAGAGCAGATGGTACTGTACTACTCGCCTACAGTAGCTCGAGTGCTCGACGATCAGGCTACGCGCCATGCCATGCGCAACGGGAACGGGGGTTAGCCTGAAATGATCGACGTGGCTCGCTCGATCGCCATCGGGCGTGCCCCCCCCGTCCTCATCTCCAAGTAGTGGCGCACGTTCGCGATCAGACCTGCAGCTAGCGTCGCAGCAGCCAGCAGCCACTTGCATGCGCGCGGGCGCGGCGGGCGCCCTTCCTTATCCTGTTGCGCAATCCGGACCAGGACCAGCCGCCACCGGGAGAGACCGGCCGGGTGGCAAAAACAGATGGCGAGACCGCGAGAGCGAGCGAGCAAATTGACGGGTGGATGCATGAGCGCCGGAGCCCGGATCACAGGAGCACAGCGGGGCGTTTTCACCCAAGGAAAATGGCGGAAACCAGGTCGGGTCGGGTCGGTCTCCGCGCCGCGGCACAAGACGCCAAGCGCCACCGCGCAGGCTTCACGTTCTCATCATGACAGGAGCGCAGGACGATTGCATTGCACTGGCATGTGGCATGGACGCGTGGTGCTGGCCGGAGCTGAGCTGAGCCGCAAGGCGCTGCATTTGACCAGCGCGCCAAAGCAAAATGAGTGACTGGGACTGGATTGTGTGGCAGGAGAATAACAACGACGACAGGCACTCGAGGGCCCCAATATGATCACCTTCATTGTCTTTCAGATCGGTTATCACTTTGCTTCAGTTATTATTATATCCTAGTCGAAACTCAAATGCAAGAAGCTGATATATATGGCTTACTCCCCCGTTGCAAAATAAGTGTCGGAGAAGATTAGCTAGCATTATTGGCTCTTTGCTTTGGGGACAGTCGAGCAAGGAGATAAGGGAAAATGGCAGAGAATGTAGAAGATAGCCACATATAAAGGCTTTCGGCAAAGAAGATTGCGACAGAATAAGCTTTGAGGCTTGGATTGGACAAAGCACAAAAATTCTTTTCTATTTTAATGTTGTTTTTTACGATGATTTCTTTTATTTCTAAGACCCGCTGTGTGAGCTACGCGGTTCTACTTGATTTGTCAAATCCGGTAGATTGGTATTCCATTGCAACATTCTAAACCAAGCCAAATTACACTTAAGGAAGGCTTATCTATGATTCAAACTAAAAGCTAACACTGTGTGTGACTAACTGATGGTTGCTATTATAAGCTTCTTTTCCACGCATGAAAAGTTGAAAACTCCCCCTTTGGCTTTTCAAAGCATATAACACCTATAACCAGATAGCGATCCAAGTCGAATATATCGTTCTGGAATTCTTTACTTCCACAATGGCAATCTTTTCTCTGGTAATCGTGTCGATTAAACATTGACACGGTATGATGTCTACCTTTAGCTAAGTAGGTTTAGCTGTTCATTTGGTTGCTAATTTTTCGTAATTTTCACTAAAAAATTTGTATAAGTGATATTGTTAACATTTGTAACTTTAAACTGTTATACTATGAAATTATATTATCTAATTATTATTTTATCAGACTTATTCGGTATTATGAATGTATTATTTTGTCTAGATTTAGTTAAATTTAAAAATATTTGACTTGTAGAAAAAGAGAGTTGTTATAAACTCGTAACGAAAGGATATATCTACACTACGGTAACTATCAATAGGACCACATGAAGTGAGGGACATGAGGCGATCGAGATTGGTGGAGAGGGCTTTCAGAAGTGCAGAGTGACAGATAGGGAGGCTGGGCCCTTCCTCCTTCCCTGTCTTTCTCGCATAGCTTTCCGATGACCATTCTTTTTGGATTGTGGTACATGAAGGATTTCTCTGAAAAAGAAGTGGCAGCGTCAGTTCTACGCGCACAATCAAGGAAGAAAGGAGGGAAAAAGAGTTATTTACTTCAGATCGGTTCTACATGCAAGGCATGAAGCCACGAACTGCAGTTGAACTATACTTGTAGTATTTGTTAGATTCAAAGATTCAGTGGACATATGCCCTCAGAGTATTCTGTAGTTCTGTTACAACAACGGTTGTTTCTACAGTACACTCTCTAGGTTCTAAAACATCGCATGAAAAATGTGCAAACGCACCACAGACCAGTGATACGGCCGGCGCAGGAGCGAGGCATATCAAACGAGTTGTGCACTCGTGTTCGTGTGTGATTGCAACACATGCAAAGCTAACCCTTTTTATTTTCCTTTCCGGCAGCCCAGCCCAGTGCAGCGAGGTAGCCTTTCCATCGCTTCGTCGCTTATCTAAATCCTCAACCCATTCCAGGTTCACGTCACTTTGTATTTCGAGATCCTTTTCCTTCACATTCTTTCATCAACATCGCCCAGTGACTTTTGCCCAGAGGAACGTCCACACGTAACGAGACACATACGCGCCATGGAGACTCTAGGCCAAAAAAATACGTCGCTTTGCAGCTTTGCATTGGGGTGGAGTTTGGTTGGCATATCTTTGTTCTCCACAGTGACACGCACTAGTCTTTAGGCCCCATATGTTAGGCCCATTTGGCTCCACATTGGCCTCATGGGATTACCAGTAAGTTTCTGTTCAATAAACTTTGGAACAAAAGAGTATGGTCAGTAGCCGCAAAAACTTACTTACGAAATGTCTAATGTGATCTTAGATCAGGAAACTTGCAACTATATATCTTCAGATGCAGAGCTGGCAGTTAGTACACTGTACGACCACTTTCCCTGTCCAAAAGCAGCGCTCGAGCACGCATCACTACTCACTAAACACAGTACTATGACAGTACAAAAGACCTATTTTACCCATGCATGTTCACATTCCCTTTCATGATCTTGTCCTGCTTCCTCTTTTCCTCTCACTAATTGGTCAGCTAAAAGAGTACGGCTGTAGTAGCTTTGCTCATCATGATCATGGCTAGTGGATCGACATGTTCACCTCAACTTTGGTCTAACCTGTTTCGAATTATTTTCTTTCTCTATATGTGGTAGCTTATGTATGAAGAGATAGATATATACTACTCCTATAGGCTATAGCTTCATGATCATCTGTGCATATGGATGCAGTGATGGACCATACTATACGTCACTTTTGTACATATATGCATCAATCCTATCTTTACTCTGCCTTTTCTAGCCCTTTCTCGGTAGGAAAGTCTGTATTATTGCATCACTTTGCAAGGGATACGGTGGAGGGGTACTTCGACGAGAATTCTGAAAGGCACTGCTGTATGTACTACTGGGGCAAGATTAACGGTTTAGATGTTACACGTATATACATGAGCACTTAGAACTGAGGTCCCTTGACATTGCATAGATGGACCTGACACTTTGAGATTCTCCTGGCTTTTATCTCCTTTTCCCTCCCCTTGGATCAAATGAACAAAGGAAGGCATTTTTCCCCATCTCTAAAAGGTTAAAAAGCCTGCTTGTAGTGTTCTTTGATAAGGACAACGAAGCCCTTTTACATCAGTACCGCATTCGTATATTGTTTTCTGCGTTCTTTGCCTTCTTTATTTTTCCGTCCACCTTTTTCTACTTAATTCTTGTCACCTGATCTGATTGTGTGATCTGATTGTGTGCGCTGTTTACTGAAGCTTCGGAGGGCTATATGCTTCGTACAGTACATATCAATTTCAGAAAATTCAGTCCTCATGTTGGTGGTTCATTCCTCGTTATCGGAAATCAGAACTCACAAGCATTCTCTCCTCACATTTGCAAAACTGGAAGAGATCTGAGAAGATTATTAAGATTATTTGGGACGCAGTATTCACACACCAAATTGCATCCGAAACAAGCCCACACCACCCCCCACGCGTTGTCTCCTCTGAGGCGACTGTGGGGAGGGGTTGGGTGCCATCTCGAATCCCCAACTCGGTCTGCTGTCCGACCGCTGCCACTAAGGTTAAGCAAATAGCCTGATTATAGGACACAGGACAAACTTAATTTGCTCTTTCAAAAATTGAGAATTGTACCGTTTGTAGACGGAGGGAGCAAGTGGTTCAAAGCCGTTGCCATTTCTGGGGCTCCCTAATCTACCTGCACGCTCGTGCAGTGGTGCCTACCAGGCTACCAGTACGGCTGGTTGCCATGAGAGAGCCCAGCAACCGGCCGGCAGCCCTCGTCGCCGTCGACGCGATGTGCGGCCTCTTTCCGCCACCTGATAAGTGACGACGTCTCTCTACGTAGGCTACCGCTACCGCCTCTCAGGTCCATGTCATGGAAAGGAAAAGGGGCTTCGCGTGTACTCCTACTAGTTCGCGTCCGGCGCTGGCTCGCTGAGACTACGCGCGTCGTGCTGATGCCCAGCGTCACCGACACTTGGGCGGCGTGTACCAGCACGCATACGGGTGCACGCATGGTCCAGATCTCATCATCATCGACGCGACGACGACGGTGATGAAAAGGTCGGTTGGCGCAGGCGGGCGTTCGAGGCCTGCTGCCTGCGTGCGCGCTGGGCGGTGCTATGGCATGTAGTGCCGTACCGTGCCGTGCCGTGTGTTGCCCCTGCCTGCAAGGAAGCGACGAGGGCGGCCCGGTTCGTGGGGTGCCTTTCCCCTGGCCTCACTCCTCTGATTGTCCGTTGCCCGCGAGCCAGGAAAGGCACAACGCAGCGCCCGCGCCGCAAGCAACACGGCGCGATGACACACAACACACGGCACGACACGCCGACATTTTATCCTCCCGCGATCAGATCTCCGTCTCCCAACAGGCCAACACCAATCATGATCCACGTCTGCCCGCCCAGCTCATCCTTGGCCGCCTCGGCTGGGCATCGAACGGACCCACAGTGCACTCGGTGTAGGCCTCGCAGGAAATATCAAAACGATCTCGTGGGCCTGCCAGGCCGAGCTTGTTCCTGTCCCCGCTGGCGCTGCTGCGTCACCGCATCGCCTTGGGCAACTCTGCCGTTTCGCGCGGTTTTTTCGCGCCTTCCTTTGCGCTGCGGCGGAGGACGAGTCCAGAGTCCCATGACTGCACAGGGGAAGATCGCCTCGCCGGGGTGACCGGTGGGAGGTGACAGATGATGAAAAATCATGTTGGGCAACAGTGCTGTGGATGTGGTCCTCTTTGGCCTTGGACCCCCACCTCGCTCGCGGTCGGGGAGGCGACTGGGCGCGTACGTGCAGGTGCGGCAACATATTTTGCGCTCCAGTAGGCGTGGCGTCGACGTGCCGTGCTGTCCGCGCGCCCTCTGCCGACTGCCTCTCTGTCTCTGCTGCCCATGCCCTCCCCTCCGGGCGGCTCGGCGGGGGTCCCTCGCTTCTGCCGCTGATGAGGACGCGTCGGCCGCGGACGCGCATCACGAGGCGGCGTCAGAACGTGGGCAGATGGATCCCGAGTTTTCAAAGAACTTCCGCATGAAGGGTCGTTTTGGTGGACTGGAGTATTTTTGCGGTTTTCCCCCCACCTGACAGTGTACAAAGTTTATACACGCCCGTGGGACTCGGCGATGCGTGATTTGGGTCGGTGACTTTGGTAAACTATACCCCTAGCTGCCACAGAAAATGTGGCGAGTAAGGCTCTCTTCGCTTCAACTAAACAACACATATTTTTTAACTCTAGAACAGTATTTCCCCTCACAACAAATCAGTTTAGCTTTTCAACTGAAGCGAACAGAGCCTAAAATTGAAATAGTGAACTAAAGTGTATGAGTAACGTGCTATAACTATAAGTGTGGCAGCTAACCAAATAGTTATCGAAAACACTGTAGCATGACTAGTCTTTGGCATGGCAAATTTTGATCGCGAACTAAATAGGCCCTCCGAACCCTAAAATGCATGAACATACCTTGGAAGCCCTAAAATGCCTAAAATTCAGGAACAGACCCTCGGAGCTCTAAAATGCAGGTCTTGATGTGCCCTTTTTTTTTCTTGAAGCACTGCTACCTTGATGTACAAGTTGTACAATGCAATGTGGAGAGGACGTTCCTATTAAAATTTATGTGGAAATCCATATTAAGAAATTCTAATAAATCTCAAAGACCTAATACTTGTGTTCTTTAATGGGCTTTAATGTTTAAGTCCATAAATAGAGGTATGAGGTACAATATCAATTAGTACCATATTGTTATTTGATGTGAAGGTAGGGAGTTTTTCTTTCTATATATCAATCCTCCTGGGAAAAGACAGACAAAAACTACTACTAAGAGTTCCAGTTTGAAAAACCCAAAGGTAGTAAATTAATATTAATTTTCTTTTTCTTGGGCGAGCAGGTCTCCCTGAACCCTTGTCTTTGCGATCCTGGGCCGGGAGAAGGCGAATAAGGTTTTTGAGAAGCGCTCTTCGTGCGACTACTCCATACCTTCATGCTGGGTTGTCTTCCATCCAAGTCAGACGGCGTACGTCCCGGCGTTTTCGTCGCCAACTCCAGCGAAGTCTTCCTTCCTCCGCCGCTGATCGACGCCGATGACATTGACCTCGCCTTCGTCGACCTCAACCTCGCGCCATCGTCGCCAGCTTCTCCACCTCCATCGTCTACATCTACAGTCAGCAGGTACTCCTGATATAATCCTGCCGTTCATACTGTCCAATCTATCTAGTGTACGAGCTATATCTACACTAGTTTTCGTGATCGATCATACTTTGCAACAATTTGTTCAATTATGCTAGCACATAATACATGCTTAATCTGGTTCATCAATTTGTCATAATTTACATTGTGATTTTGGCTGTGTTCGGTGAAGCTGAAGTGCTGTAGATAAGCGCTGAAGTGCTGTAGAAGTGCTGAAATCTTGTGAGAGAAAAATACTGCTGAAGTCCTAAAAAATAAGCGCTTATAAGCGCTTATACCCTCAACCGAAGGCAGCCTTTAACCGTTCCGAGGATGGACAGGTTGTCTTCTTACAGAAAGCAAAGCAAACCCCATTACTTGAACCTGCCCCTGCCCGGTGAAACGATGGGATCAGCGACGCCGACCCAGGCCAGAAGAGCAGTGGGTGCTTTAAAAGAATTCAAGAGGTCGGTCGGCGCTCGGCTCGACTCCTCGGCTTAAGTAAAGACAGCAGAGATCAGAGCAAGCGGGCAGGCAACTTTAAACCCACACACACACACACACACACGCACACACAGCCTGCCCTGGTGGCCTCCAGAGTGGCATGCAGAGGCCAGAGGAGATGCAAATGCACGCGGCAGGGCAGCCCAGCGAGCGAGAGTTGAGGAATGGAGGGGCTTGCAACACCGGGACCGGGACCGGGACCGGGACGGGAGTGAAAGTCAGGGAGGAAGCAAGACGGGTGCATGGCAGCTTAAACAAATGCTGCTGCCACCCAAGACTCGCCATCACCTTTTGCTTAAAGAAAAGGCGCTGTCAGCCTCATGATCGGATAGCACGTTCTCATGCAGTTTGTTTTAGTCTCACGGAGGAGCCTATTAAGAAAAAAAAATAATAGCAGCATATGCGTCAGCAGACATGACAGGAGGAGCTTAACTTAAACCCCATCACACACCTGTAACATGGCGAGCCTCTAGCGTTTTTCTTTTTCAAATCCTAGATTTGTTTGCAAGCTTCAAGAGAAAACAAACAGCCAGCAGCTTCTGCTGAAACTGCTACTGCTGGTGCGTGGTGCCTGCATGGATGGAGCGAGTTGTTTAAATCCGCGCGAGGGCCAATCAGAGCGCAGGAGATCACGACGCCAAGGCATGCTCCTCCAGCACGCGGGCCAGGCCAGGCCAGGGGGGACACGGGCCATGTGACGGAAGGGAGGTCAAGCCACGAAATAATAATCATCGGAAATAAAAGGGCCGCGGCTGTACTGTGAACCTGCCGAAGTGCCGGTGCCCAATTTAATCGCGAACAGGGGGCACAGTACAGCGCAAGTGCGAAGTTGTATTTATGGGCGAAGGGACGACAGCGCTTGGTTGGACCACACGGCCAGTGGGGTGGGGTGGGGTGGGGTGGCGCGGGCGTGTTCCGGTTGCCGTGCCGCCGTCCCGCGGTGGTCCGGAGACCCGGCGGACGGGCCCGTAGATTTGTACTGCTACGCAGACGCTACAGCTGAACCACAACCAGCCCAATGAAGAAGCAACAGCGCTGGTAGGGCCACGGAGCTGTGTGTGTGCGCGCGCGCGCGTGTGGAACAGATTAGGCCCCGTCTAGATTGCAAGTTACAGTTATAATTCTGCACCATATCATGTTCGTTTGTATTTGATAATTTTTATCTAATCATGGTCTAAATAGGCTTAAAAGATTCGTCTCGTGATGTACACGCAAAAAGTACAAACATGCAAATATTTTGTCTACATTTAATGCTCCATACATATGCCGCAACGTTGATGTGACTAGTTGCAATTACAATTTGCAGTGGATCTAATGCCCTGTTTAGATTCAGTGCAAATTGCAACTACAACTAGTCACATCAATGTTGCGGCAAATGCATGGAGCATTAAATGTAGACGAAATGTTTGCATGTTTGTACTTTTTGCATGTACATCACAAGACGAATCTTTTAAGCCTACTTGGACCATGATTGGACAAAAGTTGTCAAATACAAACGAATGTGCTACAGTGCAGAATTGCAACTGCAACTGGGATCTAAACGGGGCCAATAGGGCCTTACTAGTATTAGGGCAAAGAACAAAGGGTTTTTCCATTTGCGAGGTTGACAAGCATTTGACTGTGGTTCAGGCGTTCAGCTGTAATGGCCATGCTTTTTATCTAAAAAAACTGGGTGGATGACAAGGCAGGCGCAAATCCGTGTCTGGGCATAATAAGCAGCGTGTGGTAACCAGAACACGAGATGCAAAGCAAATTGCTGTGTTTGGCAAGTGGATAGCGGCGTTGGTCTCATCAATGGAGCAATAGTTGCGCGACACGGTGGAATGCTGTGCAGGTCGGTTGCTCTCTCTTTTTTTTTTCAGGACAGATTTAACAGTTCAACCAACATTAGTTGAGGAGTTATTTCCCTCCATGTTATATCACACAAAGAAAGGTTTTGGCATTTTTTTTCGTAGGATATTTATACAGATACTATATTGGTAAGGAGAAACCATAATGTCGATTATGACACTTTTTTCCAAAGCCTGAATGAATGGTGGGGAACAAAGTTAGCCGGGAGTCGCTATACTCACAGAGAGTCAAAGACACAGACTATCCTACATATGTGTGTCGACAAAACATGCAATTTCCAGCTGCTTGACCGGATGTCATCAAGTGCCACTTGCAAACAACAAATTCTTGCATATGAAGCAAGCACTGTTATGAATTTACACACTAGTAAGGCTGATATGATCCAATTAATGGAAAATAGGAAGGACAGAGTGCAACAAAAACCAACAACTATTGCTGCCTAAAATTCATGTTGTCCTCTACTTGAATATAGAAAAAACTTCACCGCCTAGCAAGCTTGTCCATAAAGACTTTCAAACCACATAGGCACTTTACAGGTCAGCACAAAATAGCATCGTCGTTTCATCATCCCATATTTTAGCCTAGTATGGAAAGGGAACAGCATGGCCTGGGAACCCCTAATGTGCCAAATATCAGACTCAGATGTTTGGCAAGATGAAACAATAGGATTAGCATGCTTTATATGATCTGTTTCTTTCACAGAAACAGAAGTGTTTACCATGTCATATGCCTTTCGTTTCAAAATCATCTAGCTTGGTATATATATCAATAAGATGCAGGACTAGGATTGTATTAAGTATTCTGAACCACAGCCAAAAGTGTTTCCTCTAGCACAAGCAAATCAATTTCAATTGTGATAATGGAGGTACATTAAAAAAATAACTCTACTGGTAGCAGCGATTTAAACTGAAGACACTTCATCTGATCACCAGATGCCTCCATCGAGATTTCAGAGTATTAATTCTACATTACATGTAGTCTCTAATGCAACAACAGAATGATCCATGATCCACGCTTCAGAAATCTATACATCAATCTTGGATCACGAGGCCAAGAAAGTTAATATACCCAACCATTTCAGTTCATATGTCAGTTTTCATCTGATTTACCAAACATCATTGCCACAAATATGCCAAATTATCCTCTGGCTAACCAAGAAGAGAGCAATAACAGCGTTGTGAGACCCTAGACCAACATGTTACATTGTAGAGACACCCACACCAAGATTGCTACATTCATTAGACCTAGCTAATACTCCAACAACAGCAGTAAAGCAATCAAAGGCGTGGACAACCAAGACAATAGTTTCTTTGCAATGTTTAAAATTGCAAGACAAAATGCATATTACCGGAGTTAAAACACGCCTGCAAATAGTGTAGGTGCGACGATGGTTGATGGACTAGGTATGATCAGCACCGCCATGCCGAGACAGACACGAGCTCACCCCGCTGCCAGTAGAGCGCTAGACCCATTCCACACTTCTCCACATGGAATCCTCGGACCTGTACCCGCTTCAAGAGGCAGTCAGCTTGTGCTTCCGCAAGGTTGCTGAGCGGCACTGGAGCAAACCCAGCCGATGTAAACACTGTCCGCCAAGCCATGGCTTTTTCAGCTTTCCGCCGGCCAAGTACTGCATCCTCTACTCTCGGTTGGATCAGAAACCTCTCAATCTTACTAGCAGCATCCGAATTGGTACCAGCAGCATCAAGTGAGTCGAGAAGGAACATACAAGACTGGAAGCAATTCATGAAGTGCTGTGAAAATGGGAGGTCACCCCGATCACTGCCATGGTCAATAGCCACGGCAATCTTAGGAGAAAGCTGTTTCACCAATTGAAGCAACATCGGGAGCGGTGGCGTGCGTGCAGAGCAACCAACAGGGAGGCAAACGGCAACAACCTCATCGGCGCTGGGAGCAATGAGTTCTGCAGGATCAAATGCATCGAGATTGATGGCAGTAAACTCAAATGGAATGCCAAGGTCCACAGCAAATTGCGACAGGTTCTCCCGAGTGAGATGCAGCTCAAGCGGGTGGTGGGAAGCACTTGAGACGAAGGCTGTGAGCTTCAACATTGGCAGGGGGCCGTTCCCAGTCCCACGGCGGTGTGCAAGCTCCTGCAAGAAGGAAGCCCACTGGCCACCAACACCAAGGTCGAAATCAATGATGCGGATACAAGATGAAGTTGTTGAGGCGATCTCGTCAAGAAGCGCCTGAGTGGCCGTGAAATTGGCGAACTGGAGCACAGGCGAGAGGTCAGAGAAGGACTTGTATGCACCAAGCTTGAGGGCGACGTCGAGCGGGGAGGTTAGGCGAGTGGAGCCTTGGTGGCCGTCGGTGAGCGCGAGGAGGAGGGCCTCCTTGAGGTAGGAAGCGGAGCGGAGGTAAGGCTTCCCGATTGGGGGAAGCTGCTGATTGAGCCGCGCCAATATCTCTCGCGCGCCGATGGAGTTGCCGACCTCAGCCGCCTTTGCCGCCGCAGCAAGCTCGTCCAGAAGCTGCTGATGCGGCTGCGCCGCCGGGGTTGTTTTCATCGCTCCCCGCGGCGGTTGCAGCGACGGGTGGAGCTGGAAGGGCGCGGTGGTATGCAGTGGTGGGAATGGTAGACCCTGCGACGGCGGCGGCTGGAGCTGGTTTTGGAGGAGGAACAGGTTGTCGGGCATAGAGTGGTGGCGCTTCGGCGGGGGCGGGAGATGTGGCTGGTGCTGATGGTCGGCGAAGGAGGGGAGCGGCATGAAGAAGGAGGCCGCCGGCAACGTCTGGTGTTGATTGATGAGCAGACTTGCCGACGGCACTCCAAGAAGCGGGGGCTTTGTGTCGGCGCCGTCGTGGAAAGGCATGGTCGTGGCCGGCGGCGGCGGCGGCTGAAGCACCGCCTCGGTTGGTAGGAAGCCGAAAGTGGAAGTGGCTTTGCTGCTGCCGCCGCTGCTGCTGCTGAGCGACCTCGCGCCGGGGGACGACAGGTCGGAGGCCAGCGCCCCCGCCGAGGTGCCGCCACCGCCACCGGGGTGATGCTGCAGGGAGAACACGAGCGGGTCCGGGGCCGGGAACCCGAAGCCGGCGGCATTACCGAGGAGCGCGGGCGCCGGCGGCTCCATGTCGCCCGGCGCGGTCATGATCCAGTTGAGGAATGTCTGGTCCTGCCCGACCGCCGCCGCGGCGTCGCCGAGCATGGCATCCCAGCCCTCCTCCCCGACGAACCCGAGGTCCAGGGCCCCCGGCATAGGCGGAAGCTCACCACCGGACCACTCCTCCCTCCCCGCTCCGCTCCCGCCTCCACCGCCGCCGCCGTGCTCGCCGGGCGCCGCCCATTTGGTGGCTTCGGCGGCGGCGGCGCTGTTCTCCGAAACCGCCGCCACGCCGGAAGAGGAGTCCCCCGCGGCGCCGCCCAGGGACGAAGACAGCGTCGATGTGGAGTACGGCGGGCTCGGGATCCGCCTGCAGTCAAGCACCGACGTCGGCTCTAGCAGCAGGTCCCCTCCTCCTCCGCCGCCGCCCTTCCCGCCCGGCCAAAGCAGCGCCTCTATGGTCCCCGCCCCGTTCCCGTCGGCACTGAAGGGCGCCACCCTCATGTACCTACCTACTCGCGCATGCTAGGGCGCGCGACCCCCTGCCGGCGAGATCTGGGGCGCGAGGCCGTTCCTTCTCGGTGGTGGTGGTGGTGGTGGCGGCGGCGATGCAGAGCGCTTGCTTGCGGGTGGGCGTGGAACAGCGAGGAGCGGTGTGCCTGCTGCCGCTGTGTGATAGTACTAGCTAGCTATAGCACTCTACCCTCTCTCCTCAGCGGCAGCGGCGGCACAGCTCTGCGCTCTGCATCGTGCTTCCTTGTTTCATCGGGTGTTGGTGTGGTGCGGTGCCTTGGCCTTGGCCTCCTCTTCCTCCCCTTTCTCTCTCTACCACTGCCATGGTCCCTGGATGCGTGCAACATAAAAAAGGTTAAAAAGTGTGCGCCCTCCTCTCTCATTCTTTCCCCATCCATCCTCTCCCCTTCTGATCCGCGCCTTTTGTTTTGTTTTTTTTTTAACCTCGCGTTTGTTTTTTGTTTTGTTTTTGCGGGCTTGCTTTGCCTCCGCTCCCGCCTGGGATGGGGGTGTCGATTTTATCTTATCTGGTGGTTTGGTTTCCCGCGAACTTAAAATCGTGGACCTCGTACGTGTTCATTGGTCCTGCAAAACTTTTGACGGTTAGTTGTTCCATTTTTCGGTTACCCTGTGCATATCAGAGCGTACCCTGATTCTAGTTACTCGGGAATAGGTAAACCCTGACTATCCGAACGTGCTAGCTTTTTATCGAGATTTAAACAGAAAACCCTTGTCCTCACCTACCGCTGTGAGGTTTCAGTTCAGTGGCTACTTTTGTACCATTGATATCCTCTATCCGTCCCAAAATAAATGTCGTCATGAGATACGCGCTAGTTAAACTTTCTCAATTTTAACTGAGTTTATAGAAAATGTGTGCAACATTTATATCTCTAAATAAATATATTATGAAATATCTATTTAATGATACTAATTATATGTTATAAATATTAATATTTTTTATATATATTTGGTCAAAGACAAGAAATTTTTGACTTTTCGGAAAGTGAGAATGACATCTATTTTGGGACGGAGGGAATAGATTGTTAATAGAGTCATGAACAGAGATAGATGATACTCCTACATGACTACTACTCTGTCTCAAAATAAATATCATTCTTATTTTCTAAAAGGTTAAAGGCTTATAACCTTTAACCAAATATATATAAATATTAATATCTATAATATATAATTAGTATCATTGGATAGATCACTAAATATATTTTCATAATAAATTTATTTAAAAATATAAATATTACATATATTTTGTACAAGTTCAGTTAAAGTTAAAAAAATTGACCAGCACGTATCTCATAGCGATATCTATTTGGGACGGAGGGGTACCAAATTATTCCAAGTATATGTTTGGTACGGTTTGGTACGTCTTTCCTTTCAGCTTCACAGATCTATTTTTAAATTTCTCCTGCTAAAACGAGTTCGGACCAAACAGCTTCTCCATAAAAGTTTTTTGTCCCGCTACTCTCACATGCAAGTTGAAGCTCGGTGAAGTTCAAAATATTAGCTTCTCTCTCCTATTTTTTTTTGTAAAAAGTTGTTTTAACAAATATTTAATGAAAACAACTTTAACTTCACAAGTGAAGCTGTTTTACGGAATTAAAGTAAATAAAACTACATTAGTGAAAGTGAAACATACCAAATAGACCCATACTCTGTAACAAAGCATGCTATTACCAAATAGACCCATACTCTGATGCTGAAGTTACTTACCTACTAAAACAGAAACTAGATTCATAGGATAATTCATAATTAAATGTAGTTCATTTAATAAAGTACAACTTGTAATTTATTCTTTTCTTCATAAACTTAATGTAAAGGGATGTATGTTTTCTAGTCTACATGCTCCCCTCGTATCAGAAAAATAAGTCGTTTTGATAAGGTTTTGGTCAAACATTAAGAATATAAATCATAAATAACTTTTAAATTGTTGAGTTTGAAAATATGAAAACTATATAAATAAATTTGTCTTCAAATATACTTTCATAAAATTATGATACATCACTTTTTAATAAATATTTTTATAGAAATATAAAGTCAAAGTCATGCTTTGAAGACCATATCATTGTCGTAAACAACTTTTAAATCCGATACGGAGGGAGTATGTTTTTATTGGTTGGTTGGTAGTGTACGATGATACAACTTGATGTTATGGTAAACCCTACGAGCGGAGACCGTGGATAGCAACTCCTATAGATGAAAATGGTATGGATATTTATCCGACCGTCCGTTCCATCGAATTTGTTTAGAGGTGTTTAGATCTGTCCGTATCTGACTTCGGATATTCAATATCCGATACCGTATCTGTATCCGTATCCGTATCCGAATACTCAAATCGTATATTTATGATGTCGACATCCAATCGTATCCTATCCGACATGGCCGACACTATCCGTATTCGAATCCGAATCCAACCAGAAATATAAAAACATATCAGTAATATCCGTTCCTATCCAATCTTGCGAGCTTGGCGCTAGTGCTACAATGATCGAGTGGTTGACAAGTGTAGGAGCCTGGTGGACGTGGGTACTGGGTGAAATCCTCATGGCGTGTGACAATTATGAAATATATTTTTGCACTAAGCCTAGTTGGAAATATAAATGTTTATACTATTTATTACTATGAAAGTTAAGCTAGATTGATTCACACAAGATAGAGGGAGTATATAGTACCACAATTTTGGTTAGATGGGTCCTCAATAGAACGAGGAATAGAGAAAGGAAATCCAAAGTTCCTCAACAAAAAACATATTTATCATATATGAACAGATTTTTTTAAAATAACGTTTTAGATGTGGAGAAAAAGAAAAAGACAACTCTCAACCTTGCTGGTTGCATAAAAGTTTTGCTCACCGTTTTTGCATCATATCGGACGCGTTTAGTTCCTGCTGCGTGCTGCATGCCACATCTCCGCTGCGGCCGCGCCAAAAACCGTGGCGCCAAATTCATCCGACACACTTGCAGTAGCTTTTGGCGCAAAAATGAACTTGCAGTAGCTTTTGGCGCAAAATGAGCTGAAATACGATGGCGAGACCGCGACATGCCACAACTGTTGCAGCGAACCAAAGACGTGTCGAAAATGCGGCGCGGTGCAGTTGCAAACTAAAAATGCCCATTGGCCATTGCACTTGTCAGATGGATCATGGAAAAATTAGAGGGGTGAAGAATAGAGGCATATGTGTGGTGGAACTAACTTTTAACGTGTAGACAGCAGGAAAAAAAAAAAGAGGAAAACTCGTCCTTTTGGATGTTGTGGCTCGCTATTTTCACAACATAGATGTTTGTGGTAGAATGGATCGTGAATACACTCGTCCTCACTAGCCGTCTGGAAGTTGTGTTCACCATTTTTGCACATAGTAGCACGTTTTTGGTTATCGAGACTGTGAATAGACATATCCATGGAGAACAGATGACTGTATTTCGACCATCTGAGCATGTTCAACGAACCACATTCTGTGATACTGACATACACATCCTTTGAGTATGAACAGAGCTGGAACTAACTTTTGACATGTATATAAAAGCACAAAAGAAAGAAACTGCATGCCCTTATCTTCACTGGCCGTATGGAAGTTTTCCTCACCATTTTCGCACTGTGACGGGCTATAGAAACATTGGTGATGGGCCGCGGCCCATGGCTCCCAGTTTCCATCCAACCAACCCGTGAGCGTGCCCACTGGCCTGGCCTGCCCCCACCAAAACACGGGTAGACGCGCTCAGCCCGTCTCGCGTTGCCGCCGCTGCCGCTTGCCGTGCCGCCCACCGACCGCCCATCATACATGCGCGAAAAATGAGCCCCATTCGCTCAAAATCGGATCAAAAGGCAGGCACAGGCAGACCAGGCGGCCGTCGCGTCGCTTGGTGCCGCCGTGCCGATCCATCCAAAGCCGCTTTCGGCCGGCGGGTGGCGGCGAAGATGGGAAATTGCGGCGTGGCGTGGCCTAGCGGGGGTACCAGACTACCAGTACACCACTCTCTCGTCTGCGTATAGCGCCTAGCGGTAGCGGCGGCCTCGGAGAGGGGGACGCTTCAACTTTTTTCACGCCGGTACCTGGACTTGGACGTCTCATCGTTCATCGACTCCGGGAGAATGCAGAATCCGAAGCGCGGCGTCTTGCATATCCATCGTCAGATATGAACGCCACGACCCACGAGGACCATGATAACCAGGCGCGTCACTTCTTCAGCAGTGGCTGGGCATCTTGCCACAATTTGAGGCCTTAATATTTAATTTCCACGTAAAAATTTAATACCTATCATAACGATATTTAGACATATGAAAAAATAGCTACGTTGTTCCTTTATCTAAAAAAAATAAAAAATAGCTAATTATACAAATTACGTGTTGTGAGACGAATCTTTTAAATCTAATTAGTTCATGATTTAATAATGTTATGCTACAATAAACATTTGCTAATGACGGATCAATTGGGCTTTAAAAATTTGTCTCGCGGTTTACGAGCGAGTTTTTTTTTTTGCGAATGGTTTAAGTTATTATGTAATTAATTTTGTATTTCCGACATCACATGAAACATGGGATGTGACACGAAAAAAATTTAACGTTCTGAATTTAAACACCCCTTGAATTCTTCAATCAATTCCTCGGATCTCAATGCCCGGTGACAATGTGACAGGTATGGCTAGTGAACACGCCTGTTGAAACGTTTTCAGTTTGATTAGGCTTCCATGTTTAAGCAAGCACAGCGAGTCGGCGATGCTTTGAGAACGTGTAGAAATCATCTGACGATAGCCGTAGCCCGTTGGTCCGGGCCCGGGGCAGTGACATGAAACCTCGAAACTGGGACGACTCTTGGCTCTAGCTCTAAAACCTCCGAATCCGCCTGATCTCGATTACTGTTGACTTTTTTTTTTTGAGCATAAGATGGCAGGTGTTCTCCAGTTTCATTTCAGTAAGCAAGCAAAGTTCCGATGATTACAGGACACACACTGTATATAGAGTATATATACTGTATATAGAGTATATATAGAGTGTGTTTGGTTGCCTGACTTTGGGCCTGACCAAACTTCCATAAGCCAAGTTCGATCTGCTTGGTTGCCTGACCAGCCCATTTAGCCAGGCCCACGTAAGCCACCCACGACCCCTAAGCCAGGCTTCCTAAAAATGCCCGGGTCGTTTCCACGTAGCCTGACTTGGCCCAGCCGCTGGGACGGTTCTTCTCACCTTCGCCCCTTCGCCCGTCGCTCCTCTGCTCGTCGCTGGACCTCACGGCGGCCTTCTTCGCGCTCGTCGGCGGCAGATCACGCGGCGGCCAGGCTCACGGCTTGCGGCAGCGGTCCTCGGCACGACCTTCTTCGTGCTCGTCGGCGGCGGATCTTGCAGCGGCCGGGCTCACGGCTCGCGGCGGCGGACCTTGCGGCGGTGGAGCTCGCTGCTAGTGGCTCGCGGCGGCCTTCTTCGTGCTCGTCATCGGGGGACCTCGACGTCAACCTCCGCCACGGACTCGCGCTGCCCTTCTCGCGACGGCCGTCGTCCTCGGTGCCGCGCCCATCCTCGCTCGTCGTAGCTTCTTCCTCGCCGTCCAACACCTGTTCGACGAATTGCCTGTAAGGTGGTGAACTCACCTTCTCAAGGAAGAGGTGCACTACAGGAATCGCGCGGTTTGCCGAGTGCCTGTTGCACTTGGCAAAGGCCGAATTGCACTCGGCAAAGCCTTTGCCGAGTGCAACACTCGGCAATGCCGGATGCCTGAAACACAGACATTTTTAGAGTGATCACATATGAAGATATCTGGGTTTTAGACATCCGCTATCGCAACTTGCTCGAAATCTTCTCAATTTTTTTTACCACAGCCTCCACATGCTGATAACATGATACCTCGTCAAATTTCGTGATTTTGGGACTTCATTTGGATTTTGTATAATTTAAATACACTTTCTGCACAACTATCTTGTCATGTTACGTCAAGAAGATGCTCGAAATTTCATGTGAGTTCCTACATACAGCCTCAACATGCACCTAATATCATAAATATCATTTTTTGAACAACCAAATTCGATTATTCCTAGCACCCGCAGTTCAAACTTGAAATATTCCAAAAACTACAGTGAAACGAAAAAAAAGTAACGAAATACAGAAAAAAAGTCAAAATTGTCCCAAATTGGAACAAAGATTTTTTAATAATGTGAGAAGGCACCACAAAACAATTTGGGCCAAAAATCAAGAAAAAAATTATTATTTGGCCGAGTGCCAAGCGTGGCACTAGGCAAATCTAGTCTCTTTGCCGAGTGCCAGGTCCTGCCACTCGGCAAAACAAATTTTTTTTTACGGCGTGGGCTACCTGGCCATCGAGTACAATTTTTTTTGCCGAGTGCCACTCTTTACCAAGTGTTGCACTCGGCAAAAAGTACCTTCACCGAGTGCCGCGCTTTGCCGAGTGCCCTAAACTCCTCGGCACTCGGCAAATCCTACGACACTAGGCAAATTTTGAGTTTCCCGTGATGGTGACTCTATGCAAACTAAAGCAGAGAACTAAACACACCGAATCTTAGCCAGGTTTAGACAGTATAAGGAACCAAACCCTTGCTGGTTGCATTGGTTAAACTTGGCTAGAGCTACCCTGTCTTAGTTTTGCTAGCCAGGTGTTGACGGTAATTATTGTATGATTTTACCCGTTAACTAAACATGAAAAGGGTATAAAAGGAAGCACCAACATAGGTTTAGGGGTTGAACTGACAGAATTCCACGAGTTTTGGTGAATCTGTGTTTCCGCAGAACGTTATCAGAAAAGAACCAAAGGAGACCCACATATCGGACTAAAACATCGAATGCCACCGCGAAAAGAAATCAGGAAGAATATAGAAGACACTAGAGACTCACCAGAGAAGACGGGACAGGATTGGCCACCAAAGTGGATCGGCCGATCCCCCCTTAGATCGGCCGATCCACCCCAGAGTCCTTCTCGCCTGCGCTTCAACGTGGACCCATATCCCAAAATTTTATGCAATCCTAGCCGCCCGTCGAAGTCGATTTGATCCGAGGGTTACGGTTCATCCCACCGGTCTATATAAGGACCCCCAGATCCTCAGGGTTTCATATCACAATCAGACCAATTCATTCTATCAGCTGTAAACCCTAATCGAGAGGTGTCCCATGAAAAGATAACTTCTCATTAGGATTTAGGGAGTAGATAGTAGATAGATGGAGAGTGAGGGAAGAGTTAGAAGGAGTTGCCGGCCTGTCGGTGACCTCTCTACGGTTTGTACTTCAGTAGGATTTAGCTCTACTTGAGCTAGCTTTTAAGATGTCTCGGGCAACCAACTTTCGATCTACGTAAGTCTATGTTTATATTGCTTATCTGGTTTATGTCTCTCTTTTGAGTGTTTTATTCCTGCTCCTATGGGGAATAGAGTGGTAATCTCTAGTGTAGGCGTGGTGTCTAGACTATAGTTACTCGTAAATGCGTCCTGTCTGGCTGGATCGGTGGTAGATCGCAGGGGTGACCATGCCTGTTGAGTCCTTTGTAGTCCACCTCCCGTCAGAAGGAATAGTAGGATAGCTTTGCTAAGGGAAACATTCTCTGTTGATCTCTTTCCCTATAGTGATTTCCCCAGATAGACAGTAGAAGACATAAGCTTGCTCAAGTTAGAAGTTGAAACCCATAGTTATCTTCTCTACACTCCTATTATCTACAACTTAGATCACCATAGCCATATTATATACACCCTTGATTAGTTTTACACCTATTAGCCATCACCTTAGTTACAACACCATCATTTTTAATTGCATCTCTACACCCATCATTGACTACCACCTTTAACTTAGTTTTAACCTTCACTTATTGACTACCCCTGGTTAAGTTAGATTGTAGTTAACCAAGCCCGTTTCCCTGTGGATACGATATTTAAAATCCTCCGGGTGAAAGCTAAACGGTATCCGTGCGCTTGCAGATTTATCTGTGTGCACTTAAAAATAGTAACACCAGGCTAGCCAGAGAAGTGAACCAAACACACCCATAGATGCGAACAAAAGCAGTAACAAGAAGAAAAAACTACGGAGACAGGGAGGAATAAACGAAAAAAAAAAGTGGCGCGACGGCAGCAGCAGCAGTCTAGTTTATTTCTTAATCTTGTTTTGTTAACTACAGAATCTAGCCTTTCAGTCTATATATTTCTGAGTCTTAGTGCGACATTGCAGCAGTCTTGGGTTGTTTCAAATTACTTCGAGGAGTTCCTCCATGCTGCGTGTTTTGTTGTCAATGACTTATTTGTATCGCTCCTTTCAAATATTCCAAACGGTGTAAGTTACTATTGTAGTCCGATCTATATTGCTTCTCTGGTTGGCCCTTTAACTGAGCTTCTTCCATCAGTCCCTGATGCTGTTCATGGTGATTATTACTGGCCTTTGATCATTGCTCCAAGTCTCCACTTGTTGCACCAGACGTTTGGTGTAGGTGGCTACATGGTGACTTTCTTGCCGGCATCGACACTGTGTGCATATTTTTTTTTAGAAATCTGGAGGGGCTTTCACCCCTATAGTTAAATTTATTGCAGATAGTGATTAAAACTAAAATACAGGTAAAGTTCAGAAAACAAAAAAATAGAAACAAAAAAGATCAACTGCAGGTCATCTATTGATCGGAGCCATAGATCAAAAGCTTAAATTTTGGGCTCAATCTATGCGTCCCCAACTTTAGCTCCTTCATAATGCGGACCCAAGTGGGGGACTTGGTCCAGATTGTGATGAGTGATTGTCAACGGAGTTCACTTGGCATGTTGGTCGGCTTGTGGTGTGCAGATGTTGGGCTCGGATGCAGTGGCGGATAGCGAAGTGAAGGTCAAGAGAGCGGGCCGTGCCGATGGACTGAGAGCGTTGAAGGACGGACGCGGGACTTGGGCCGAGGGACTTGGACACTGGAGCGCCAGCTGTGGTGGCGGACACTGCGACATCGATAGGCGCGGTCGAGCATGGCCGAGGGACTCGAGCGGCACACGGGCTGGCGGGATGCGTCCCAGGACGGTTTTCGGGTTTGGGCCTCAAAACCTGGGCGGAGCTGCTTCCGGCGGGAAGCGGGGCGACACGTGGCGGAATCTCCGAGGTTGCGTCAAGGCGACGGCAACTCGAGCACGAAGCGGGGTTGTCCGATCATGTCTTCAGTCACAGGCTGTTCCAGAATGTCTCAGGACTAGCTGGCTCGCCTGAATAAGCAGTAGTTAGTGACTAGGGAGTTAATCGCAAATTGTACACATGACGATAAGAGGGGGTATGGCTGCCCCTCCCCTTCTCACCTCTTTCATTCTCATTCCCCCACCTTGTTCTTAGGGTTAGAACTCCATTAGAGAGAGAGGTCCATGTTGGCATTTCTTAACGTCGTTACAAAAGATAGACTAAAAGTCTATCCCCGGCAACGGTGACAGAAATGCTTGTTGGCATTTCTTAACGTCGTTACAAGAGATAGACTAAAAGTCCATCCCCGCAACGGCGCCAGAAATGTTTGTTGGCGTTTCTTAGCATCACTACTAAAGATAGACCATGAGTCTGTCCTTAATAATAATACTAGAAACGTAAGTTGACATTCCCAACCACCATTACTTCAGAAATATAACCCTTGGCCCTTAATGGCACCGGCCTAGATAATGCAGTCTGGTAATAGCAGTTAGAAGTGCCGGATTGGCCTTCCTAACCGTCATTAATTACAATATGCGAAACTGTGACACAGCGCCGTGGGGTGCACAAGAATTACAATCCTTAAGTAATAGTACTTAGGTACGCAAATCGATAGCTCAGTAAGAAGTAAGATTACTCTGCAAGCGCACAGAACTATCATTGTAGCATTTCAACCCGTGAGTATTCAAGGGTGTCACATTTATAATTTCCCGTAGGAGGGCAATATGCATCAAGCATGGTGTAAACATGATCACTTATTGAGTGCAATGGTAGGCATAGAGTAAACAGAAATAAAACATGATTTCAAAATAGTGGACACACATCTGGGTCAACCTCAAGGATAAAAAGGAAAAATAAAGAATAAAAGAATATAACTAACTGAGCAGGCATTGGTCATATATAATTATGCAAAGAACTGCTACCAACACATCTAACTAGCAAGTCTAGTATCAGGACTAAGTCTGGGGTGATAGGGAGATCCCCGCAGCTGGTCTGCCAGCCGATAGAGACTTTACGAACTACCACTTCAATATCCAAACGTGGGGGAGTGCTAGGGATGGACAGGGTTGTCACCACCTGCCCACCTACCCCTCTGCCCGTGGGATACCGACATATTCGCCGATCTCCGCATACCTGAGCACCATGCTCACGTACTTGGAAACAACTCCTAACCTCCGCGGACCCCAACCCTTCGGATTGACAGGCTAGGTTAAGAGCAACCAAGAAGGCACGATGAACCATCACCTCATTCCTAGTTCTTCCTCTATTCATACTAATTCAACGAACAATGAAGAACGGTGATGAACAAGTCAAGAACATGACACATAAACTATATTCTTGTCTATATATTATGCTCATAACAAGATCATAACTTTGCTCTAGTTCATATGCATGATCATATAAATAAGATAAGAACTTGCTCATGGAAGAAGACCGAATTGTATTCATACCAAGATGATCCTATTCTTCCAAGGAGACAAGCTCTCCTTGATAGCTCTTGCCTTGCTCACAAACTACTAGTACTACTCTAAAGATACAAGTGAGAGGTGTGAGGTAGATGACTCCAAAATGATGTGTGTGTTGAATGAAAGGAGCATCATCTATTTATAGTTGAACTAGCACGGTTTGGCATCTCTAAACTTGGAAGGAGGTGAAACCGCCTTTGGGAAACCGCCTAGAGCACCACCACCGAAGACTGGGCCCGGGAGGCCTGACCAGGGGGGCGGCCGCACCTAGGGGCGGTCGGTCCCCTGGATGTGCCATCTGGCCACCGCCTTCTGGTGGTCGGTTCTTCCTTGGGCCTGGACCTCTCCTGTGGTTACGATCAGGCCCAGATATGCATTGAAGGTGGGCCCTTTTATTATTCTTGTTTGCGCATTTGCTGAATACGTCTTTGGCTTTTGCGCTTTCTTCATGATGTTTGTGTATTTCCACTTGTTACACCATTAAACCTGCAAAACATGAATACTAGGGGTACAAGTGAAATTTGTTAGTAGTAAAGGCATATGTGCTAGAATATGATTGTCTTTCTTCTTTTTAGTCTAAGTTGGCAGCATAGAAATGATCCATAAGGACTGCCAACAGTCCACTCCCAAACTCATGGTAGTGTAAAACTTGTATTTGTGCTGAGAAATCAAGGCCCTAACCTCGTGTCGTCTCCGGGGTTCAAATTAAGTTTGTGTGTTCTTGTGGTGACCTTCGAGTCCCTTCTCTTGTGTGCTTCAATTCATGCATTTTACTCCGTTTCCATTCGTTCTTGTTGTATGTGCTTGTTGTCTACCATGTGAAGAACCTTTCTACTGAGGGAAATCATTTGATTCGAACTCTATTCATAGATCGGGCGTGTTCTTCACCATGTGTGATTTTAAGAACATATTTGGGGGCGATTCGATTTGTCGGTGATTCTCTTCGAATTGGACTTTGATCTTTTAGGAGTTGGTTCTAGACTACCTTGTGACCTTATGGCCAAAATTTTGTGGTAGTTCATCTCCGTTTGATCAAATCCTCTTTGTTTCTTGGTGGAGGTGATTTTCGGGTCGAGCGTTCGCGTGCTGTCTGTCCAGTCGCGAACAGTCTGGACCTGGGGGCCGGACAGTCCGGGAGTAGGGCCGAGCACAGTGGAGCAGCAGCTCTGCTTGGTTGACCAGTCGCGGACAGTCCGCCGGTGAACCGCGGACAGTCCGAGGCTGTTCTCGAGGGTGTCCAGCAAGGTTTTCTGGAAGTTCGGTTTTCGGGTTTTGGCCGCCAGACAGTCCGCCCCCTGGTAGCGGACAGTCCGTGCCTGTACAACCAACAGCAGTAGGAACTCTTTGCTCTCGGGTTTTTCTGGAACTCAACTCCGGAGAGTCCGCCTAAAATTCATAGACAGTCCGCCATTGTGCTGTCCGACAGTATACAGTGACTGTCCAGTGCACTGTTGCCTAGCAGTTCTTGTCGCTGGACAGTCCGCGGTCTGGGTCCGGACAGTCCGAGGCTGTAAGCTGGACAGTCCGTCCCTGTAGACCGGACAGTTTGGGTCTGTGCAACGTGGTTCCGTTTGAGCTTTGCTTCTGCGCTTCCTCCGAGGTTTCCGAGTATCCAGATGTGCTTCTCTAGCACCCAATCACCAGTTGATTCGTGGATGCCTCATGAGGGTTTGTTTGCTTCTTGGGATCGTGTCTACGACATTGGCCTCTCGAATATTTCAGAAGAAATTTTTGAGGCACCTATTCACCCCCCTCTAGTCGCTTTGCTCGGTCCTTCAATTGGTATCAATCGGTCCGTGATCCGCGAAGGCGACATGGATCGTGGCGCCGGAAAGCCACCTCCCTTCGATGGGGTCGAATTATGCTTATTGGAAGATTCGCATGTCGGCGTATCTTCAAGGCCTCGACTACACCGTGTGGGAGATCGTCGAGAACGAGGGTTACGTTGTGTTGGCCCCAGCGGCACGGGTCACTCAAGAACAAAAGGACCAACACCACGCCAACTCTCGTGCTCGAAGTGTTCTCTTCTCTAGCTTGTCGATCCCTGAGTTTGAGCGTGTCTCGGATTGTACGACAGCTCGTGAGATATGGCAGAGGCTTCATGCCTATCACGAGGGCACCACCCAAGTGAAAAATTGTCTCTACGAAACGTACAAACGAGAGTACGAGAATTTCAATTAGCTAGATGGAGAGTCGATCAATTCCTTGTTTGCACATTTTCAAACCGTGATAAACAAGATGAGGGCTAACAAAACGCAGCTTCCCTATGACGATCATGAGAGAGCCCTAAAACTTTTTCATACCTTAGATCCCAGGATTTGGGGTATGCGAGTGACCGCCATCACCGAGTCTTCTTACTATGACACCCTCATGGTAGATGAGCTATTTAGCAAGTTCAAGGCTGCTGAAATAGATCAAGCTACCCATGCCAAGATTCGAAATCCTACTTCATCATCTATGGCTTTGGTGTCATGTAATGGAGGTAACGGCGCACCTACTTCTTCTAACCCTTCACATTTGTCCTTTGCTTTGTCCTCTCTTGTGACTGTGACAGAGGAGCAGCTGGAGGTGCTTGGTGACAATGAGCTTGCTCTCGTCATCAATCGGTTCTCCCGGTTTCACAACAACCGGATGAACCGCTGGCGTGGAGGTCGCAAGGAAGGATGCTTCGAGTGTGGGAGCTTGGACCACTTCATCGCCGATTGTCCCAAGAAGGGCAAAACTTCATCCAAGTACAACCACTCCAAGCGGCAGGACAAGGAGTACACCTCCGACAAGTACAAGGAGGAGTACAAGAAGAAGCCCCACAAGAAGATGAAGGCTAAGCAGCGGGCCTTCCTCGCCTCTCTCAGCGACATCGACGATGACTCCGCCGATGACCGTGATGTGTCTTCGAGTGATGATGAAGTCACTAAGAAGGTGGAGGACAAGCTCAATGGCTTGTGCTTCGTTGCCACCTCCAACCTTGAGGGGCTTTGCACCATGGCGATTGAGGATGCTGCTTTGGAGGCCGGGAAGGACAAGGTGCTCGAGGACGACACTACATCGCAGGTATCACTCACACCCGATGACCTTGTTGCTGAGATTGATGTCTTGAATTCTGCACTATGTAGTCAAGATAAGTTGTTGAAACGTGCTGCCCTTGAGAGAAATGAGTTCAAGAAGAAGTGAGAGGTAGCCGTGAAAGAACTTGAGTTGGCTAGGTTTAGTGTGGTGGTCACGAATGAAGTCGATTGTGATGAGTGTGCTGTCCATATGGGTAACTTGGCTACTTTGCTGTCCAGGTACGCTCGCACTTTAGAGGAGTTAGCTGAGGTGAAGGCTAGACCGGTTCTTTTGGGTGCGTGCAATTCTTGCTCGGGCTTGCAAACCGAGTTGGCAGAGAAGAATGCCAAGATTGCCTTGCTTGAGAAGGCCAATTCGGTTAGCACCAATGATGGGAAATGTGCTTTGTGTGAAGCTTTGCATATTGAGCTTGGAAATTGTAGGCACGACAAGAGACGCATTGAGGAGGAAAACACTTACCTCCAGACCATCTTGAGTTGGGTCTCTTGTGGTGAGCCTTAATTGGGTATGATGGTGAGTCAATTTCGTAGGGGAACGGATGGCTCGGGTTTAGGCTTTGACCTAGGTAGGAAAGATGGGAATATTTTTGGAAAGGTTGGTGAGGCTAGTGGCATGACTCCTAATGAGAAAAATCCTATTTCACTTAAGCTCACCAAGTTTGTCTCACCTAAGCCACCACAGCCTATTGCCGGGGATGGAGTGATCGTTGAGCCTCCAAAAGCTCCACCGGCAAAGCAAGTTTGGGCTCCCAAGCCAAATCACCTCCGGAATGCTCTTGACACATTGCCAAATGTCCCTAAGGAACCCCATCCTGAGGTACAACCTCCACCTAGAGTGAACCAAAACAAGAAAGTGAACCCACCACCCAAGGTGAGGTATCATTATGAGTATTGCAAAAGAGATGGTCACCTAGTTGAGTTTTACTTTAGGAGGAAGAGGAATGAGAGGCATGACCTTGAGGTGAACAACCGGAACACATACCGCCAACCCTATGGTGTACATGTGCCACCGGTTGAGAGGCGCTTTGTTAGGCCAAGAGGTGCAATGCCTCAAGGTACTAGGCCTTTGAGTGCAAGACCAAGGGGTGGTCATGCCCGGCGTGGTTCAAGCCATGATCGGAAAGGCTATGGGTCACATTGTGAGAGTTTTGTGTACTACCCTTCCAGGGGACCACGTTTCTACTCTAGTAGTGATCGCTTTTCTTCTTCTATGGGACATGGTCAATTTGGTGCTTTTCCTAGCATTGCTTCTAAGCGGATGGGACAACACTGGTGTCCTTCCTATTTCACTAACCCCAATGTTGCACCATACGCTTATTCTATGTCTTATCTTTGATGACAGGACGAAGGCTTGGAGAACACGTGGCTCATCGATTCCGGTTGCTCACGCCACATGACCGGAAATCCAAAGTGGTTCTCCAGCCTTGACCCCGTGCATGTCAAGGAGTACATCATTTTTGCGGATAATAGTAGGGGTAAGGTTCTCTCTCGAGGTACCATTAGAGTGAATGATGGCTTTGTCTTGAAAGATGTTGCTCTTGTGTCCAACTTGCATTTTAACTTGCTCTCGGTTTCGCAACTTCTTCAAGAAGGCCTTGAAGTTCGTTTTAAATCTGGCTGTTCTAGAGTTATGGATTCTCGGGGTGATCTTGTTTGCCGGATCACTCCCTTTGGCCGCGTGTTTAGAGCTGACTTCTCTTGCTCTTTTGGTGCTTCTCGATGTTTGGTTGCTGAATCCTCCTCCGATCTTTGGAAATGGCATAGGAGACTTGGACATTTGAGCTTTGATCTACTTGTGAGATTAAGTTCACTTGGCCTAATCTAAGGATTGCCTAAGCTTAAATTTGAGAAGGATCTACTTTGCCACCCCTGTCGCCACGGGAAGATGGCAGCCGCTTCTCATTCCTCCATTAACCAAATCATGACCAAGAAACCCAGGGAACTCTTACACATGGACACGGTAGGTCCATCTCGGGTTAGATCAGAAGGTGGGAAGTGGTATGTTCTTGTGATCGTGGACGACTTTTCACGCTACTCTTGGGTGTTTTTCATGGTAGGCAAAGATGAGGCTTTCTCTTGTGCTAAGGATTTGATCTTGTGTCTTTAAAACGAGTTACCAAAGAATACCATGACAACGATTCGCAGTAACAATGGTACGGAATTCAAAAACACTCAATTTGAGACGTTCTGTGCTTCTTTGGGTCTTGAGCACCAGTTTTACTCACCTTATGTCCCCCCTCAAAATGGTGTTGTTGAGCACAAAAATCAAACCCTTGTTGAGATGGCTAGGACGATGCTTGATGAGCATAGGACTCCTAGGAAGTTTTGGGCTGAAGCAATCAACACAGCTTGGTATGTTTCCAATCGTATCTTTCTTCGGGCTTTCACTAAGAAGACATCTTATGAGCTGCGATTTGGAAGACCACCCAAGGTAAGCCACCTAAGGGTGTTTGGGTGTAGATGCTTCATCCTCAAACAAGGTAATTTGGACAAGTTCGAGTCCAGGTCTTCAGACGGTGCCTTTCTTGGTTATGCCACTCACTCTCGTGCATATTGTGTACTTAACCTTGAAACTAACCGTGTGGTGGAGACCTGTGAGGTCACATTCGACGAGACTATGCCTTGTTCTTCTCCTGTCTTTGAGCGTGTAGGTGATGATGAGTTTGAAGAGACCATCTTTGTGGAGGATGGAGAGGAAGACGCCGATTGGGGTGATCTCAAGCTGCCTCCACCAGCTGCCCCAGTCGAGCGTGCCTCCACTACTTCAGCTCACGGCCCCGAGCCTTCTTCTTCGACTTCATGGGGACCGTTTGAGCCGGCCCCTCAGCCCGTGCATGCTGCACCTGAGGAGGCCCCAGCTGCTGCCGAGGGGGAGGCAACTTCATCGAGAGCGGCACCTCGACACATTCAGCGCCACCACCCTCCTGAGACGATGATCGGCGACATTGACCAGCGTGTTACGCGGTTCAGGTCTATCTCTCATTTTGCTCACTCAGCGTTTGTTTCTAATTTGAACCCAAAGATGTTGGACAAGCACTGTCTGATCCCGATTGGATTAACGCCATGCATGAGGAGTTAGAGAATTTTGAGCGTAACCGTGTCTGGGTCTTAGTTCCTCCACCTCCTGAGTGTCACCCCATTGGTACTAAGTGGGCCTTTAAAAACAAACAGAGTGAAGACGGGGTGATTGTTAGGAATAAGGCTAGATTGGTAGCTCAGGGATACTGCCAGAAAGAGGGGAGAGACTATGAGGAAACCTTTCTCCTGTTGCCCGTATAGAAGCGATTAGGATTTTGTTAGCTTTTGATGCCTCGAAAGGTTTCAAGCTATATCAGATGGATGTTAAGAGTGCGTTTCTTAATGGGTATATAGAGGAAGAGGTTTATGTGAGGCAGCCCTCTGGGTTTGAGAGTCCTAAGTTCCCCAACCACGTGTATAAGCTCCTCAAGGCTTTATACGGGTTGAACCAAGCTCCTAGAGCTTGGTATGAGCGCTTTAAGACATTTCTTTTGGGAAAGGGTTTTCAAATGGGCTCGGTGGATAAGACCTTGTTTCTCCTCAGGCAGGGCGTTGACATCCTTTTGGTACAGATATACGTGGATGATATCATCTTTGGGGGTTCCTCTCACGCTCTTGTGGCCAAGTTTTCAGATACTATGAGCAGGGAGTTCGAGATGAGCATGATGGGGGAGTTGACATTTTTCCTTGGGTTGCAAATCAAGCAAACCCAAGAAGGCACCTTTGTCCATCAAGGGATGTACATGAAGGATCTATTGAAGCGGTTTGATATGGGTGAGGCCAAGGCTCTTTCAACGCCCATGTCAACCACGACGGCCCTTGATGAGGATAAGGAAGGAGAGATGGCGGACCGGAAGGAGTATCATAGCATGATCGGTTCCTTGCTATACTTGACGGCGACGCGACCGGATATCCAGTTCGCTGTGTGCTTGTGTGCACGGTTCCAGTCTTCACCGAGATCATCTCATCACCAAGCCATCAAGCGCATTCTCATGTACTTGCGATTCACTCCAGAGTTCGGCTTATGGTACTCGGCCGCTTCCACCCTCTCACTCTGTGGATGTTCTGATGCTGACTATGCGGGTTGTCGTGTGTATCGTAAGTCTACGTCTGGCACCTGTCAGTTTCTTGGGACTTCCTTAGTGTCTTGGTCATCTAGAAAGCAAAGTGGTATTGCCCAGTCTACCTGTGAGGCTGAGTATGTAGCTGCTGCCGCTTGCTGTTCTCGGTTGCTATGCATGGTGCAGACTTTGAGGGACTACGGTCTATCTTTTAGACAAGTTCCACTATATTGTGACAGCACGAGCGCCATTAACATAGCAAAGAACCCAATGTTACACTCTAAGACCAAGCACATCGAGGTTAGGTTCCATTTCTTGCGTGATCACTACGAGAAGGGTGACATTGACTTGATTCATGTGGACATACATAACCAGCTAGCTGATGTTTTTACTAAGCCACTTGACTTGACCCAGTTTACTCGGCTGAGGAGTGAACTCGGGGTTTGTTTCCCTTTTTAGAGGAGGGAACTTTGAGATTGTACACTAGTTTTGGTTCTTTTACTAAGAGCTTTTATTTTTCATCTTTTGTATCATATTTGCATTTTCATGGCATATTGTGACATATATCATTTTGAGCTTCATGAATATAGCTATGAATTTGCTTCTATGCTTATCTTGGTATGTTGAGACATGTTGAAAGGTCCTAAATGGCTAGAGGGGGGTGAATAGCCTATAAAAATCTACAAACAACACTTAACAAGCCGATTAGTAACAATAGCAAGCTTTGCAAAGCACTAACTCTAAACTACACTATGCAAGCCACCTAGACAAGTATACTACACTATGATATCTAGTTCACACTCAAAGGCTATGTTACTACTTTACACTACTCTTAAGTGAGCAACTAACTAACAAGCTACACAAGAGAGAAGTACACAAATGTAAAGAGTAAAGGTGATGTCAATACCGCCGGTGAAGAGAAGAGATGAAGTCCAATATAACCAATCAATCAAATACAAGAGAAATCCTCGGTAGAGAGATGACACAAGATTTTTGACCGAGGTTCACTTGCTTGCCGGCAAGCTAGTCCTCGTTGTAGCGATACACCCACTTGGAGGTTCACACGCTAATTGGCATCACACGCCAAAGCTTTCTCAAGGGTGCCGCACAACCAACACAAGACGGGGATCCACCAAGCTACGAGCAATCCACTAAAGATGCCTTTCGCGATCTCCCGCGGGGATAGGCACAAGAACCCCTCACAACTTCACCGATCGGAGGCGGAGACAATCACCAACTCCCCTCAACGATCCTCGCAGCTCCAAGCCGTCTAGGAGTCGGCAAACTCCAAGAGTAACAAGAGAAACCGCTGCGAAATACCACTACCAAGTGCCTCTAGATGATCTCTATCAATGCAATGCACTTGATGCTCTCCAAACTCACCAAAAGATGAACACAATCAAGTAGGATGAGTGAGAGTGGAGTGGGAAGGCTCACAAGTATGTTATGATGTTTAGGAGTGCCAAGAGATGCTCCCCAAACCGGCCAAGTCACTATTTATAAGCCACACACAAAGAACTAGCCGTTTTCATTTCTCTGCGTACCGTCGGACTGTCCGACGGCCAGAGCGTCAGACTAATCCGCACGGTCTGACGCCTCGGATGAACGCCACGTGTCACTAGCCATTTGAAGTTGAACGTTGGATCACAACAGCTATTTCCTCGCACCAAAACGACCGTCGGACGGTAGGTCGTCGGACCAAATCTCACGGTCCGACGCACTACACGTATCCACCGTCGGACTCTAAAACAGCAGGCCGTCGGACTAAAACTCGCCAGCGTCCGACGTTTGCAGAGAGCTCCCCGAGCGCTGAAAACCGTCGGTCGTTAGTCCGACGCTCACCGTCGGACTAATACCGAGAGTCCGATGCTCCTCTGCTCTCCACGTGTCGCCTCCTCGTCGCTCTGCACCGTCGGACGCTTCGGACAATAGTCCGACGCTCCGAAACTGAGCGTCCGACGCTCTCAGCAGTGTTAGCCGTCGAACTGAGGCTAATGGTCCGACGCTCTGTGACAATACGGTCCGACGCTAGTTTTTCTATTGTAATGTCTCCGAAATTCGCCGAATCCTGCCTCGCAAGCTCGGCAGGAGGAAGAGAGGACCAAACCCTCTCTAACCCTCGAACTTCACCCCGTTTCTTAAGTTACTAACACTCCAAAGTGTCTCTCACTTTAGTGTACGTGTGTTAGTCTTTTCCAAAGAGATTTCAACGGGTTTTGTTAGTGACACTATCATCTATATGCATATGTAATGATCATGAACACCTAGTGGCACTTGATAACCGCATTTCATCAACGATTTCGCCCCTCTTGATAGTACGGCTATCTATCCTAAAAGTGATCACTCCCTCTATAGAGTCTTGATCACCAAAACCAAAAGAGCTCCTATTGGTCATACCTTTGCCTTGAGCTCCCGGTTTCTTATCAACTTTCTTCTTATCTCTTGATGGACCTTGTGGACACCTTTGATTATGGACTTATACCATTTGCATGGAAGCCGTCAATAGGGATTTCTCCTTTGTTGATGGACTTACACTATTTTCATGGACGCCGTCATTGCCCTTCACTTGTGGCCTCCACCGACCCGGTCCTTTGCTCCATCTTGCCATTTGCTAATCAATTCTCATGAAACACTTAGAGCAATCGTTAGCACACTAGGTTTCATCAATTACCCAAAACCAAACATGGGCTTTCACATGTTTAGGCTCACTTTGATCATATGAACTCTTGTTGAGCTAAACATGACCTTTTCTATGAACTTGACTAAACTTGATGAAATCTGAAAAACTTGTTCACCTTTGAGTTTGGCAACTAGTATGTATAGTTTTGTTGAGCTCTCATATGCTATCTTTTATATACTTGGTTGTTATGACTCATACCTTGATTCACTCACTTGTTTAGATCAATCTAGTTCACATTGTGCTAAAATCTTGTAATCTAAGTTAAGTGATATTGAAAAGATCGGAATGGATATGTATTGTACCACCTCAAAGTATCTAGACCGCTTCCTATTGCACTTTTGGATGAACTAGAGCTTTGTAGTGGATGACCGAAACCATTGCTTTTAGCTAATCATTGTCTTTGACATAGGCTACGCATGATTAAAAAGTTAGACAAAACAATACATATAACCTCTCGCACACACATGTCTTACTAATACTTGTGAAACACCTAATATAGAGAAATTGATTGAATCGAAATTTCACTTGTGTTAGATTCTTCTATGACTTTATGTGTGACTTTGCTTTGGGATAGTTCACCTTGTATACACTTGCTTAGCACTTGATTTGATCTCTATTCTATATATGCTATGTGCTACTCTTAGTGGTGAACATTCTAATCTTTAGTATCAAAATTGCTCACTATGCTTCTCTCATATGGATTGTTCTTTTGATCATCTTGAGCATTTACTAAATCCTACCAATGTTGAGCATTTTGACACGCTAATGGCTATACTCCTGAAGCTTCTGCATTCATGTGTATTTTTGCATGCTTGAGAGGATAATGTTGTGGGAACCTTGATGTGTGCATGTGCCAACAAGGGAGAGAAATTTCACACACATTTTTGAGTTGAGCACACTTTCAGGGGGAGTTTGGGTGCTAGTTGTGTTGAGCCTCGCCTCTTTCTGGAGGAACTAGTCTCCTTTGCATTTGTGCTTACTTATTGACCATGTGCTTGCTTGTCATTGCTTTTGTGATCTCTTAGGCAGGTTTTCTTCTTTCCCTTCCTTCTTCTTCTTATTCTCACTATATCATGATTACCTGTGTTGGTGTTGACAATGCACTCATCAAGGGGGAGATTGCGGACCCAAGTGGGGGGACTTGGTCTGGATTGTGATGAGTGATTGTCAACGGAGCTCACTTGGTATGTTGGTCGGCTTGTGGTGTGCAGGTGTTGGGCTCAGATGCAGTGGCGGATAGCGGAGTGAAGGTCAAGAGAGCGGGCTGTGCCGATGGACTGGGAACGGTGAAGGACGGACGCGGGACTGTGGCCGAGTGACTTGGACGCTGGAGCGCCAGCTGTGGTGGCGGACACTGCGACATCGACAGGCGCGGTTGAGCGTGGCCGAGGGACTCGAGCGGTACATGGGCTGGCGGGACGCGGCCCAGGACGGTTTCTGGGTTTGGGCCTCAAAATCCGGGCAGAGCTGCTTCCGGCGGGAAGCGGGGCGACACGTGGCGGAATCTCCGAGTTTGCGTCAAGGCGACGGCAACTCGAGCATGAAGCGGGGTCGTCCAATCATATCTTCAGTCACAAGCTGTTCCAGAATGTCCCAGAACTAGCTGGCTCGCCTGAATAAGCAGTAATTAGTGACTAGGGGGTTAATCGCAAATTGTACACATGACGATAAGAGGGGGTATGGCTGCCCCTCCCCTTCTCACCTCTTTCATTCTCATTCCCCCACCTTGTTCTTAGGGCTAGAGCTCCATTAGAGAGAGAGGTCTACTCCCAAACTCATGGTAGTGTAAAACTTGTGTTTGTGCTGGGAAATCGAGGCCCTAACCTCGTGTCGTCTCCGGGGTTCGAAGTAAGTTCGTGTGTTCTTGTGGTGACCTTCGAGTCCCTTCTCTTGTGTGCTTCGATTCGTGCATTTTACTTCGTTTCGATTCGTTCTTGTTGTATGTGCTTGTTGTCTACCATGTGAAGAATCTTTCTACCGAAGGAAATCGTTTGATTCGAACTCTGTTCATAGATCGGGCGTGTTCTTCACCATGGGCGATTTCAAGAACATATTTGGGGGCGATTCGATTTGTAGGTGATTCTCTTCGAATTGAACTTTGATCTTTTAAGAGTTGGTTCTAGACTACCTTGGGACCTTATGGCCAAAATTTCGTGGTAGTTCATCTCCGTTTGATCAAATCCTCTTCGTTTCTTGGTGGAGACGATTTTTGGGTCGAGCGTTCGCGTGCTGTCTGTCCAGTCGCGGATAGTCTGGGCCTGGGGGCCGGACAGTCCGGGAGTCGTGGCCGAGCACAGTGGAGCAGCAGCTCTGCTCGGTTGACCAGTCGCGGACAGTCCGAGGTTGTTCCCGAGGGTGTCCAGCAAGGTTTTCTGGATGTTCGGTTTTCGGGTTTTGGCCGCCGGACAGTCTGCCCCTGGTAGCGGACAGTCCATGCCTGTACAACCAACAGAGCAGGAACTCTTTGCTCTCGGGTTTTTCTGGAACTCAACTCCGGACAATCCGCCTAAAAATCGCATACAGTCCGCCGTTGTGCTGTCCGACAGTATACAGTGACTGCCAGTGCACTGTTGCCTAACAGTTCTTGCTGCCGGACAGTCCGAGGCTGTAAGCCGGACAGTCCGCCCCTGTAGACCGGACAGTTCGGGTCTGTGCAGCGTGCTTCCGTTTGAGCTTTGCTTCTGCGCTTCCTCCGAGGTTTCCGAGTATCCCGCTGTGCTTCTCTGGCATCCAATCACCAGTTGATTCGTGGATAATTCGTGAGGGTTTGTTTGCTTCTTGGGATCGTGTCTAGGACATTGGCCTCTCGAATATTTCGGAAGAAATTTTTGAGGCTCCTATTCACTCCCCCCTCCCTCCCTCTAGTCGCCTTGCTCGGTCCTTCACATAAAATTTGCCCGGGCAACTGCTAAATCTTGCTGGAAATCATTGAAGACACACGTATTACGCGAGGTCCAGATAGTCCAGCAAATTAGGATTATGGCCTCCATGTTGAACTGAGAATGTACATAATCTTTAAGGAAGGGCATTGCATTTGGGAAGTCTGCACCTGAGGTACACTCCAATTATTTGCCAGCATTGCTTTGCAAATTCACATCGTAGAATTTGAACCGTTTCTTCCATGCCTAGGTCACATAGCACATAATTTCTTGTACTTAGTCTGTCACTGATCATAAAGCCAAAAGAAAACCCTGTGTTTCGGTGGCAGAAGCATTTCCAGAACCACTGGATTGATGGATGATGAGGCAGATGACCAACTAGCTGTTTATAGGCCTTTGATGGTGAGTATTTGACTCCCCATGAGTAATGCCAGGTATCAGGTAGTTCATTCAGATGGATAACTATTGTTCTCTGAATTACTGCCTGAAGCTGATTATATGCTATTTCTGAAACTAGGAGATGAAGACCCTGTTTAGATCCACTGTAAATTGCAATTGCAACTAGTCACAACAATGTTGCGGCACATGCATGAAGCATTAAATATAGATAAAATGTTTACATGTTTATACTTTTTCATGTACATCACGAGACAAATCTTTTAAACCTACTTAAGCCATAATTAAACAAAAGTTGATTCGGTCGGCTGTTGCCTGTTGGCAGTTTGGACTGCAGCAGTAGCCATACCAAGAAGCGGCATTTGGGTGTCGATAGTAGTGTTTGCATTGCATGCTTGTGCGTCATAGAAAACCAGCACGATCTCCCTAAAAACTTCACGTGTGTCGAGAGTAGGCAGACACGACTCCAGGAGGACAATTCACGATGTACTACTAGTAATTTGTATGACTTGACGCGACACGACTCGCTGTCCTGCTTTTAGAGACAGGACGTACAGTACCGTAATTAGTTTCCGTTGCTCCTATGCAGTTGGCGCACATCAGCGTGGACCGAAGTACAGTGGTAAAAGACATGTCATACCCAGATTAAATTAGTGCACACCCACCAGTGACCAGTCCAAATATGGTGTAGATGCTCAAAAAAAGGTCAATATGGTGTAGGAATAATAGGAATATACTTGTACTCGTTGTATTAAGGGCGTAGATACACTTTAGTGGTAAAAAAATTAGTGAGTTAAAAAAATAGTTAGCTAATTATTAAACCGAACTCATTTCTCTATTAAGATAATTATATAAGGAGCTATTTGACATGACTCTTCTTTCAAGTGAAGAGAAGAAAGAACCACCAATTGCAGCTTGTCTTCTCAAAAAACCGTCACCCCAAAAAATTCGTCGTCCTAATATGTTTAGCATAGTTCCTCCATCTCCTGTGGCGGAGCTAGAGCTGGAGTCGTAACAAACCCTAAGTATACTAGAATACCCCTAACTTTAATATTTTTCTCACTTCCTCCCATGGTTTCGGTCACCATCTTTTCTCTCTACCAAAAAGAAGGCCATATGCTTGCCGATGCAGGCCAATCGATGTAGTGAGCAGAAAATATAGACCACGCCGATCGATGAAAAATCGGCTAATAGACCATATGTAGTAGGTATAAAAGGCATGCTTGATTAGTTTCCAATTCTTGTCTAATAAAAATCATGACAAACTAAAACTTAGGATTGCCAAATTCAAGCCAAAAAACATAGGTGTATATTTGATTGAGTGCCATAACAACATTAAAAGTATTTTTTTTCCTCTTATGCAATTTAAAAATTTTATAGAGACTTGTAAAAACTTTGACCGTAAATATTTGTAGTTCAATTCTTTGATAATGTACCAATTGATGTATAAAAAATTTCACTTAATTTTGGTTAGGAAAAAAAATAGGAAGCCAACCAAGCAAGCCCAAAATACAGAGTGAACTTCAGCTAACAGATGGAAACAGTCACGTACTCCTTCCGTCTCATAATAAACGCAATTCTTTGACTTCTATAATTCCTGTTTGACCGTTCGTCTTATTTAATTTTTTTATACAGATAATAAATTAAACTAATCATTATGAAAATATCTCTAAAAATAAAAAAAGTCATAACAAAATAAATAATATTTATTAAATTTTTTAATAAGACGAACGGTCACACATGAATCGCAGGTTTATTATGGGATGGAGGGAGTAAGCAGCAGAAATCACATCGGCCCGTAAACAAATTAGGCCCACGGACGATCTGACACACGTCTGCCGACCGACTCCGACCGGGCGGAGCCTCGGCGGACGGTCGGATACCTTTGCGGGCGCGACAGTCCGGTACACGCCCAAAGCCCACCACACACGCTCTCTTTCCCAGGCAGCCTGCGCAAATCCCCGGGCTTTCCCGTGGAGCGGGCCCAAGAAAAGGGCCTCCGTGTGCTCGCCTTGGTAGTGGATGGCTCTGTATGATGAGGACTGACCGAGGAGCTCAATGACTGGGATGCACATGCTTGCTGAAATGTTTTTTTTAGAAAAATGACATGCTTGCTGTAATTTGATGCACCTAACTGGGAGTCTGGTACACTCTGGACTCTGGAGATCAGGTATCACAGACAATGCAGTGCGATTTTTTTTTAAAAAAAATGTGGCAGTAATCTAAGGCTCTGTTTGATGCACCCAACTGTTTTTTTGAACACCTACAAAATATAAACTTTAGCTGGGGTTAGCTGATTCAGCTATGTTGAAATCGCTAAATTTTAGCTAGGTTGTTTGAATGGCTATCAATTAAATTTAGCCAACCCTAGAGATTCGTGCGCGCCTGGTGTCGCAGGGCAGCTTCCAATTCCAAATCTACAAAGACTATTAGGCCTTAGCCAGTGGTGGAACGGTGGTCAGTAGGGCCACTACCACCCAACGCTCTAGAAAGAAGGAATTTAATTCCTAAATGCTAATAGTTGTTTTATTAATTTTAGTTTTTTATCTGTAAATAAGGCCCTGTTTAGTTTCCAAAAAAAGTGCTAGATTCCCCGTCACATCGATTGTCTTTTACGTATACATGGAGTATTAAATGAAATAACAGCTGTTGCATGTTTGTACTTTATGCCTGGCTTTCTCGAGACGAATCTTTTGAGTCTACTTGGGCCATGATTGGATAAAAATTGTCAAATACAAACGAAAGTATTACAGTGTAATTTTTGGCAACTTTTTGCCAACTAAACAGCCCCTAAGATTTGGACTTCAATAGAGGGTGACATACTAGATTCATCATTTGTCCCTGTTGCATAAGAACGAAGACCGACTGTTGTTGAAACACGTATTCAGGAATTTAGAAACAATGGTCATGGTGGTCTTCGCAAAGTTTAGATGGCGCTTTTGCCTTCCGTAATTGAATTGAAGAGTAGTTTTAATTCTTTGCTTTCGTGTTAGCCGCTGCCCGGGTGGTGGGGCTAAACCTAGTTGCTTTTGTTTCGTCACTTGAATAGGATGTTAATTAGAGGATGTAACTTTGTTATGATATCTAAAAGAGAAACCATTCCCTCTAGACTCACACCACAGTAGTAGGTCCTCAATATAATTTTCTAACCTGCCATCGCTGATTACAACAAATTTTAAATCTTCAGGTATGACATTTAATTTAGTGGATGACCTCTAAAATAGATGGAACCAGTGAGACTATAGCGGATTGTAGCCGCTAAATTGTGCAAGGACACAAATAGTTGGGACATTTAGTTTGACCTGTATCAAACCACTATAGCGGGATATTTTTTTAAAAAAAATAAGGATGAAGTTCCGATTTCAAACCTCTTCAAAGAAGCATCAATCCACCAAAATACAATTCAAGAAAGAAATAAAATAGAGTTTAACATTATTGACCAATACAAAATCCAGATGGCCATCCATAGAAAGCAAAGAACTGCATTGCTTTGATCTCTAGCCAGAAACTGTCATGCTGAAGTTAACCAATCCTTATGGTCATCAGTGGGCTATAGCATTAGCTATAGTTGAAGATTTAAAACCTTGTCTCAAAACGCCCTTAATTTGTTCCTCATCTTTCCTTTGCACGGAAAAGTGATAATTGAGTACATGCGGTCTTTAAGTTGTGAAGAATTAATGAAGATACGTGCTCTGAGAATTGAGAAGACAACAACTATTCCCTTTTTCCCAACGAGAAAGGTAAGAGTAAATTCCAACATATTTCCCCTTCGTCTGCAAGTGAAAACTGGAAAGTGAACAACTTTTCCAGGACAACGTTAACTAATATGGCTACCTGAAGGCTGGAACATGCATACCTATCCTTAGCCTTTTAGGGCACTAATCCAGATTTAAGCAAAGAGTAGTTAATCATAACACTGCACATTGTGGGGCCTGTGTGAGGGCACAAAAGCTAAAGGAGTACGTACGTTTCATCTTGATCGGCGTTCTCAAAATCCAAAGGAGTAAACCAAGACAAACATTGCTCGCTACTAGCTGTGTGCCATAGAACTTGGGAAAAACAATACTAACAGCTTTTGAGAACCATCGGGCTTCACCCATGCGCCTTCGCGTTCATGCACTTGTATATATTCCCAAGGGCGGTTCACCGAGTGTACCCTCCTCCACCACCTCACACACGCGCGCGCATTCCTCGGCTAGTTCCTCGCACGACCATCAAAATGATCACCTGGCTCCCCTCATGTCTCCCTTCATATCTACTCCTCCTGTTGCTTCCTTCTCGTTCTAGGGATATTTAGCTTGTCTTGCCATGCCTACTATAGCGGCCTAATAAGCTCTCCTCTTCTCTCCCCCAAAGGGCAGCTAATGAAGCACGGTACTGCCGCTGTCCTCCCCGTTCTCCTCCTCTCTATCGTTCTCCTTGCTAGCTCATGTGAGGCGCGAGGTCTTCCTGTCCATGGCAAGGTCCGCAGCTCCAGCAACAAGTCGCATCGTCTACCGGGCAAGGTTGGCATCGCTGAAGATTATGTCGCTTGTCAGTTCATCATTCGATCATAGATTCATAGTGATTTTTCTAAACAGTTTCATCTCTGCTGTATATTCTACTCCGTTTCATTTCCCTCCTCTCTCTCTCTCTCTCTCTCTCTAAACGTTGGTTTCGCTTCCCTTCTTGTAGGATGTGGCAGCAACAAGCCTGAAAGCTGACGGTAGGCTGTCAAGGAAGATGGAGGCTAGACAGATGATGGCTCAGCAGGCAGCGGACGCGAAGGTGAAGGAGGGATTAATGAAAATGGCAGCAGCATCTGCTGGTGCAGTTGGAGCTACGCCTACGCCTGCCGTTACAGTTTCACAGCGGCTTTCTCAAAAGGAGGACACCGGGTTTCATCTGGACTACGCCGGGCCTAGAACACATACCCCTTCTCACAACTAATGCGCGGGATCAGATCAGATCAGATCATTTCGTGATCAATCTACTAGATCTTCCTCCTACACATCCTTTTCGTATTTGAAGGCGCCTATGTACATGATTTTCCCAGCCCTAACTCTTGACGACAAGATCTCACAGACCTGTGTGCTAGCTGCCCTCTGTGCATGGGCTGCCAATAATCTTTTGTTGGCGTATGGTCCACTTCAATTTCGCTATGTTGTTGGTAGAGTACTCTGGCTAGACTGCTAGAAATTTTGTTGGGTCAGGATGAGACAGATCAGACATGTATACATGCATATATGTGTTTTCCCCTGTGATATAATTACTTATATGTCCATCTAGCTATATCATGCATGTATATATATGAGCATGAATTAGCGTAAGCTCTAAACGAAGAAATATGTGGTGATTGATCAATCATTATCAGCGTGCAAATTAAACCACACATATAGCATGCACAGAATGTGGGTTCCCGTGCTTCTTTTTAGTAAATTTCACTAACATGTTTAGCACCTTAAATTTGCTAATTGTACCACATGAAGTCCAGTACTCTCAAAAAGCTTTTTAGAGCCATAAATTTGCTGACTGTATCACATTAGGTCCAAAATATCTAAACTTACACAACCGCTATGTGGCATGCTAACTTTGTGACAATATGGCCAAGACATATGGGACTAACGAATAAACAAATACATAAGAATATTAATATTTTTATGTATAATGGTATCATTAGATGAATTATATCTTTGAATATATTTTTACCATAAATATATTCTAATATAAAATAATAATATATATAAATATATAATAAATATTCCACCCGTTCTAAATTATTAAACGTTTTGATTTTTCTAAACACATTAGTTTTACTTATGTATCTATACAAATAGCTATCTGTATGTTTGTTTTGCTGGTTAGGCCCCTGGCTAGGCTTTCATAATGCAATCTGAGTGTGTTTGGTTCCTTGTAAGGGCCTACTAGCTAGCTAGGCTCCCACAAGCCTATTTGAGGGGAATAGTCAGGCTTGCTGAAAAAGGAGGGGTGGCTAGTGGTCGCCACCTCTAGCACGACCCAATCGCTATGCATCCTTAACCCCTTCTTCACCCCATGTTCAGCGAGGCCCTGTATGGCGAGAAGGTCATAGTCGTGGACACGGACGCTTCGGAGCCCACGTGGCTTGACACGCCCTCGTCGCCCCCTTCCTACCTCCACTTGACGAGGTGTGGTTGTTGGAATCGGAGGCAGTGGCTCTTCCTTCCGTCCAACAGAGAAGGCATGTAGGCGGCAGTGGCTCCATGGCCATGGCGAGAAGGGAAAGGAGGAGGAAGAGGAGTAGCGAGCACAAGCCGGATGCATTCATAATTCGAGTCCCCGGTCATGGTGAGGCGGCTCCTTGGCCATGGCGAAAGAGTTAGAGGAGGAGGAAGAGGAGCGAGCATGAGCCAGATGCGTTCGGGATTCGAGTCCCTGGCCATGGCGAGGAGGATGAGCATCTGTATAGTATCCCCAGTCTTGGCGAGGAGGAGGCATCTCCTCTATCACATAGCTGCTTGCCAAGGTTCTTCCCCTTCGCGAGTACCGCTTGCTCGACGTAATCCCTGAGAGAAGGTAAACTTACTAGTTGAAGGAAGAGGTAACTCTATGCTCGTTGCCCAACAAAACAAACACGAACTCATCCTGATCAGGCTTAGCAGCGCATACAACCAAACAAACGCCTCTTGGCTCTATAGAAACAGGATTGATTTGCCCAGGCTAGAATTCTTAGCCAGGCTACACTAGACCCAACATATCAAACATGCCCTATGTGTTATAAAAAACAAAAAATCTTATAATAATAATATGAATATCCTGATAGGTTCTTTTAAACGATGACAATTATTTTTTTGAGACCAGGTTAACCACCCGTATTTTATTAAGTGAGGTACTCCCTCCGCTTTTTTCAAATTATAATTCGTTTGACTCTTTTAACCCCAAATTTGATCACTCGTCTTATTAAAAAAGCTGTGCAAAATATCACCTTTTTTTTGTTATGGCTTGCTTTAGTAACGAAAGATCTTAAATAATAACTTAAATTTGACTATATTTGCACAATTTTTTTTAATAAGACGAGTGGTCAAATTTAGGCTCAAAAAGTCAAACGAATTATAATTTGAAACGGAGGAAGTATATAAAAGCAAATACTAAAACCCAGCCACGAATAGCGAGAAGCCATTGAAGACGAGCACGGAAGGCCTAGCTACTGGATTAACGATGACAGTTATCAGTTACATATATATCGATTATAACCATTCTCGTTGCTCAACTCTACTGCTGTCTCACATCGACCCCGGTCACATGGGAGCTGCTGTGTAATGTGTATCTTGGGAGCAACCGAGCAAGCTTGTAGGATTGGCCGCCATATCGACCTGAGCCGCGATTTCAGATAGACCATGGTCCCTTGCATGCATGTTGCACGCCGCGATTTTGGTCGAGCAGAAATTAATATGGCCGGTGTGTGTAGGTATACTGGTTGCGTATGAGATGACGCCCACATCAGCATCACACAAGATCAAACTCAGCAAGGAGAAAGAATGCATCGCAGCAAGTTGCTTGATTAATGCTGGAAATGTGTCGACGTCCGTGTCGAATTCACACCTGGGGCTGGGAGGAGTTGCAGTTTCACGACTTGCATGCCGCTACCCCAGTTCGTAGGGCATGCAGCGAACTGTAACCACAGCGCTGAAGCGCAGACAGCACTGCGATTAGTGCGTGTGCGACTGTGAGCCTCTGCAATCTATCAACCTGATGCCCTCTGAGTAAAGCTCAGCATCGATCCTGGTAATAAAACGCTGACGGTCATAACTCTCGCTTCAAGTAGGAACAACAGTGTTCGCACGCCTCCGGTCTCCGGGTTGTTCAATTCTACTTCCAACGTACCCTCTGATCCCGCCCATGATCAATAGTTACCGTCAGTGCGATCAATAGCTGCACACTTACTACACTGGCATGTTACTGGTACTCCTCCTAGATTTAGTTTGTATTTGGCATCATTAAGAAGCAAGCGGCAACATTGATCACCGAATTAGTAGCAAGGGAGTACCCCTTTTTTTTGGCTAGGGGCGTTCGTACTAACCGTTGACCCGACAAGAGTACAGAGATAAACGTTGGTTTCTGCGATTTGTCTCTAGTACTACCTGGTTGCAAACACGAGGTAGGATCCATGTGCGTTGGAGCGAAAACTATACAGTACTACAGAGGACGCCTACTAGTAAAATATGGCCAGCTCTCTTTGACACCTGACAGTCTTCTCAATCTTGCCAACACTGTCCCCCCCTCTCTGCCGTAAATCTTACCAACAGTCATCTAGCCCATACGTACAGTGATTTGACATGATAGTAGCAACCGGAATGCAAATCCATACCATACACCAGAAATTACGGACGTCGGTCCCGACGTGCGATGAGGTCCTGACAAGCAAACCTCCCAATCGGCCCGTTGATTGGGGCTAAGAGGCCGGCTCATGGGCACATACTGTATGTTGCTTGCTCCGAAGGAAGCCCAGAGAGCCTTTCGCCCTTGCCGGATTGCCATGAGTCCGTCAGTTCCTTCACTGAGCTCCATGAAGTCGACATCATTTATTTATTTCTTACTCTCCGATGATAGTAACCCTGTGTGGCGGTTCTGCTTCAGTTCACTCCGAATTCTGGACAGGCAGTCGGCTGTTTAGTTGCGTGTCCCTTTCGGTGTGTTGGGTGGGATTGTGGGGAAGGAAGACGCCGCGCCGCGCCGGGGGAGGTGGTCGCGGGGGTCGTGTCGTGTGTGTCTGGGCATGGGCAACGTGGGGAGGGAAGAGGAGGTGCGCGCGCGGCGAAAGAAAGCGGAGGACACGGTCGATCGGATCTACCATGTCCGGCGGCGTCGTTGGCCGCCCACGCTCTCGTGCCGCGGCCGGCGGCTTCGTTTGACGCGAGAGGTCTGGCCCTGGCCGGCTGTTCTTGGGATCGCGCGTGCGTTATCTGCTCTGCTGGGGGGGGGGGGGGGGGGGGGGGGGGGGGGGGGGTGGGGGGGCTTCCCAGTTTTAACGACCAGGCCATGCCGCCATGGGCTTCTCGCGACCCACGTTATCTGCTGGGCCAGAATGCTTCGCTTTACTGGGCCGAGAGAAAGTACCGGGCGTCGGGCAAGCCTCTTCTTTCTTTCCCAGGAACCACGTGCATGCGGATGCGGTCCTGCGAGCGGGGTGACATGCAGAAGAGAATCTCTCTATGCAGAAACGAGTGCGCAGGCTACTGACGTCCCTACCGGGCTACTACCACCAGAGGTTAGCAGTGGAATCATGGGAGTTGGGTTGGGGCTACTCCGTAAGTACACATAACGGATGTCGTTTCATGTTCTTGCATTATGCCTATAGCATGTTCGTTTGCTCTTATGAGCGCTTCCAGCCAGCGATTCAGTAGTTTTTTTCTCTCACAACAAATCAGCAACAGCGAGAATCAGCCTGCCAGAAACGACCAAACGAGTGCACTGTGCCTATATCCCATCACGCGCCAACAGGTGCAATTGTGCAAAGCTACGCTATCCCGGCTTGGAGGACTGGCTGGTAATCCGGTCTCAGCCTATCAGATACTGCTATCTTGCATCGTCCGGGCCCACAGGACAGGACCTCTGCAGTGGAGGTACCCGCGGGCCATCCCCGTAGTCACGGGCTATGCACTTCTCCTGAGCTGAGCTGAGCTGAGCTACAATGTGGTCTTTGTTTAAAGCGAAATATGAGAACTGTAACTCTAGCTTAGTCACCAATCTATATCATGCTTGATAAAATTATAAAAGAATAATAAACATATATGATAATAAACGTTGTTAGATTAATCATTAGACATAGTATTTTCATAACATAACTATTCGAAGACATAAATATCGATACTCTTTACTATATATTTTGTCAAGTTTAAATAATTTGACTATCTACAAAAGTGGAATTTGCACCCTTTTAGGACGAATGTAGTCCTTTATAGAATACCCTAGACCAAGTTAACTTTTTTTTGTGTGTAGGCCCAACTATGCTAATAGTCTTCTCGTTGAATTATATACTACGGCCCTGTTTACTTCCAAATTTTTTTTCTCTTTTCCCATCACATCGATTGTCCTTTACGCCTGCATGGAGCATTAAATGAAGTAGCAGCTATTGCATGTTTGTACTTTTTGCCTGGCTAGCTCGAGATGAATCTTTTGAGTCTACTTAGGTCATGATTGAACAAAAGTTATCAAATACAGACAAAAGTGCTACAGTGCACTTTTCACCACTTTTCACCCAACTAAACAGCCCCTACATCTCACTATTCTGTATTGTTTCAGCTAAAATACCTACAACGAAGAGGTTGTTAGGTCTCGCAAGAAGGGGAAAGGATGCGTTATTATGTCACAGAATCCGTCCCCAGAAGATATCAAGTTTATTGTTGATTCTTTGTGAGTAGGCCTTCTTTGTTGATAACACTTCATCAATTCAAATGACTTTAGGGTTATGTATCAAGAAAGATCAGCTTCATCTGTTTATGGTTACAAAATGATCAAATGGACTCTAGAAGCATGGCACTATGTGCAAGATGAAGATGCAATGCAACCATCTCAGTCATTTGCATGGACGATGAAGTTAGGTGCACTCAGTGATTAAGATTGGTAAGCATAGCTACTATGCAATGGGTCATGGTAGGAGATTATTAGTGTGGGAGATCTAGCTGTACGAAATGGTCGACAAAGAGAAAATAACAAACAACATTAGAGGTGAGGTTGATTTGGGTGGTAACACTTACTGAGGGATGCATAGAAGGATTTATTTGGATCCCTTTGGCCTTGTTTTGGATGCCCATGTTTTTTCTCTTCAATCCATGCATGTTAGAGTGGGTTGATGTAAAATTTTAAATAAAATAAATTCCATACCGACACACATGGATTCAGAAGAATACATGAGCATCCAAACAAGCCCTTACAACATAACTAATATGTGTATTAGCCAGTGGGAACCAGTTAACAACTATTATGTTACCGTGTGTTGATAAAGCACTACCTGGCATATAATAGTTGTGGATCCAACTAATGCCTTAGCAATCTTTTAAAGCAATTGGGGGATCAAGATAGACCCTAAGTAGGATTACTAAGGGAGGAAAAATAGAGGGAGAGAGTGGTGCATGCTAGGGTTATATCGGTCTGTCTGAAATATGGATCTAAGTAATTTTATTCACTCGACAGAGATCTAAGCATTTCAAATACTTCTCGTTAGGAAAAAGCGCTAGAGTCCTAATAAAAAATAGATCACGAGGGATTAACCAAATGGCTTTATTCTTCCTCCAAAAGACATGAACATGCAATTAACAAATCGAATAAGTATTACAAGTTCAAGTGCTTGATTTTACATACACAACAAATGACTCTCGACAGATTACATGACTCGTAAGTATAAAAAACTAGAAGCAACGCTCCTCTTTGTTCTTCGAGAAGACGTCGGACTCTTATGAAAGAAATCATCAAATACACAAAAGAAAAATGGAAATCCAACAAGAGACAATACATGCGAACTGACAAGTATTTGGCTGGAATGGTTCTAGGTTTGTATAACCGATCGAAGGTGCACAAATGAGACAAAGCGAGGAGAGATCAGGCGACACACAATGCATGCGTGCCATGCAGTGCAGGCGCGTGCTTACGCACAGATGTAGCCCTTGGGCACGCACTTGCCACAGTAGTTGATGAGGGCGCTGAGCTTGACAGGGACATCGATGACGATGCCGAGCACGTTGGCCTTGATGGCCGTGCAGAGGCAGACGGCGGCCTCGAAGTCTGCAAGGCCTTTGATGAGGGTGCAGCATGGCTCGACAGGCACCTTGCCAGCCTCGCCTTTGACGAGGCCGAGCACGTCGGCGCACACGCCGAACTTGAGCGCGTTCAGCGGGCACTTGCCGCTGGAGGAAGGGGGCGGGGTAGCAGGGGCAGGGGGCGGCGGCGACGGGGGCGTTGGGGTCGGGCAGCTGCCGCAGGCGTTGGCCACTGTGAAGAGCAGGAGGTTGAGAGCCAAGAAGAGGACGCCCTTGGATGCCATGGCTCAGGCCTTAATTTGGTTGCAAGCACCCGGCCCCAAGCGCACAAGCTCGTGGACAATGTAGCTGGAAGAGGAAAGAAGAGACGACGACTATGCTTGTGCTAGCTAGCAGTGAGATAGGAGATGGGATGGTTTAAGGAGGGGGAGTATGGGTATTTATAGGAGAAACTTGAGACCTTAAGTAGCTCTCCTTTTCTGTGTACTCCTATGTAGCTACCACATGGTCCCTTTATTATTATTATTATTATTATAATAAGGTAAATTTGCACGAGCTCGATCTCTCGTGTACTACTCCCAATCATCTATTCATATATATCATGTCATTTTTTTTTCAAAGATACTATGTCATGTATAAGACCTCATTTGGTGTGGCTCCTGTCGTCATGATATGAGCTTAACATCCTCCGACCAGGGACAGACCTAGGATTAACAAAAAAATTAGGACCACTACATTAGGTATCAATACTAATTGTGCTTGACTATAGAAAAAATGATAATTTATACAATATAATTATGGGCTAACACTAGGGCCATAGCCCTAGTGGCCCTAGTGTCAGGTCCGCCACTTCTTTCGATGGAGCTAGATTTTGTTTTTGCTACCTCAAAATAGCTCCAAATTTGTGTTTAGCGTCGAACCATTTCTCCTTGGGGCCTCGGTTTGTGCGGCTCTATCAGATGCGTGATGGAGCGGCATGCGAAATCGGTGCGGGTGACGCACCAGATAAGTTCCAAATTAAGATTCATATAAATCACATTTGACTCCCTCCATCCTAAAGTTTAAATCACATTAAAGAGTCTAAGATTTACGTTGGCTTGAGCAAGATTCAACTTATTTTCAGCCACAAAATAATATTTTTCTCTCAAAACAATTCAGCTATACAATTTAGCCCAATCGAGAATTTCAGCTCAGTCGAACAGGTAGTTTATCTTTATAAAAGTATATAGACTCTTTTAGAGATGCACCAGGGTTCATTTATTTTTGGCTTCGTCCCAACGTACATCTACAAGGGACATACAAGACATGTGAAAAAACAAAAAAGCGGCTATGTGAACCAAACAATCATACATCTACGTGCATATATACTAGGTCAATGGTGGATAAATGAGAGTGTTTGGACACAAATGGGATTGTCCGTCCATTACCTTCTCACATTTTTTTAGTGGGTGGGTAGGGGGTTGTGGAACAGAATTGATGGAACCACCACCTTTTTGGCAGTTTTCTTAAGGGGTTCTCAAGCCACTGCCCATAAAACGTTGATTTTCACTGTCCTATATACTGATGGTTGAGAAAAAACGTCAATACAAATGCCTTCAAGACTAACGTGCTTCTGTGTACTAATGCCATAGTTTCTGCATTAGGAGGCAATGTTCTATGCTTTTGTAGGATGCATGTTATCTTCTGAGACAAATTTTAAACCCTCAAAAACTTATTAATTTTAAGATGCAGGGAGTCAAACATAATTTATATGTATCTTAGAGTCTATCTGGTGTGACACCCGCACCGACTCCATATGCCGCTCCGTCACCACTACTAGACAAAAGGGCTTTAGTCCCGGGGCACAAGTGCCTTTAGTCCCGGTTATCTCAACCGGGACTAAGATTCCGGGACTAAAGGTCCCAATCGGGACTAAATGTCTCTACGGATAAAAAAAATAATTTATGTCTTACGAGATTCGAACCCAAGACCTCGTGCACAGCATCGCACATGCCTTACCACCCCACCTACACAGCACATGTGACCATAGACAGGATGTTTGCCTTTTGGACTAACCCGCAAGTGACCCTTTAGTCCCGGTTCGTAACACCAACCGAGACTAAAAGGACCTTTAGTCCCGATTCGTAACACCAACCCGAACTAAAGGTCTATCTTTAGTCCGGATTGGTGTTACGAACCGGGACTAAAGGGTCTAGGTCTTTATTCTCGGTTAGTAACACGAACCGGAACTAATATTAAACCTTTAGTCTGGATTGGTGTTACCAACCGGGACTAAAGATCTTTAGTCCCGAACACAAAAAAATACCGAGACTAAAGCCAAACCTCGACGCAGGCCAAAAGTCATTTCTCTTTGTAACTTCTATATATTTTTTTTTAACAATATCTGTATGTTTTGGCTCGTAAGTAGGAAAGTACGTCCAGTTCCTGGCCCACGCTATAAGGCGATCACAGAATACTTGGGCCAGCTCTCCCAAACCGGTGGTAGCCCAACGGATGAGCATTGCTATGCTTGTGCAGTTGTTCCCCGCCTCGCTCACTCACAATACTAGGCTCCCATTCCTGAATCCTGTCGACTAATATCATTTTGTTTCTAGGCGCACACAGTACTCGATCGATATGTGTTGTATATATAGCTTGATATGTTTGGGATGTAGAGTGAAAGAGCGCATAAAAACATGACAACCAAGTGAAAATTTTACCCTTGATCTCACTACAAGGATATCACAATAGAATTTTAGGCTCCGTTTAGTTTGAAAATTTTCCTTCTCTCTCCCCATCACATCGATTGTACTTTCCGTCTGCATGGAGCACTAAATGAAGTAGCACCTGTTGCATGTTTGTACTTTTTGCCTGTCTATCTCGAGATGAATCTTTTGAGTCTACTTGGGTCATGATTGGACAAAAGTTGTCAAATACAAACGAAAGTGCTACAGTACACTTTTTCCCCCACTTTTTCTCAAGTAAACACAGCCTTAATGAGTAGTGCTTCTGAAACTAGTATAGTTGTCTCCCAGTCTCACTACAAGGATATGTACTTTTGCTACTCAAGTGCACCTATATGGACGAGAAACATCATATACTCATTGTTCATTTGTACACAACTATGAGAATTTGCATTTTCTCCTAGTGAAATGAGGTTCTCCTAGTATTTAGCATTCAACATATTTAGTATGAAATTTTCCCTATGAAATACCTCATAGTGAGCTGAGAGGTTTTGTAGTGAGAGGTTCCCAACATGCTAAGGACGGGCGGTGGTGTTCTTATTACTACAAACATGCTAGACGGGTTCTTATTACTACTTAGTGCACTAAGAGAACTTCACCACTTTGATAATGACAGGCTTGCATGGCTGGGCACAACGGCCACATATGCACGGCTATCCAATCAATCTACTCCTTCCATTCGCTGAAGAATGTGATTATGGGATCTGTGTTAGCCAAACTGATCTAAATTTGATTGATTTGAGTAACTAGTATTAGCATTTATAACTCTGAATAAATTTATTGTGAAAATATATAGCTAATCTAATGGTACCTATTTTATATCATGTTAATTTATTATTATTTTTTAAATTTTAGTTAAAGTTCAAAACGTATGATTCGTGAAGAAGGGAAGGGAGTACCTCTCAGGTACTAACGAAATGGAAATGCCAGTGGACTGCGCAGTGTGATCATCCGATCCTTGCATGATGACTTGCTGCCCTATTCGCGTTTGCATTTCTGATCTTCCTTCTCTTGCTGTGATCAGCCGGTAGGCAGAGGAAGCCCATGTGGCCATGTGGCCATGTGGATGTGGGGGGGAGTGGGAGGTGGACGGAGGCCCGCTGGTTGAGCTGGCAGTAGTGTCGCGGCAAGGAAAAAGCTGAGAGGCTGGCTTGGAAGCTAGCCCGGACCTTGGGGCCGATGCGCCCGACGCATCGCCATCATCATGGAGCACATCAGCGTCGCCTCCCAGCTGTGCCGTCCCGTCGCCACCACACAGCAGGAGAGAGTGGCCTGGCGGTGGGGTACGCAAGAGCGCGGATCGCCCGGCCGGCGAGGGTCACGGGCCGCACAGTGCGAGCGAACAAACCTGCGTGCTGCAGAGGGCGGAGGATGTACTGCTGCTGCTGCTGTGGTCTCTGGGGAGATCCGGCTGCCTGCCTTGGCTTGGCTCATGTCGCCGTGGGGTTCGATCGCGGCCTCGATCTGTCGCCTCGGCGGACGACGGCCGGCTCGACGGCCGGCTCCACCTCAAAACTCTACTACTCTAGTACTCTCTACTATTAGCGATTTCACTGTGACTGCCGAGGCATCTGCTGCTGCTAGCTACTGTATCTCATCCGCGGAATGCTAGGATTCGTTATTTTTCAGCCGGCTCCAATCAACGACTGTTCGGCGATCAGACATCACTGCCTGCATACCGGCGTACTAGTACCGCATTGGATTCGATCATTCGACAGTTGACGCGTCCCAGTCTCGTCAGGGTCACCTACTACTACTAGTAGTACTAGCAGTAGTAGCTCCCAGCTGTGGTCCCGGCAGTGCAGTGGTCTACTGGTTCTGTCGTCGGTCGGGCCTCCCTTTTGTTCTGCACTACGAATTGGTATACGCCACACGTACGATCTGAAATATCTGTCATGACTGGAGCCTCCGCCGTCGTATGCAGCGTCGTTGCCTTCTTCCCGGGCCATACGTCCCGACCAGCGATCCATCACGGGTTGCTCGGACGTACGTACGGTGAGGACAGTAGTGTATAAGGTCCATGCGCATGCGTGGTTCCGTCTTTTTTTTTTGTTTTTGTTTTTTTACCTTTTTTTTCGAAATATTCTCATAAATAGACCTCTGGCAGTAAGATTTTAAAAAATGGACCCTCAGGTCAGCGCCATCATAATTGGCGCCAAGATACAACGTGTCGGCGCCGAAATGGTTGGCGCCGAAGACCAATCCCAGGTGACAATGGGGCGCTGACGTGGCCAGAACCTCGGCGCCACGGATCTTGGCGCCGAGCTCTGGCACCCTTTACACGGCCACGCTCTGCTCTCTCTCTCTCCTGTTGCCCTCCCGCTGCGACGCCGCCGCCGGTGACCGGCCCGTCGGCCGGCCGCCTCCCCCAATCGGCTCCCCGGCCCGGCCGCTCGCCTCTCTCCTCTCCTGGCAGCTCCCCCGGCCGCGCCACCGCCTCGCCGCGGCCCCGCCGCGGCCTCGCCGGCGCGTCCCCGGCCGCTCGCCTCCCTCCTCTCCTGGCTGCTCCCCCGGCCGCGCCACCGCCTCGCCGCGGCCCCGCCAGGAGCCACCGTGGCACGGCCTCGCCGGCGCGTCCCCGGCTGCGCCACCGCCTCGCCGGTGCCTCCGTGAGCCCCGGCCGCGCCACCGCCTAGCCGCCACAGCACCACCCCGGCAGCCCCGGCCACGCGGGCCCCTCCCCGGCAGCCCCGGTCGCGCGGGGCGCTGCTTCCTGGCTGCGGCAGCACCGCCGCGGTGCCTCCCGGCGTTGTGTGCGCCGCCCCGGCGCATTTGAGCTGCGACAGCGCCGCCCCGGCGCCTCCCCGGGCTCCGTTTAAGGTAATTTTTTTAAATCTTTCTTTTATATTAATTTAGATAAGATAGTTAGTTTAGTAAGTAATTTAGTTAGTACATATAGAAAATGTAGTTAATTTACTTTGTTAATTTAGTTAGTATAGTTAGTAATTTAGGTAATGTAGTTAGTATTGGTTAAATAGTCTAGTTATTAGACAATTTAGTTAGTTATTTCGTAATTTATATAAGCCCTAACGAATCTTGAATTAGATGTTTCAATTAGATGGACAACCTAGTGACCATTTACCATGGAGGCAGTGTGGAAAAAGATCGTTATGGATATGCCGAGTTCGTTGACATGGAAAACATGTGCGTGCTATTCGATGATAGACCCTTTTTCAGTGAGTTGGTTGCAAGAGTTAGAGAGGAGCTAGGGTGGCATGAAGGGGATGAAATTGTGATACAGGGTGTACTTCACCTAGGTCCTCCCCTGAACGTCGTAAGACGTATCATCCCAATTGGCAGTGAGAAACAGTGGGAGAAAACGTGTGCGTGGAAGATGATATACGGGGATTGGGAGGATGGGTATGAGCAACTGCCTGTTCTCCTCAATGCAATCAAAGCGGTGAATCCAGGGATGCATTATGAGTACATCCCAAAACCAAATGAATGGAAGGATGGGCGGCAGATATTCTTTCGTGCTTTCTGGTGCTTTCCACAGTGCATTGAGGCCTTTAGACATTGTCGTCCGGTATTCTCCATCGATGGTACGTTCCTTCTTGGGAAGTACCAAGGTACGCTTCTGATTGCCATTTCATGTGATGCAAACAACAAGCTGCTTCCTTTGGCATTTGCTTTGGCTGAGAAGGAGAACAAAGACAGCTGGGGATGGTTTCTGTGGCTTGTGCGTGTACATGTGGTCGGGCCTGGCAGGGAGGTTGGTGTCATTTCTCATAGGCACCATGGCATACTGCATGCTGCTCAAGAGCAAATAGAGGGCTACCCACAAGTGGAGGCCGCACCGATCTTGGACTGAGTGGTACATATTCAAACTCGCATTTAAATGCAAATAGCTCAACATGTATGTATCCGTCATTTTTTGTGCACGTTGTGCAGGGCAACACACTCAGGCGGTCGGTGGAGGACATTGACCGCTTCAGTTCAGGTGTCCAAGACAGCGACACGCTTAGCTTCCTGAACGTAAGTTTATATAACGCTTTCGATCTTACCAAAACTCGTCACATATTCTGGCCTAACACTATTCTGGACAATAGCGACTTACGACCCGCCTACGCCGGGCTGCTGCTCGTTGTGGTTGCAGGACAGCCACGAGACAGGACGTGCATGTTCCTTCGTCTGCCCAGACTAGTATCCCGGAGTACTCAGGCTGGGGAGCTGTTTACGAGGACGAGCATGTCGAGAGGGACGAGGCGGGGCATGAAGAGATTGGGCCTTCTCGGCTCGAGGGCGCTCCTTCAACTCAGCCGTCGCAGCCAGTTGCGCGTAGACGTCACCGCTCGCCGCCTGACCGTTACACTCCAGGCACCCCAGCTCTTGGTAAGGGCAAGGGTAAGACTAGGAGACGTTGACGGCCAGAGTACTTTATTGACTTTGGTTGTGGACTGCATGAACTGTATTAATATATGTTATGGACTATATGGACTTTGGTTGTGGACTTTGTGGACTATGTGGACGGCTTATGTTATTGACATGATGGACTTGTCATGTGCAATATGTGATATATGTGTGTTTTTGTCATGTGTGGGCTGTGATATTGATGTGTGCAATATGTGATATATTTCTGTGATATATGTGTGTTGCTGACTGCGAAAAACAGTGGAAACTCTGTCGAAATTTTTCGTGGTTAATGAACATATAGCCTTAATTTTTCGTGGTTAATGAACATATAGCCTTTGTTCCGATCTTTGTTGAATTAAGCCGTCATCAATTTACTAGTAATATCTTTGTCCTGTTGATCGCTCCCTCATTCTCCAAACGATGTTACTATTCATGCGGATACTGCACCTGTGCAGTGTGTATGAGGTTCCCCTCTCGTCTTTATTCGTTCGAACTACCACTATATTTCTTGTGCTGCGTTGGGAAGGAACCATCAGAACAGGTGCGAGTTGACGGGAGGGCGATCTCTCGGAGCCCCTCCGTAGGATCATTCACCCAAACTAGTGGCCTTATGGACAGATAAGGACGACAGGCACGGGCCGGCCAAGCGTTCTATTTTGATTTAACTTCTGGCATGTCTATATATAATAAAAGGTCACCCTGGGCCAAAACTATGTGATGTTTTTCTAATTCTCTGTATGGTATACTCCCTCCGTCCCCCTTCGTTTACGAGCCCCACCACGCTTAGGTATCCTATGGTGATATAAAAATTGTTAGAACATTAAAACCAACTACCGCGAACTAATAAATTATAACCTTAACGGTAACCACTACCCTAACCTTGTCAATAAAAAAACAATAACAACAAACTAGTTACAACTAATTGTAAGCATCACAACATAATTTTTTAACAAAAACAACAAACTAGTCAATAATAATTTCAACCCTAACATCCCAACAAAAAGTAAACACTAAATACAAACCAAAACGATTAAAGGAATGAGAGGGAGCAAGAGCATACCTAGAACTCGAAGATCTGTGCATAAAATGCAAGTTTTATAAGTTAAATATAATGATTGTTTTGGTTTGAAAAGTTGAGAGGAGGGGCTCCTAGGGTTGCATCTTTCCCGGACTCGGGAGTAGTAGGGTGGATCGCAGATAACAAAACCATCCCTAGGAGAAATAAGCATCAATTTCATTGACCTGGATTCCTGACCTCGACAGAAGAACCTACTTCTCGTTCTCCTTTGCCAGTTTCTATATTCTTTCTTGAATCTCCGTTGGAGATTGATCCCGCTCTTCAGAATCCTTCCTTTGAAATGTGCTTTAGTCAGACTAATTGGATAGAGCTTTTTATGATTATGTTATCTTAGAAGATCTAGTTGCTCAAGAAGAAGTAACTCCGTTCGCGATACCCTTGTGGGAATAACTCCTTTCCCTTTATCCCTCGTATCGTATACTAATAAAGTTGCTCAACTTGACTTCACTAGCCTTAAGTCCGGAATCCCAGGAAGAGAGCACTCGGCGCCAAGATCCGTGGCGCCGAGATCCGTGGCGCCGAGCTCGGCGCCAAGATTCACGGCGACGACCTCGGCGCCAATACTGATGGCGCCGAGATCCCGGCCACGTCAGCGCCCCGTCGCCACCTGGGATTGGTCCTCGGCGCCAACTATTTTGGCGTCGATACGTTGTATCTCGGCGCCAATTATCATGGCGCCGACCTAAGGGTCCATTTTTTGAAATCTTACTGCCAGGGGTCTATTTGTGAGAATCTTTCGACAAAAGGTCCAAAAGAAAAAAAAAACAAAAAGACGGATGCCTGGTTTTTGTTTGTACGTACTACTATAGGTTTCGACCGGCAGAACGCGTGTTTCGTTCGACAGATGATGAACTGGCCTGGGGACGAATAAATTTGCGGCTAGGATCCGATCTGCATCTTAGCTTCGATTCCATTATTATTCGGGGTTAGTCTCGAATACACTCCCACTCTGTTCGCTTGAACTTACCAACCAGCATCAACCAGTCATTCAGCAGTATTTTTTTTTTCACAACAATCAGCAAGCCAGCCGTACAATCTAGCCAGCCAAACAGAGCCACCTGTCTTATCGCGTGCGCTTTGTCGAAACAGCGAGCGGTCGTAGATTTGCAGGGGAGCATAGAAAAATTCCACATTCGGTAGCGACCGTGGAGTTTATCTCACGCGTCCATTTACATTGGGATTCGGTTATATCCCACTTTACATGTAAAAAGTGCCAGCAGTCCAATACTTTATCACAGTGTACTTCACTCGTCATACTAACATCAGATAAACTCCACGGCCGGTACCGGATTTGGTGATACATGACGGGACGATCATCGACCATGCATGAGCGTATGTGATTCTGGTTGCATTCCTTTCGAAGCTAAGCAGCCTGCAGCAGCTTCTGCAATGGCCCTTCAGCTCTAGCTTATCAGCTAGGTTAATTATAGAATATTTTTTCTCTCATATCAAATTAACTCTATAAATCAGTCGTAACCGCAATATATCCAGTCTCCTTTGATGTGCGTGGTACTAGATTTGATGGGTTCTCCTTAGCATCGTGTTGGAAAGTAGAACTAGAGTTAGCATTAGCAAAAGCATGGAATGTTCATTCAAGGAAAGGAAGCTATTTATTTTGGCTCTATTCGCTTGAATTTACCAACCAGCACCAGTCAACCATTCAATAATATTTTCTCTCACAATAATCAGACAGCCAGCCGAATAGAGCCTTCATTGAGCGATTGTTTGGAACGAGGAATGACAAAGACGCTCTGTTTAGATGTACTTTCAAATTTCAAAATCCTCGTTACATCGAAGATTTAGAAACATGTATGGAGCATTAAATATAGGTGAATGTTTTGCATGTTTGCATAGTTAGTTCAAAACCCACGAGACGAATCTTTTAAGCCTACTTAGACCATGATTGGACACTTATTTTAAAAGTTAACACGTGTTCTACGGTACCTCTTTTTCTCCAAAAATTTTGGCATCTAAACAGCCACAAAAATAGAGACAAATAGTATGTACATTCTAGAGAAGAAAATAGTGGAATGAAAAAGCATAGAATATAACAAGAAATCAAAACGAAGGAAAAATAGCTCAAGGAAAGCACTTAGCGCTTGTCGGAGCAAGCAAACTAGTACGCCCACTGGTACAACAACTCCAACACTTTAGCGTGTTGGAGAGATGAAACCCGAAAAAATATTTAGGGGAAGGGTGAGAGGGGCTGGACTTAATACAAAGTTAGACTAACTTAACTTAATGTCGTTAGAAATTAGTGCCCACAACGATAATCTGTCCACTAATCTCCACGTGTGGAAGCGTCGATTGAATCTACCAAGACGAACATGCAAGATCACAGACGACAACAGAGACACGATATTTGTTAACGAGGTTCAGCCGAAGCCTAATCCCCGGGGCATGACTACGGGCGCTCCTCCCCAATACTAGCAACACCGGTCGCTCCAAGGTCCTGGCGATGTGCCGCCGCCCTCCCTTGAACCTATCTCTATGTCGTCATGGTTACAACAGCAGCTCTCCTCTCATATTTACGAGGAGACCGGATTACAGAGTCCTACTCTAACTCTACCCTATACTGCAAATACAACTCAGAGTCCTAACGTAACCAAACCCGTACATAATATTCGACATATATTCTAACAAACTCCACCTTGGCGAATATTCTGCCACATTAAAGCCATCCATGTGCGAACCTTCATGTACATCTGACTTGAGTTGTTGCCTTCACAGCTCCACAAGAGTTGTCCGACGAGTCACATCACAGACCCACCGCAAACAAGAGCCTCAGCTATCCGTGCAATTTCATGCTTCATGACTCCACTTGCAGCTATGCACACTTCTCTTTATCCCACAATCTCCTTCAAGTAATAATTAGATTTCACTCCAGCTCTTACACATGCCTGACTCTCCGATCCGAAGCACATCTGCTCCATGCTAGGCACCACATGAGCTAACTGAATCCAATACCATACTCCAACCGATTGTATGCGTGACACCGAGAACTTCACAACCACTATCCGAGTCATCTATGAAAACTTTCCTATTAGCTTGCTCTTCTGTTTCCGCTGCAATACTACGCCAAATGTTTTACACCGTAGCTTCCTGCAGCCTAACCAATCAGATTACTCTAGTTACAAGTATAGAAACTCATCGTCCATACTTCCTTCCAATTCAACCCTTGAAACTTCTTCACGTCATTCAATCCACACTTCAAAACTCTGCAGGTGCAACTTGAATCGATCCACGCCCTTGCAGATTTAGAAGCACGCAAACTTCTCCAATGCACACCTGCATCGAGCTCGCGCCATGTGTCGCTACGCCACAGAGATCGAGAAACCCATCAGCCATCACGATCCAATGTCGTCGCCGCTGATCACATCGTCATCTCTGCCTCACGGTATGACTAGCCTGTCGCCGCCAGACTCTCCGCCATGCACCACGGTATGTTCGCTTTCCAAGCAAACTGTCTGTCAGCCATCCAGAACTGCTTGCATTGTGCCCCGGGAGCTATCCGGCCCTGATCCATCAATCACAGATAGATCACCCAACAAGCTGCTCTACGCCTCGACCCTGTCAATCTGCACTGACTCCGTCGCTCCCGAGAACACTTGCCGGAGAAAATACTACTGTCGAACTCCCATCAGTCGCCTTGTGCACCACGACCAAACACCATCGACAATCGCCGCTCGCCGCCAACGAGCACAGCAACACCGGCCCTGAGGTCTGGTCAGCCAAACGCTACCTCTCCTCCGTCGCCTGTTGTAATTTTCCACCAGCATCCACAATATCATGTCGCACACTGTAGCCTCGCTTTATGCATAGCCCCTGCCACAATTCCCGCAACATACCCTGTTGTGTTGTACGCTGATCTGATCGACATGTTGCCGATCACCAGACTATCAACTATCACCGTAGAGTGTAGACTATCTGCCCTGGGTCCATCGCAGGACCCACCTGTTGTCATTGAAAAATCTCTACACAAATCCAACTATTTCCCGTTGCTCTCTTTTGCTGGTTAACCAAACTGATAAGACAAAATAAACGAATCACGGCCAAACATCCATGCACGTAATCAAAGCACAAAAAAAGGATACGTGCGTGGAGCTCCATGTTACCCTGCAATACGCTTTTGCATCACATGTACCACGGACGACTCTTCTTCATGTGCCACACCAAACATGCATATATTTGTAGCCATACGTTTAATGCATCATGGGTCATGACCCTGAAACTCCAACACGTGAGCAACTTCATCTTAGCTAGTTCATGTGTCTGTCTCCGACTTAGTGTCCAACTCAAACACGAGTCAACGACTGGACTCTCGGATCCCGAGCAGCTTCCTCATACATGGTAATCGAGATGTACTTCCACCGCTTACAGCCTGTGTTCGGCCTTGCCCCTTGCACCCAACACCATTGCATCTACAACTCTGTGTGCCATAAGCTTAGCCGCCGCTCCTGCTTCCAGCGAACAAATCACGAATACCATACGATGCAGCTGCTCCGTAGCTGACTTCTTCGTCGCCTTCCTTTCCTTGACAACAGCATTTAGGCTAGCAATCCTAGCCGCCGTCGACACTACTGCCGACCCAGTCACCCAGCCGTGACCCGTACGCGTGCGATCAACGCACGTCGGCCATAGCCATATATGCTCCACCTTGCGCCGTATCCGCTTCGTATCATCCATACACTGCAACGACACATTGTAGATGCATAATCCTCGAACCTCTAGATGATCTTCCGCACCGCCTCAAGATCCAATCCACCATAGCTTTGATACCAATTGTTAGAAATTAGCACCCACAACGATAATCTGTCCACTAATCTCCACGCGTGGAAGCGTCGATTGAATCTGCCAAGACGAACATGCAAGATCACAGACGACAACAGAGACACGATATTTGTTAACGAGGTTCAGCCGAAGCCTAATCCCCGGGGCATGACTACGGGCGCTCCTCCCCAATACCAGCAACACCGGTCGCTCCAGGGCCCCGGCGACGTGCTGCCGCCCTCCCGTGAACCTGTCGCTCTGTCGTCATGGTTACAACAGCAGCTCTCCTCTCATATTTATGAGGAGACCGGGTTACAGAGTCCTACTCCAACTCTACCCTATACTGTAAATACAACTCAGAGTCCTAGCGTAACTAAACTCGTACATAATATTCGACACATATTCTAACAAACGTGAGCCTAAGTTGAGCACAAATCGCGACTATTATCTTCTTTAACCTCTAGATCACTGTTTTCAGACCCTCATACTCTTCAAAAATAACTTTCAGATCGTGTTTCAGCCCCTTCTATCCCTTCAAAAATACTGCAAGTTTTATAGAAACTTCATAGAGATTGCATAAATTCACCGACGGTAGAGGGTTAGAGCCCCTCTGTTGGCTTCATCCATGATCCATCACTTGTTAGACAATTCTAGATTCACCTCAGGTTTCCACCTAAAAATCGAAAACCAGAGATTGGTGTACATTTTTCCTTTCCCAAGAAAACCTGAAGAAGCTATAGTATTCCCATAAAAAGGAAAGATTACTTTCCTTTGTTCCAAAGGCTCCGGCTGCTCGTTTCTTTGGAAAGAAACACTGATTTTGATTGATATTGATTTGTTGTGAGAGAAAAACACTATTCTACGATTCATAAAATCTGGACAGGCGAACTCTTTCCTTTCCTGTATTTTGGTTTCCTTTGATTGTCCTATGAAAATCATCCGAACAGCCCCCTCAGTTCAGATCGCCTCTGCCGACTGCCTATTCCCAACCCAAACTCGCTATACCAACGCGACCTGCACCTGTACGGCCAGCTGCATCGTCGTACATTTCCCTTCCGAGTTCCGAACTAAACTCCACAACAACCTTTATCAGAAAAAAAAACACAATGAGCAAACGCCACGGACCGGCCCATCCGCGCTCGCGGGTGGCCTCTATAGGCCGAAAGCCCAGAAAGAGATAGAACCCGTGTCGAAGCGTGCTGCGCTACAGCCTGCCAACAGTACCTCCATCCCTCGTAGTCCTAGCCGTTCGAAGTGAACCTAGAACACGAATTTCCCAGGTATATATAGCAACATATAATCATGGACCCTGCTACAGCACGCGCGCGCAGTATTTGCTGCCTCCGCCTGCACACCTCCTCCCGCACGGTCGTCTTTCTCCTTCAGCTCTTCCACCCCATGCGGCTGCCACACCCCACCTGGCTCGAGCTCCTAGCCATGGCGAGACCACCCACGGCTCCGGTAAGTGGCCTCCACTACTTAAAAAAAATCTTTTAGGAGACGTTTACATTTTATTTTCCGCGGCGGGCAGGATGGATAATCGCCTCGGTTAATGGCCTGGATTAAGCCGAAGCGGTTGATTTTTCATTAACCGAGGCGGTTACGGTAACCGCCTCGAAAAATAGATTAATCGAGGACGGTTATTTTATTTACGGAGACGGTCACGAAATAACCGCCTCGGAAAATAGATTAACCAAAGCGGTCAAAAACCAACCGCCTCGATTAATCGTGGTCGAGCCCACTAGTAGTGAAAAAAGCCCAAACCGGCCCAATAACACTCACTAACTATATATACCATGACTTAGGGTTTCGTTGCTCCTTACCTCTCTCTCTTTCTCTCAGCTGCACAGTAGCGCGCGGCCTCTCTCTCTCTCTCTCTCTCTTCCCCGCCACCTCCCTCTCTCCTCTCCATCTCCCCCGCCACCTCCTCCCTCTCTCCTCCCCACCTCCACGCGGCGCGGGCCAGCGGTGGCGCTTGCCAGCAGGCGGCTGCGCGGGCCAGCGGCGGCGGCGCGACGAGCAGGCAGCCGTGTGGGCCAGCGGCGGCGGCGGCAACGCGCGAGCAGGCAGCCGCACGGGCCACCAGCGGCGGCGGCGCGTGCGAGCAGGCAGCCCGGCTAGCGGCGGCTGCGCGGGGGCCATGTGCTGACGGCGCGCGGCGGTCCAGCTGACGACGCGGCGGCCCGGCTAGCGGCGGCGCGCTGGAGTCTAGCCGAGCGGTGGCGCGAGCGGCCGGCGGGCCAGGGCGGCACGGCGCTCTGGCCCCGCGGCGGCGCGAGCAGCCGGCGAGCCGACGCAGCGGATGTCGATTGCTCTCTCTCCTCCATTCCTCTCTCTCTAAGCCCGGATCTGGCGGCTCCGGTGAGGGGGAGGCTGGATCCGGCGGCCGGGAGGCCGGATCCGGTGGCGGGGAGGCCGGATCTGGTCGCCGGCGATGCGGTTGCGGCGGCAGGCGGATCCCACGAGCAGCTACGGTGGATGGGCTCAGCGGGCCCGTGTGGATGGGCTCGCTGGGTTGCCCATGGATTTTTTTCTTTTTTTATTTGATTTACCGTAGCGGGCGTTCCAACCGCCACGCGAAAAATAACGATTAACCGTGACCTTCACTTCAAGGCGGTTGTGATAACCGCCTCGGTAAATCATTTTTGACCGCCACGCAAAAGATTTATGTAGTAGTGCCCGCCTCCCCCGCCTCCAACCGCCCTGGCAACCCCCACCCCGCTGCCGGCGGTTGGGTCTCGCCGCTGGCGGCGACCTCCTTTTTACCCTTCCCCCCTCCCCCCACCCCCTCCCGCACGGCTATGGCGACCTCCGGCGACCTCCGACCAACTCCGGCGAGCCTCCCCCGCCCTAGACCTGGCCCGGCCGCCGCCCCCGCCGCCAGGGCCCCTAATCCGCCCGCCAACCATCCCCACCGCCTGTCTTCCCTACCTCCCCCCCGGCCGGCCCCTTCTAAGGCCTCCGGAGTTGGGGAAGAAGGGGTGGGGGCTCGCCGGAACCCTAGCGGTGCGGGCGGGGGCTCGGTCGAGCGTGGCAAGTGGGCTCAGGGGTGCCTTCGTCTCCGGCGGCGGCGAGGTCGGGCGCTTCTTCTCCGGCGACGGGCACGGGCATGACGGCGGTGAGGTCAGGCATGGGCGCAGTGGAGAAAGAGGAACGTGGCGCGGGGCAGCCTCCTTCTCAGTGAATCGGACGGCGCGAGGAAGGCGGAGCGTGATCGACTGCGTGACGGGGTGCACGCGCCGAGAGCCCAGAGCGCGCACGCTCTTAATCTAGCATTTAGGTATAATCATATATAAGCGTACATGTACATGTACGGCATGTATATTGGGGAGAGCTGCTGCGACTACCTTTTCACTCGCGAAGTCGTGTTCTAGAAAAAAAAAAGCTACCTTTTCACTCGTGAAGTCGTGTTCTAGAAAAAAAAAAACCTACCTTTTCACTCGTGCACATTCGGATGGAACATGGTCAGCTTTGAGAGCACTGAGTTGCTTGGGCGGAATACAGTACATTCTTTGCATTTCTCTAGCTTTGCTACTTGTAATATACCATGCAGAGAATGCATTCATTACGTTCACTTACGTGCACATTATATTAGCAAAGTTTGCACAGAGGGCGTCGTACGTACGCACTGCATTAAGGATACGGTACAGGCGGAAACGAATTCAGAACATGTATACTGAACAGATAAAAATATTTATTCATACACACCCGATCAAGTACAAAACGATTAAACCAGACAGAGACAGATCGAAATCAATGCAAGCAACGGAAAAGCCAAAGCTGATCAAACAAGAGCTACGTGCGTGGCCATCGCAGACCCGCTAGGCATGCATCTAGTACGAAGTATCCAAACCAAATAAACCTGAGAATTCAAACGATCCACAGCGACGACGACTGCATGCATGATATGCTTTAGAGGCACTTGAAGCCGGTGGGCACGGTCTTGCCGCAGTAGTTGAGGATGAGGCTGAGATCGATGGGCAGGTTGAGGTTGATGCCGAGGATGTTGCCCTTGATGGCGGTGCAGAGGCAGACGGCGGCCTCAAGGTCCACCAGCCCCTGCAGCAGCGGGCAGCATGGCTCCGCCGGCGGCACGCCCACCTTGGCCTTGATCAGGCCGAGCACGTTGGCGCACACGCCTAGCTTCAGCGCGTCGCGGGGGCACTTGCCGGACGCCGCGGGGGTCGGCGTCGGCGTCGCCGGGGTGGGCGGGGTCGGCGTGGGGCAGTTGCCGCCGCAGGCGCTGGCCATGGCGAACACCACCAGGTTCACGGCCAGGAACAGCGCGACCGAGGCCTGCTTGCCTGCCATTGTTACACACACAGTAACAGTTGCTCGATCACAAGCACGAATTAGCAGAGTGATTAGGCTAGCTGCTGTGCCTTAATTAACAACTCGACTGCTAAGCGCCTGATGTGATGGTTCATGGATGCTGCTCGGTGCGCCATTTATAGGAGCAAGCATGGGCGCAACGTTCACTAAATTATTCGCGCGTTAAACTTCCCGTGACCATGGATATGCATCAATGCATGTGACGGTGATTATTATTTGTGATATGGGTGATCTGGATTTGTTTCAGATGTATATAAATTAGCTGGACAGTGCTAGCGATCAAGATTGCTGCATTGGTTGATGCATGTTGACGTTTGTTCTCGCTCGATGGTGGATAGTAGTTTAGTTTATTAACTTGGCATATGGGTTGGCTGGTTTGTACCTTGTAACATGCGATGCCATGGAAATGGGCTTAAAATTCTTGTGTTAATCTGATGACGGCAGAGCTATGAGACGAAGAGCGCCAACCGGTGACATCAAAACAACCCTGTGATCGTTTTTATTTTTGACATGTAAGGGCACGGCAGGGGCACGGTTGTTCGCTTGAAAAGAAAAACGAACATTGAAGGGATGCTGAGGCTTTAATAGTTCAAATTGATCGAGGTGGTAAGAAAAAAGGTCAATTTTGGCAAGAGGCAGCTTGAAGATTTTTGAGATTTTTGCACAAAAGGAACTACACTTTTTCTATATATTTTCAGGTGCTTGAAATTTCAGATAATTTCAGGAAACACTCTTATACCACCAATTAATACAAATAAATTATTATTTTTATGATTTTTTATTTATCTTTGTTCATGACATAATAAAAAATTTGTCCTTGTGTTCCTATAGAATAATTGTATGTTATCAATTATCTTTGTGCCAAGACAAATTAAATTTTGTCAGATTTATAGTTTTGTCTAACAAGTTTTTTAATTACCAGTAACTAAAATTGCAAATTGTGGTTATAGTAATTGCAAAAAATGAAATTTGCAATTTTAGTATAAAATATATACAATAACTATCAGCTGAAAGAAAACTAAATTTTAGCAAATCACAAAAAATTAACACCTATCTTTTCATGTTGTTCAACTAGGCTTCCGGTGGAGCAATATTGTGTTACATTGTTGTCAAATTAGTGTGTCCATTTTTACTCATTTTGCCTCATATATTCGTGCATACACATAATCACTAAAACTTATACCGTTGATTTTAACTCTATAACTATAGTGGATATTTGTAGCCTAGCCTGGGAGAAGCAGGACAACGCTTGCAAGGCTCGATCGAAGAGTTTACTAAATAAATGGAGCTAAATCAATAAGTATCAGAGCTACTACAATTGCTTTAGCGGGAGCTGCTGTCGGGACATGCAAATTATTATTTTTAGCGGGAATCATGGCCAATTTTCTGAGTTAAAGGATCGTCAACTCTCGTTCATGCAAAAGGGCCCCTCAAACTGATTTTCGCACCGCCAATAACCACTGCCGCCACGTGTGAGCTCACATGGTAAGCCTTCCTTGGAATCCCTTCCTCCCTCCCTCCCTGCCTCCAGTCTTGCCATGTCGCATGGTGCTACTCTTGCCCTCTCGTACCAACTCAAAGCGGGTGCATGATGCTTAGCATCCCTAGGCGCCACACCAAGCACCCGAACCCTAGGACGGATAGCTGTCGTAAGAGAGACGGACGTCGGTACCAATTCCTAGGTGTTGACGGCCGTTAAACTCTAAATATAACCACCAACTATTGCATAACAAGGCATAGTTATAAGGTTTAAGACTAACGAGTTCCACGAGTTTTATTTTTTCTCAATGTTTGCAGGTATATTTAATTTTCCATCAATAAAAGTATCTCAAATAAGGAATTGGACTACAACATTGTGACGGGCTCGTTGAGACGATCGAAACGGACCTATCATTTGCTATATTTGGAGTTCGGACTCAAAATCTGCGACCCAACATACACCATTGGACTGCGGGAGACCGAAGAAGACACATCAGCAAAACGGAGCCTGTTTGAGCCTAGGGCAGCGCCGGCCGGTCCTAGGGTGGGGCCGGGCGTCCCTCCATTGCGCCGCCTCGCCTCCGGCTTCTGGAAACTTCCTCCCACGCTTCCTTGGCACCTAAGCAAAGTATCCCGACGTCGATCTAAGGTCGGTGTGATCCGACGGTGCATGTAACATGAGACGCAGATCGATGACGTGACGGTTCCTTGTCCCCCTACTCCACCTCGGCCTATATAAGGACGCCCCAGGCCCCCTCCTGGAGGCATTCTACATCCCGGAGCCTCATATTCTCTACATAAATTAGGGCTAGTAGGGTCCCTCTAGTTGATCTCGTTCTAGTTCATCTACTTCTAGTTTTAGATCTAGTTCTAGTTCTTCTAGTTGTAAAGAGGGAGAGAGAAGAGGGAGAGAGCGGAGGAGGAGCCGGGTCTGTCGGATCTTCCTCAACATTGTACTTTTGCAGTATCTGGTTCGTCTTTTAACAATCTCCAGGTTCTTCAATTTATAATTTTGGAGTTCTTTATTTACTTTCAGTATTTACTTTTAAGTTATTTATTAGTTTCCCGCTTGCATCAAGTGCTCCAGTCTTTGCAACGCTAGAGTAGTAATTAATAGATTAGACTTAGTGTTTAGTCTTGCGATTACCTGGAATTGCACCTAGCCCTACGTATAGTTGTGGTAGCCCCAGGTGGTGACAGCCCTGACGGCCGACGTATTCCACCACCTTCGGGTTAGAGTTTGTAGGACCGTAGTCGGAACTTCCTAGTCCCCTTCTCATCTCAGTGTGAGGCTAGCGTTTTGATGTCCCAAAATAAGTACACTTATAGTATCCTTGATTCTTAGATCATCTAGAGAACTTAGGAAATCTTTCTCTCTCCCCACAAAAACTTATATATTTATCCTTGGGCGATCTTGGGACCTAATTAGCACACTTCGCGTTCCCCGTGGAAATCGATACCCTGGAATACTCTTGGGTGAAAGCTACAGCGGTATCCGTGCGCTTGCGGATTAATCTGTTTGCGTTAGGAAACGTCAACAAGCTTTCTGGCGCCGTTGCCGGGGAACGGTAGCCGTGCTAGTTAAAAACCAAAGTTCGTCCTTTTTGTTTTACCACAATTTTTATCTTACCACCATGGATTCAACTCCTATATATAAACTTTCCGCTCCAAAGGGCGAGTTGTTGGAGCCTCCACCATCATCACATTCTATACTCACGGATGGCTATGAGCTTCGCCCTGCTTTCATAGCCATGGTTCGGGAGCAAACTTTCTCTGAAGAAGATGGCGAAAATCCGTACATCCACCTACGGGAATTCGAGCAACTGTGTTCGTGCTTGAACATTCCAGGCATGACACATGAGACTTTAAAATGGAAAATATTTCCGTTCTCTCTTTCTGAGAGGGCAAAACAATGGTATGCTCGTACCGTTAGAAGTGTAGATAGAAACTGGGATGAACTTCGAGACAAATTTTGTCTTGCTTTCTTCCCTATTTCTAGGATTATCACTCTTCGTTTAGAAATTCTTTTTTTTCAACAAAAAGAGAAAGAAACTTTAGGAACAGCCTGGGCACGATTTTCAACTTTGATCACTTCTGGCCCAGATTTGTCTATGCCTGACCATGTTCTTTTACAACACTTCCATTATGGCCTTAGCAAAGAGGCTGCCCTTTTTCTCGATATCTCTTCTAGAGGATCATTCTCTCATAAGACCATTAGTGAAGGAAAATCTATCCTTGATAAAATCCTTGAAAACACCACCTACACTGGCATCTATGATGAATTCCCTGAAGAAGAAATCGAGCCAAGCCCCGAACCAAAAGAGGAGGAACACGCAGCCGAATTAGAAACTCCAATTGATTCATCTCATGATTTGGTTGTTGAAAAACCTCCTAACAAGGGAACACTAAACAAACTAGAGGATGATGAACCAAAATTCGAGGAAGGTATATTCGAAGATTATGAGAATACCTCGAATTTTCCTGTCCAAACAAGACCTCTGGCACAGATCACACCACTTGACCAAGATGAAGAATCAGTCCACATAGAACACATCAAAAGCCTATCTTCAGTCTTGAGTTATGAATGGCTGAGAGAAGCCGAGTTATCTCCTGAGGTAGCTCGAATCACCTCTCCTTCAACCATTCTTCTGTGCCAAATTCAAAGGTCCACTAGGAACATCCATTATAATTCATCCGTCGGGATAAACTTCATTTCAAAGGCATTAGCCGATATTGTTTTTCCCGATGCTTCCTTAAGACCATTAAGAAAACTTCTTCAAAGTCCATCAGAATTCATTCTTGAAAGCCTGGGGGTTTTAAGGATTGTTCCTATCACTATCAAGAACTCTGGGATAAATTTAGATTTTCATATCTTCGACATCTCAGAGATTCCTCTCTTGATTGGCATTCCAATCATGAGGCTGCTACAGGAAAAACCCCTATGAGGTCAATTAGACTTCAAGGTTGGGAATTCCACTATTGACATTCCTCTTGCCCGATCCATTAACACATTTGTGGCACCCAAACCTGAACACATTTGAGGAAGTTATGATGGCAACACTAGAAGAATTGGCTCAACCTACCTTCGATGATGAACACTTTGTTTAAGAAGAGGAAGAGTTAGCAGAGCCCATTGAGCTCGACAAAAATGAGGAACCACCACCTCCTTCGATCGAGCTCAAACCCTTCCCACTTGGCCTGAAATATGTTTTTCTCCATAACAATCGGAACACCCCTGTGATCATTAGTGATAAACTATCCAATGATGAAACCCAACAGCTTGTCACCATCTTAGAGAAACATAGGTCTGCCATAGGCTACTCACTTGAAGACCTCAAGGGCATTAGCCCTGCTCTCTGCACAGATCGCATCCCTATCAAGCAAGATTGCACACCTTCAAGGGAGCCACAACGAAGACTTAACAACGCTATGCGAGAGGTTGTTAAGAACGAGGTCCTCAAACTCTTGCATGCTGGGATTATTTATCCCGTGCCATATAGCGAGTGGGTTAGCCCGATCCAAGTAGTGCCAAAGAAGGGAGGCATGACAGTTATTAGGAATGAGAAAAATGAACTCATCCCTCAATGAACCGTCACTGGGTGGTGGATGTGCATTGATTACCGGAATCTAAACATGGCCACTAAGAAGGATCACTTTTCGCTACCGTTCATAGACGAGATGTTAGAACGGCTCGCGAACCATTTCTTCTTTTGCTTCCTTGATGGATATTCCGGGTATCATCAAATCCCGATCCACCCCGATGACCAAAGTAAGACTACTTTCACATGCCCGTATAGAACTTACGCTTACCGACGAATGTCGTTTGGGTTATGCAATGCTACAGCTACTTTCCAACGGTGCATGATGTCTATTTTCTCTGACATGATCGAGAAAATCATGGAGGTATTCATGGATGACTTTACCGTCTATGGAAAAACCTTCGCTGATTGTTTGGAGAATTTAGATAGAGTCTTACAGCGGTGCGAAGAAAAACACTTAGTCCTGAACTGGGAGAAATGGCATTTTTATGGTTCGGGAAGGAATTGTGTTAGGACACAAGGTGTCCGAATGAGAGATAGAGGTGGATAGAGCAAAGATTGAAGTTATTGAACAACTTCCACCTCCCAGTAATGTGAAAGGGATCCGTAGCTTCCTAGGACACGCAGGGTTCTATAGGCGCTTTATTAAAGACTTTTCTCAAATTGCTAGACCCTTGACTAGTCTCTTAGCGAAGGATGCCCCTTTCGTCTTCAATGATGAGTGCCATGCAGCCTTTGAAACCCTCAAAAAGGCACTCATCACAGCTCCATTATTCAACCACCTGATTGGAACCTTCCATTTGAGATCATGTGTGATGCTAGTGACTTTGCGGTTGGAGCCGTTTTAGGCCAAACCAAGGATAAGAGGCATTATGCTATATCCTATACTAGCAAAACCTTGTCTGAACCTCAGCTCAACTATGCTGCCACTGAAAAAGAGCTTTTGGCTGTTGTTTTTGTGATAGACAAGTTTAGATCCTACTTAGTGGGAGCAAAGGTAATCATTTACACAGATCATGCTCCTCTTAAATGCCTCCTCACTAAGAGAGATGTTAAGCCTCGGCTAATTCGATGGATTCTTCTACTCCAAGAGTTTGACATAGAAATAAGAGATAAGAAAGGAGTTGAGAACTTGGTAGCCGACCACTTGTCTAGGATTCAGTACAAAGGAGCACATGAGTTACCCATCAATGACTACCTAAGGGACGAAACCCTTCTCAAGATAACACACTCCGATCCATGGTATGCAAACATCGTGAACTTTACGGTGGCAGGCTATGTCCCACCTAGTGAAGACAAAAGAAAGTTGATCCATGAGAGTCGTTTTCACCTGTGGGACGAGCCATACCTTTATCGAGTTTGCTCTGATGGATTGTTGAGAAGATGTGTCCCAATGGCCGAGGCTGTTAAGATTATGGAGAGATGTCACGCCTTGCCATATGGAGGACATTATGGAGCGTTTTGGACACATGCCAAGATTTGGCAAAGTGGATTTTTTTGGCCAACGATGTATACAGATATAAAGGAGTTTGTTAGAAGATGCCACCGATGTCAAAAACAAGGGAATATAAATTCGCGAGATGCGATGCCTCTCATGAATAATCTCCAAGTACAACTCTTTGATGTTTAGGGGATTGATTTCATGGGGCCATTCTCTAAGTTTGGAAATTGCGAGTATATCTTGGTAGCCGTTGATTACGTATCCAAATGGGTAGAAGCACTGCCATGTCGAGCTGCTGATTCCAAACATGCCAAGAGAATGTTCCATGAAGTCATATTTCCTCGCTTTGGTGTACCTCGGATGGTCATAAGCGATGGAGGGTTTCACTTCATTGATAAGGTCTTCCAGAGGTACCTAGCTGAACATGGAGTTCATCACAACATCGCAACACCGTACCATCTTCAGACCAGTGGTCAAGCAGAAACATCCAACAAACAAATCAAAAATATTCTGCAAAAGACCGTAGATGAGATGGGTAGGGGATGGAAGGATAAACTCCCTGATGCACTTTGGGCATACCGAACTGCATACAAGACATCGATTGGCATGTCACCTTACCAACTTGTATATGGAAAAACATGTCATTTGCCTGTTGAGTTAGAGTTCAGGGCTCATTGGGCAATCAAGAAGTGGAACATGGATCTTCATCTGGCTGGCAAGAATCATCAAATGCAACTATCTAAGCTTGAAGAATGGAGAGAAAAGGCTTATCACAACTCCAAGATTTACAAGGAAAGAACAAAAAGATGGCATGATAAGAGGATCAAACACAAGGAGTTCAAGCCTGCAGACAAAGTTCTATTGTTCAATTTAAGAGTAAAGCTCTTCGGACATGGTAAGCTGTGAAGTAAGTGGGATGGACCTTACGAGGTCGTAGACACTTCAACCCATGGAGCCATCACCATCCGAGATGATACAGGTAACATTTTTAAGGTAAATGGCCAACGGTTGAAAGTTTATCTTGAACCACAAATCAACTTGGGTGAGGAAGTAGATGTGATTGAGTTCATAGAATTCTCACATTAAAACTCACTCAACCTTTCTCATAAAATTGGAACCCTTCCTTAGTTTAGAGTTTTAGAATTTAGATTTTATCTTCATTAGTTAGTTGAATAAATGTTGACTCTCTGGTGCTTCTCACCAGAAGAGTTCCTTTGCTTTCACTGTTTTTTGTCTATGAATAAAAGCCAGGTATAGTTTTGGAGAAGTGTGGGGGCATGCAACACTCCCATGGTGAAGAAGGCGCTGAAGTACATATCATGAACGATAAAAGGGACTGCACACAACTTCTATCATTTGTTCATATGTTTACCTTCTGCTTGCATTTCTTGCACTTGTTTAAAACTACAAATTAAAAATTCCACACTTAGATTTAAAATTTGAAAGAGAATAGGAATATAGCTTTTAAGATTGGCATGCGTAATGATTACTCCTTACATACACTTGCTGCTTGTGGGAAAAATATCACATAGGGCAATCATATTGACTAAGTTGTTGTGGAGTGTGATATAGTTCTGACTTAGAAATCCTACCGATTCTAGTCAAGGTGCTTGGAGAATTTTCTTTTGATAAAAATTATAAAAACCATAGTATCACATACTCCTCCATGGCGAGAAATTCCTACCAGAGCCATACTTACATGATAGAAACCTTCCACATGCTGCTTACTTTGTGTTGAGTTTTGTCAAGTCTTGTTGACCTCTTGTCGAGAGATTTATCATACTCCCAAGATCAAGATCACGTACACCCACATCCATATGCTGCTGGAAGTACACAAAAACATGCTTTTTCATCCATCTCAAAATGTTCTACTCCTAAGCTGTAACACCCGAATTTACGAAGAAATCCGAACGAGAGCATATGTGGACCCAGGAAGTCCAAAACCACATATACCACAAATTGAACATCATTATGCACGAACAACAAGTAATAACTTATTACATCACGGGAATTCACATCATTGCCAACGGCATTGTCTTATTACAGCGGATACGTAGAAAGGTAAAAGCTCCCACCCACGGGGACACCAACTGGGGGCACGCCGTCTCCATCAGTCCTGGATATCCTCTGGAAAGTCATCAAAGTCTTCATCATCTGGTACCCATCTGGGATTTTTGTGTAGGTGACAACCACAAGTGTTAGCTCACCCAGCTCAGCAAGTATACTTATGGGGGATGCAAGGCTCAAAAGGTTGATACAGGTTACAGCAGTTGCTTTTAGTTGGTCAAGTTTTACTTAGAGTCTACTTTTACTGGTTCAATGAATTACCCAGATCCCAAGTAAATCATGTTTATTCTTGAACATCATCTTAAACAAAACTTCTCAACACTTCCATGGGTATCAACTGATACAAAAAGGATTCCAGGCTGCTCGTGTCCGTGAGCACGGCTGATATATCAGATTGGAAGAATTCTGCAGAATTTGTACAGCTTTAACCCCGAGTCGTAATTCCCATATGCCCGGGATAGCTAGTCCCATAACACTGCCAAGGTGAGTGGGCAGGGAACCACTACGAAGCTTTTCACTAATTACCCTAACAAGTTAGTAGCCGCAAGGTTTCAACAGCAAGGCGAATGGAGGCCCCCTTCAAGAATGGCACACCATGTGACCGCAGCCCAGCACACATCTTGACAGGCTCGGAACCCATTCTAGAACCCAGGTCCCCTCTTGCGCCTTTCGGTAACCACTAACGAGCTAGAGAAAACTAGTTACTTGGCTAAGATCAGAGCCCATTGATTCTCGTGGATGTACGGGTTTCCTGGGAGGTCAACTTTCAATGGAAGTCCTGACGGAGAGCAACAAGAGTACAAAAACTCATACTCCAGTGCCCTTCGAGCTTTGTTGATAAAAACATATTTTTATCCATCATTTCATAATTCTTAAGTCAAGATTCCATAATAGCATTGTTGAGCATAGCAGCTTGTAACTCTAATATGCATAAAACCCCCCTCATAGGTAACAAGATGATTGATTGGTAAAATCTAAACGGGTATATATATGTGGCTAAGGCTTACAAGATTAGACACGTGCACATGTATATATATTATTTAATGATTGCTAGGTAACAAGGAAAAACCATAGGTTATACTTGCCTTCGAAGTTGTCCTGCTCCTGAAACTGCTCAAAGTCTTGATCTTCGAACACGTCGTCCTCTAAACGCGAGATTTCCAATCAACAAGCATACAGACAATCATCACATGCAAGAGATAATATCATAATTAGAACAATACACCATAAACAATAACATAGAATGGAGAAAATAAATAGATAAATAGAATCTACACGTTGCAAGGAACACATGAGCGCGAGAATCACTTAAATCGGACCTAAAATGGAAAAGATATGAAGAAAACCATTTTCAGGGGCCTTTCTATAAATAAAAACATTTTGCTAGGGGCCTACAACTAATACCGAGACCTATACTGCGAGGAAATTAAAAACAGAGGGGGTTTTAGGCTAAAAAGGAGTCCCTGGTCCTTAAATATAAGAACCAGAGAAAACCAGGTGCTAAACTGCAAGAAAACAGGGCCTAAAAATAAATAAAATGAACTGCAGAGGACTGCGGGTTTATTTCTAAGAAGCTCAAGGGCTAGGCTGCAAAACTAGCCGGGGCTGTCGGCCTTCGGCCGGCCGTGTGCCACGTGGCGGGTTGGTATTGGCCGGGTCCACGGCACCGCGTGGACCGTTGTCTGCTCCGGTCCACCATGGACCGGGCACAGGGACTGGCGGGTGCGCGATCGTCGGGGCGGCGGCCGTGCGGTGGCGCGCCATGGGCGGCGCGGCAGTGGTCGCCGGTGAGCGGCGAACAGCGCTGCTCGGCTCGGGTGCGGTCGCGTAGGGCATCGGCACAAAGCGGGAGCGGTGGCGAGCTCGAAGGAGAAAGTCGCGGCGGCTTCCGGCGACTCGGAGCACGGCGGCGCCATGGCCGGAGGCCACGGCTCTCGTGGCTACGGTGATACCGAGCACTAGAACAAAAACCGAGGGTATAGGAAGGATGAGGATTATACCACGTGTCCGACGGAGTGCTCAGCGGCGACCAGGAAGGCTCCGAGGGCTTGGTGACAAGCGGCGGCGCTCTAGAAAAGGAGAAACCTGCCGGTGAGCTCGGAAACAAGGTGAAACATGACCAAAGGGAAGAGTTGGAGTGACCTTCGGGCGCAGAACTGCCCGACGAAGCTCCGACACCACTCACCGACGATGATTGATGGCCCGAACGGAGGAATCGAGCTCGGCGGTAAGCTCACGGCGGCGAGAGGTGGCGAAATGGGAAAGGGGCCTCGGGGGTCCACGGTCTCGCCTTTATAGGCCTGGTGGGGTGCGACGAAGGGGCGCGGCCCTTCGGCTGGCTCCAGTGGGGGTGCGATGTGGCCTTCATGGCCATCAAGGCGGCGGCTCACGGTGGCGAGGAGAAACGGCCGCCGTGCCGTTTCGGTTTGGAGGAAGGAGAAGGGGTGGGAGAGGGTGAGAGGTGGGCCCGAGCAGTCAGCGGGAGAGAGAGGCGAGCGGGCTGCGGCAGCAGCCGCGCGGGTGAGTTGGGCTGTGACAGAACCGCCTTAATCATAGGGTCCATATGCACCGTCATCGTCCCTAAGGACCCACGATCAGTCTGCACGAGTTCCCCTTGACCTAGGTGGCCTGCCGGGCCTCCTAGGAAACCCTGATTTCCCCGAGAATCTCATTGTAAAGACCTTGCAAGTATTACAACAGTTTACACAAATAATTTAAATCAGAGTAGAAGGTGCGGAAGTATTATTTAAATATAGATTACAAATCTAGATTACATTACCCCAAACCAGAGCTTTGTAGTGGAGTAGCTGTATACAACTAGACACCCTGCCCAAGGGTTACATCATATACCTCTTCTACCATACACGATCCGTTAACCGGCATAGTCCCACGCAGAACTGCACACTTAGTTTGCCTGCAACAGGGGGTTAACAAACCCTGAGTACATGGGGTACTCCGCAATACTTACCCGACTAAAGGTGTAAAATTAGACTCAGGAATGCAGGCTGAGGGAAGTCAAGGTAAGGCTTGAGCAAGAGTCAAAGTATTTTGCAGAAAAGCATTTCTATCCTATTTCATTATTTGATCTCAATATTATTTTATTCATATACATAATTCCAATATCAATTCTCGTATATTATGTACTTTTAAATTCATATTCATTCTCAAAAACACCTAGTTCCGAACCACATTCGCTGTAAGGGTGAGGATCATGTCTCCATTAACCGAGGAGCAACGTCGATTCGAATCCAGAAGTACCCAGTTGGGGATCCCTATCCGCACTGCATATGTAGCACTTAAGCTTGCATATGCCAACCCCGCCTACCACGGCTTTTCATACCTCGGAACCGGTCCTGCGCCACCCGAGAGCACAATACTCCTCTCGTCTCCAAGCATGACGGCCACGAGGGTACACGCTACTCTCGCTATCTCTCCACTCCTAGTGCTTGGTTGTCGGTTCCAGCAGTAGAGCTACCGGAGTCAGAGGCTTTCCGTAGTATGTGGCTAGTTGCAAAGTCATGATCACAGCAGGCCGACAACGAATGGTCCCAAAATATTTTTCCGTTGGACACCATGCATTGGGACTCTAACCCAAGTACACTGGAGACCACCCGGTTTTCGCATCTCCTTTTCTGATGGCGAGGATCGTTGGGACTCTAACCCAAACAGATGGTCAACCAAACGGAAAACCCATCCACGTTGATGATAATGGACTGGCCAAGTACACCATCACCAAACGAGGACAATACCAATCCCATAAAATGATTCATTTGTTTCATATCATCACAGTTTTCAAAATAGCATTTTTGCAACTCTACCATTAAGCATGACTAAGCATTTTTCAATACTTTAAATAAATCAGGGTCTCAGGTATATTATGTGGTCAAGGAAAGGTAATGCATCAATGGGTTATCACTCAACTCCTATTTACCTAATGCAGTAGATTAAATCAAGTGATAAATATTTTTAAATAACAAGGGGGCAAATGCACTGGGGCTTACCTGTTTTGCAGGTCTGTCACCCCTTCCAGAACACCAGGGAAATCCACTTGACTTCTCCTAACGATTAAGCCTTTTGTCGGGAATCAATCAAGCAATCCTTCCGAAAACCCGATCACTACACATAGTAATAATGCGATGCTTAACATGATGAAATATATGCTATGAAGCAGGATATGCACAAAATCACGGATCAATAGAAAATAAGCTTGACTAGAAAGTTAAGTGCAACTTTCCTTCATGATAAAGTTGCAAGCCAACGACACTAATTACTATCAAGTATTAACTACTTGGTTTATTGACCACCATAGCAGTTGTTGAACGCTGAACTAGTTCTCCTATAACAATGGCCAGAACTCTCTTAAGTGACTCATAAAATCTTATTATCATATGTGTATAACCTAAACTACTAATATTCTTAATCAACAAATGATCTACTGACTTGAAGTTAATTAAAACATCTTAATTGACATGATTAGCATAGGCTTTAACAAGTTAACAAGATACCAAAGATCAGCACATGATATTGACCCAAGGTTAACACACAATCCCAGATCACAAAATCTCTAAATTGATTAAAGTTTCTATTTATTTTATTAATCGATTAATAGAGTATTAAATAGCAATTAAGTAAACTATTTCTATTTGAGCTCAAACTTTTCTTAAAGATATATTTTGACCCCAAACAGCACCAAAATAATTTTCATGATTTTTGGATCAACAGAAAATTAATTCAAATTCACCAAAGTTACTTTTATGAATTAAAATGCTGATTTTTAGCTTCTGTAGAAAATGTCCAAAACACATATTTAATATTTTTATTAAATACTACCTATCACAGAGAGCATCCTCAATTATTTTCATCATTTTTGACCCAACAGATTAATTCATACACAAATAACCAATTGCACTACTATTCCTTAAATCAGTAAATCAAAAGCCAGATTAATTCCCGAGGAAAATGAGAAATCCCCCTTTTTGGCCCGAACCGGCCCAAACAGGATCAGGCTTGCACTCTCTCTCTCACTCTCCCATCGGCCTCTCCGCGCCACTAGGCCGGCCCAGCACGGCCGAGAGCGACCCAACTGGCCTTCTTCCCCCTCTCCTGCTTCTTTCCCAAGTTGCCGACCGGCATAGCCGGCATCGAGCGCTCCCGCCCACTTGGGCTCGCCGGCGACGACTCACCGACGAGGGTAAAGGAAAGTCCCTGGCACTTAACACTCCCGCCAGCCTATTTGGACGACTAGGACCAACCCTAGAGCTCGAGTTCAAGCTAGCGGGCGGACATGGCGGCTCTGCAGAAGATCGGTGAGGCGAACCTCATCAGCAACTCGGTATCTGGCCACAACAAAAGATCTTTCACACGCTCTGCACCCAAACCAACCTAAACATAGAGCTAATTAGTCGTTTTGGGACCTGGAGCACCCATGGCCGTGATCATGGCGGGTCGGAAGCACGGTGCAGGGCGGCGCGTCACGTTCCGATGACCATAGACCTCCCTGAGTGTAACCGACTACTAAAGAAACATCAAAGAGCGCACCGCACTTTGCTGGTTGAGTCGGGTGGAGCTGGAGCGAACCGGAGACGGGTCGCCGACGTCGAACACGGTTGCCGCGGCTACTCGTGACGGCACGCCCCCGTTCCCACGGTGCCTGTTAGCCAAATAGGAAACGGTTTGGACTGAGAGATTCACAGGGTCACAGGGAGGCTACAACGTGAACAAAGAAGGAATGCAGCTCACCGTACTGACCCGGTCGTGACAAGACCGAGCACGTCGGCGTTCGCCCGTCTGCGGAGGGGATGTTGGCCGCGCGGGCTATTCCGGGAAGAAGGGAAAACATAAGCTAGCTCAATCTACGCGCAAGGATGGCAATCGAGTTTCCGGAAGATGAAGGAGATGAAGATGGAGCGTCGACGGCTAACCTCGCCGATGTCAGGGAGGTGACCGGCGACGAGTAGAACAGGAGGAGGACAGATGGCGCCGGTGGCGGCTTATAAAGGAGCGAAGGAGCGCTCGGGACGCAGATAGGGCCCCTACGGGTCCGTCCCTGACGGAGACACGCGGCCAGCCGGCCCCGGACGCCTCCGGCGGCCGACGCGGCACGCGCGTACTGGCGTGGCAGGGGAACAGGGGACCCCCCCCTAAGCTACAGTGCTATGAACCCTAAGTCCAACCCTATATCAATTTAAATGGGCCTTATCCGAATTGATTCTGGATGAAACCTCAAAAATAAAAGTTGCAGAGAATTTTGTGAAGAATAATTTTGGTTTTTGAAGCAAGTCAAAATTCTATATATTTTTGAAATTATGCAAAAAGAGGGTAAAAGGGGTTTTGAATTTCAAACTAAAATTTTGAAATTACTTTTATATTTTTTCAATAACTTGAAAAATGGTCAAAATAAAAGTTGTTCTAATTAGTGGGCTCTAATTAAGGTAGTTCGATCAGATTCTTAATATATTTGAAATGGAAGTTTCAAATCTATATTCCAACATAGCAATTTGAGCTAAATTTGAATTTCCAAAACATAACTTTCAAAATCTCCAAAAATAAAAGTTGTTCCATTTTAAAAGATCTACAATTTCTATTAATGCACTTTCATTAGATTCTCTTTAATTATTTTTAATTTGTATTTCAAGTTTAAACTTTAAAACATTTATTAGAGTTTTATTTTAAATTCTTTTTAATAACTTAAATTTTTTTCAAAATAGAAGTTGCTCAGCTTTTAAAGATTTACAACCTTTGTTTAAGACCCAACCCCTAATTATGCTTAGTTTTTGATTTAGGGTTTTAGGTCCGCTTTAGGGTTTATAATTGATTTTCTTTTTATTTCCTAATTTAATTTAGATAATTGCATACAAACACAAACATTTACATATTAAATCACTCACAAGCACTTATGCACAATCGCATGTTGAAATAAAAATTATTTTGTTAATGCATAGTAAAAATGAGTTTATGCAGGATGATTAACATGCAATGATGATGACATGGCAGGTTTTAATTAACCGTAACATCAGAGGTGTTACATGGGCCACAAGCCGGGCCGCTGGCCTGCTCGTCTGGCGCGCGCGCACGCGGGAAGAGGGGAACTGGAGCTGGGCTGCGCTGCTGCTGTGGGCCGAAAACAGAGAGGAGGAAGGGAGGGAAAAAGAAAGCCCTTTTCATTTTCTATTTTCACAAATCCAAATTTATTTGAATTCAAATTTAAGAAAAACAACAATCAAGCTATCCTCCACAGCAAATGAAATATTATGCATCGGCATGTATGCAACATGCAACAAATTATAAAGCTCATTTTTCTCAACTAACATTTATTAAAAGGAGATATTACTTGTTCATTCTAGGTTTGGGAAAAATAAATACATGTGATATCTCAATTTTAAATTCCTATTTCAAAAAGAAATTTTTAGGATGTTATATAAACTAGGAGTGAACACCAAAAATATTCTTGATAGGTTTATCCAAATAAATGTTCCAAGTTCTTGTTACTATCTCTTAGAAGAATCAAGTTGCAGAGAAGAGGCATGAGGCTAGGTAAAAGTGTGAGATGTGAAGAGAAAACGATGGGTACAAAGATGCCCGCCTGAGAGGAAAAAATGGACAAGTGTCCAAATAAATAAAATAATAGGTACTCAGATGCCCGCCTGAAAAAAAAGGAGAGCAGAAAAGAAAAAAAAGAGCTAGCCCATGTTGTCCTGCAACATAAGCCTCAAAGTTTCAAAAAGAGAGATTTGTTTACAAGGAGCAAAGGTTGGCCACCAAATATTTCACACATATACACATCTTGATCTAAGAGTATGACATTTCTCTCCTTGGATCAGGGTTTGACTTTAGAACATTTGCATGGTAAGTATGCTATATATTTTCCTTCCCAAAACTCCACATAAACTTTATAGAAGTAGGGAGGAAAAGAAGGCAATACTCATTTATGCCTTGGTGAGGAATCATACACCATTGAGATACCGAGAGTACCATTCAAGGAGTATAAAGTGATCTATGTCTTCTTTTGTGAAAACTTTAAAAACCTCCAAGTTGCCGAGATAGGGATTTGGGAAGATGACTTCGTTTTGAGAAATGTTCCACTTTTCAACCACTCAAGGAGATATGTTAGCCACTCCACATACCCCGCAGGTGCAAGGAATATTTTGGAATAATCTACATGCTTTGCCTACATCTTGAATAGCTATGCTTATATTTATCTTAACCTTTATTCGGGACGAGCAAAGAGCAAGTGTGGGGGAACTTGTTGACGGCCGTTAAACTCTAAATATAACCACTAACTATTGCATAACAAGGCATAGAATAAATGATAAATAATAGTTGTAGGGTTTAAGACTAGCGAGTTTCACGAGTTTTGTTTTCTCCCGATGTTTATAGTTATATTTAATTTTTCATCAATAAAAGTATCTCAAATAAGGAACTGGACTATACCACTATGACGGGCTCGTCGAGACGATCGAAACGGACCTATCATTTGCTATATTCGGAGTTCGGACTTAAAATCTGCGACCCAACATACACCATTGGACTGCGGGAGACCGAAGAAGACACATCGGCGAAGCGCAGCACGTTTGGGCCCAGGGCAGCGCCGGCCGGCCCTAGGGTGGGGCCAGGCAGCCCTCCACTGCTGCCACCTCGCCTCCGGCTTCTGGAAACTTCCTCCCACGCTTCCTTGACAGCTAAGCAAAGTATCCCGACGTCGATCTAAGGTCGATTTGATCCGACGGTGCATGTAACATGAGACGCGGATCGATGACGTGGCGGTTCCTTGCCCCCTACTCCACCTCGGCCTATATAAGGACAGCCCCAGGCCCCCTCCTAGAGGCATTCTATATCCCGGAACTTCATATTCTCTACATAAATTAGTGCTAATAGGGTCCCTCTAATTGATCTAGTTCTAGTTCATCTACTTCTAGTTTTAGATCTAGTTCTAGTTCTTCTAGTTGTAAAGAGGGAGAGAGAAGAGGAGAGAGCGGAGGAGGAGCCAGGTCTGTCGGATCTTTCTCAACATTGCACTTTTGCAGTATATGGTTCGTCTTTCAGCAATCTCCAGGTTCTTCAATTTATAATTTCGGAGTTCTTTATTTACTTTTAAGTTATTTATTAGTTTTCCGCTTGCATCAAGTGCTCTAGTCTTTGCAACGCTAGAGTAGTAATTAATAGATTAGACGTGGTGTTTAGTTTTGCGATTACCTGGAATTGTACCTAACCCTACGTATAGTTGTGGTAGCCCTAGGTGGTGACAGCCCTGATGGCCGACGTATTCCACCACGTTCGGGTTAGAGTTTGTAGAACTATATTCGGAACTTCCTAATCCCCTTCTCATCTCAGTCTGAGGCTAGTGTTTTGATGTCCCAAAATAAGTACACTTGTAATATCCTTGATTCTTAGATCATCTAGAGAACTTAGCAAATCTTTCTCTCTCTCCTCACAAAAACTTATATATTTATGAGTAAAGTGCATCAGCGGTCCCTAAACTTACGCCGATGTGTCATCCCAGTCTCTAAACTCGCAAATCGACCGTTTAGGTCCTTAAACTTGTTCATCTGTGTCATCTCGGTCCCTAAACTTGTTCGGCTATGTCATTTCGATCCCTAAATTTGTAAATCATCCGTTTAGATCCTCGAACTTGTTCACTTGTGTCATCCCAATCACTAAATTTGTTTGGCTGTGTCATTTGAGTCCAAACACGACGATTTAAAAACTTGATATAAAAAATAATTCATAACTTTTTCATATGAACTCGAATAAAGACAAATTTTGTATCAAAATTGTAGCTCTCGATGCGATCTACAACGTTGTAGTTGAAATTTTTTTAATTAAAACTGTTTAGCGTCCCAAAATATTTTTGTATGTTTATAGATTTTAAAATTTAAAATTTAAAATTATTAAACAAACTTGGATATTGATATGGCCTATATAAAAGTTATAGTTCTCAATATGATCAACAACCTTGTAGTTAAAAATATTTTTATTGGAAGTCGTTTACTATCCCAAAATTTAGTTTTAAATTTTAAATTTTAAAATCTGTAAAGCTTACAATAATATTTTGGAATATTAAACGACTTCAAATAAAACTTTTTTCAACTACAAAGTTGTAGATCGCGTTGAGGGCTATAATTTTTATATAAAGTTTGTCTTCATTCGAGTTCATATGAAAAAGTTATGAATTATTTTTTGATATCAAGTTTTTTGATCGCACTGTTTGGACCCAGATGACACAGCCAAATAAGTTTAGGGACTGAGATGGCACAACTGAATAAGTTTGAGGACCTAAATGAGCGATTTACAAGTTTAGGGACCGGATGACATAAATGAATAAGTTTGAGAATCTAAACGGTCGATTTGAGAGTTTAGGGACCGGGATGACACAGCAGCACAAGTTTAAGGACCGCTGGTGCACTTTACTCTATATTTATCCTTGGGCGATCTTGAGACCTAATTAGTACACTTCGCGTTCCCCGTGGAAATCGATACCCTGGAATACTTTGGGTGAAAGGTACAGCGGTATCCGTGCGCTTACGGATTAATCTGTTTGCGTTAGGAAACGTTAACACTAGGCTTGCCACCAGATCTAGCCATGGATCTGGCACACATCGCTGGCCATGTTGGACGCCAACCGCCATAGGAACCGAGAAGAGCTTGGTGTAGACGAGAAGCAAGAGGAGACGGGGAAGGAAGTGAAAATGTTGCGGTTGGCTGCCGCCTTGAGCACCGCCACTCGCTGAGGAGAACTAGCAACGACTGTGGGGAGGGGGCGAAGGAGTTGCCTGGATGGAGGCTCTTGGCAATGGCAGCCTGAGTCGCCTCAGGGAAACACCGCCACGACGAGCCTGGCTTTCAACCCAACTAGTTTTATAGATTATGCAATATGGTCCTCTATGATATTATGTATGGTATGTATTGGGTTGGATAGGAGTTTAATGGAAGTTTGGTGCATGACCTACCTTATCTACAATATGGACCATGAAGGTCTTACAAGTATGTGTACGTTTACTCATTGGCTACTTGCCTCGAATATGTTGATGGCTTCTGGCAATGGTGGATTAAAGTGTGCCTTAATAACCACTTGCTTAACCACTTACTTAACCACTTGCTTGATCACTAGCACGAAGTAGAGTGATTAAGGTGTGCCTTAATAACAACTGATCGCTAAGCACTTGTGATGGTTCGTGGTGGCGCTTTCTAATTGAGTGTTCCATTTGTAGGAGAAACATCGGTGCAATACCCATTGGTTGTTGGTGAACTTACATTCCCGTGAGTATGAATGCATGTGATGCCAGCCTTCCTTGGTATCCCTTCCTCCCTCTCGCGCTTGTTCCACAAATATTTTGATGTGACTCCAGAATTAAGTTTCAGTGTATAATAGTGCTAGTTGGTTGATGCATGTTGATGTTTATTCTTGCTTGATGGTTGATCATTTATTTAGTTTTGTAACTTGTCATATGGGTTGGCTGCTTGTATCTAGTAACATGCTCAAGTGCTAAAGATCAGCAGAGGTGCCATGATGATATAGACGTACAAGTTGGTTGAAGTGTTGAAGTATTTTTTTTGTTAGCAAGTAATGGCAACAAAGAAACAATTTTTATGTGAAAAGCCCTTGCACAAAAAAAAAAAACAGGGGTATCAGTCAATGATCTTTACTATATAAGGAGAGTTTAAAAAACACAAGGACAATGAATCGTCAGCTCTTTCCGGCGAAATTACATGATTTATTTATAGAACGGACTAACTAGAATTAAAAAAAATAAATTCACTAATTACTAATTATATAACCCGAAACCTAAGCCCTCAAGGCGTCCTCGCAAGACTCACGTTAGATCATAACAGATCTTGTTGTAAATGAAGTGTGATTAGTTAACTCACTTCAATAATAAATAATCATGAAGTTAATAATCACTAGGACTTAAACTGTAATGCCAACTAAGTTTGAGTATAGCTAAAACTAAGCTTTAGGAACTGACTTTGTTAACATATTAGAAAAATTATCAAGAGTACTTATCTTGCGTATCTTAACATGACCTTAATTTAACAATAACACTCGGATAAAATAATACCCACGTCAATGTGCTCTGTTCTTTCGTAAAATATCTTATCTTTGGTCAGATTGGCTATCACAATTTATAGTAATGCATAAAAATAACCCTGCAAATTCTCGAGTATAAACTTCTCAATTAAATATATTTTTTTACCAAATTCATAATGATAGGGACTAGACGTTTAACTATGTGCCGTGAAATGTTGACATTATTTATATGAACCTACTTATAATGTAAGGACTAGACGTGTAATCTTTTAACATTTCTTTATTCGGAGATTTATATCTCGATCATAGGGAACGAAGAAGGCTAAATAAAAAGGTCACCATCTATCTAGCTAGTAGAGATTTTTAGAGTGTTTTTGGTCGGGTGTGGAGATTGCAAACGGATGAATAGTATCATGAATACTAGTAATTCTACGCCTCAAATGGTTATGGATTGTTGCCTCAATTACTTATTTTTTATGTAGTATTTGCAAATGTGTCTGAAATTAAAATGATGTATGGCTCATGATAAAATCTTATATTAAAATATATGCACATATATGTTTCGAACAATATAAGCTTTATTCATAAAGCATATTGCTGCTTACAAATAAAATAATAACAATTAATCCAAATAGTTCAGTAACACTGCCCATGCGAAAGGACGAGGAACTTACACAAAAGAAACTCCCAAAAGTGAAAGCTGATCATCACACCGGCTACTACGTACGTACTTCCCGTGTTCGTTCGCCGATGCACGTACTCATGCAGAGCTAGCTAGCAAGCACGTACATACGTACGCAGCAACCGATAAGAAACCAGCTGCACTAATAAGATAACAAGAGGAATGGCAAGCAGAAGAACAACACATCGATCGGCGATCGAGCTCTTGGCTAGCTTAGAGGCACTTGAATCCGGTGGGCACGGTCTTGCCGCAGTGGTTGAGGATGAGGCTGAGATCGATCGGCAGGTTGAGGTTGATGCCGAGGATGTTACCCTTGATGGCGGTGCAGAGGCAGACGGCGGCCTCAAGGTCGACAAGCCCCTGCAGCAGCGGGCAGCATGGCTCCGCCGGCGGCACGCCCACCTTGGCCTTGATGAGGCCCAGCACGTTGGCGCACACGCCCAGCTTCAGCGCGTCGCGGGGGCACTTGCCGGACGCCGCGGGGGTCGGCGTCGGCGTCGCCGGGGTCGGCGTGGACGGTGTCGGCGTGGGGCAGTTGCCACCGCAGGCGCTGGCGCCCATGGCGAACGCCACCAGGTTCACGGCCAGGAACAGCGCGACCGAGGCCTTGCCTGCCATTGCTGCACAGCAGTGTGTGTGTGTCCTCTTGACCACAGGCACAAAGCTAGCAGATCAGTGAGCTTCGAGAGGAGCTCTTGATGATCACTCGATTGCTAAGTGCTTGTGATGTTTGGGGACGGTGTTCGGCTGCGGCCGGTATTTATAAGCAGGGACGAAGCGCGATATGATGATGTTGTGATCGGCTAGTTAGCGTGCATGTGGGTGGAATGAGGACATGAGGTGAGGATGCCGATCTGGATGGGTTCGAAAAGTTGTGGTGGAATACATGATTTTGCTCTAAAAATTCTGGAATGGAACTAGCGAACAAGATTGCTGCAGTGGCGTGGCATGTTCTCGTTTGCGGTTTTTGCTACTCTATTGGGCGATCTTGGCGGACTCGGTGTGTTTTTTGTACGTTGTAACATGCCAGTGAGCGAAAATACTCTCAGGGTCCATAAAGAAGGTTGTGGTGCCGATCGAGAATGTCGTTGAAGATCGGGGAGCGGAGTACATTATTCAGGGGAATGAAAGCCAGCGGAATCACATGACGCAAATACAAAGCTCGACTCGCTGGGCAGGGCGAACTACTGTGTGCGTCTTTGAGCCCATAGTTTATATGGGTTGCACGAGACTGTTATGACTATTTGAGCCCATATAAAGGCCTACTTTTTGATGTCATTGGAAATTTCTTGATGGGCTAACCACACCTGTGGGCTGTGGCGTGGGCGGCGGCCCGTGAAATATGGACTTATTGCTGTTTGATGCAATCGTTCATTCTCCCTCATCATTCGTCAGGCCAATGCGGCTGTGTATCGGAGTTTTATTTGCCCTTATTATTAATTTGTCGTATAATCATTTTTTATGCGGTGGGAGCGTTATTTTGACTCGATTTTACTCTAGATGATTCATAGAATTAGATTCCTCTAAAACGAAAGAATAAAACTGTACTACTACACTGAAAGCGATCATTCATGTTTCATTGCATATTAGATTCTGGGAAACAACAAAACAATGGCCTCAACAAAACAAAGAGAAAAAAGAAAAAAAAATACACTGATGCATCGTTCCAGGAAACATTCACACTGGATCGTGCACTACACTTGGCATCTGCAACCGTGCCGTCACCACCACCTCCACCTTCACATGGCACGAAGCGATGAAATCAAATGAGATGAAGATATCGAACCCGGCGCGCGCACCCGTGCAGTGCAGGTGCAGTTAAGTTATCAAACCCAGCGCCCTCGGACGTTCAGCGAAGCGTCGTAACTCCTCAAAACCCGCACTCAACCGCGCTCAAACCTCAAAGCCACAAGGAAACCGCCGCGCTTCTGTACTGTACTGCACGGGCACTCGCCCCTGGCGTTGCGACACCGCTCCGCTCGTGGTCGTGGCACTCGCGCGAAACCGCAACATCCATCGACAACGCGCCCATGGACATGCCGGCGGCGGCGGCGACGCAGGCAGGACGGCGGGCAAGCTCCGTGGTGGACCGGAAGCTCGACGAGCTCTGCGCCCGCCTCGACGACGCGCTGTCGTCCAGGCAGCGGAGCACCTACGCGGAGGAGCGGCTCCGCACGGAGATCAAGGGGAGGACCGACTTCCTCCGGTCGCTCCTGGTCGCCGAGGCGGAGTGCCACGGCGGGGCAGGGGCGGCGCGCCCGGAGCACCTGGCCGAGGCCGAGGCGCGCTTCGCCGTCCTCGCGGCCACGTTCGATCAGTGGGCGCGGCGCGCGGTCGTCGTCGCTGCACCTGATGAACCAGTCGAGAAGGTGGTGTCGGCGGTGGGAGAGCCTGGCGAGGCGGCGGAGGCCGACTGCTCGGGGTCCTCATCTTGCTCCTGCACCGACTCGTGCCAGGAGGCGGCGACGGAGGGGGACGCCAAGCAGCGCGACGCCGTGGAAACACGCAGTAAGGAGGGGACGACGTCGGATGGCATCGCCGAGGACGACAGCGACGCCGAGCGCGAGACCGCAGAAGAAATACGCACGGAGGCGGCGGATGCTATTGCCAAGAAGCGGGAGGAGGCGACGCTGCTGGACGCCATTGTTGCCAAGAAGCGCGACACCGATGGCGAGGCCGCGGCGGAGACGACGGGGAGGAGGACCGTCCGGCGGCGCTGGTGGAGGCAGGGTGCTGCTGCCTGGTGCGGCGCAGCCGGCGTCGTCGCGGTGGTCGCCGTCGGGTTGGCGGTGGAGTTGGCCGCCGTGGCTCACCACAACGTGAATGTCTACGTTGTCCCGACGTAGAAAAATATTGGACCAGGCAAGTTTTAAACTTTTATCTTGGTTCTATAACTCTTCTCGCTCTTCGTGCAGAGGATCATCTTGTACTCTTGTTTTGCTGCAAAACTTTTTTTTAAAAAGGGAATATATTAATATCTCAGCTTCTGCATCGATTGATGCATATGGCTGTTTATTATTACAAGCAATCCTCGAACAGAGAAGTTCACAAAGTTTTGCGCCATTGACAACTTAAACTTTTAAACTAAATATAGGAAAATCGCCAGCCGTATGAAGCGAAAACTTCTATCGCGGCTGTCTCAATAATCCTGCATCCCTTCATCAAAATTTGACGGTTATTCCCCTTGCTACGGTCAAGCACCATGTTCTGTTTACCTTGTTATTTTGATCAATCAGCACTTATTTCCAGTCACGAAACAGTATTTTTCTCTCAGAACAAATCAGCATCAGCCAAAATCAGTGCTTATTTCCAGACCAAAAGAACAGGGGTGTCGCTGTTGAGCACCATGTTGGGTTATGAGATTTGCTTCACTTTCAGCAAACAAGTTCTGGACGAAATGAAAGTAGCATGTGTCCCTTTTAATTTTTGACTTCGACTGTTCGACATGACGAAGTGAAAGTAGCACTTTCAGAAAAATACAACTCTGAACTGCAGGTTCCTGATGAAACCTTTCTATTTTTAGATATACAACAATATTGTGCTATTGAGGTCAAATGAAAATCGAATGAAGAAGCTATTTCCAAGGAAACTGCAATGGTGACAGTGATAGGAAAGCATACGTCTGCCTAAACCTTGATGTCATTCATCAAGTGTCCAATGAACACAGATGACATGAAGACTAACACTACAAACATCAGGGAGAATCCTTGTTGAGATGATCTTGTTTCTTCGAGCTGTTCCTGAAACACGAATGAGTTCAAATGTTCATGTATGGTTGACGAATGGATTCAGGCAGGTGCATACCGGTTGTGTAACTAGTGCATTCTTTCTTAAACGGGCTCTGCAATACGGCTGTGTTTGCGCTGGGATACCAGTTGCGAAGTGTTTTGATACTATTCTTCAACATCATATCCTTATTAAAATGATATTCGAGAAAAAAAACTTCTAACCGATGCTTACGAAATCCAGGGCCATAGATTACATGATATAAACAAAAGTTGTAGTATTATGTTCGTCAGCGTTGAGAAGTGATCAGCTTGCGTCAGGAGATTGATGTAACAATGCAGACATGCATATAGTGTGGGCACCAGAATCAGTGCAAACTGTAAGCACGTCATTTTCTGTTTGCATACCTGTACAGCATCTCACACGAATTCTAGTTATATGAAAAAAAAAACACTCAGGACCCTGTGACCAGGTGGTGAATGCAAAATTGAAAACAAAGAAAATCCCTTCAAAAAGCCTACATTACTGGTCCTCATCAACTGAATGCATTATGCATTAGTTTTCAAACTATTTTATCTGAAGGGAAAAACTCACCATTTTGTATTGAAGCTTCAGTTTTTCTTCTACTGCAATTGCACATTCCCTCTCTCCAAACACCCTTGATTGTACAGGTGTAACCTGAACAAAAACAAATACACACAGTAGAGAACAGAGTGAGCTGATGGATTGCCTAACTTGGAATTTTTCTGTATCTAAAGGCAGTAAACCATATACTGGACTAATTGGCAAAACAAGAAAGAATCGACGCTGTTCATGTGTACAGTTACTCATTAGGCACTTCGTTTTCATGATCATGCAGAAGAGCTGTGTTACCGTGGCTGCATCATTTCATTAAGAGAATAAACACAAGGAAGAGGGAAGGAATATAGCAGAATCACCACAATTCGGCTCTAAACAGCCAGCTTACACTATGGGCAGAACTAAATAAATGTTCAAGGTAAGTGACCTAATTACTCATTAGGTATCACAGTTCTATAAGACAAGTTATAAGATAATGGGGGAACCAGATGCCGATCCAGGCTCTGGGTTTCATGTTATATAGCAAGAGACAGGTATACATATGGTTACAACAATCCCTACAATCAGGGATCAACAATCCCTACAATCAGGGATCACCTTCTATCTATCTCAACTGTATACAATCAGCTAGTTACATTGTATCTAGACCATATCATCTAACATCCCCCCTCAATCTTAGCCACTAAGAAGGTTAAGATTGGTTCTAAACAATTGAAGCTTAGCTGCAGGAATGGCCTTGGTGAAACCGTCAGCAAGTTGATCACCTGAGTTGATGAACCTGATCTCCAATAGTTTTGCAGCCACTCGCTCCCTAACAAAGTGGAAGTCGATCTCGATGTGCTTGGTCCGTGCATGGAAGACAGGGTTTGCAGAGAGATACTTAGCTCCCAAATTGTCACACCAAAGGCGAGCAGTTGAAGGGCACCGAATCTGTAGTTCTTTCATCAACTTTTGAACCCACATAATTTCTGCGGTTGCATTGGCCAGCGCTTTGTACTCCGCCTCAGTACTTGATCTAGAGACAGTAGCTTGCTTACGAGCCATCCACGAGATCAAGTTACTGCCAAGGAAAACTGCAAAGCCTCCGGTGGATCGGCGATCATCGGCACACCCCGCCCAGTCTGCATCTGAGAATGCACTAACAAGCATAGAATTTGACTTCTTGATTCTGAGTCCCAAGCTGATTGTGCCACGCACATAGCGTAATATCCGCTTGACCGCACTCCAATGAACAGTTGTGGGAGCATGAAGATACTGACACACCTTATTAACCGGAAAGGATAGATCAGGCCGTGTTAGCGTCAGGTATTGGAGGGCTCCAACAACACTCCTATACCGAGTGGCATCTTCGGGACTAAGTGGATCACCAGCAGTAAGAGTCAACTTCTCGGAGACACATAACGGCGTGTCAACTGGCTTTGCTCGGTCCATACCTGACCTGGACAAAATATCAGTGGCGTAGCGCTCTTGAGACAGTAGCAAGCCATCGCCAACTCTTTTAACTTCAATGCCAAGAAAGAAGTGAAGGTCACCCAAGTCTTTCAGAGCAAACTCAGCTTGGAGATCTGCAAGTAGAGCTGTAGTAGCCGACGGAGAGGAACTTGCCACAATGATGTCATCGACATATACCAACACGAACATGGTGTATGTACCCTTGTTGTAATAGAACAACGAGGTATCTGCTCGTGAGGGAACAAAGCCAAGTGCTTGAAGTTTACTGCAAAGTCGAGCATACCAAGCCCGTGGAGCTTGTTTCAAGCCATAAAGTGCTTTATCCAACTTGCATACATAGCTAGGATGGACCTTGTCAGCATACCCGGGAGGTTGGTGCATGTAGACTTCTTCTTCAAGAAAACCATGAAGAAATGCATTTTGAACATCAAGCTGACGTAACGATCAGCCCTTTGTCACAGCCACGGAGAGAATCAGACGAATAGTGGCTGCTTTGACAACCGGGCTAAAAGTTTCTTCATAGTCAATGCCATACTGCTGTTTGAAGCCTTTAGCAACCAATCGCGCCTTGTATCGGTCAATGGTGCCATCAGCCTTGCGTTTCAGCTTGTAAACCCACTTGCAACCAACAATATTTTTGCCCTTCGGACGAGGCACAAGATGCCAGGTTTGATTCTTGACCAGAGCTTGGTACTCGTTGTCCATTGCCGCACTCCAATTGCGATCACTAAGGGCGGCATCAAGAGTGGAAGGTTCCTCTGAAGAGTGCTTGGCAAGCATGCCCCAGCGCACCGTGCCATCAGTGTACCGCTTGGGCTGGCGAATCCCATGTTGAAGGCGGGTAGTAGGGCGAGGGGGGCACCAGGGCAGTAGAAGAAGCCGGTGTCGACGACGGCGGGAGCACGGGTGTAGCGTCCACAGAGAATCCCATGTTGGGGATCTGTACAGGAGCTTCGGGAGCAGGCGCTGCCGCAGTGTTGGTGGCGGCCCCCGCACCAGCAGGATCAGGCTGCGGAGCGACAGGGTCGGCGGGTGAGGGCTGCGGCGTTGTACTTGGAGTAGAAGATCCCGCGCCGGCCAAGGGAGTCGCAGTGGGCTCATGCGACACTTCCACGTGGTCGCCCGCGCCAGACTCCGAGCGTGTACCGGCGCCAGCAAGACCGTTAGGTGGATCGACTTCGGATCGCATGCTGTGCCCGGACGGGGAGCACACAAGATAGCGTACACCAGACTCCGTGTGCACCACATTGCCGTCGCCAATGGGACCTGTAGCAACATCAGAAACAGACGAACTCACAGGGGCATTAGCAGTGTTAGGAGCTGCACCATGTGGATCAAGTAAATGTGGCTCCCCGAGGCTAGTAGAGTTGGGAAGAAGAACATCAGGTAGGAGTTCAAGTTCTGATCTAAGCCGAGCACCGGCATTGGGGTGGAGTTTTGCAAACGGAAAAATGTGTTCATCAAAGATGACGTCGCGAGACACATACACTCGCCCTTGTGCCGGATCTAGACACTTGTAGCCTTTGTGAAGAGTGCTATACCCAAGGAAAACACACTGTTTAGAACGGAATTCCAATTTCCGAGTATTATAAGGGCGAAGATGTGGCCATACTGCACACCCGAACACGCGAAGATGACTATAATCTGGAGTCTCACCAAATAAGCGCTCAAACGGGGTTGCATTATTGATCACCTTGGAAGGTAACCTATTAATGATGTAGACAGCGGTGGAGAAGGCTTCATCCCAAAATTTGAGAGGAAGAGAGCTATGAGCAAGGAGGGAAAGACCAACTTCTACAATGTGGCGATGTTTTCGCTCGGCAGAGCCATTTTGCTGGTGTGCATGAGGGCATGAGACATGATGGGCGATGCCAATTTTATTAAAAAAGGAATTAAGCGCTTGGTACTCGCCACCCCAATCGGATTGGACCGCAAGAATTTTGCGTCCAAACTGACGTTCTACTAGTGTTTGGAACGTTTGAAAACACTTGAACACCTCAGACTTATGACGAATAAGGTAAATCCACGTGAACTTGCTATAATCATCAATGAAGGAAACATAATATTCAAAACGTCCAACAGATGTGGGCGCTCGACCCCAAACATCAGAGAAAATAAGATCCAGAGGATTCTTCGACACACTAACAGACTTGGGATAAGGCAATTGATGACTTTTGCCTTGTTGACATGCATCACAAATTCGCTGTTTATTGGAATCAAGAACAAAAGGAAGTCTATGCCGATCTAAGACATGCTTGACGACCCGGGGCGAGGCATGGCCGAGGCGGTGATGCCACAGGGAGGTGGAGGGCTTGACGGCAGTGTAGACTTGTTTATTGGAAGATGAAAATGATGGCGAGGTGGATGATGCACGCAATGGATAGAGCCCGCCTTCACATCGGCCTTTGTGGAGAATTTTCATCGTCCCCTGTTCCTTGATCAAAAAATGATCGGGATGAAACTCAAGGTAAACATGATTATCTCTAGCAAGTTGATTTACTGAACAAAGGCTCTTATTTGCTTGTGGAACGTGAAGGACATTATGTAGATGGAAAGTTCTACTAGGGGAAGACACAGTACTATAACCGACATGTGCAATCTCCATACCTGCGCCATCTGCGGCGTGAACGTTGTCGCCGCCGTTGTACTTGTTGCGGGTGGTGAGGCGCTCCAGTTCGCCGGTGATGTGGTCGGTGGCACCACTGTCCACATACCAGTTCGTATCTACGCCGTACGAACTGGACGTGGCCGAGGAGACGCTCTTCTGAGGTGGCCCACTGTAGCTGTTGTCGAAGCGCTTGCGGCAACGATACGCCGGGTGTCCTTCCTTGCCACAGATCTGGCAAAAGACCCCGTGCTGAAAGTTGCGGCCATGTCCGTTCCCACCGCCGCCATTGTTGTTGCCACGGCCACGGCTACCCCCGCCGCGACCGAAGCCACCGCGATGTCCGCCATCACGGGTGCGCGTAGTGTTGGAGGAGCCCCCACCACTGCGGTTTCCCTTGGTGGCGACGTTGGCAGAAAACTGGGTGCCGCCACCCGAGTTTAGCTCCTTGCGCTGCTCGTGGGCGATCAGCTGAGAGATGATACGGGCGCGAGACTGGGAGGCATGCTGGGCATGAATCGCCGCCCACAGCTCGGCTGCAGTGGTTGCAGATGACACTTGCGCGAAGATGTCCTTCGACAAGGAGGAGAAGAGGTAGCTGAGGACCTGTTGGTCCTGAGTCACCCACGTCTGGTAGGCGGGGTTGGGCACCGGGTCACCCTTCTTGCCGGTGGTCGGGTCGACGGCGCCATTGATGAGCGCCGCGGGTGGAGCAGCACCGGTCTTGATGTAGTCCCCCATCTGCGCGCCCTTGATGGTGGAGGAGACTTGTGCGTGCCACATGCCGTAGTTGGCACGAGTCAACTTCTCGGAGACGGGCGGCAGGAAGCCAAAGGCAAAGACCGGCATGGCAGCGGAGGTGGAAGAGCCGGCGGCCATGAGGATCAGTTCCGGGAGGAACAAAAAAAGCTCGATACCATATAAGATAATGGGGGAACCAGATGCCGATCCAGGCTCTGGGTTTCATGTTATATAGCAAGAGGCAGGTATACATATGGTTACAACAATCCCTACAATCAGGGATCAACAATCCCTACAATCAGGGATCACCTTCTATCTATCTCAACTGTATACAATCAGCTAGTTACATTGTATCTAGACCATATCATCTAACACAAGTGACAATGACATTGTACCAAAATGAGCAAGTACATCTGTAACAGTGACAAATTCACAAATGACTTGTACAACGAGAAAAGAGTTACCTCTGCCCATGAAGGTTCTTCTCCAGATGCCCGTATATAAGAAGGCGCCTAAAAAAGAAACAAACAAGATCATTACATAATTCTTGTCAGGTTTTCTTTCGTAGCATCAAACATCGGTAGCATGACATACAGCATTAGATACAGGTGATCTTTTCTCTTCACAGATTATCAGCTCTGACCGAGGGGATGGATCCTCTTCCTCTTCTTCCTCTGGAACCGGTGATGGAGGATTAGCAGCAATCACCACGCGCAGCTTGAACTCCTCAATTACCCTACCTGGTGCTTTAACGAACTGCAAATCACAAAGCTAATCTTTCAAGCCGGCAGTAAATGATTAAACCATACATGAACTGAACTTCCACAATAACGCACCAGCTCGGGCAGGAAGTCTTTCATCGTCGCCCCATCCCGCACCACGACACTTTGCACAAGGAACTTGTCCTTGCAGTGGTGATCAGATACCATCTCCATAGGAGCCTGCATAGTAACTGCGCCAATGCCAGCCCTTCATTGCCAATTTGAACCGAATTAACCAATCAATCGACTAATCGAGGACATGCTGCTCAGAGTCTCAGACAGCACCTGTGAGATTGCACGAGCTCCGGGGAAGAAGTATACCGCAGGCGTGCCTGACAGAGTATTTCCTTGGGTTGGTTGTTTTCACCTACGTATTGGGGCATCGAAGCCAATCATTCTCCCTCCCAATGCATGCCAGCAGCAGCTCGGAACAGCAACAAGAACAGGAAATTTCACCTTGAAGGCCACGTATTGGTCGGTCCTGTTCGTCAGCTCCATGCAGCAAGACCGCTGCTTCTTGACCTCATCTTCTCATATGGCAAGTGACAACAGGAACAAGAACACTATAATCAGCCAAGAAAAAGCAACAGCAAGCAGCTTCTCCGACTTTATGAAGAACTTACAGGGGATCTTGAGCTCGGAAGGATAGACCCGAAGCAGCGTACTGCTCATGGCACTGGACAAAGAGCAGGATGGCAATGGCAAAAAGATTCGATCTTCTGCTCCCTTTTCTCGGTAAGAACCAGTGAGCTGGAGAGCTCGAGAAGTGGTTGGTGGGTGTGGGTTCCTGGCCCTGGAAGCAAAGTACACACGATGAGTCGATGACACGAACAAAGTGCAGTGATGATGACCTGGATTTAGTGGAGGCGCAGCTCAGCCCAGGGAAACGGATTAGGACTTTGGAGTGGGGTTTAGGAACTAGTTTACGAATCTTTCTAGCTGGTCCTCCATTGGTTTTGTTAGACTGGATTCGATCAGCGGGATGTGACGTTTTCGTTTTCGGGTTCTTGTTTCATGAATTACTTGTGATGTAGTGCTTTTCTAAGGAATTTTTTGAGACTAGCTGATGACAAATTTGTTGGAGTGAGCTTTTCAATAGTTTGCTCTGTAGCTGCCGCATCAAGTTTAATAGCCTATTTTCTTGGTTTCTTCTCCTTTTCTTCAATTAATAAAGCCTATATCAGATCAGGCAGTGGTTGTGCAATCAAGTACCGGTGAGATATCAGCCTCCAAGCTTTTCCATCGAATCCAACTTCTTTGAGAAGAATACTTTGATCCAGACTGGACCAACCAAAAGTTGTGTCTTGTTAATCTAAATGAATTTTACCCATTGCGATGAAAATGAAGGCTTTTTGCTAAAAAGGGATGCACCTGGCCTTTCGACTTGCAGATGAACAAAAGGGATGTCAAGTTCATCATATGTGTATCGCATTCACATCTATGTCCAGCTTGACCAATCAACAGCCACAAAATAATATTTTACTCTCATAATAAATTAGTATCAATTAAAATCAATGTTTATTTTTAAGTAGAATTGCAGTACACGGCGAACCTGCTCTAGGAGAAACTCCCATACCTCGTGTATCCGGAGTATCTCTGCCGCCTGCCGGGCCTCGGCGGACTAATGGATTTGGTTCTGGGATGGGCCTGTGAGCCCAAAACACACTGCCCATCTGGTCTGGAAGAAGAAAACCGAGCTTGACCTGGCCCAGCCTCTCAGCTTCATACAGGCGGGCCGCCGGCCTGGTTGTGCATTCGCTGTGACAAGCCCAACCCAGCCGCCTAATCATTAGTCCCATCGCCGCGATTACGCAAATTCAACTGGTGTGCTGCTCCACATGACTCACAATTATTAGCGCAAGTGCTTCGGTGGTGGTGGTGAGCTGCTGACGGCTCACGCTCACGCTCAGGCTCAGGCTGAAGCTCAAGCTCACCTCTGCTGTGCTGCTCAACCCGGGTTAGGTCAGCTGGCCAGGCCCGTCTGATCGCTCGAAGCGCCGCGTTCCTCCTCCTCTCGCGTCTTCCTCTTCTACTGCTCCCTCCACTTCCCGTTGATCCGAGCGAGACCGAGACAGATCAAAGGGAGTTCGTTCGAGAGAAAAAAAAAAAAGGGAAAGAAGGAAAAAAAAAAAAATCCCACGCGCAACGCTCCCGAGGCTCGGCGGCGGCGGCGAGCGTGCGACACCTCCGGCGGCTCCACAGAGCCCGCGACCGAGCTCCGGCCGCCCCGGCGCGGTAAGGCCCAGGGGTCCACGCTCGTAGCCAGATCTCGGGGTGGCGCTCGTTCCGTCCCTGCCTCCCTGGTGGGGATGGGGTGGTCCGGAGGGCTGTGGTGGTGGCTTGTGGCGGCGGCGTTGGTGGCGGCGGCTGCGGAGGGTGAGGTCGCCGTCGGTGCGGCGCCGAGGCGGCACGCGTACGCGTCGATGATGTACATGGGCACGCCACGGGACTACGAGTTCTACGTCGCCACGCGCGTCATGATGCGGTCCCTGCGCCGCCTCAGCGCCGACGCCGACCGCGTGGTGATCGCCTCCCTCGACGTCCCGCCGCTCTGGGTCCAGGCGCTGTAAGCTCCCCCACCTCCTCTCCTCCCCTCCCCTCCCGTCTTGCTCTTTGGCTCCTTTGCGCGCGCGCGCGCCACGCGCGGCTCCCGGGTGGCGCTTAATTGGATCGCTGGGCGTTCGGTAACGGACGCCCTACGCCGTTGCTTGATGCAAAGCTTCGCCGCGTTCCGATCAGTTTGGGATGCGTTTTGAAGTGCTCGGGGTTTGACTTTACGCCTGCTTAGTTCATCGAGGCAAATTTCGTGCCGATTTTCATGTTCGGTTGGGTCAAGGTCACGGACACGCCGAACTTTGGCCCTTTTGGTTGTCTGGCTCAACAACTTGGACGCGAATTAATGGTTATCTTGATGGGTTGATGTCCCAGTGTAGGATTATATAAACTGTCTCCTTCCTTGTTCAGTTCAAGTTCCATTGTATTCGTCACATTTCCTTAAACATCAGGACCATCAGGTATTCCAGCCGTAGTTGAAGTGATTCCTCTCTTGTTAAGGATCAAACCGTGCCTGCACTTCTCTTCCGTACTATCTGAACTTCTCTGACTAGCCGATATTAGTTACTGTTCCGACTTGTACTTTGGGTGAAAGTGCGAGATGACTGTGTTCGTGCTCTGGCTGCATCTTTGGAAATGGCCTCTGAATTCAACGGTGTTTGAGTGCGAAGGTCCCTTTCATGTTGACTTTTGTAGTATGGCCACGAAGTTTGCTGAGGTGAGTACATATGGGATATTTTGTTAAGCTACGAGATTTGAGCTGCGAACTTCCTGGCCTGATCTGTGAATTTCATCGATTGCAACTGCGATGTTATATAAAATCATGTCTTCAGTGGGCTACTGACTTGGCCTATCTACGATATTTACTGAGACCTGCTGATTTCCACTGCCTCATGATCACATAGTTGGCTGATGGGGACTGTGTGACCATAACAATATATCAGTTGAACTACTATGTAAAATATTTGTATTATCCAAACAGCCACATGTGGATGTTGACCGACGCGAGTTTATTTGTCATTGTTTTTTTTCTTGCTAAATATTTGTCTGTGCTAGGCTTATGAGTTATGATTGTCTGTGTTTTCAACAACTTATAGCTTGAGCGGATGCTTGTTTTTTTTTTGTTTTTTTTGAATTTGTCTGTTTCTTTTGGTATCCTAGTGGACTAGTGGTCCAACTTTCTTTTTATTAGAATATTAAATCTTCAATTGGGACATTTTTTTCTCATTGAAAAAAAAACTGTTATGAGAAAAAACCAGAAAGTTGTCTGTTTCTTTTTGGTATCCTAGTGGTCCAATTCATATTGAGAAAATTTTTAATTGTAAACTTTAAAGAACAGAAACTTAATTGCACTTTGCACATAATAAATGGATAAAACTTTACTGCCTTTTCTGTATTACAATTACAAAACATGAGCACAAGTTGAGGTTATTATACCCTTTGGTGTGGGCATCAAAATAGCACTATAGCAGTACTGTATTTTATTGTTGGCACTAAAAAGTGCTGCTAATCATGAATAGTGATTGTATAGAGTGAATAAAAAGAACAGGTAAAAGACATCAATGTTTGTCTCTGTGAAGTAACAAATATGAATGATGCCTTCATGCCAATTTATCCTGTGATGCTGTTCTTTGAAACTATGCATGGAGCACCCTCCCCCCGCGTTTCTTTTTTTGCTGGTTTTGCTACAATTTATACTCCTATTTTAAGCATTGAGCATACACTTACAGCGACAATATATATTTGTGATGAAATGTTTTTCTTTTCCTGCAAAATTGTACTTGTTTACTTCAGTACCATGTTCTTTCTTGCATTTTTTTGGTTCCTCAGTGATATATGTGCATTGAAACTTTTTCTTTAGGAAAGATGATGGTGTGAAGGTTGTCTCTGTGGAGAATTTGAATAATCCTTATGAGAAACAAGAAAATTTCAACATGCGATTCAAGCTGACTTTAAACAAGCTGTATGCATGGAGCTTGATTTCGTATGAACGAGTTGTTATGCTTGACTCTGACAACATGTTCCTCCAAAATACTGATGAGTTATTTCAGTGTGGTCAATTCTGTGCTGTCTTCATCAATCCCTGTATCTTCCATACAGGTCTCTTTGTGCTTCAGGTAGAGTTACTTACTTTGCAGGCATTCCATTTTCTATATATATAAAAAAATCTTGCGGATCAGAAAATCTGTTATTTCTGAAATGGTTATAAACAAACCTACATTGCATCTAGCAACATTCTTTGATGTCCATTACTTCAGCATAGTGGAAATCTGTGTCTCTTGATAATGGTTCTTTGTTATTCCTTGTTTAGTAATGATTTTTGTGTTCACTATTTCATGAGTATTGCAATTTTTTACCTGAAATCTATTAGCTTTCCTCATGAGTTAGGTGTAATTTTCGTTTGTACCTTTCAACTCGATGTTCTCATCAACACTTTTTTAAACTTTATGTTGTTTCTAGCCCTCAATGGACGTTTTTAAGAACATGCTACATGAGCTAGCAGTTGGACGTGAAAACCCAGATGGTGCAGACCAAGGCTTCCTTGCTAGTTATTTCCCAGACCTGCTTGATCAGCCAATGTTCCATCCGCCAGCTAATGGTACAAAACTTCAGGGTACTTATCGCCTCCCTCTAGGCTACCAGATGGATGCGTCTTACTATTGTGAGTGCTTGTAACAATATGATCATTACACATTCTCACACATATGTTGGTCCAGACTAACAGACTAGACTTTCAGATCTGAAGCTTCGCTGGAGTATTCCATGTGGACCGAACAGTGTGATTACATTTCCGAGTGCTCCATGGTTTAAGCCATGGTACTGGTGGTCTTGGCCAGTTTTACCTTTGGGGCTATCTTGGCATGAACAACGTCGTGAAAACCTAGGGTGAGTGGTCTATTTTACTTTCCTTTTTGTGATGCTTATTTCTATTGCATGCTCCAATTCTAACCTTAGTGACATCCTACAGAACCAGATAAGGATGTCCACATTATTATATCCTGACGTGGTTGGTAAAAACATGTCACGAAGAAATGCATTCTATCTTCTTTAGAATAAAGATGCATATTGGGGGGGGGGGGGGGGGGGGCCCCAAAGCATTATCATTCCTTTATGCCTTTTAGGATAAAGTTGCATAAAGCACGAAGTTTTCATGTTTCTTTTCTATTGGTTGTAATATAAAGTTCCACAAAGTAGGGGGGTTCCATAACTAAGGGTATAATATAACTCCTAAGTTGGGGTTGGTGCGGGAAGGGGGGCGGGGGGGGGGGGGGGGGGGGGTGTTAAGGATGCTGTCTTTTAGTTTCTAAAATACAGAACATATGTTTCGTTATAATATCTTAATGTTATGCAAAACAGGTATTCATCGGAGATACCACTAGTATTGATTCAGGCTGTACTGTACATTGGAGTCATAGCAGTGACCCGACTGGCGCGACCTAGCTTGTCCAAGATGTGCTACAACAGAAGAATGGAGAAAAACACTATGTTCCTGCTCTCCCTTCTCAGAGTAGTGGCAGCTTGGTCCATACTTGCTGCCTACACCATACCCTTCTTTATCATCCCAAAGACCGTGCATCCACTACTCGGCTGGCCTCTCTACCTGCTCGGTTCTTTCTCTCTTTCTTCCATTGTGATCAACATTTTCCTCCTCCACCCGATGACCATCCTCACAACATGGTTTGGATTCATCGGCGCACTCTTGGTGATGGCCTTTCCTTGGTATCTAAATGGTGTTGTCAGGGCCTTAGCAGTGTTTGCATATGCGTTCTGCTGCGCGCCCTTGATCTGGGCATCTTTGGTCAAGACAATGAGCTCCTTGCAGGTCCTGATTGAGAGGGATGCATTCAGGCTCGGAGAACCTAACCAGAATGCCGAGTTCACAAAGCTATACTGAGGTGGGCACGGCAGATACATATGATTGATCACTTCTGTTGTTCAGTTTGAACAGCTAATTTCCATTCACGTTGGCAAATTCTGATGGAAATTCAATTGTACAAGTAAATCTGCAGCCTGGGAGCAAGAGTTGTTGTACCTTGTGGAACCATCTGGAAACCTCTAGAACCCATTGTTGTTGTTGTCGTCTTAGACATGTAGGTGACATTTACAGGGGAAAGGAGGTGTAGAGAATTGGTGCGGAACTGAAGAGGAACGGGCTGGGGTCAGTTTTTAGTTATTTTGATTTATTGTTCCTCTAAGCCAAGGCATTTTTGGCTTTGTTTGTAATTGATATCAGTTCCATCACCAATGAAGAAAAGGGGTTGAAAGTTCAGACGGGTGTGCTGTTAGAAACAGCACTTCGTTTTTTACCGTGGTATAGTTGTGTGGCTTCTCCTGAACGGTTTTTCTTTCTATTATAACTGCTGCTCCTGAACGTTGGACTTTCAATTGACGCGCCGCTGCATGTGTGAACCTTCCATTCACGGTCAAGGGTTCACGGCGTTTCAATTTGATTTGATAGAGATGCTTTGAGCTGAATAGCATGTGGTCCTTCCCCCGTACTACGCTTTTTGTCTGAATCGGAGAGGACCTGCGATTCTCTCGTCCGATGTGTCATTCTCGCCGAGAGCCCCCCAACGTTTAAAAAACCTCCAGGCTTAGCTAGGCCACGCAACGAGACGCCCTGCGATCGTACAAAACCGCACGCAAGTTGCTGCGCTGGTAGTATAGGGCCACACCGCATCGCCGCCCGTTCGCATCGCACGCGCACGGGCACGGGACGACAACCACCCACCCACGCTGTTGCCGATGGACGGCCTCACGAGCGCATCCGGCAAGTGACCGTTGCGCTTGCCTAGCTGCAGCGCCCAGCCTCTTGCGGCAGCGCAGTACAGGGCACCGGTGGTCACCCTCGCCCTGCAGCAGCACAACAAACAAGACTGCAATAATCGAGAAGAGGCATGGCACGGTTTGTTCGTCCCCTCGCGAGAATTTCCGGTCCTTCTCGGCGTCCTGCTTTCGGCTGCATCCGCGACGTGTATATATAACGTTATTCTTGGAACAGACTCCAGCTAACACGTTCGACCGTTTCATCATCATCTGCGTTCAGCCGTTCACCAACGGATGTTTGCTTGAGCTACTTTTATCTCATTTTAAGACATAAAATATTTTTTCTCATAACAAATTAGTTAGATCCCCCTTAGAATTGGATTCATTTTAAGAATCATAAATTTTATTCAACTTGAGAGATTTCCATTTCTATTATAGTGAACGAAAATACAATGTTTGAGAGTTTGGAGAAAGTAGCCACAAGGAATTACAGATATGAGCTGACTGGAGATTCCGTCCAGAACACGCCCAGAAGACCAACCAACACTTACACAGATATTAGCCAAACAAGTAACCGCAAAACCCAACCATATCATACAAAAACAGAGAGACACCAAAAAGACGCAAACCACAACATAGTCCTGCTCAGAGAGACCAAAAAAAAAAAAAGAGCGGTGGTGGTGGGTGTGGGGGTTGCAATCACCCCTCATGCAAATTGCCATCGTCCTCACTCCTCCTTGCCTCCAGAATGTTGGTTGCGATCTTTAATGGTGCAGACGCCTTCTTTGAGCTTATTCTCTTTCTCCACTTCAGAATAGAGATCTGCTCAGTGTCTCATTAGCGCACGGACACATAATTTCTAGTGGGTTTTTGATTTTTTTTTGTGTCAAAATAGGACCTTATTTCTAGCCTTCCAATAGCCCAGCAAATGGCTGAGATCCCCCACATATAATACTCATTTGTATTAGGAAACCATCTAGCTAGCCACTCCCATTAGCTAGTTAAGAATCATAATTTGTACACATATTAATTACCTTAATATAGTTATATATAGATTTTATTTGTATATTATTGTTGGCTATATGTGAGAGATACTTATGTGTTGTATTTTTACCGTATGGGAGCGAGTTGAAGAGTGTGTTGCAAAGTAGAAATATATCATGGTAATCTATAGAATCAAATTCGATCTCTCATTATATGAATTTGAAGTAGACTAATACGTGAACTTCAAAAAATGGATGAAATATCATATTTCAAATGAAATAGTCTAAGTTATAAGCTATATTTCAATTTCTAAAGGATCCAAACGACTCTCGTAGAAATCAGCCGTAGCCAAAGCCTGCCGAACACAGGGATAAGTAGTAGTATTGTTGTTTCACCAGCGTATGCTACAGCTACAGCAGGAACTGACACGAGAAGACAGAAGAGAGAAGGGAGGTTAGTTATGTCGATCTACATTTTTTTTGAACGGTGTCGACATATTGTACTGTATGGATTCACCACTGCTGAGTTGTGTGTCTCCAGCCTGAAATTGCACTGCAAAAGCAGGATCCAGCCCAAAAAGGCAACCGGCCGCTCTTTTTGATACAGCACCATGCATGGTCCTCGTCGGCACACAAATAGGGTACTCCAGTATACGTGATGACGCGCAGACCAGACGTGATTAGGATTTATGAGTGACAAAGTGAGGACGTGAGGTGCCCATAACCCAGAAAGAGAACAAGGATGAGCGACGGTGAAAAAGGCTAGCCTTTTAAAACCACACCAAAGTACCAAACTAGTACTCGTCATCTACAACGATTGCTACAAAGAGAATAATGTACGAGTGTCACGGAGAGACTTTTGCCATTTGCGGTTGCGGGACCGCGGCGGCGTCCACCTCCGCCATGCCGATGCCGGGCGGCATGCTGCGCCCGCGCGCGCGCGCTCTTTCCCAACGCAACGGAGAGGCCTTTTGCCTTTGGGCTGCTGTGCTGCTGCCATGCTCGCGCCTTCGCCACCCCTCGGCCCTGCCCGCGGCGTGCGCGTTCGTGCATGCATGCAGGCAGGCATGTGCGCGCACCCCTGCCGCGCAGTGCGAGCATTATTCATGGGCGCAAGCCGGGGCGGCATGCCGCATGCGCGCGGGTGTACGTTCCTTCTTGGATCATTGCAGTTGTTTAAGGTTCTCGACGCGGATTAGTTTAATTAATTACTCTGATCAGTGTCTAGTTCTGAGTGGCGGATTAGTGCAGCTCTTGTAGTATGCTGTGGCTGGATGCGATCTGAACTGATGCCCGGCCTCGGCCTGTGACAGTAGTACGTGTGACCGGTATAGTATGTACTAGGAAGGTGGCAGGGGTTCTATCTCGTGCCGTTCTATCTCGTGCCTTGCGGTGTCGTCTTGCTCCTGGGCCTCCGCAGGCTGCCGTGACAAACCGGCGTTACGCTGCAGTGACCTTTTTGGGCCCGTTTAGAAGAAATTTTTCTTTAGAATTTGGAAAGAGAATCTTTTGCAATAAGTATTTAATCATGGTCTAAGTAGGCTTAGAAGATTCGTCTCGTGATTTATATACAAACTGTGTAAACATGCAAAAAATTTTATCTATATTTAATGATTCATGCATGTATCGTAACATTCGATGTGACGAGAACCTTAAAATATAAAGTGTAACTGGGTCTTGTTCCCACTCGCAGCGTGCGCCAAGTGCACGCAGCAGGGTGCATGCTGCAGATCCAGGGGGTGTCGCCACGGCTCTTGCCGCCATTTGCACGTTGCTTTGCATGCGCGCTGTTTGTGCGCTACCTGCTCGATCTCGGCGCTCCTGTCCGTGTAGGCTTGTGTCTCCGATCTACCAGGGCCCTATACCTTTCCGGAGGGCCCTCTCATCGTCGATCTACGGCTTGTTCTTTTGCATCGATTAATATTTATTTTTAGTCACGAAATAGTATTTTTCTCTCACAATAAATCAGCATGAGACGAAATCAGTATTTATTTTTCAGAAAAAAAACCAGACTGCTAGCTTTCCGGAGGGCCCCCACCGTCGATCTGGACCATGCGTCGTCTAGGGATTTGGTAAAGCTGCTGGACCCTGTCACACACAAGTTTTCATGCACTGCGCGGTTAGTTTCTACTAGTACGTTCTATACGGGACTTGCTCTGGTTGCTTACACGTACTATACTACGTATATATATGGTATACGGTATGCAGTTATGAAGTGATAGTCTTAACTCATAAGTTGCGAGGTGGAAGAATTTACCGACTAAATAAGTAATAACGCATGTTTTTAGTATTGCTTGCAGGACGCCAGTAAAAATGAATGGAATTGAAGCTACTTCTGCTTCTATTGGAGTAACTCGCATGACAAACAGCTGCAGATAAATTATGGTTCGTACGAGTATAATACAAAATATTCTAATAATACTATAGAGTAGGCACAGTATTAATATCCGCTGTGTGAACGGCTGGAAAATCTATTTCGGCCCCGTAAAAGCTGCTGGACGCTCGTAAATAAATAAACATAAACCAGTAGATCGATCTCACTCGCCTATGGCGTTGCCTGTATGTTAATTTGGGAGTATATTCTATTATCCAGTTAATTAACCTAGCTAGCTATAGCAAGGGGAGAAAGCATGACCGTTGGCATCCGACCAAATAAAGGCAAGAAGTTCCAAGACACAGCCGCCGGCGTCTGCATGGCCGGCTGCTAGCATTTGGAGCGTTCCCGGCCGTCTCTCGAGTCTCGACTCCATTATTTCCGTTGGTTCTCTGGCCTCGCTACCTCCTCTCGCTCACGGAGTCACGGACTCACCTTCACCTCTATATATGCCGCGCCCTCTCGCCCGTGTGCTGTAGCTACCTCGCCTCGCTCTCCGTCGTCTGAGCATATGTTGTGCATGTGAAGAGAGAGGGAGAGGGTGAAGAGCGAGGAAAGCTAATAGAGTGATAGGTTGATAAGACACACTCAAGCTAAGGCCACGCAAAAAAAAAAAAAAAAAAAAAAAAAACCTCGCCATTGCTCGCAGCTAGCTAGAATCCGCGTTAATTAGTTTCGTGAAGCAGGGATATATATATGGCTCGCATCCTCTTGTTGGTGGTGCTGGTCACTGTCGCGAGCCTGATCCTGCAGCCGATCGCGAGCCAGCAGGCAGTGACGACGACGAATTGCCAGTACACAAGACACTCCGGCGGGCACCGGCCGTACAAGCACCCGGTGGGCGTGCGGAAGATCGTGGTGGACGCGAACGGCGGCGGCGACTTCGCCTCCATCCAGCAGGCCGTCGACTCCGTGCCGGAGGGCAACACCATGCGCGTCATCATGCAGATCAACGCCGGCACGTACATGTAAGTGTGCTAGAGCTGTTTCATTCACTGAGGCTGGCTGATCGAGCTTCATTTAATTTCCGGACGGCCCGGGGTCTGTGCTGTGCGTGCAGAGAGAAGGTGGTGGTGCCGGCGTCGAAGCCGTACGTGACGTTCCAGGGCGGCGGGCGCGACGTGACGGTGGTGGAGTGGCACGACCGCGCCAGCGACCGCGGCCCCGACGGGCAGCCGCTCCGCACCTACAACACCGCCTCAGTAACCATTCTCGCTAACTATTTCACCGCTAAGAACATAAGCTTCAAGGTGAGCACCCGTTTGCATTGCCCCCATTGGAGATCTGGAGTACACTCGTACGCGAGGTCACAAGACGCACAGGGAAAAGGGGCTGTGGCCGCGGCTTAGCAGCGGCGGCGGCAGCAGACACGGTGCAGGGGCAGGCAAAGTGACAAAACCTCAGAGTCACAAGTCTGTACTTTTTGTAAACGCTGCCGTGCCGTCTGTGTGTATCCTGGCTATAGCTCTCGTTCCTTTCGAAAAATTTCGAATCTCATCGATCTGCATGTTGTTTACACAAACAAGAGGCAAGATCGATGTCGTTACTACGCGCGTGCCCTGTATTTGTTGAAGTTGTGCCTTGGAGCAGATTGACTGGGATGTGTGGCTTCGGCGGCGACAGGCAGCCTGGACGAGCAACGCATTCTGGTATATTTCCGTTGGTCCATGCAGGCATCTATCTAGCTGACGCACTTCCGTTTTCAATGTCGTCTTTGGCAGAACACAGCTCCGGCACCAATGCCCGGCACGCAAGGAGGGCAGGCGGTGGCGTTCCGCATATCCGGCGACAAGGCCTTCTTCTTCGGCTGCGGGTTCTACGGCGCGCAGGACACGCTGTGCGACGACGCCGGCCGCCACTACTTCCGCGACTGCCACATCCAGGGCTCCATAGACTTCGTCTTCGGCAACGCCCGCTCCCTCTACAAGGTGCATCAGCCTCACCTACACCTACGTGCGTTGCGAATACTGCAAAAATCTGCTGGTTTTGTACTGACGCCGCCGAGGTGAACGCACGCAGGACTGCGAGCTGCACTCGACGGCGCAGCGGTTCGGGTCGGTGGCGGCGCACGGGCGGCGCGACCCGTGCGAGCGCACCGGCTTCGCCTTCGTCAACTGCCGGGTGACCGGCACGGGGAGGCTCTACGTGGGGCGAGCCATGGGCCAGTACTCGCGCATCGTCTACGCCTACACCTACTTCGGCAGCGTCATCGCGCCCGGCGGCTGGGATGACTGGGACCACACCAGCAACAAGAGCAGGACGGCCTTCTTCGGGATGTACAGGAACTGGGGGCCAGGCGTCGACGCCGTGCACGGCGTGTCGTGGGCGCGGGAGCTCGACTACTTCGCCGCCCGCCCATTCCTCGGCAAGAGCTTCGTCAACGGATACCACTGGCTCACACCTGATTTCTGAAAAAAAAACACACACGCAGTCACTGATCAAGGGTCAGGAGACAGATCGATTACGGCAAACCAGATTTATTCGTATACAGCACAAACACAGAATATATAGAACACCATTTTACAAGCTACTAATTATGTATAGTCATCCAGTAGCAGTGTAGCACAGAAAGTCAGATTCAAGATTCGTTTTGTCGACACCATTCGATACAAGATTATAGTGGTTTTCAAAACTTCGTCATGTATACCAGTGTAAACTAGACAGTGAGCAGTGAGTTTGCTTATACCTCTGTATATGAGACCTTGTCTATGCAATTCAGATTGTTCCGTTATGTTTGAATCTACAAAGGAGTATGAACATAAAGCTTTGCCCATCACAGTATGCAACAGCTTGGTCCTTCTAGCATACCAGGGAATGAGGAAACCTTCATGGCAGGAACAAACCTTGGAATTGGAAGTTAAGTTTCGTTTGCAGGATGAGCTATCACTGCTGGTTTGGCAGACCCAGCAGTGATGTGATGAGCTCATCACTGCCGAGTTGGTTGTGCCGATTCAAAATCCGCCAGTGAAGAGGGGTTCAAAATCGCTAGCTCTCTCCAGCTCGTAGGGACGGATCTAGAAAAAAAAAATAGAAGGAGCTGGAAAATAACGATATAGTCGCATACTATGCTCTCTTACAGTAGACTAAGTCTAATATTGAAACATCAAAAAACGATAAAATCACAAAATACATCATGAAAAATTACTAAGCATAACATGTTATCTTCTACTCCCTTCGTCTCAAAATAAGTATCGTTTTAGGATTTTGACAATCTCCTTTTGATCATTCGTCTTATTCACAAATTTTGTGAAAAAATAGTTATTTTATTATGAAATGATTTATTATTAGAAGTACTTTAATCTTGATTTATTTATTTTTATATTTTTGTAAAATTTTTGAAGAAGACGAATAGTCAAATGTCGATTTCAAAAAGTCAAAAACAACACTTATTCTGGTACGGAGGGAGTACATGTTATATTCTATGTCCATCAAATTTTAGCCCCCTAACCCCACCACTGCATCTGTGCATGCCAGCTCAGCCATAGCCCTAGGCTACGCGCCGAGTGAAAGTGCAAGCTCGCCAGCTGTCAAGACTGCCGCCTCGCAGTCACTCGCCGTCGTCGGCGGGCAGGAAGAAGAAGGAGGCAAGCGGTTCGGGCACCAAGTCTCCACCGCGAAAGAAGTCCCCGAGCCGCTCTCCACCACGCCGGTCAAGAATCCCACGGCGTTCGTGAACACGGCACCCAAGGGAGGTCGTCGTCGAGCGCGTCGTCCAGGAGACGAGTGGCTCTGGAAATTGGCCACAACTGACCAAGACAAAATATGATTCGTGGTCACTGCTGATGAAATTGAAGCTGCAGGCTCGTCACCTGTGGGAAGCCATCGAGGATGAAGATGTCAACTACCACTACGACCGATCCGCGCTGGTGGCCATCTGCTCCGGCATGCCTCAGGAGATGGTGACCACCCTAGCGACCAAGCTATCGGCCAAGGAGGCGTGGGAGGCCATCCGGTCGATGCGCATCGGGGACGAGCGCGTCAGGAAGTAGACGGCGCAGAGCCTCCATGCCTGTCCAACATCGTGCAGCGCTTGGTGATCCTCGGTGACCCGGAGCCGGATACGAAGGTGGTGGCCAAGTATCTCCGCGTCGCGTGGGACCTCGCTTCAACAACTCATCATCTCCATCGAGACCCGCCTCGACATCGACACGCTCTCCATCGAGGAGGTAACCGGCCATCTCAAGGTGGCGGCCGATGATGAACCAGCGCCGGCACAAGCTGTCGGCGGCAAACTACTGCTAACCGAGGAGCAGTGGCTGGAGAGGTACAAGAAGCAGGAGCCAGGCCACGGAGGCTCCAGCTCTGGCGGTTGTTGACGGTCGTTAAGTACCAATTTTATACCGTCAACTAATGCCTAGGGAAGATCAATAATAGAAGTAGGGATGAAAATGGTACGGATATTTATCCGACCGTCTGTTCGACCGAATCTGTTTAGAGGTGTTTAGATCTGTTCGTATCCGAGTTCGGATATTCAATATCCGATACCGTATCTGTATCTGAATACTCAAATCGCATATTTATGATGTCGACATCCAATCGTATCCTATCCGGCATGGCTGACACTATCCGTATTCGAATCCGAATCCGACCAGAAATATGAAAACAAATATGATATCAGTGATATCCGTTAGTATCCGATCCGTTTTCATCCCTAAATAGAACCATAGGGGTTATTACTGACAAATTCCACGAGTTTTGGTGAATTGTGTATTTTTCAGGGATTATTCCAGAAAGGCTTAAAAGAAGGATTAAAGTGCTTAATTACCACGAAACTTAACCGCCAAGGAAACATCATCATGAAGACCCTGGAAGAGTCCAGAACACACCCGAAAAGACCGGGGACCGAACCCCACCAGGGTAGGGCCGGCCGGCCCCCCTAGGGTTTCGGCCCACCTTCTGGAGTCTTCTTCCACCGCCTCTCTGGAGTCATTTTGGCCCTTTGTTCAAGTCGGTTTGATCCCACGGCGCATGTTCATCCCACCGGGCTATAAATAGAGGGGCAGACCCCCCCTCCCAGAGCACCAATTTATTGCTGCTGCTTCATTCGTCAAGAGTAGACAGAAGTTAGGGTTTTCAGAGATTAGAAATAGGGCTCTAGTTCTTTAAGTTCATAGTTTAGACGTCTAACAAGGTTCAAGTAGAGTTGGGTGCTGCGCTCGGGATTCCAGATCCGTTTGTCTAGAGATCGGTAATCTTATCTTATATCTCATTATGACTTTGCTTTATTTTAATATATTGCTACTTATTCAGCTCTTAGTTTATTCTAGTTGCATATTCGATATAGTTGTGATTGGTGATGATTATTGTCATTTGATCGTAAAGCGCCTAATTCAGTACTCGAGTGAGTTAGGTGGTATACATTATGTAGACGTGGTGTCTAGATATATAGTGTACCTACGGAGGCACCCTGACGTGCCGGGTCGTGTGGTAGTCCGCGTAGGTGACAGCTGCGTTGGTTCCTCTGTAGTCCACCCCCCCGTACGTAGGACGAGCAGAGCGCGGTCGCGATGTAGGTGACCCTTGTGTCTTAATATCCTCATTAGATGATGCTCCTTATAATGTTTTCTGAGTTGATTATCTATATATGAAAATGTGTAATGTGGCGTAGGCTGTAGACTTTGTATTTAGTAATTACATAGGTTTCCTTTACTTTAGCCGAATCTCGAGATTGTCTTACTACATTAGTGAGTCTCTATATTCTATTTCTGGAAATACCATTTACCTCATTTACTCAGTTACCATTTACCATTTATCATTGACTTATTTATCGCTAAGGCACTAGAGTTATGTATTATCATAGGTCTGCACATTTATCTTTCTAATCATTATAGTAGATTATCTTAATGAGTAGAATGCCTCTTTATCCTTTTGGCATAAAACAAATCAACGATACTCAGAATACTTACCGGGTGAAGTGCTACAATGGGAGAATTATCTGTGCGCTTGCGGATTTATTCTATAGTATTATTTTTAGGGGGCAAGTGAAGATTATTTTACCTTTGATTTTTGGCATCATGTTAGGGATGACAACTTAACGTGAAGTGATGTTAAAAATACCAACAAGCACTTCTGGCGCCATTGCTGGAGAAGGCAGTTGTATTCATTAGGATAATTTATTGAGTTCATTGATTTTATTCGTTAGGATATTTATTTTAGAATTTCATATAGAAGAGTTCTTTATAGATAATATTATATAAAAAACATAAAAATAACTATAGACATAAATACTTAGAGATAACCATAACCTTTTGCTTTAGTAGACTATCCCGTGTTTTGTTTATACTTAAATATCTTATATAGGGTAAGTACAGGATTGGTTGTGTACTTTAACTCTTATCAATCAGGAACAACCATAGGAAGAAGGGTCTTACATTATTTTATGAAGCCATGTCTGAGAAGACTCTACGTGAATTCTCTGCTTCAAGCACTGAGAATATTCGCGTTGGGCCAACTTTTAACATTGGAGATCATGATTATGAGATCAAGCCAAGCCTCATCAAAATAGTGCAAGATATCATATTTAGTGGAAAGAAAGATGAAGATGCAAGTGTTCATCTGCAGAATTTCTTGGAGATTGGCAACACCATCAACATCAATGGCATTCCTCAAGGCATCGTGCTACTTCGTTTGTTTCTGTTCTCATTGGAGGGAAAGGCGAAGCAGTGGTTTTATTAGAATAAAGATCGAGTCAAGACATGGGTAGAATGTTCAAAAGCTTTGCTAGAAAAGTTTTTCCCAGTAGGCAAAACCAATGCTCTACGAGGAAAGATTTCAGAATTTTGTCAGCAGAATGGTGAAACTATTCTAGAAGCCTGGGAGCGTTTTCAAGATTACATATCAGATTGTCCCCATCATGGAATGGAAAAGTGATTGCTCATGCAAACATTTTATCACGGATTAACTCAAAGGTCACGTGAGCAACTAGAAGCCACCGCTGAAGGACCATTTATGTCACTCACCCCTGGAAGAGCTGAAGATATTATGGCAAAGATAGCAGAAAATCAGAATTGGACGTACAACACTCAGATATGCCATAAGAGTGAAGAAGTTCCAGAGGAAGTGTGTGCACTATCAACTAAGGTGGATGTACTGTTGAACTAGGTTAGAACAAAGAGCCAATCATAAAAGAGATCGTCAAGCTATTCAAAATGTATTCAATTCCCAGAATAAAAAAGAAGAGTTTGCAAATCCCCCAGAAGATATTAGTACAGTCATCAAGTCTACTTCTCAGAAATAAGGATGGAATCAACCTCGGTCAATCAGTCAAGGTAAGTACCAAGAAAATACTAATTTTTCAAATCATAGACAATCATCCTTGAGAGAATTAATATTTGAACAAGCTAGAATTAATGAAAGTATTTATAAGAAGCTTGCTTTTAATGATAAAGTTTTAGAAGGAATTAATTATAAGTTGGATAATTTCTCTTTTGCTGTTAAAAATCAAATATTATTTAATAAAAAGATAGAATTACAAATTGCACAATTATCTTCTACTTTGTTTGCCACTAACCATGAACAAATAAAAGGAATATCTACTAGAGGAGGTAAGTCTACACGTGATCCACCTTACCTAAAAGGGGCACGTAGATCATCACATTTAGTGCAGGTAGAAAAAGAAATTGAAAAGGATAACAGAGAAGAAGAAGTTGTACCACCTTCACCACCAGTTGAACTACAAGATCAAGAATTAACTCAATATTTTCATTACACAACCCTCCTACCATTTCCACGCAGAAGAAGAAGAGCTAAAACGGATGATCAATTTGGTAAGTTTGTAGAGGTAATTCAGAAGTTATATGTCAATATTCCGTTGTTAGATGCCATGCAGGTACCTATATACGCGAAGTGTCTTCAAACTATCCTCAACAACAAAGGACCACTACCTTCCACTGAAGTTGTCAAGCTAACGTAGGAGTGTAATGAGGCAATTCTGAGTTCTTCTCCTGCTAAGAAAAAGGATCCAGGGTGTCCCACTATTGATTGTTCAATAGGAAACCAGATGTTCGAGAATGCTTTATGTGATCTTGGAGCAAGTGTCAGCGTCATGTCCAAGACCGTCTTCGACAAACTCAACTATTCTATGCTCACACCAACCACAATGTGTTTGCAATTAGCTGACCAATCGGTCCGCTATCCCGCAGGAATCACAGAAAATATTCCGATAAAATCCACAACTTTTTCATTCCTGTAGATTTTGTAGTACTTGACATGCAGGAAGAGAGGAAGATACCCCTCATCCTCGGGTGACCATTCTTAAACACTGCAAATGGAACCATCAACGTCAGGAGCTGGAGAGATCACATTCACCATCAATGGGCAAGAAGAGCGATTCGCATTCAAGCCAAGACTGGAGTAATGCCAAACATTGAAGTGTCATGAAGAACAAGATGCAACAACATCTCCGACACCGGAGACAAATCATGAAGAATAATTCAACTGGAGAAGTCCGGATCGGCGGACTCAAAAACCCTGAACCATCGCCGGGAGGTAACTCGGTAGTTATCGGTAATTTAATTCTTGCATTAAAATTTGCATATTTACTTTCACATAAATTGCATTATTAAAAAGAAATAAAAATAAGCATAGCATGATTAAAGCTTAAGCCCCATGTGATTATTACTAACGGAGTGTTAAACCCCCGTCAGTGAAATTTACTGTGGCGGCAGAAAATTATAAAAAGACCATCATTAGAATTCTAATTTTTTATGGATTCATAAAAGTAATTTAGTTTTTCATTCTTGTACTGGTATAAATACGGGAAACATGTGGGACCCACCATTACCACATCAAGTCATTTCAAGTTCCATCATCAACCACCACCTCTCACTGCCATCCAAACTCCACCATTCGTCTATGTACTACCCTCCACTCATTCATTCACCAGAGAAAGCATGCACACACATGCATTTGGAAGGGCATCTAGGTGGTGTCGACATTTTCAAAAGTTGAGAGCCAGAGCACACCAGGTGGGGCCGGCCGGCGCCCCTCTACCTCTTCTCTGCCTCCCACTTTTCTCATTTGCTCACTCACTCACATACACTCCAGAGAGCACATAGCCAAGTTGCCTTGCTGCTCGTAACTTCAAACTCCCATAATCCTATCATTTGATTCAAGTTTAAACAAGAGAAGGAGTAGAGAAGAAGATTAGCAAGAAGGCCTAGAAGAGAGATCATCACTTGATTCCTTCTCTCCACTTGTTCTTATTTGTTTTTATTTTGTTCTTGTGTTCTTGTTCGTTCTTGCCGTGTTCTTCATGTTCTTCATTTTTCAGGCAAGATGAGCAATAGAATGAAAGGTGCCATTCGATCCCTTGGAAGAGCCTTCTCACGCCACACAATAAGAAGTCAATCATCATCACAAGTGCCATCGTTCGTCGGCTCCGACATGAATATCGATCCTCCGTCACCCTTCACGTATAATAATCCGTCATCCTCTTCCCAACCAGGAAGAGAGGTATGAGCTCACAAGCATCACTCAAATTTCATTATCAACTAGGACCGCAGAGGGAGATTTTAAATGTGATTAAAAACATGGAATTTACGCATACTCCAATTTTTGATGCCACTTTGCTCCATACAACCGGAATGGATTCCGAGTTTGAGCTTATTTTTAGAAATACTGGATGGAAAAATGCATGGCAAATTAATGAGCAGGGTAGCAAGTTACTCACTATAGAATTTATTAGCACCCTAGACTTTGATGATGATGAGGTTAATTTTGGAATGTTTAATAAACCTTTCACCCTCTCATGAAAAACTCTTAGTTTAGCATTGGGATTCAATAATCAGTGTGTGGTCAATATTTCTGAAACTCTCCAAGACTTTAATAAAGATGATTTTTGGGAGAGTATCACTGCGAAGAAACCAGAGAGAAAACAAAAATATACTACTAAAGAAGTTCATCACCCCTGTTGGCTGTCCTTAGAGCCTATTTCTTACCGCCAATATGTTACTAAAATAAATAGTATGTAGGGCTTTAAACTAACATTTTCACAAGTTTTGGTGTGTACTTGACTTGCAGGTGTGACATGTGGAAATGCACAAAAATCATAAAGAAAGCGCATTCCAGAATTCATATTCAGAAAAGGCGCAAAGAAGAAGAGAAGCCCACCTTCATTTGCATTCTGGGCCCATTCGTAACCACAGGAGAAGTCCAGGCCCAGAGACAAACCGACCACGTGAAGGCGGTGGCCAAACGGACCCACCAGGGGGGCGGCCGGTCCCAGGGGCAGCCGGTCCCCTAGTGGGGCCTCTCGGGCCTAGTCTTCTCAGGCGGTGCGTAGGACGGTTCCCTCAAGGCGGTTCCACCTGCTTCCATATTTGTTGGTGCCCGAACCATCCTTGTTAGACTATAAAAGAGAGGGAGAGCTCCCCTCCAACATACATCATCATTTGGAGCCATTTACCTCACCTCTCACTTGTATTCTTTAGATTAGTTTTTGTATTAGAGCAAGGCAAGAGCTAGCAAGGAGAGTTTGTATCCTTGGGAGAAGAAGGAACATCTCGGTATGAATACAATGCAGTTCTCTTCCAAGTTCAAGTTCTTATTTTATTTATATAGCAATGCATATGAACTAGAGTATAGTCTTGATCATGTTATGATCATGATATATGAACTAGCATATAGTTTATGTGTTATGTTCTTGATATGTTCATCGTTGTTCTTCATCGTTCATCGACTTACTATGAATAAAGGAAGAACTAGGGATGAGGTGACGGTTCGTCGTGCCTTCTCGGTTGCTCTTAGCCTAGCCTGTCACTCCGAAGGGGTGGGGTCCTAGGGGGTTAGGAGTTGTTTCCAAGTACGCGAGCATTGTGCTCGGGTATGCGGAGATCGGCAAATATGTCGGTATCCCACGGGCAGAGGGGTAGGTGGGCAGGTGGTGACAGCCCTGTCCATCCCTAGCACTCCCCCACGTTCGGATATTGGGTTGGAGTTCGTAAAGGCTCTATCGGCTGGCAGACCAGCTGCGGGGATCTCCCTGTCATCCCAGAATTAGTCCTGATACTAGACATGCTAGTTAGATGTTTACTAACAGTTCTTTGCATAGTTATATATGACCGATGCCTGCTCAATTAGATATATTCTTTTATTCTTTATTTCTCTTTTATCCTTGAGGTCGGCTCAGATGTGTGTCCACTATCTTTGAACTATGATTTACCCCTGCCTATGCTATGTCTACCTATGCATTCAATAAGTGATCAAGTTTATGCCAAAGCTAGATGCATTTGTCCTGCCTTCCTACGGAAAATTATAAATATGACACCCCTGAATACTCACGGGTTGAAATGCTACAATGATAGTTCCGTGCGCTTGCGGATTTATCTATACTGAGCTATCATGATTGGCATATCTAAGTACCATTACCCAAGGACTGTAATTCTTGTTGCACCCCAAAGCGTCGTGCTTCAGTTTTGCATATCGTAAGTAATAATGGTTGGGAAGGCCAATTAGGCACTTCTAACTGTTATTACCAGACTGCATTATCTTGGCCGGCGCCGTTAAGGGCCGAGAGTTACCTTTCTGAAGTAATGGTGGTTAGAGATGTCAACACACGTTTCTAGTATCGTTGCTAGGGATGGGCTTTTAGTCTATCTTTAGTAATGACGCTAAGAAATGCCAACAACAGCCCAGGGTGACTCTTGAGAGAGAGAGGATCAAACTTCGTTTTGGAAAGTTTTCGATTCGACGAAGTTTTGATCATTTTAGAGGCATCGGACTGTTGTGCAGTATGGGCGTCGGACCAATGTGCACAGTCCGACGACACGTGGCAGTCTCTGGTTGCACCCCAGCGAACCAGAGATCGTCGGACGCTGCTGGAATGGGCGTCGGACCATCAGCGAGCGTCCGACGGTGCCTGAGGGCTATTCTGTGAGCATCGGACTGTTGTTGTGGCAGCGTCGGACCAATCGTTCGTAGGGTCCGACACTTCCAGAGAGGTTTTGAGAACAGTTTTGAGCGTCGGACTTAGTCCGACGGTGGGCGTCGGACTTAGTCCGACCGTGGGCGTCGGACTATTGTCCCGTGTTGTAGCCGTTGCAGGTCACTGTGCGAGCGTCGGACGCTGGGTCATCGGACCTTTGGTGTTTGTCCGACGCCCTTCTGACACAGTACCATGCACAGCGTGTTTGTGAGAGTCGGACCGTGGACTTTGGTCCGAAGCGACCGGGGACCGAGCCCCACCAGGATGGGGTCGGTTGGCGCTCCCTATAGGGTTTCGGCCTACCTTCTGGAGTCTTCTTCCACCGCCTCTCTGGAGTCATCTGGGCCCTTTGTTCAAGTCGGTTTGATTCCACGGCGCACGTTCATCCCACCGGGCTATAAATAGAGGAGCAGACCCCCTCCCAGAGCACCAATTCATTCCTCCTGCTTCATTCGTCAAGAGTAGACAGAAGTTAGGGTTTCTAGAGATTAGAAATAGGGCTCTAGTTCTTCAAGTTCATAGTTATGTGTCTAGCAAGGTTCAAGTAGAGTTGGGCGCTACGCTCGGGATTCCAGATCCGTTCGTCTGGAGATTGACAATCTTATCTTGTATCTCATTATGGCTTTGCTTTATTTTAATATATTGCTACTTATTCAGTTCTTAGTTTATTCTAATTGCATATTCGATATAGTTGTGATTGGTGATGATTATTGTCATTTGATCATAAAGCGCCTAATTCAGTACTCGAGTGAGTTAGGTAGGTATACATTATGTAGACGTAGTGTCTAGATATATTGTGTACCTACGGAGGCACCCTGACGTGCCGGGTCGTGTGGTAGTCCGCATTGGTGACAGCTGCGTTGGTTCCTCTGTAGTCCACTCCCATACGTAGGACGAGCAGAGCGCGGTCGCGAAGTAGGTGACCCTTGTGTCTTAATATCCTCATTAGATGATGCTCCTTATGATGTTTTCTGAGTTGATTATGCTATAGATGAAAATGTGTAATGTGGCGTAGGCTGTAGACTTTGTATTTAGTAATTACATAGGTTTCCTTTACTTTAGCCGAATCTCGAGGTTGTCTTACTACATTAGTAAGTCTCTATATTCTATCTCTGGAATACCATTTACCTCATTTACTCAGTTAGCATTTACCATTTATCATTGACTTATTTATCGCTAAAGCACTAGAGTTATGGATTATCATAGGTCTGCACATTTATCTTTCTAATCATTATAGTAGATTATCCTAATGAGTAGAATGCCTCTTTATCCTTTTGGCATAAAACAAATCAACGATACTCGGAATACTTACCGGGTGAAGTGTTACAATGGGAGAATTATCTGTGCGCTTGTAGATATATTCTATAGTATTATTTTTAGGGGGCAAGTGAAGATTATTTTACCTTTGGTTTTTGGCATCATGTTAGGGATGACAACTTAACAGTGAAGTGATGTTAAAAATACCAACAGCGGTCGTGGCAGAGGCTGCGGTCCCGGCAGAGGCCGTGGTCGCGGTGGTGGCGGCGGCAACGAGCAGCGGACCGAGACGAACTCGGCCTAGGGTGTTGCTGATGATGCCTGCAAGGTCTGCGGGAAGAAAGGGCATTGGGCCAAGGATTGTCGGAGTAAGAAGAAGACCAAGCAGGCCCATCTGGCCCAAGACGACGAGCCCATGCCTATGCTAGCGGTGGCCACGGTGCAGGAGGAGGGGATTCATTCCCAAATTGAGTCGCCACCGCCGCAGCCATGCCGGGGCGGTCCGCCGTCGATCCAACACGCCGCCTGACCTCCACTTCACCGAGAACAAGGTGTGCGCCACCCACGACGAGTCTGGTGACCAGGACTTGAAATGATGGGTCCTGGACACCGAGGAGTCAAATCACATGTCTGGCGCACAGGCGACGTTCTCAAGCCTCGACACTGGTGTCTCCGGCTCTGTCCGGTTCAGCAACGGCTCCGTCGCGCGCATCGAAGGAATCGGCACCATCCTCTTCTCTTGGAAGAACGGGGAACATCGCGCCATCAACAATGTCTACTACCTTCCCCACCTCACCGCCAACATTATCTCAGTCGGCCGGCTCGACGAGACTGGCTACCAAGTCCTAGTTGAAGGCGGAGTGATGCGGGTGCGTGATGAGGAGCGCCGTCTGCTCGCCAAGGTCCACCGCAACCCAGGCCGGCTCTATGTGCTCAACGCCGACATTGCACAGCTGGTCTGTCTCACGGCGTGTGGAGAAGAAGAGGCATAGGTGTGGCATGCCCGATTCGGGCACTTGCACTTCGTAGCTTTGCGCAAGATGGGCAAGGAGGGGCTCGTACATGATATGACCCTACTTAACCAAGTGGAGCAGGTGTGTGGCGCCTGCTCACCGGCAAACACCGGCGGTCGCCATTTCCGTAGCACGTCGGAGGACGTTCGACGGAGGTGCTGCAACTTCTTCATGGCGATATCTGCGGTCCCATCTCGCCTCCAACACCAAGTGGCAACTGGTATTTTTTTACTGCTTGTCGATGATTACTCGCGCTATATGTGGATCTATCTGCTGCCTAGAAAGGATGCCGCCGCATCAGCAATCAACCGAGTTCAGGACTACCGCTGAACGAAAGAGCGGCAAGAAGCTGATGGCCCTACGCACTGACCGCGGCGGGGAGTTCACCGCCATCGACTTCGTCGAGTACTGCGTCGAGTTGGGTGTCCATCGTCAGCTCACGGCGCCGTACACGCCACAGCAAAATGGAGTCGTGGAGCGGTGAAACCAATCCGTCGCTCAAGGCGAAGATGCTCCCCGGCGAGTTCTCGGGGGAGGCGGTCACCACGGCCGTCTATGTGCTCAATCACTCCTCATCCAAGAGCGTGGGTGGCAAGACCCCCTATGAGCTCGGGACGGGCAGCGTTCCCGGCGTCCAGTACTTGCGGACATTCGGCAGCATCGCGCATATGAAGGTGACGACTCCAAGCCTGAAGAAACTCGATGACCGAAGCAGGCGTACCATCCTCGTGGGCTATGAACCAGGGTCCAAGGCATATCGGGTATATGACCCGGTATCGCGGCGAGTTCACATCAGCCACGATCTGGTGTTCGAGGAGGAGAAGCAGTGGGATTGGTTCCAAGGACAGTGCAGTGATGCAGATGACTTCACCATTGATCACATACCACTGCCTGAATCGGCCACCACGACACCGACATCAAGCTCAACTCCATCAAATGCAGCTGCAGCACCTACGGCATCGCTGGCGCCATCGTTCCAAGCATCCCCGGTGCAAGACACCGGGAGCGGGACGCCTACAGCAACGCCGGCCCACGCCACGCCAGGGCACGACACCGGGCATGCGACGCCGCGTACACCCCTGTTGACATCTACTAACGTCGCCCAATATAACTTTATAAATTTTAACACTAGGGACGAGATTAGAAGATGTAAGGTATTTTAATTAACTGATCAATAGCAACTAGCCACTTATCTATTACCAACATTCTTTAGCATGAACTGGGTTGTCAATCCTAATTATATATGCTAAGAATAAATAAAGGTTTTATATATTATTCCATGTGACTAGGCAGAAATATAAATATAAACTAAAAACAATTCTACATGCGGACAGATAATTATACCATTGTAGCATTTTACCTAGAGTATCACCAGGTTGTCGATTTATATTTATACCAATGGGAAGGTCTAGTAGGACTTATTATATCTATAACTTATACTGCTAATATAAAAGATAAACCATAACTATAATCCTACTCATAACAAGGATCAGTCACATGATAAAGATATATAGGATAAACATGATCAGTCATCATCATAAATAGGTAAACATCAGAGCTCATCTAATCATAACAATAGCTAGCCAATGGATAGATAAAGGAATTAATATCTAAAGTAACTCTATAACTACGTCAATGAATACTATGATTAGTGCAATTACATCTAACAATCATTGTTTAGCTCTACCTACATCATGATTAAATGTAAAGGAGCATCATCTAATGAGGATATTAAGACCCAAGGGTCACCTCCTTCGCAACCGCGCTCTGCTCGTCCTACGTACGGGGGTGGACTACAGAGGACTCAACGCAGCTGTCACCTACACGATCTACCACATGACCCGGCACGTCAGGGTGCACTCGCAGATAAGCAAGATATCTAAACACCACGTCTACATACTGCCAATCATTCATCCACGATATCTCTGGACGAACTCTATACGATCAATTACATAAATTCAATAAGATCAAACTAACTATGCTAGACATATAATCAAAGTGAACAATGACTATTAAGAACATATAAAAGATTAAGAACAATGTTTCCCAAATCATAATGTTGAATGCAATAAGAGAAAAGAGCTAGAACTATACCGAACTCCGCGCTCCAGACAGACGCCAGGGGCTCCGGATCTCGCTGAAGAACTAGAACTCCTCTACTTCTAATCTAACTAGGCTAAAGCTATGAACTAGAGAGGCTCTGATGAACTAGAGAGGCTTTGGATGGCTTGATCTCCAAATGACTTGATGCTTCAGGGAGGGGGTCTGCCCCTTTATTTATAGCCCGGTGGGATGAACGTGCGTTATCGGATCAAACCGACTTCAACAAAGGGCCGAGATGACTCCTAAGAGGCGGCGGAAAAAGACTCCATAAGCGGGGACCGAAACCCTACGGGGTAGGGCCGGCCGGCCCAACCTTGGTGCCGGCCGGCGCCCAAGTGTGGGCTTCCGAGCCCATCTTCGTCGAGGTGCTTCCACACCCTTACAGGGTCTTCGTGATGATGTTTCCTTGGCGGTTAAGTTTCGTGTCTTTTATGCTCTTTAACCCTTCTTTTATGCTTTTCTAGAATAGCCCCTGGAAAATACAGAACATGCAAAACTCGTGAAAACTGTCAGTTAAAACCCTAGACTAGTGTGTATTCATGTGTCCTTTCATGTCTAAAGTTCTAATAAAAGTTGGTGTTATCGACCGTCAATAACACCCCCAAGCTTACCTGTTTGCCAGTCCCTTGGCAAACAAACTAAGCCTAATTACTAATGTAATTGGATCAGGAGTTGGTACAATGCTTTCATACTTTCCAAGTACACATGCTTTAAACATAGATTCTTCTCCGGATTAGACAAAACTTCTCAAACTCTCGAACTTACCCATTTTACTTTTAACTATGGAGCTTTACAGCTTTTGTATTAGTCTTGAGCAATCGAAAGACAGAACAATCAAGTCAAGCACCATGTCTCAAACTCTTCACAGTACTATTATTTCGGAGTTTTGCGAATTTTCAAAATAAAACTCAGAGCTTAATTGTATGACACCCTCAAGTCTCTTAATATGTGGTATTTATGGATCTCACTGAGGCATAAATGATGTTATGCCTTCCTACAACTAAGGATTATAGTGGAGCTTATAGGAGTGGCAATAACAAGGATGAGCATACTTGCAATTCATATATTGTAAAGTCAAACAATGGATCCACAGAGAGTCGAGGCATACAATCAAACCAAGATGTGCATGTGTATGGAATATGGTGGATAGGTGTATATATATGATATTTAGTGGTTAATCCTAATTCTACTTTTGCTCCTTGAAAATAACTCCCTCCTTTTAAAACTTAAAACTTTTCGCGAGAAAACATGGGCTATCTTTATTCTTTTCTATTTTTTATTATATATATATATTTTTTACTGGGAGACGGGCATCTAAGTACCCATAGTTTTAATTGCTGGGACACTTGTCCATCTTTTACTCTCTTTTCTTTTTTTTCAATACTTTTGCATAGCCACATGCGTCCTTTGAATATAAATAATTGGAGAGATAATGATAAGAACATAGAGCAATTAAACAGGGGTTGTCCTATGGGGTATATATTTTGGGTGTTTACTCCCAGTATAGGAGAAAACATTTTTAAGGTGGATCTAGATGATAGTGGAAGATGATTGCGCTTACTCCCAGAGTAGGAATAATGCATATTGTGCTGGAGTGTGTAAGTGATCTTGATTTTAAAAGCATGACAAGACTCTCATAAGATATACAACAAAGATTGACTGAACTCAATGCAAAGCAAGCAGCATAAAGTGCAAAGGTTTTCCTAACTCTAAATGTATTATATATGGCTTTGGTAGGAATTCAAACTTTGTCATACAAGAGCTCATCATGTAAGATTTTAAATTTTCAAAATAAATCTCCAGAACTTAGTAATGCTAGGAATAAGATAAATAGCGGCTCAACCTTCATGAATCATATCAATCAATCATCTAGACTTAGCTCAGTCATATGCCTCCACAAGTTTTAGGTTCAGAGTAAATTCTTAAGTCAAAACAGCAATATCTAAAACTCGGGAGAATTCATGGTTTGAAAACTAGGCACTTGAAAAGTATTACGCAGAGCAACTATTCATCATCTCCAAGACAAAAATTTTAATGTTCATCAGTTTTAATTAACTCTAGCCTAGAATGACTCTAAACATACTCTAATATATAGCTAAATATTTATTTGGTTTTCAAATTTTATCTTACTAGCTAACTCACGCGAAAAGTGATATAATAGTAAGGTGGGAAACTTATACTTAGCTAAATTTTAAATGGAGGGTGCCCTCCCCCAAACTGAATGTTTGACAAGGTCTTTGATGTTGCAAATTGAGTGATCCTTCTGGGAGCAGGTGTATTGGCAGCGTAAGGGCGTCAGGTTGACTAGCTCTTTGATCTTGTATTTTCTTGTGAAACTAAATTGCCAACAAAAATATCAAATCTCATGAAGAGGGGTTAGGTTTAGTACCACTCCATGGTAAGTGATTGATTTTATATTTCCAGCAGAAGTTTAAGCTTCTTTACCCAATTAGGAAACTTCTCTAAGAGTGTGGATCTTCATGTGCCCACATATTTTTGGTATTTTTAGATTTTCTTATGGTACTATGGCGAACCTTCATGTGTTCACATATTTTTGGTATTTTATGACTTTATAAAACAGACTCGATAATCGCATAAGTATAGTTATCTGATAACTACGGGATGCTCTTCCCCCAAGCTTGATAGTTGCAATACTTAGCATTGAATGATCTTCAGAGCGAGTGTTGGCATTTCTTAACAGTCGTTACAAAAGATAGACTAAAAGTTCATCCCCGGCAACGGCGCCAGAAATGCTTGTTGCGTTTCTTAGCATCACTACTAAAGATAGACTATAAGTCATTCCCTAATAATAATACTAGAAACGTAAGTTGACATTCCCAACCACCATCACTTCAGAAAGGTAACCCTTGGCCCTTAATGGCGCCGGCCTAGGTAATGCAGTCTGGTAATAGTAGTTAGAAGTACCGGATTGGCCTTCCTAACCGTCATTACTTACGATATGCAAAACTGTGACACGACGCCGTGGGGTGCACAAGAATTACAATCCTTAAGTAATGGTACTTAGGTACGCCAATCGATAGTTCAGTAAGAAATAAGATTACTCTGCAAGCGCACAGAACTATCATTGTAGCATTTCAACCCGTGAGTATTTAAGGGTGTCGTATTTATAATTTCCCGTAGGAGGGCAATATGCATCAAGCGTGGTGTAAACATGATCACTTATTGAGTGCAATGGTAGGCATAGAGTAAACAGGAATAAAACATAATTTCAAAATATTGGACACACACCTGGGTCAACCTCAAGGATAAAAAGGGAAAATAAAGAATAAAAGAATATAACTAACTGAGCAGGCATTGGTCATATATAATTATGCAAAGAACTGCTAGCAGCACATCTAATTAGTAAGTCTAGTATCAGGACAAAGTCTGGGGTGATAGGGAGATCCCCGCAGCAGGTCTGCCAGCCTATAGAGACTTTACAAACTCCTACTTCAATATCCGAACGTGGGGGAGTGCTAGGGATGGACAGGGCTGTCACCACCTGCCCACCTACCCCTCTGCCCGTGGGATACCGACATATTCGCCGATCTCCGCATACCTGAGCACCATGCTCACATACTTGGAAACAACTCCTAACCTCCATGGACCCCAACCCTTCGGATTGACAGGCTAGGTTAAGAGCAACCAAGAAGGCACGACGAACCATCACCTCATTCCTAGTTCTTCCTCTATTCATACTAATTCGATGAACAATGAAGAACGATGATGAACAAGTCAAGAACATGACACATAAACTATATTCTAGTCCATATATTATGCTCATAACAAGATCATAACTTTGCTCTAGTTCATATGCATGATCATATAAATAAGATAAGAACTTGTTCATGAAAGAAGACCGAATTGTATTCATACCAAGATGATCCTTTTCTTCCAAGGAGACAAGCTCTCCTTGATAGCTCTTGCCTTGCTCACAAACTACTAGTACTACTCTAAAGATACAAGTGAGAGGTGTGAGGTAGATGACTACAAAATGATGTGTGTGTTGAATGAAAGAGCACTATCTATTTATAGTTGAACTAGGATGGTTTGGGCGTCTCTAGGTTTGGAAGGAGGTGAAACCGCCCTTGGGAACCGCCTAGAGCACCGCCATCGAAGATTGGGCCCGGGAGGACCCACTGGGGGACCGGCCACCCCCGGGACCGGCCGCCCCCCTGGTGGGGCCATCTAGCCACCGCCTTCAGGTGGTCGGTTCCACCCTGGGCCTGGACCTCTCCCGTGGTTACGATCTGGCCCAGGTATGCATCGAAGGTGGGCTTCTTTATTATTTTTGTTTGCGCATTTGTTGAATACGTCTTTGGCTTTTGCGCTTTCTCCATGATGTTGTGCATTTCCACTTGTTACACCAGAAAACCTGCAAAACATGAATACTAGGGGTACAAGTGGAATTTGTTAGTAGTAAAGGCATATGTGCTAGAATATGATTGTCTTTCTTCTTTTTAGTCTAAGTTGGCAGCATAGAAATGATCCATAAGGACTGCCAACAGCGAGCAAACCAGTGGTAGTCCGGATGGGTGCCACTGATAGACTCTCTCTCCTTAATCATAGTATTATTCCTGCATAATTATACTCCAACAAGAAAAACCAAAACTCGAGGCTTGAATTTAACAAGGGGTTAGCGGTCAGCCAATGAGTAATTGATTATTCTAATGAGTTGATATTAATTGACAGATTCTATCAGGATTCTTCTTGTTTAGATTTTCTATTTTGTGATGCAGTAAAATAAATATAGATTCTATTTTATTTTTATTTTGATGCCACCACAACAAATATTCCTACAGGGTTACCATAAGTCTACTTACATGGGGCTTTAATATTTTTTATGCAATAAAAGCTATAATTTTTTTGTCTTTCTTTTCAATGCACTAATAAAGCGGTAAAGATTTTTATTTTGTTCAATATGCAGAAAGATAAATATGCATGCTATTTTTGTATTTATTTTTAGGCCACTGCGATGAGTACTCCTACAGGTTTTATACCACAAGGGTTTCACATGGGGCTTCAAGTTTTTTAAGATGCATGAATACAGCTTAATGCATGCCTACTCTTGTCATTTTCTATGCAAAGCTAATGCAGAAGAGTAAACCTACTTAAGAGAAAATAATTAATGCAATGAAGAAAAGCAAAAAAAAATGGATAACTACTGATGTTACCTCATGGCGAGGGTTCGATGTTTTGAGTCTTCTGAACTAGACTCCTCCTTGCAGTGATTCATTAACCAAGTACTTCGGTTTGCTCTTGAGGTGGTGCCTCCACTAGTGGCTCCCAATGGTGGTGCCATCTTTCTTTTGTCGGTATCTCGAAGCCAATTTTATGTGCATCATTATTACTGGCTGAGAACTTCTACTTATCGAATTTGGGGGATTGTCTCCCCCACACTTTGATTGAAGTGTGTTCTGCCCAAAAAGACAAGGTAGAGATCAAGTGCATGGGCTCTGCTGGTGGAAAAACACCAACAGAACCAGAAATTTATTCATTCTCTAACCTTGGGCACAATAAGATTGATATTATTCATATTATTCATTTATAACATGGGTGAGAATACAGAAGTATAAATATGGCATTTAAACTTGTGAAATAAAGAGTGAAGTTACTTAACCGTTAGAAAGACTGTTCATCTTTAAAATTTTCATGATGACTATTATTTTTCAATAATAATAGACGAAGTATTTCTAACTTTGGTTAAGACTGAGATTAAGAGAATAGCGCTATGAACAGACTTAGAGAACAAATCATGTTGAGTTAATCAGGTTGATCAATTTAAGTAGTAACTCTAACATGGTTGTATTTTTCATTTGTTGCATACCAAGATCAAGAGGAAATCAATAACCACTTACCTTAAGATGTTACCTTCATCATTGGAGCATGATAAAGGGTAGATGAAATTCAATGGTCCTTTCCTTCATTGCATCTTGAGTTGTTCACTAGTATCTTTTTTTACTCTGTTCTCACTGTTCAGACCTCTTGCTTCTCTCATTATATATATATTTTTTTCTCTGCAAGGGGTTAGTAGACAACACATACCCGAAGGAATATTCAATTTAAAGTACGGATAGTGTTTGCCAAGGTTAATTTATAGCTTTAGTTTACATGATTCATCATTACTTCATTCAATTTTTTTCAACAAGGTTAAGGTAATGATGTTATTTGAAAAGTACCTTCAACCTCAACTTGAGTCTACGAATAGTCTCCTAATAGGTTTTAAACATTTTTATATGGGAGAGGTGAGTCTACATATACAACCAAATTCCTAGACAAGTATGCTTTGATCTCATAGTTATGTTCAAGTAATATTCTGAATAGAACAAGAAAGTTTACAAGACTAAAGATATTTATTCAAATAGAACCAAGAATGTGTATGGTGAACCAAAAAGAGCATTTTTTTAATTTGTTTTAATCGTTAGCAAGTTAAGTTTGAGCATGGCATAGGGTAGGAGTGACCAAGATAAATTAGCAACATGATATAAGATGTTGATTGTAGTTAAATATTGCATGAGGCTTGAACAAACGTAACTTATGTCTTCATCATTCTAAGTAAGTGGTGACAAACTTACTTGGAAGAGGAGGCTTATCCAGTTCATCTGTTGGTGAAAGCTTGTGGTCTGCTGATCTTTGCCTTTTCACCATCCGATGAAAGTACAGATAATTACATGCTCTTCACTCATCAACCTTTTCTTGATTTTGATTGAATTGCGGTTGATGAGCTTAGGTCCACTGGAGGTGTAAACTCAAGTTCCTCCCTGGTTGTCTTTGTCTTCTATTGGCATAGCAACGAGTTATTCTTCTTTTAGTGACATGCCAGGCGTCTTGATGGTCAGGATGGGGAACTTCTTTGATGTTCAAGTAAAACTTCATCTCCAATAGATTAAGAATTTTTCCTTTCTGCAAAATGTTAATGGACACATACCCGAGGAAATATAACGAAATTGAAATACAGGTTTTGTTGTCCATACTATTTTGTGATTTTTCCTCTATGCTAACAAGATGATATATGGTTTTAAGATTGTTTAGCATAGATTGTATGTTTTATATTGTTGTTGCTACATTCTAACATGGTTCAAAATAGAGATAACTTGCAACGAAAGATAAATGAATAAACATTAATACTCACAGTTCTTCCTCTTATAAAGAATGAGCTGGGTCTTCTTGTGCAAAGTCATTACTGCCTTGATTCATCTTCGGTGTGAACTCATCTCTTGACTTCACCAGATTTGATTCAAAATTTTCCTGCAGGGGTTAGTCCGACAAATATCCAATGTCTACTACAGCAATTTCTAATTCAATAATCAAACCAAACTCCATATCTAGTTTTAGTTAAGGAAGGCATTTCAACCTAAGCACCACGCTTAATTTAAAAACCTTTGGAAAATACTCGTATGACCGTATGTAGTACCTCTAAATCAGAACTTACTATGGCAGACAAAGGTAACATGAAAGCACTAGTAGGGAATTATTCAGGTAGAGATAAAAAAGCATGATCATGATGAGTTTTTTTAATACTAATCATGAGCCTTCATGTGCTCATATATTTTTTTCTTTCTTAATAAGAATGCAAGTCAGATGGATATATGAATGGAACTAAATAAGTTATGAGTAGAAAGAATTTAGAATAAATAGGGTGAATATATGGATTTAAAGTAAACATGCAGTGAAATGCAAAATATAACTACTCATCAAATTTAAAGTCCATGAGCAAGACTTTCTCACCTTTATTTGATCATACGTACCATGTCTCACATGATGGAATTTGTGAGTGATGTAACATCTTTATTCCCGTCACTTGAGATATGAATTGAATTTTTGTGACGTCGACCTCTTTTTTCCAATCTTGGATTTATTATGTTTCTTCTTTTTGTGAGAGCTTGCCGGCAGGTCGTAAACCGGTCGTTCATTACCCTTCATAAGATATTAAAGTAGACAAAACACGGGTAATCCTGCTTGAGCAGGGGTTAATTGTTATCTTGATTACATTAATAAGTATAAGTCTATCAATATTCTTCATATGTCTAGCTACCTTCCCCGGCAACGGCGCCAAAAATACTTGTTGACATCTACTAACGCCGTCCAATATAACTTTATAACTTTTAACACTAGGGACGAGATTAGAAGCTGTAAGGTATTTTAATTAACTGATCAATAGCAACTAGCCACTTATCTATTACCAACATTCTTTAGCATGAACTGGGTTGTCAATCCTAATTATATATGATAAGAATAAATAAAGGTTTTATATATTATTCCATGTGACTAGGCAGAAATATAACCAGGCGGACAGATAATTATACCATTGTAGCATTTTACCTAGAGTATCACCAGGTTGTCGATTTATATTTATACCACTGGAAAGGTCCAGTAGTGTTAGAGTGTGTGTATTAGGCCCATGAGGCTAAGCCCATGAGGCCCATGTATGTACTGCTATATAGCTACCCTTCTAGGGTTAGCCCAATAATCTAATCTACTCATTCTAACACGGTATCAAGCTAGGTCTTTTTTCTCTATCTCCTCACCTCCCTCCCACCTAGCCACCGTTGCCGCTGCTGCCATCTCCGGCCACCATGGCCGGCGGCCGGCCTCCTCCTCCTCCCCTTCCTCTTCTTACTTCTCCACCTTCCCTCTCCTCCCCTACTCATCCTGGGCGGAGCTCGCGGCTGGCCGGCCGCCTGCCGCGGCTCTCGTGGCCGCCGCCGGCGGGGCAGGCGCCTCCAGCCAGCCGCCGCGAAGCGGGCCTCCGCCGCCGCCGCAGCTCGGCGCTGAAAGCCCATGTTTGGTTTTGGGTAATTGATGAAACCTAGTTTGCTAACGATTGCTCTAAGTGTTTCATGAGAATTGATTAGCAAATGGCAAGATAGAGCAAAGGACCGGGTCGGTGGAGGTCACAAGTGAAGGGCAATGACGGCGTCCATGAAAATGGTGTAAGTCCATCAACAAAGGAGAAAGCCCTATTGACGGCATCCATGCAAATGGTATAAGTCCATCATCATAGGTGTTCACAAGGTCCATCAAGAGATGAGAAGGAAGTTGATAAGAAACCGGGAGCTCAAGGCAAAGGTATAACCAATAGGAGCTCTTTTGGTTTTGGTGATCAAGACTCCATAGAGGGAGTGATCACATTTAGGATAGATAGCCGTACTATCAAGAGGGGCGAAATCGTTGATGAAATACGGTTATCAAGTGCCACTAGGTGTTCATGATCATTGCATATGCATATAGATGCTAGTGACACTAACTTGACCCGTGGAAAACTCTTTGAAAAAGGCTAACACACGTGCACCTAAGTAAGAGACACTTTGGAGTGTTAGTGACTTAAGAAACGGGGTGAAGTTCGAGGGTTAGAGAGGGTTTGGTCCTCTCTTCCTCCTGCCGAGCTTGCGAGGCAGGATTCGGCGAATTTCGGAAAAGTTACAATAGAGAAACCAGCGTCGGACCGTATTGTCACAGAGCGTCGGACCATTAGCCTCAGTCCGACGGCTAACACTGCTGAGAGCGTCGGACGCTCAGTTTCGGAGCGTCGGACTATTGTCCGAAGCGTCCGACGGTGCAGAGCGACGAAGAGGTGACACGTGGAGAGCAGAGGAGCGTCGGACTCTCGGCGTTAGTCCGACGGTGGGCGTCGGACTAACGTCCGACGGTTTTCAGCGCTCGGGGAGCTCTCTGGAAACGTCGGACGCTGGCGAGTTTTAGTCCGACGGCCTGTTGTTTTAGAGTCCGACGGTGGATACGTGTAGTGCGTCGGACCGTGAGTTTTGGTCCGACGGCCTACCGTCCGACGGTCGTTTTGGCGCGAGGAAATAGCCGTTGTGATCCAACGTTCGACTTCAAATGGCTAGTGACACGTGGCGTTCATCCGAGGCGTCGGACCGTGCGGATTAGTCCGACGCTCTGGCCGTCGGACAGTCCGACGGTACGCAGAGAAATGAAAACGGCTAGTTCTTTGTGTGTGGCTTATAAATAGCGACTTGGCCGGTTTGGGGGGCAGCTCTTGGTACTCCTAAACATCATAACATACTTGTGAGCCTTCCCACTCCACTCTCACTCATCCTACTTGATTGTGATCATCATTTGGTGAGTTTGGAGAGCATCAAGTGCATTGCATTGATAGAGATCATCTAGAGGCACTTGGTAGTGGTGATTCGCAGCGGTTTCTCTTGTTACTCTTGGAGTTTGCCGACTCCTAGACGGCTTGGAGCTGCGAGGATCGTTGAGGGGAGTTGGTGATTGTCTCCGCCTCCGATCGGTGAAGTTGTGAGGGGTTCTTGAGCCTATCCCCGCGGGAGATCGCGAAAGGCATCTTTAGTGGATTGCTCGTAGCTTGGTGGATCCCCATCTTGTGTTGGTTGTGCGGCACCCTTGAGAAGGGTTTGGCGTGTGATGCCAATTAGCGCGTGAACCTCCAAGTGGGTGTATCGCTACAACGAGGACTAGCTTGCCGGCAAGCAAGTGAACCTCGGTAAAAAATCTTGTGTCATCTCTCTACCGAGGATTTCCCTTATATGTGATTGATTGGTTATATTGGACTTCATATCATCTCTTCACCGGCGGTATTGAAATCATCTTTACTCTTTACATTTGTGTATTTCTCTCTTGTGTAGCTTGTTAGTTAGTTGCTCACTTAAGAGTAGTGTAAAGTAGTAACATAGTCTTTGAGTGTAAACTAGAGATCATAGTGTAGTATACTTGTCTAGTTGGCTAGCATAGTGTAGTTTAGAGCTAGTGCTTTGCAAAGCTTGCTATTGTTACTAATCGGCTTGTGAAGTGTTGTTTGTAGATTTTTATAGGCTATTCACCCCCCCTCTAGCCATTTAGGACCTTTCAGGCGCCCCCCGGCCCGGCGGGCCTGCGTCGCCGCCTCTGCTGGCCGACCCGGCCCAGGCCGAGCCGCCGTCGCCTGGGGCAGATCCGCCACCGCCTGGGGCCGCGCCGCCGCCACCAGGGGCCGCCCTGGTCGCGCCCCAGCCCGGGGCTGCTCTGGCAGCCACTGGGGCCATGGGCCTGCTACCGACCGGGGCTGTTCTGGCCGCCCCCGGGGCTGCGAGCCAGCCCCTGCAGCCGCCGCCGCCCGCGCCACCCCTGCCTGCGCCCGGCTTTCTGGACGGCGCGGTTGGGGCCCCGGGCGCGCTCCTCCTCGACCTCAACCACGCTGCTGCTCTTCTCACCGCTCGGGCTACCGCCGCCGAAGGCGCGGCACGCGTGAACGCGGCTGCCCTCGACTTGGAGCGGGAGCGCGAGGCGGCTGCTGCCTTGGCACGTCAGCTCACCGAGGCGGAGCAGCTCATCGGCCACCCGGGGTACTACGACTCCACAGCCGCCTCCTCCGACTCGCGCGCCGTCCGCGTGTCACCTCTCCAGATCCCCGATCCAGCGGATCCGCTCGTGGCGCAGCTCCACTCCCAGGCCGGCGGTGTCCAGAACATCCGCAACCTGGTCATGGTCGTCCTCGACCCAAAGTCGTCCTCCTATGCCCGCTGGCGGGACATGGTCGTCCTCACCCTCCACCGCTACGCCCTTGACGACCACGTCCTCCTCGACGCCCCACTTGCGGCTCAGACCCCCGGGTGGCATCGTCTCGACGGCATCGTCCTCTCCTGGATCCTCGGGACCATCACCACCAACCTCCACGACCTCGTCCGCAACACACCCGACGCTCGTCATGCCTGGCTGGCGCTTGAGGGCCAGTTCCTGGGCAACGCCGAGGCCCGGGCTCTACGTCTCGACGCCAGCTTCCGCACCTTCGTCCAGGGCGACCTCTCCGTCGGCGAGTACTGCCGCCGGATGAAGGCCATGGCGGACTCCCTCGGTGACCTTGGCTGGCCCGTGGAGGAGCGGATCTTGGTCCTCAACGTCTTCCGCAGCCTCAGTGACCGCTACAGCCACCTCCGGACCTGGATCACCCGGCAGCGGCCCTTCCCCTCCTTCCTGCAGGTCCGTGACGACCTCGTCATGGAGGAGCTCACCCAGGGCATCCAGCCTGCTTCCCTCTCCGCGCTGGGCTCCTCGTCCACCTCGACTGCCCTTGCAGCCGCTCCTCCGCCGTGTACGTCCACATCGGCACCGTCGTCTCTTCTTGGTCCTCCTCCCTCCGGGTCGAGCGGGGGTGGGGGGGCCGTGGCGGCCGTCATCGACGTGGAGGGCGTGGTTCAGGCTCTGGTCGTGGGGCTACGCCCGCGCCACCGCGGGGGGTGCACCCTGGCCCTCCATCAGCAACCCCTGGTCCGGGCGCATCTCCATGTGGCCTTTTCAGGGTGCCGGTGGTGATCCTCACCCCCCGGCGGCCATGCTCGCCGGTGCCGTCCCGGCTGCTCCGTGGGCTCCACCACCTGCGGGTGCTCCATGGGCCCTGCCTTCCCAGTTGCCGCTAGGACCTGCCGGTTGGGATGCGACGGCTCTGGCCCACTCTTTCAGCACCATGGGCCTGACACCGCCCACCGGGCTTGACTGGGTCACCGACTCGGGTGCCACCAACCACACTACGTGCCACCAACCTTCTTCGTCTCTTCCTTTCTCCATCATGGTCGCAAATGGTTCTTGCATTCCTGTCACATCCGTGGGTTCTGCTTCCACTCCTGGCTCTTTTCGTCTTCCTGATGTCCTTGTTGCTCCTTCTATGGTTCACAACCTTCTCTCCATTCGTCGTTTTACTGCTAACAATTCTTGTTCTATTGAGTTTGACTCCTCTGGTCTTACTGTGAAGGTTTTTGCTTCCCGGCGTCCGCTCCTCCGATGTGATAGCACAGGGCCCCTTTACACGCTTCGGCTTCCTCCATCTGCTCCTACTCCTTCGGCTTCCACTTCATCCACTGCTTTCGCCGCATCTACTTCCTCTACTACCTGGCACCGCCGTCTCGGACATCCTGGCCGTGATGTTTTGATGCAGCTTAGTCGTAGTTCCGACATACCATGTACTCGGGCTCATGATGGGCACTTACGTCATGCGTGCCAGTTGGGTCGACATGTTCGTCCTCCATTTCCCACCTCTTCTTCACATGCGACCCACATTTTTGATCTTGTACACTGTGACCTGTGGACTTCTCCTGTGATGAGCATTTCTGGCTATAGATACTATCTTGTCGTGGTTGATGATTTTTCTCATTATTCTTGGACTTTTCCCTTGCGTGCCAAGTCTGAGGCATTTCCCACGCTCCGTCACTTCTTTGCCTAGGTGTCTACTCAGTTTGGCCTTACCGTGAAGGCCGTACAGTGTGACAACGGGCATGAGTTCGATAACTCCACCTCTCCGGATTTCTTCCTCTCTCACAGTGTCCAGTTGCGCATGTCCTGCCCCTACACCTCCTCCCAAAATGGCAAGGCAGAGCGCATGATTCGCACCACCAATGACACCATGCACACTCTTCTCCTTCTCCTTCAGGCTTCCCTTCCCGCCCGCTTCTGGGTCGAGAGCCTGCACACCACCACCTATCTCCTTAACCGCCTCCCTTCCACTGCCTGTCCGGCTGACACACCACACCACGCTCTCTTCGGTACCCCTCCTCGCTACGATCACCTCCGTGTCTTCGGGTGTGCGTGTTACCCTAACACCACCGCCACTGCTCCTCACAAGCTGGCTCCCCGTTCGACCCTGTGTGTCTTCCTCGGGTACTCCCCGGATCACAAGGGGTACCACTGCTATGACCTCACCTCACGTCGGGTCCTCATCTCTCGCCATGTGGTGTTTGATGAGTCCGTCTTCCCATTCTCCACCACCTCCACACCTCCTTCCACCTCCGACCTTGACCTCTCCTCTCTATCTCCCACTGACACGGTGGTTCAGCCACCATTTCCATTTTGTCCTACAGGTCTTGCTCCGCCACTCGTGTCACCGGCCCCATGCGCTGGCCCGGCGCCCTTCGGCACGGCGCCTGACCCTGCGTCCCCCGCGGGTCTGGCTGCACCTGACCCTGTGCCTGACCCTGCGCACTGTGCGGGGCCGGAGGCGCCGTCCTCGGTGACTCCGACGCGGTTCGCCCACCCGGTGCGCGTCTACCAGCGCCGCGTGCGATCGGCCCCGCTAGACACGGTGCCGGTGCCACCACTGCCCTCGCTACCCCGGTCTCCTACAGTGGTACCTTCCCCGTCGACGCCCACGCCGTCGTCTCCACCACTACCCACTGCTCGTGTCGAGCCACCGGTGTACCACCCGCCGCTTCTTCACCGACACCCGCGTCATGTTCACCCCATGGTGACGCGGCACGCGGCCGGTGTCCTGCGGCCTCGGGCTCTTGCAGCGACACCCGGGGACCCGTAGGTCTCTCCTGTACCCTCTTCTATCCGCGACACCTTGGCGGATCCTCACTGGCATCGTGCGATGGAAGAGGAGTACACGGCCCTCCTGGCCAACCAGATGTGGGACCTGGTGCCGCGCCTGCCTGGTGCCAATGTCATCACTAGCAAGTGGATCTGGACGCAAAAGCGTCGAGCCGATGGCTCCCTGGAGCGGTACAAGGCTCGTTGGGTTCTCCGGGGCTTCACTCAGTGGCCTGGTGTTGACTATGATGAGACCTTCAGTCCAGTGGTGAAGCTAGCTACCGTCCGCACAGTTCTCTCCCTAGCTCTCGAGCGCTCCTGGCCTGTGCATCAGCTGGATGTCAAGAATGCCTTCCTCCATGGCACTCTGACTGAGACCGTCTACTGCAGCCAGCCGGCAGGTTTTGTGGATTCCTCTCGCCCTGACTTGGTTTGCCGGCTCAACAAGTCTCTCTATGGGCTTAAGCAGGCACCTCGGGCTTGGTACTCTCAGTTTGCTACCTTCCTGCTGACCCTTGGGTTCACGGAGGCCAAGTCTGACACCTCGCTGTTCATATACCACCATGGGGGTGAGACTGCTTACCTGCTCCTCTATGTGGATGACATCGTTCTCACCGCCTCCAGCTAGTCTCTGCTCCAGCGCATCATTGCCTCTCTCCAGGCAGAGTTTGCCATGAAGGATCTGGGTGTGCTCCATCACTTCCTCGGCGTTACTGTTGAGCCTCGACCTTCAGGCTTGTTCTTCCACCAGCGGCAGTTCACTCGTGACATTTTGGAGCGAGCAGGGATGACTGACTGCAAGCCCTGTTCCACCCCAGTCGACACTCAGGGCAAGCTGTCAGAGGCCGCGGGTTCGTTGCTTGGCACCGCGGACTCTACCGCCTATCGGAGTCTTGCTGGCGCGCTCCAGTACCTTACCTTCACCCGGCGTGACATCTCCTACGCCGTGCAGCAGCTGTGTCTCTACATGAATGCTCCACGGGAGCCCCACCTTGCTGCAATGAAGCGGCTTCTCCGGTACCTGCGCGGCACCCTTGCCTATGGGTTGTTCCTTGGCCGGTCCTCCTCTGCTGAGTTGGTTGTCTACACCGACGCTGACTGGGCGGGCTGCCCGGACACCCGCCGCTCCACCTCCGGCTATGCTGTCTTCTTGGACGGCAACCTTGTGTCTTGGTCGTCCAAGCGCCAGCCGGTGGTCTCCCGCTCCAGTGCCGAGGCGGAGTACCGCACCGTGGCCAACGGTGTGGCCATCGACGACGTCCGCGTCCTTCACGTCCTGACCACCTCCCAATTTGTGGACATCTTCACCAAGGGCCACCCTTCCTCGACCTTCTCCGAGTTTCGCTCCAGCCTAAACATCACCAGTGGCTAGTTGTGGCTGCGGGGGGATCCTGTGTATTGTGCTTGTTTTCTTTCTTGTCCAGTCTTGTACTCCGCTGCGCCGGTAGTCCAGACTGCGGGGGGGTGTTAGAGTGTGTGTATTAGGCCCATGAGGCCCATGTATGTACTGCTATATAGCTACCCTTCTAGGGTTAGTCCAATAATCTAATCTACTCATTCTAACAAGTAGGACTTATTATATCTATAACTTATACTGCTAATGTAAAAGATAAACCATAACTATAATCCTACTCATAACAAGGATCAGTCACATGATAAGATATATAGGATAAACATGATCAGTCATCATCATAAATAGGTAAATATCAGAGCTCATCTAGTCAATGAATACTATGATTAGTGCAATTACATCTAGCAACCATTGTTTAGCTCTACCTACATCATGATTAAATGTAAAGGAGCATCGTCTATTGAGGATATTAAGACACAAGGGTCACCTCCTTCGCGACCGCGCTCTGCTCGTCCTACGTACGGGGGGTAGGAATACAGAGGACTCAATGCAGCTGTCACCTACGCGATCTACCACACGACCCGGCACGTCAGGGTGCACTCGCAGATAAGCAAGATATCTAAACACCACGTCTACATACTGCCAATTATTCATCCAGATATCTCTGGACGAACTCTATACGAGCAATTACATAAATTCAATAGGATCAAACTAACTATGCTAGACGTATAATCAAAGTGAACAATGACTATTAAGAACATATAAAAGATTAAGAACAATGTTTTCTAAGTCATAATGTTGAATGCAATAAGAGAAAAGAAATAGAACTATACCGAACTCCGCGCTCCAGACAGACGCCAGGGGGCTCTGGATTCCGCTGAAGAACTAGAACTCCTCTACTTCTAATCTAACTAGGCTAAAACTATGAACTAGAGAGGCTCTGATGAACTAGAGAGGCTTTGGATGGCTTGATCTCCAAATGACTTGATGCTTCAGGGAAGGGGGTCTGCCCCTTTATTTATAGCCCGGTGGGATGAACGTGTGCCGTAGGATCAAACCGACTTCAACAAAGGGCCAAAATGACTCCTAAGAGGCGGCGGAAGAAGACTCTAGAAGCGGGGACTGAAACCCTATGGGGTGGGGCCGGCCAGCCCCACCTTGGCGCCGGCCGGCGCCCAAGTGTGGGCTTCCGGGCCCATCTTCATCAAGGTGCTTCCACACCCTTCCAGGGTCTTCGTGACGATGTTTCTTTGGCGGTTAAGTTTCGTGTCTTTTATGCTCTTTAGCCCTTCTTTTATGCTTTTCTGGAATAGCCCCTAGAAAATACAGAACATGCAAAACTCGTGGAAACTGTTAGTTAAAACCCTAGACTAGTGTGTATTCATGTGTCCTTTCATGTCTAAAGTTCTAATAAAAGTTGACGTTATCGACCATCAACAACCTCCACAACAGAGCGCGGACCTGGTGGAGTTTGTGTCGGCTCTTGGCGCCGGGGCATCTGAGATGCTGGACGCGGATCACGACGGAGACGCCCCACTTCGGTACCGCAACGTTGACAACATCCTGGGGACCGGCACTGTAGGGTCGAGATGGCGGACTAGAGGGGGGGTGAATAGTCCTTTATAATAATTAATCGCAGCGGAATAAAACCTAATCGGTCCTAGCGACAATTCACCCCTCTAACTAAGACTCTAAACACCTTGCCAAAGATCCTAGCGAGAAGCAAAGGTGCAAGTCTAGCTTGAGCTTCCCTAAACCGTTCTAGCGCAAGATCACACAAACCTAAGCGCTAGTACTTTAAGCACCGGGGAAACTCCTATTAACTAGCAAGCAAAAAGCACTAAGCACCTAAGCTCACTACTTGCTCAATGACAAGGATACACAATCCAAATCAAAGGGCGCAACTCACTTTAGCTACACAAACTAAGTGAGAACTACTTCTAAGCTACACAAGCTAAGAAGGTGAGTGGCAAGCTACACAAGCTAACCGGTCTCACAAGAGCAACTACAACTACACAAATAAAGTAATGCACAATATAAATAACTTGTGTAGAAGGGAGCAAACCACCGCGAAGGATGGGAAGATGTTGACGCGGTGATTTATTTCCCGGAGGTTCACTTGTCGCCACAAGCTACGTCCTCCGTTGAGACAAGCTCCAAGGTTGCCGCCGGTCCTCTTGCTAGTGGTGACCCGCAAGTCACACTCTCCCACGTGGAGTGCTTACCACAAGCTCTAGCACTTGACTCGGCCGGACCACTTGTCGCTCTTCACGTCTCGCTCTACTAGCGATGCTCTTTGCGATCTCCCGCGGGGTGAGCTCCAACCCCTCACAAAGCTTCTCCGGAGCTAAGCACAATCTTCTTGCTTGCTTCCACGGAGCCTCTCGCCACCAAGCCGTCTAGGAGGTGGCGACCTCCAAGAGTAACAAGCACCACCGGCTTGCAACTCGATCACCTAGTGCCACACGATGCAATCTCTCAATGCAACGCACTATCGATCGATCACTCACTCCTCGATTTTGAATTCTATGAGCACAAGTGAGTTGGAGAGCACTAAGCCATGCACAAACAAGGGAGACACATTCCCAAGGTGCAAGACCACTTCAACAGCCGGCCACAACCCTCTATTTATAGCCCTCAGCTCAAAAGAGCCGTTGCCAACTGAAAACAGCCGTCGGACCGACCGTCGGACCGAACCAGCGCGCCACCGTCGGACCAATGTCCACGGTCCGACGCTCCCGATGGCCGCCACGTGTCACTAGCCATTTGAAGTCGAACGTTGGATCACAACGGCTATTTCTCGCGCCGTTTTTCCAACCGTCGGACGCTCAAGCCGATGGTCCGATGCGCGCACAGCTCCAGGCGTCGGACCGTCCGACTCTCACAGACGGGCCACAGCTCGGCCACCGTCGGACTCTCGCGCGGTTACCCGTCGGACCAATGATCACCACGGTCCGACGCTTCCAGAGAGCTCCCCGAGCGCTCAAAACCGTCGGACTCCAGTCCGACGCTCACCGTCGGACTAAACTCTAGCGTCCGACGCTTTCCCGAACACCACGCGTCACGCCGACACCGCTCGCCGCCGTCGGACCGAAGCGGCCAATGGTCCGACGCTCGTTAACCGAGCGTCCGACGCTCGCTATTGGCCAGAACTAAGGTTAGGCGTCGGACTCTACTCAATGGTCCGACGCTATCCCTCCACACAGTCCGACGCTCCTTTTGAGCTCCTTTCAACTCCAAACTTCACCACCTTTGCAAATGTGCTAACACCAACAAGTGTACACCTCATGTGCATGTGTGTTAGCTTTTCACAAACATTTTCCAAAAGGATTTTTCACTCTTTTCACCACGCCACTCGATCCTAGCAACGTATGCAAGTTAGATCGCTCAAGTGGCACTAGATGACCAATATGCAAACAAGTTTGCCCCTCTTGATAGTACGGCCATCTATCCTAAATCCGGTCAAACACTTCTCTACTCAACCTTAGACCGGTGAAATGGAAATGCCCTAGGTTATACCTTTGCCTTGCGCTTTCCATTTCGATCACCGTCTTCATCACCGTCTCCGACACCATCGATGCCAATGCAACACATGCACTAACACCTCATGAATGATATGATCCACTTCATATCATCACGTGGCTTTTGGTTCATCGATCCTTGACTTGCTTGCTCTTCACCGTTGCGTTGGTCCATCGGCGCCAAGCCATCACCCGACTTGCCCTTCACACTTGCAACCGGTCCATCGACGCGAAGCCTCGTCTTGATCTTCTCCACCTAGCCACATGACTCCATGTCATGTCTCATGCGTTTAGCTCCTTCATCTCCATATGTGTGAGCTAAGCAACACTCAACACGTCATATCCACCTCCATGGCATAGTTGCTCACACACATGTACCTGTGGACTAATCACCTGTGTAATCAACACTTAGACACATATTAGTCCACCTAAGTTGTCATTCAATTACCAAAACCAAACAAGGACCTTTCAATCTCCCCCTTTTTGGTAATTGATGACAACTCTACAAAGATATGGAAATTAAGCGCATTAACCAAGTTAGCTCTTCACACAAGTGTAAATTACTAACTTGGGTTGGATTTTATGTTACTTATCCATCTTTAAGCTCAAATCTTTGGACTTGGATAAGCTTTATAAAACCCGACTTGGTAGTGTTAACTCCCCTTACATGTGTGCTCAAATGGTTTGGTTTCAAATTTTCACACATGCATAAATATGGAATTTGTGGGAGTGCCAACACTACTAAGTGATGCTAAGGTGTTTAGAATAAACCTTTAAAGCTCGATACCACATGTAGATTGGCAATGATCGTGCTTGATACCAATTGCTTCATGTCAATTGAAGTTGCACCATTAAGTTCACCCTTAGCATCAAGATTAACTAGACAAGCAAGAATACTAGATACCCCGTGAGATCAACATTAAAGGGCAAGGTTCTAGTAAATACTTGATAAACACAAGTCTAGCTAACAACCTATGCATGCTAGTTATCAAATCATCATTCAAACCTATACTAGCATACACCACACAAGTAAGATACCATATGTAAATAAACTAAATGCAAATGCAAGCAAGCATATGAATATGCACATTTCAAATGCAATCAACCATGTCCATGAGCTTGCTCCCCCTACTTGTGTGCTTCTCTTGTCCAAAAATTTTGAACCCCTTATAATCTTCAATCTTGTGGATCATCCTTCTTGTTGGCCTATTGCTCTCCCATCATCGGCCTCCATGATGGTTCATTGCGTACTTCCATCCATCTTGATTATCTCTCCCCCATGATCATGTAATCCAATATCTCTTCCTTATCACACAATTTCATATCTTTGTCCAAGTCTCTCCCCCTTTGTCATCAATTTCCATAAAAGTCAATGCTCTATTGTGACAAAGGTGTGTGGTAGGGATGTTGAGGGTAGATTCTTGCACATTTGATGGACACCACCATTTTTGAGTTGGAATGACACCACTTGAAAACCATCCATAGAATGAGATACCTCATGTAGGACCTTGCATCTTTTGATACCAAATGAATAAGTATCTCCCCTATGTCATATGATCGGTCATCCACTTGAACTTGAATTCTCTTGGTGTGGGAATTCTTCATCTTGATGATCACTAAAAGTTGAGGATCAATTGCACATTTTGTCGGATACCACTTGAAAATACCACGTGTAGATGAATATCACGTGAAGAAATAACTTGATATCCATTTTTATTGTTGTCTTGTGCTTCTTGAACTTAGATTGTTTCCAAGAGCTTCTTTCTTGATTAGTTCAAACTAGCAAACTTGCACAAGTAATCTAACTCGGTTTGAACCAAAGACAAGCTTCTTCACTCCACTAGGGGTTATCTTGCCTATGTTGAATTAGATTCTTTTTGCTTATTTAACTAGATCAAACACTAGGTTCACATGCTCATGAACAAGTCATATTTAGCCACTAGATCAAACAAAACATACAAGCAATAGTGGCATCATATGAACTTAAAATCATTTGATTTCTTTATGAATGCTCATCTATGTATGACTATATGCTCTAATCAAGTCCTTATCAAAATATGGATGCATATGCCATACAATGATACCTTTGCTATCTCGGAGTAGAGGATAGTCATTTTCAATCAATCTCCAAAATAGCAATAGTGAAGTCCATTTGGAGAGCTTGGTGAAGACCAATTATCATCATGAATTCTATTCTTCACCCATATGATCAAGTGCTAACTTCAATGTTGTGGTTGACTTGCTTCTTTTCTTGATCAAGTTTTGCATGAGAGAATACCACTAGGATTTGCATGAATACCACTTGTGAATATTTGACTTCTTATTTGGTACATTGCTTGCTCTCTAGATCAACCCTTTTGATTGCTTCAACTAAGCATCTCCAATGATTCTTCGGATCACCACTTCCATATTAGCCATCCAAGCATCACCCACTTGGTTTACCTACATAAGGCGGCACGCCCCGACAATCGGGAGAAGTGATCTCTCTCCAAAGAAACATCTTCAATACTCACTTGAATTGCCTTTGCTTGATTGATCTAAGGACCTAACATGATAATCAACTTGAATTCCTTCTTTAAGTCCTTTTCTTTCTACATCTTTAAGTCCTTTTCTTTCTATCCAATTGTTCTCCAATCATCACTAGGACTTAAGCTTCATCTTCTCTTTGCTTGGTCTTGACCTTCCCTTAAATACCATTATCCATGGTACAAAACCAAACAAATGACTCTCAACCACTTGTAATTATATTTCCAACTTGAGAGCCTTTCAATGCAAGAGATACCAAAGATTTGTAATAATTCTCTCTTGTGGACAGATTCTGTACACTTCAGAGAATAGATCATAACTGCCAATGTACTTGTCCAATGACCATAAAATTTTGTGGAGATGACCTTATTTGAGTCTACTAGCAGCCATAAAAATTTGAGCTTTATTTGACCAAGTATGGACTACCAACCATTATTTTTCTCTACACTGCTACATGCTCAAAAACTGCTGCACTATAGTTGACAAGAACTACTCCAAAACCAAAGTAATCCTTATCCAATTCTTATGAGATCTTCACAGCAACTTGTACCATAAGTCTAGAGCATGTATCTCAATTTTCAAGCCAATCTAAATAGTTTTGATTACTCAAACATGGCTTTGTTCTCAGCTAGCTCAGTTTCACAATTTTGGACAGATTTTGATCAATTGAGCTAAACTTCTTCAAATTGAATCAAACTTGAACTAAACTTGCTTGAATACTTTCACAAGACATAAATCCATTTAATCCACTTACTAAATGTCATCTTGTGATTATATCCAACCAAATCTACTCAAATTTGATCACTAAGCAATTATTCCATTCAAACTTCTTATTGCAAGCAACATATGCATATTTATCCAATTCAATCAACTCATATGCATCCAAATAAGTTTGATCAACAAATGATATACCTTGATAGTTCATGATTATCCATTTTCAAGCTTCAACTCAATTGTTTGCAAGTCATCAAATAATTAACTAAAAGATCACCCACAACTTGAACTTTTGCACTTGTATGTTATAGCACTTGGACATCACTTTATTTGACTTGGCATTGGTTTGGATTTGCACTAGGTTTCATGACTTGACTCAATATATGATGATCAATAAGAATGCCAATTGAATCAAGCCTCCAATGCCATGGTACCTACACGCAATCATCCACTTTGTGATGGTACCCAAACTAGTTTGGGTCCTCTCAAGTTAGGAGCAACATACTTAGGCATTGCCTTAGTATGGATAGCGGGATGTTTTGCAATAGCAACCGATGAGGTACCATTGTCATCCTTCCTAAGCAAATTATTTGCATGTATTGAAATAGGCTTAGGAGTGTTACCTAGGGGACATGAATTAGCCATGTGTCCCCTTTCCCGGCATGAGTAGCACTTTTGCTTTGCTTGAGCCTTCTCTTTCTTGCTCATGTTGTGCTTCTCATTGCCTCGCCTCTCTTGAGTTGCTTGAGCCTTCTTCTCAAGCTTGTTAGGACACTTCGAGGCAAAGTGACCCATGTCTTCACATTTGAAACACTTGATGTGAGCCATCTTGTTCTTCTCTTGAGTCTTGTTCATCATCAACTTGGCATCATGAATATGAGTTTGACGCCTTCCTCTTCCATTACCCCTTCTTATTTTCTTCTTCTTCAAGTCACCATAGCATACTTCATGGTTGGTCTTGACTTGATCTTGGGGTGTCTTGTCTTGTGGCTTTTGTTGAGGCCTCACATCTTCTTTTTTCTTGGGCTTCTCTTTGGTAGGGCATGACAAAGCTAGATGACCCATTTCATGGCATATAAAACACATGAAATGAGCAAGTCTTTCTCGCTCTTGCTTCTTCTCATTTCTAGCTCTCTTTCTTTCACCTTTGGTCATGTCCCATTTCTTTTTTATGTACCCAAGGCCACTCTTGTCACCGACAATTTTTGTATTCTTTAACATGTTATTGAGGGTGACACTTGAGTTGTTCCACCTTTCTATTTTGTCACTCATGTTCTTCACTTGACTTTTGAGCTCATTGTTCTCCTTCAAAAGGTTAGTCTCACAAGACATAGAAGTAGAACAAGTATGTAAAAATGAAGGACAAGGCATATCATCACATGAGGAGGATACATTCTTCATGCCTACATCACGAGGGTTAGTTGCAATATGTGATTGATCATTTGACCCAAGTGATGAGCTCTCACAAGTTTTAGATTTTTCATTGGAAATCTCCTTAGTGAGAAAAGCATGGTCTTTTACCAAATTCTCATGAGCAACACTAAGCTCCTCATGAGTCAATTTTAGCCCCTCATGTGAACAACTCATGACATAAAGTAGATGCTTTTGTTGTTCACATGTGTCCTTTAGAAAAGAGTTTTCATTAGTCAAATTCTTTGTTTTATTCATCTCATTTTTCTAAAGCATTAAAGAGTTTGCGCACAAGCTCGAAATTTGGATCATCACAATCAATAACCACATTGCCAATTGATACCTTGCCATCACCAAGTGATGTGTAGCAATGCGATGAGGATGAAGAGCTTGTGGATGCATCACTCTCATAGCCATCATCAAGTGAGCTTGAGGTAGAATCATCATGTACATCACTTGTGGCTTTATCAACTCCCTTGTCAAGTGCTCTTGTGGTAGTATCAACATCATCACTTGACGAAGAGGAGGAACAACTCTTCACAATCATGGAGTTGTGAAGGTGCTCTTGATCACCAAGCTTCATATCTTTGGCATCATCTTCATCTTCGGAGAGCGCGCCATAGTTTTCATTGAGATACACCCAAATTTCATGAGCGGTCTCAAAGTGCATGATCCTTCCGAAGATGCTATCATCCAAAGCTCTATGAAACATGTTAATAGCTTGGTAACCGAGTTGTAAGCATTTCCCTTGCGCTTCGGTAGGATTGTCCTCATCAATCGCATGGGAAAAGCCTACATCTACGATCCACCACATTTGGGGAGAAATAAATTTAATATTACATTCCATCCAATTTCTCCAACGTGCAAAGTGTGTGCCATCAAATGTGTATGGACAATCAACATCTAGCCCATAAGTTGCCATCCTCTCGGGTTGGTTAAGACCACAAATGAGAGACCTCGCTCTGATACCACGTGTAGGGTCGAGATGGCGGACTAGAGGGGGGGTGAATAGTCCTTTATAATAATTAATCGCAGCGGAATAAAACCTAATCGGTCCTAGCGACAATTCACCCCTCTAACTAAGACTCTAAACACCTTGCCAAAGATCCTAGCGAGAAGCAAAGGTGCAAGTCTAGCTTGAGCTTCCCTAAACCGTTCTAGCGCAAGATCACACAAACCTAAGCGCTAGTACTTTAAGCACCGGGGAAACTCCTATTAACTAGCAAGCAAAAAGCACTAAGCACCTAAGCTCACTACTTGCTCAATGACAAGGATACACAATCCAAATCAAAGGGCGCAACTCACTTTAGCTACACAAACTAAGTGAGAACTACTTCTAAGCTACACAAGCTAAGAAGGTGAGTGGCAAGCTACACAAGCTAACCGGTCTCACAAGAGCAACTACAACTACACAAATAAAGTAATGCACAATATAAATAACTTGTGTAGAAGGGAGCAAACCACCGCGAAGGATGGGAAGATGTTGACGCGGTGATTTATTTCCCGGAGGTTCACTTGTCGCCACAAGCTACGTCCTCCGTTGAGACAAGCTCCAAGGTTGCCGCCGGTCCTCTTGCTAGTGGTGACCCGCAAGTCACACTCTCCCACGTGGAGTGCTTACCACAAGCTCTAGCACTTGACTCGGCCGGACCACTTGTCGCTCTTCACGTCTCGCTCTACTAGCGATGCTCTTTGCGATCTCCCGCGGGGTGAGCTCCAACCCCTCACAAAGCTTCTCCGGAGCTAAGCACAATCTTCTTGCTTGCTTCCACGGAGCCTCTCGCCACCAAGCCGTCTAGGAGGTGGCGACCTCCAAGAGTAACAAGCACCACCGGCTTGCAACTCGATCACCTAGTGCCACACGATGCAATCTCTCAATGCAACGCACTATCGATCGATCACTCACTCCTCGATTTTGAATTCTATGAGCACAAGTGAGTTGGAGAGCACTAAGCCATGCACAAACAAGGGAGACACATTCCCAAGGTGCAAGACCACTTCAACAGCCGGCCACAACCCTCTATTTATAGCCCTCAGCTCAAAAGAGCCGTTGCCAACTGAAAACAGCCGTCGGACCGACCGTCGGACCGAACCAGCGCGCCACCGTCGGACCAATGTCCACGGTCCGACGCTCCCGATGGCCGCCACGTGTCACTAGCCGTTTGAAGTCGAACGTTGGATCACAACGGCTATTTCTCGCGCCATTTTTCCAACCGTCGGACGCTCAAGCCGATGGTCCGACGCGCGCACAGCTCCAGGCGTCGGACCGTCCGACTCTCACAGACGGGCCACAGCTCGGCCACCGTCGGACTCTCGCGCGGTTACCCGTCGGACCAATGATCACCACGGTCCGACGCTTCCAGAGAGCTCCCCGAGCGCTCAAAACCGTCGGACTCCAGTCCGACGCTCACCGTCGGACTAAACTCTAGCGTCCGACGCTTTCCCGAACGCCACGCGTCACGCCGACACCGCTCGCCGCCGTCGGACCGAAGCGGCCAATGGTCCGACGCTCGTTAACCGAGCGTCCGACGCTCGCTATTGGCCAGAACTAGGGTTAGGCGTCGGACTCTACTCAATGGTCCGACGCTATCCCTCCACACAGTCCGACGCTCCTTTTGAGCTCCTTTCAACTCCAAACTTCACCACCTTTGCAAATGTGCTAACACCAACAAGTGTACACCTCATGTGCATGTGTGTTAGCTTTTCACAAACATTTTCCAAAAGGATTTTTCACTCTTTTCACCACGCCACTCGATCCTAGCAACGTATGCAAGTTAGATCGCTCAAGTGGCACTAGATGACCAATATGCAAACAAGTTTGCCCCTCTTGATAGTACGGCCATCTATCCTAAATCCGGTCAAACACTTCTCTACTCAACCTTAGACCGGTGAAATGGAAATGCCCTAGGTTATACCTTTGCCTTGCGCTTTCCATTTCGATCACCGTCTTCATCACCGTCTCCGACACCATCGATGCCAATGCAACACATGCACTAACACCTCATGAATGATATGATCCACTTCATATCATCACGTGGCTTTTGGTTCATCGATCCTTGACTTGCTTGCTCTTCACCGTTGCGTTGGTCCATCGGCGCCAAGCCATCACCCGACTTGCCCTTCACACTTGCAACCGGTCCATCGACGCGAAGCCTCGTCTTGATCTTCTCCACCTAGCCACATGACTCCATGTCATGTCTCATGCGTTTAGCTCCTTCATCTCCATATGTGTGAGCTAAGCAACACTCAACACATCATATCCACCTCCATGGCATAGTTGCTCACACACATGTACCTGTGGACTAATCACCTGTGTAATCAACACTTAGACACATATTAGTCCACCTAAGTTGTCATTCAATTACCAAAACCAAACAAGGACCTTTCAGGCACACCCCCCGGGCTGGCTGCACTGGAGTTGGAGGAGCAGCTGCTGCTGGCCAGTGAGGCTGAACTGGCGCCATGCCATGCTCGATGAGTTCACTTCCATTGAGGTGAAGAACACTTGGGAGCTCGTGGATCCTCCACCAGGCGTGCGTCCAATCGGCCTCAAGTGGGTCTACAAGACCAAGCGAGATGAAGCCAGACTCATCGCCGAAGGGTATGTACAGCGTCAAGGGATCGACTTTGACGAAGTCTTCACACCGGTCGCACGGCTTGAGTCTGTGCGGCTGCTGCTGGCCTACGCCACGAGCAAGGGTTGGTCAGTGCACCACATGGATGTCAAGTCGGCTTTTCTAAACGGCGAGCTGCAGGAGGACGTCTACGTCGAGCAGCCCACTGGTTTCGTGCTTGAGGAGCATGAACACAAGGTGCTCCATTCTGATCAAGGCACTGTATGGTCTTTGCCAGGCGCAACGTGCTTGGTATTCCAAGTTGGATGCCTCACTGCTCAAGCTTGGATTCTCCAGGAGCACCTCCGAGCATGTTGTGTACCTGCATGGGCAGGGAGCACGTCGACTCATTGTTGGAGTCTACGTCGATGATCTTGTGATCACTGGAGGCAACCACCCCGACATTGACAAGTTCAAGCTAGAGATGAAGAGCACGTTCCAGATGAGTGATCTAGGACTGTTGAAGTACTACCTTGGCTTGGAGGTGGTACAAACTGAGATGGGATTCACTATGAGCCAGAGAGCATATGCAGCAAAGATACTAGAAGGCGTTGTTCTGTCAAGCTGCAATCCAAGCAACACCCCGATGGAGCCCAGAATGAAACTGAGTAAGACAAGTTCTGCCCCTGCTGTTGATGCAACTCAGTATAGGTGCATTGTTGGTTCTCTGCGCTACTTGGTGAACACAAGGCCAGATTTGGCATTTTCAGTGGGTCACATCAGTAGATTCATGGAAAATCCTACCACTGAACACATGTCTGCAGTGAAGAGGATATTGAGGTACATTGCAGGGACTCTTCGCTACGGCTGCTTCTATCAGAGGAAGGAGGGACGGCTGGTAGGCTACAGTGACAGTGATCTTGCTGGAGACATCAATACCAGGAAGTGCACCTCCGGCGTCCTATTCTTTCTCGGCAACAATGTTGTTACCTGGTAGTCTCAAAAACAGAAGGTAGTGGCTCTATCCTCATGTGAAGCTGAGTATATTGCACCTACTACAGCAGCCTGCCAGGGAATTTGGTTGGCGCGGCTTCTGGCAGAGCTCCAAGGCAAGAAGCCCGGCATCATCAACTTGAAGATCGACAGTGAGTCAACTATCCAATTGAGTAAGAATCCTGTTTTCCATGATCGTATCAAACACATTGATGTTAGATACCACTTTATCCGTGACTGCATCGAGGAGAACAGGGTTACAATTGAGTCCATCGGGACCAAAGATCAGCTGGATGACATTTTGACAGAGGCCCTGGGACGTGAGCAGTTCAGTGAACTTCGTTCTAGGCTTGGGGTCATTGATGTACAGAAAGTGTGCAAGGCTTAGGAGGAGAATTTGTTAGTAATCCTTACGCATGAGCAGTTAGTTACTTTTGCATGTTTCCAGAATTAGCTTGCATGCGCACGAGCACCGGTATGTAGCTGCCGTGCGCTTAGGAGAGCGTGGCGAGATTAGCTCGCGCACGACTCTGGGATGAACGGTGTTTCAGCGACATAGTGGACATAGGGATGAACGTGTCCAGTAGCGCGATGTGTGGCTCATCGCTGCTCCTTCCTCTCTGTAACTCGCATAATAAAAGTAGAAGAGAAAAAAACCAGAAAAGCTGCTCAGTTGTTTGCAGCACCAAACCCTGTGTTCCAAGTGTTCGCGTTGTGTTTGAGTGTTGTTGTGATATACTTGTGATTGCAAGCTCGCTGGCTGTCAAGAACACCGGTCCAGATCTAACAAAAAGGACCTAAGATACTGCCTAAATGAGGGTGAATATGCATTTATGAAAATTAATGCCTTCACATACGAGAAAATGAGTAGAATCAAAGTTTTTAATCACTTAAAAACTCATCACGATAAAACCCCTACAATAAGAATAAACAGAGTATATCAACTACATACAATACACTTAGGAGCCTATAACCCGCAACCAATTAGATCAAATAACACAAGTTCCTGCGCATGGAGCAATATCGGACGTGTAACCGATATACACGAACAAGTTGGCAGAGCTCCGAATGTTGTGTACTTCCACTCCAAACCTCGACATAGGTGTCTAGTGGCTTATGATGATGTAGCTAAGCCTAGAAAACCTGCACAACCACTTGCACAATGGAGACAATCATAAATATCGAATGAAATATGAAGTGTGATACGATATTTGTTTTACCGAGGTTTGGACTCTCTTGAGTCCTACTCTCCATTGAGGTGGCTGTGGGGAACACTTAGTTAACTCTAGAGAATACCAACAAAGGTCGCTCTAGCTATAGTCTTTTCCACTATGTGATCTCTTCCCTTTCGGCGGTGAGATTGACCGTTACAAACTTTTCGAGACACGCTACAATTTTTGGATGCTCTGCGACGATGCCTAACATAGGTAGGTGCGATGAATGAAACATGGGAGAGCAGACGCCTATCGTGGGGGGAAGCGAGGGAATCACCGAAGAACACCTGGTGCGGGCAAGGCGATCAGCGCCGTGTGAACGATTGGGCTAAAAATGTTTTAGTTGTAGAGATAGACAAAAGTGAAGCAGCTTTTAGACTGTTTAGTGAAAAAAAACGGCAAGTGAAAAAGGGTTCTAGAAAAAGGTTAAAACACACCCTTTATTATTTTATCTTTTTTTCCTGTATATACCTTATCCGTCGCTCGCGAAACATCCATGGACAAATTCAGCATTAGAATATCTTATAATTCATAACATATTTTTGAAAGATATAATTGAAATGCCCTAGTCAGCTCGCTCGATGGTGAGATTATTCAAGTCGATCAAAATATGCCTTACTAGGAAGGTATGTGTACCCTGAACTAACCCGCACCATATTTATTTCTTAATTGTCTGAAGCTGTCAGCTTGGAACTCGCCATTTCATGTGTAGCATCTTCCCCACAAGTACGATGAGTCCTTTCTCAGCACTGAACACAACTCATGCGTCAATGCGTTGAGGCCAAAAGGGAATCACTAGTGATGACTCAGACAAACAGTACATAACCTCGAGCAGTTTGACAAAGTTTGCAGCCCCGTATACAGTATATAGCTAAGTAAAGATAGCTATCAAACTGCCAAAAGCCACAACAGAAGACAATTGTCAAGGGCATAAATAGAGCATCTGAATGCAAGTCAAAAAGGCGTCTCTCAATGTTTTGGTGAGTTTGTGCAACGTGCTTGCAAACAAAAATTATTGAATGGCATGACCAAATCCATTCTCAAAACTACATAACCAAAATTGGACACAGCTGGCCAGTATTTAGTTGTCAGACACTTCAATGAGTGTTTCCTCGTAGTCAGCAGGGGCCTCGAATCCATGAAGGTTCATCACAGTTGCGGCTACGTTCGCGAGCCCAGGGGTTTGAATGTCGCTCCGGAATTTCACTCCGGGGTGAAGACCAGGGCCTCCAATGGCAACCGGGACCTGCAAGTTTTACAGAGGCATTAACATCCAAGCCATCAACACGGGTATGATTTTTACTGGGAGACAACCAAAGACAAGGGGGGGTCAAATGGCATTGCACTCACCGGCTGAAGGGTATGCGAGGTTAGAATCTGGATACCACCATTCTTGTCGAGCAATGGCTTGCCAGATTTGTTCCTTTTCACCATATCCTCAGCATTGCCATGATCGGCAGTAACAAGATAAATGCCACCAACTTGCTCCACGGCATCCAAAATAATCTGCTCAGAACATCTGGTTAAAATATAGGCAAAGGACTATAAAGTGTGCTACTGTAACCGAATTTTTTGCGAATGGTCCTGTGGTCCAATGGTAGGACTGTCCAGCGAGACGCTACCCACCAGGGTTCAAATCCTGGTTGTCGCACCTTTCCTGGATTTATTCCAAGATTTAACGGTGTTGTGCTTTCATTGGTAGGCGACGTTTCCGTCAACAGCGAGGCGCCTGTGGTGACTTCATCAATATCGAGATCTGACGGCGCAGTCTTTTGGAGGTGCTCATAGGGGTAAAATTTGCGTGCGTGTGTTCACAGGGGTGAGTGTGCGTGCGTTGTGAGCGTTTGTGTCAGTACTGTGTAATTCGCAAAATGAAACTAAAGTAACCGAATTTTTATTGATGTATAAGCGAACTTTCAATGCAGATAATGAAGACAACACACATATAAGCAAACTTTTACTGATGCTCTCACCTTAACAGCTTCATCAGCTGCCTTGCAAGCAATAACGGTGGCCTCTATATCACCAGTGTGACCAACCATGTCACCATTTGGCAGGTTGACACGTACCTGTAACAACATTATGCTAAGCAACATGGAAACCGAAAGACTCCTCTAATTAAGATTTAAAATTATTTACCTGGTCAAACTTTCCACTTAGGAGAGCGTCCCTGGCTTTCTCGGCAATTTCAAGCGCCTTCATCTTGGGTGCAACATTGAATGTAATACCACTGTCACTAGGAACTTCTACATACTCTTCCTTAGTTGCATCAAAGTATCCCGAGCGGTTACCGTTCCAGAAAAATGTGACATGGCCAAATTTCACTGTCTCACTGTCACACACAAAATAATGTCGCTGCATAAGTACAAAAATGAAGAGGTAGAAGTAGAACATAATGTTGCAAGCACAAGCATGATACATCAACAAATCAATCCAAAAATAACATTATGCAGCTCTAATATACAGTATTAGGGCACAAATCATGGACAAAACAATGCAACCAAATATCAGCGGATCAGCCTAAGTTAGCACAATGTCAGCATAATCCAATGCAGCCATAGAAAACAACTCGTTTGTACAAATGTCAAATATATAGTACAGATGCAGTCTAAGATAATGGAGATAACTTGAGACAATATCCCAACAGAAGGCAAGTGCCCCTCACAGGTATGTACAAGATTATACAAAGTACACTTGATAATGTTGATTCAAAATAAATTAACCATGCTGACTTAGATGATACAAAAAAGCAAGTAATCTACGATATTGAAGTAAACAAAAAAAGGCATCAAGAGAAAGGCTGAAAGATAGATAGTACTTGCCTGCAAGCAAAAGTGCGGATGCCATTCTTCACCAAGTACTCCCCAGATGTTCTATCTATCTCTGGTGGGGAAACAAGGTAACGGCTTGGAAGCTTCAACTCACCATCATACTGAAGCATCCCAGCATATCGGATTTTGGGGACGCGAACACGGTCAAAATTGTTAAAATCTGCATACTCTAGTGCTTTCGCAAGCATAACCATGCGATCAGCCCGGAAGTTGATAGTGACAACTGCATCACCATCTAATACAGGCCCAACAGCATTGCCACTGTCATCAACTATCACAAATGGGGGCAAGTACTGATCATTAGCATTGGGCTGTGCTCTCAGTGTTTTCACAGCCTCAAGTGCACTTTTGAATTTGTAGGGTGCTTCTCCAAGCACCTGGGCATCCCAGCCACGTTTAACCACATCCCAGTCATTCTGTAAGGTATTCAACAAAACAAAACTGTAAGCCAAGGTGCTAGACAATGAACATTGATGCTTGAATACAACAAAAAAATGTTCACCTCATAACGGTCCATGGTAACATACATCCTTCCACCACCAGATGCAATCTGTGCATCAATACCCATCCCTCGAAGCTCCAGAAGATCATTCTCTAGGGTCTCCACAAAACCAACACTGCTGCCATCCAAAACATCACGCCCATCGGTAAGGATATGCACACGGATTTTTTTGGCTCCCCTCTCACTGGCACCTTTCAGAAGTAACTGCATAGAGCAAAAAAAAAAAAAAAAAAAAAAAAAAAAAAAAAAAAAAAAAAAAAAAAAAAAAGAGAGAGTAAGCAAACTTGTAGCTTAATTAAGATAAACTGAAGAAAGATTATTAGCAAACCTGCAGTTGGTCAAGACGGGAGTGGACACCACCATCACTCAACAACCCAATAAGGTGAAGAGTACCATTTTCAAAAGATTCTTTGATGTAGTTGAACCCATCTCCATCGTAAATCTTTCTGGAGGCAAGAGCTTGATCGACAAGCTTAGCACTATAGCCAGATCAGAAAACATTTAGTATGAACTCTTAAGGACTAAAGGTTTTATTTAAGACTAACATGATAGACAAAATAGCACACTAAGATCAAGTTCTTGGTTGCATATGAATTCAAATGCCGAACCAAAAAGTACACTGCAGTAGTGGGAAACAAATCAGCACATGCAAGATTGCTGTCCTAGTTAGCACCAATTGCTCAAAGCAATAAAATTAATAAAATCATTGACGTGTCAATGAAACTAGTAACTTATATGGCAATAAGAATACACAGTTACAGGCTCTATTCTCGTCATGAAGCACAAACTTTGTACTGTTCCAAGCTTCAAAGATTTTGAATTTTATATGGACTTAGCAACTACATGCCTATTTCAAGTGGAGGCTTGGCCTGTATAGAAAAAAAAAAGATGTGGGCATTCATGTTCAATTGCAATATTGAAACCACAGTGCATTAGTTACAACAGAAAACATATTTCCAAAAAAAAATAAATATCTAACATACCCTTGGGCGAAAATCCGACCAGCACCAAGTGCATTGTGACCAACTTCACTGTTGCCCATGTCATCATCAGATGGGAGACCCACAGCTGTTCCATGAGCCTTCACTAGTGTCCATTTCTCAGGAGCACCCTAATATAAATATATTTCACAAAAGGTGAGTGAAAGCATGAATACAGTATACCTGCAAATCAAATTATGCTGACAGAACAGAACAATCTTTCATCCATGAGAAAGAAGCAGAGGTTTCATGCAACACCATACTATTTTTCATTAACACCAGGTATGAGACAACGGTCAAACAAGCAATTGACCTCAGATCACAACCATTTTCAGACAGTCCTCTTACATGAAAGTTTCGTGCATAATTCAAAGAAAAAGTCAGCATCCACTGGTTGGCCCAGAGCCCCATATGCATAACAGTGAGTATTGGTGTGGAAAAGGCAGTTAACCTTAATCAAGATTATATACAAAATCTAAAAGACATTACAGAGCCGTATTAATTAAAAATAGATCCATCATCAATGAACTGGAGCTAAGAATTAGGCTCCCGATAACAATGCGACCAGTAAATACTTAGCAACAATCAGACCAAGATATCTATCTAATACAGTATAAAGGAAAGCATACACACATTCTTTAGCGAGTCCATGACAGGAGTCTGAGCAACATGGATGCAGTTGTACTGGTCGGGGTTGGCCTCGCCCCATCCGTCCAGCACGATGACAGCGACTGGCTTTCCCTTGGGGAGCTTCGGGTGGTCTGGCAACGTCCACGAAAACCCCGAGCTCGCCATTGCCAACAAGACCTACCAAATAACACACAGCAGTCAGCAACATGTTACAGGAGCGGACCCAGTAAAGGACATGGGTGTACACATGTACACCCAATATATTTTTGCAAAGCAATCGAAGTTAGTAGTCATAATACATGCACCTGTAATTAGGCCCTGTTTGGTTCCTAGTAGAGTAGCTATCTGCTAATAACTATCTCTTTTGGATCCAAACAGGTATAGATAGTAATTGGATAATTATTAGTTGGATATCTAGACAACAACTGTTGATTTTGGGGGAAACTCACTCAGTGTGTGTGTCCAGCACACACACCCCCTCTATTCATTCATCCCATATTTACATATGGGTCCTTTTACATTATACTATTTACACCAACACTCCCCATCAAGATGGGCTAAAGATATCCAGCATGCCCATCTTGTTACAACTCAACTCATTCTCACTAGGTCCCAGACCTTGTGAAACAAGCAGCTAATTGACTACGTGATTTTACATACCCTAGCCTTAGGACCCCACTATCCAGCTTCTCCTTAATGAAGAATCTATCAATCTCCACATGCTTTGTGCGGTCAAACTGAACTGGATTGTTTGCAATATTAATTGCAGCGATGTTGTCACAATGAAGCATCATGGTTTCATTTCTTAATAGTCGCAGCTCTTTCAACAAACCTTTTAACAATAACATCTCGCATAAGCTCAACGCCATTGCCCTATATTCGGCTTCTGCAGTAGATCGGGCCACAACTGCTTGCTTCTTGCTTCGCCATGAGACAAGATTGCCTCCCACAAATACACAATAACCAGATGTAGATCTCCTATCATCCCTGCTGCTTGCCCAATCCGCATCACAGTAGCCTTCCAAATTCAGATGTCCATTCTTCTTGAACCATATCCCTCTTCCAGGGGATCCCTTCAGGTACCTCAAAATTCTGTAGACTACTTCCATATGCCCTGTTCTTGGATCATGCACATACCTGCTCACCACACTTACTGCATAGGAAATATCAGGCCTTGTATGACATAAGTATATCAATCTTCCGACCAATCTTTGGTATGTTTCCCTATTAACTGGATCTCCAGACTGGGCGACATCCAAGCATTCCAGTTTCCGAAGCAATGAGAGTATTACATGGTCGACATCCAAGCATTCCAGTTTCCACCAGTAGATCAAGGACATATTTCCGTTGAGACAGAACAATCCCCTTAGGCGACCTAGCAATCTCAATCCCAAGGAAATACCGAAGTGGTCCTATATCTTTTACTTCAAATGCTCTTCCTAGATTCTGTTTCAAACACCTTATCTCATCCACATCATCTCCAGTAATCACTATGTCATCCACATAGACTGCCATAATGGTGATAAATGTTCCTCTATGCTTGTAGAAGACAGTATGATCACCATTGCATTGTGTGTATCCCATGTCACAAACTACTCGCCTGAACCTGTCAAACCATGCCGGGGGTGACTGCTTTAGCCCATATAGTGACTTCTTAAGTCTGCACACTTTCCCTGCAGTCTGTCTGTTTGCAAACCCTGGTGGAATTTCCATATAAATCTCCTCCTGTAAATCACCATGAAGAAATGCATTCTTCACATCCATCTGATGAAGAGGCCAGCCAAAATTAACTGCACACGAGATTAAGGTCCTAACAGTACTCATTTTTGCCACCGGAGCAAATGTCTCATCATAATCAATCCCATATGTTTGACTGTAGCCTTTTGCAACCAATCTTGCTTTGTATCTATCCACCTCGCCTTTTGGGTTCTGCTTCACGGTAAAGACCCATTTACAACCCACTGCCTTCTTTCCTTTTGGAAGTTGAGCCAGTTCCCATGTCTTGTTTTTCTGAAGAGCACACATCTCTTCCTCCATTGCTGCCTTCCACTTAGGGTCCTGTTTCGCACACTTCCGGTCCTTTGGAATAGACACTGTTTGTAAGGATGCAACAAATGCTCTATATGCAGGTGCAAGGTGAGAATATGAGAGGAAGTTGGCAATATCATGGTCTGTACTAGGATGCTCAAAGCCATAACGAACAGGAGGTTTTCCAAAATTAGATCTAGTATCTCTACGTTGTGCAATTGATAACTCTACATGTTCAGGAATGGGAGAAGAATTACCACTTGACCCAGACTAGGTCGAGGAGCTTGATGGAGAGAGATCCGAGGAGAGGTTTGGGACTGGCGAGATAGGCTGCTGTGGTTGTGGTGAACTAACTTGCTCCCCCTGACTTTTAAACCGCCTCCTCTGATACACTATGGGCTCTTTGACAACTCTCTCCATTCTTGGTCCCTGTTGTGTTTGTCCCTCCATTCTCTCCATTCTCTATCCCCGTTACATTTGTCTCTTCAACCACTTCTTCACTCTTGTCGGCATCATTCCTCTCATTCACAACAATATCTCGGTCCACCTCCTCCTGAGACACAGGCACTTCCAAGCAAGGGACTGCCCCAACAATCACCCCTTCATCCTGCACACAATCATTCTCCCCCTCTCTGCTGTCACTCTCAGTGGCTGAAGAGAATTCCTCCAAAAAAGGATCAAGATCCCATGGTTTTGTGTAGTATGGTTCAAACTCACGAAATGTCACATCCATACTCACAAACAATTTCTTCCCAATAGGGTCCAACACTTGTATCCTTTTTGTGTAGAAGAATATCCAACAAAGACACACTTCACTGCCTGAGGATCCAATTTTCCTACTGCAGGTCTATGGTCCCTAACAAAGCAAACACAACCAAACACCTTGGGGGGTACTTTGAACTCTTGTTGTCCCAATAAAAGCTCGGCAGGTGACTTCATACCAAGAATCCTGGACGGCATGCGATTAATTAAATATGTCGCTGTTAGCACAGCCTCACTCCAAAGGTACTTAGGCACATTCATTTGAAACATTAGTGACCTTGCAACCTCTAACAGGTGCCTATTCTTTCTCTCAGCTACCCCATTTTGTGATGGAGTATTAGGACATGTGGTTTGATGTATAATGCCATGACTCGAAAGGTATGCCACAAAATCATGGTTCATATACTCCTTTCCGTTATCAGTGCGGATAATATATTGGCATCAAACTGATTTACAACCAATTTATGAAAGTCTTGAAAGCGTCGAATAACTTCATGTTTACCCTTAAGCATATAAACCCATGTCATACGAGTATAGCAATCAATAAAGGTGACAAACCACTTAAATCCACTCAAGGATGTGACTGAGCAAGGACCCCAAACATCAGAGTGTATTAACATAAAAGGTTCACAACTACGAAGGCCAATACTAGGATAAGTTGACCTTGTATGCTTCCCAAGTTCACAAGCATCACACACAAGTCTGCTTCTGTCCACATCCTTAAAGACAGTAGGATATAGCTTATTCAAGCTTTCAAAAGGCACATGTCCTAACCGATAATGAAGCAGGTAGATCTCCCTCTCCTGTGCTCCAGTGGCTGCTGCCAATGCTGACTCTCCTTGGTTGATGAACCACAACCCATCACGCCTGACTCCAGTCCCAATCACTCTCCCCGTCCTCTTCTCCTGGAAAATGCAAAGATTTTCGTCAAATGTAACAATGCATTTGAACTGATCAACTAATGAACTGACAGAGAGGAGATTGACTGGGAAGGAAGGAACATGCAAAACAGATGATAAACCCAAGGATGGGGTGCACTCTATGGATCCTACACCGTGAATGAGTTGGGAGGTGCCATCAGCAGTTTGTATAGTCTCTGAGTGGGAATGAGGAGTATATGTTCTAAAAACACTAAGTGTGCCTGTGACATGCTTGGAAGCTCCTGAATCAATAACCCATTCTATGTTATGCCTACATGTGGATGCAAGTGCCTGTGCCTGAGTACCTTTGCCCAAGTGGGCATAGTTGGCAAAGTTACCAAAGTGACTAGAGGTGGCAATCACAGGACCAGCTGGAGTAGTCTTAGAAACTTCAGAAGCCTTAATCTTCTGCCATTGTTCCCACTGCCTGACCTGCTCCCCAGTTAGGGTGAGAGAAGGAACTTCTTCTGTGATGGCCGCATTAATTTTAGGACCACTCTCCGGGATAGCAATATTGGCTTGAGAACTACCCCGGCCTCTTCCACGTCCTCCTGCACGACCACCTTCACGACCACCACGACCACCTCCTTGATCACCACGACCGCCGCCACGACCTCCATGAGTTCCACTCCTACCACCATAGGTTTTTGGAAGGGGGCAATTATAGCTCAAGTGTCCCTTCTCTCCACAGTTGTAGCACTCTTTCTCCGCCACTGTGGTGTAGGCTGATTTCACAGGATTGTTACTACTCATCATCCGAAGTCTACTCTCCTCAATAACCATGGCTGACACAGCTTCCTCTATGGTAGGTAGACTATCCTGATGACAAAAGGCAGCCCCCCGGCTCTCAAACTCAGGATCCAGATTCCGCAGGAAATAAGTCACCCTCCTGTCCTCTACCCACTTCTTAACCTCCTGGGCATCCTGCGGATCCCTCATATGAAGTGGAGCATAGTGGTCAAGCTCTCCCCACAAGTACTGCAACTCGCTAGCATATTGCTCCACTGATCGCCCTGCTTGTTTCACTACATCCGCCTTGTTCTGAATCTCCATCATCACCATCACATTCCCTCGCTTAGAGTACATATTACTCAAGGTTTTCCATATCTGTGCTGCAGTGGGCAACGCTTCCACCATCTTACTCACAGACGGTGACATGGATGCCAATAACCACGCCACTACAGTAGAGTTTGTTGTCTGCCAGACTTTCCACTGGGGGCTAAATTTGTTAGCCGGTTCAACACAATCCTCCACCAGATAGTGCTCTACCCCTTTGCCTCCTAGAAGCACCTGTACTCTTCTAGCCCAACTGAAATAATTTTTACTTCCCTCCAGTTTCACATCATTTGGCATTAGTTCCAACTTCAACTCAGGTGGCTTGGAGCCAATGATGCCCATTTCCACGAGCTCCAAAAGCATAGATCTCATTTCAGACCTCATTTCACTCTTCATCTCACTCTTGGTGATCAGTGAATCGTCTCCGCCATTACCCCCACTGCTGCTACGCTCAGCTTTCTCCTTGCTTGCCTCCTCTTCTGCTTTTCTCTTCCTTTCTGCCTCCAAATCCATCGCTTCCCTGGATCAGGTCTCTCCCCAACGCACCAACTCACAGAAATGCACTCAGGCAGCAGCCAAAATTCCACCAAATCACCACTGCAGGCTCACTTCTCTCTTCTTCTTCCCTGAACCTTCAGCACCCAAAGGCTCTTCCTCTCCTTCCTTGAGGCCCCTGCGCCACTGCTCACCGCCAACCACCACTAGGGCCATGAGAGCCCGCCGCCGTGCACCTCGAGCCCGCGCTGGAGCCAAGCCACAACCACCTGCTGCTCTCCTCGCGCGTGGAGGCGCGGCCGTCGCGCACCTCAGCCCCCGCACGCCTCGCCGCCGCGAGCGTCGCGCGCCCGCGCCTTAGCCGCGCCTCGCCGCCGCAAGTGTCGCGCGCGCGCCTCAGCCGCCGCACGCCTCGAGAGCCCGCACACCACTGCCTCTGCCGATGAGCCGCCGTCTACAGCAGCTCGCCCACGCCGCCGCCTAATGTAACCCTAACCCTAGCTCTGTATACCATGTTGATTTTGGGGGAAACTCACTCAGTGTGTGTGTCCAGCACACACACCCTCTATTCATTCATCCCATATTTACATATGAGTCCTTTTACATTATACTATTTACACCAACAACAACTATCTCACTATCTAGACTAGATCAGATATAGAGTTACTATCCAACTATCTACTAGCAGATAGTGAATCCAAACAGACCCTAAGGGTTTGGGCGCACGGCTTCGCACAGCAATGCATGCTCGCACCGCGGCGGCGCACACAACTACACGAGACGACGCGAGTCCACGCGAGAGCAAAGAAAGAGAACGTGCCACAGCGGTAGCAAACGAAGCCACGCCACACCAAGCCATGGCGGCCAACCACTGCCTCCGCCGCCTCGCGTCCGCTCTCACCCACGAGCCTCAGTCTCTGAATCCTCTCACGTCCCTCCTCTGCCTCGTGCTCTCCAGCTCCGACCCTTCACAGGCCCGCACGCCGGCAGCGCCGGAGGCCGTCGGGAAGTGGGAGGGGGACGAAGCCGCAGAAGCCAAGGGTGCCAACGTTGACGCCAAAGCAGGGAAGGAGAATGAGGAGGACGACAGCGGCGTGCACGTGAACAAGGCCCCCGCCGAGATCGGCAGCCCGCGGGGATAAATACCCAACTGATGAATGATCGAGACAAAAAGAACTACTTATTGCTATATGGCCTCTACCATCAACAGTCTTCAGTTCCCCAATCTGAAACAGCGCTACAAACAGCCGCAATCTGAAACCACGCTGCAAGCAGTAATCCCAATTCGCTCCAGCTCAATTCCTGCCATGTTAAACATGCGCTCTGTCTCTGTGAAAACAATTGATAAAAATCAGACACACCAACAGAAACCGACAGGAGGATGCTTTGCAGACACTACCTTGCTTGCAGTTTGGCAAGGTCCACTTTGTATCTCCAAATTAGGAACTAGGGAAGAAGGAACTTTCATCCTTTGCTCGTGTGAAGTTCACAATGATGTGTGCAATTCCATTGTTTTATTATGTTTGGTGACAAACCAAGACGAGGTAATCTAATAATTAACAGCATCTGTACAATCTACCTGCACGAGATGAGAAATCAAGGCATTCAAGCAAAAACCATCGAGGTGCTCTGATGAACATTCTGAATCGAGTACTGTCAAGTCTGTTTATTCTATTCCCCACAAGACAAAGCAAAACGCAATTTTAACGCCGCCCTTACATAGATGACAAATCCTCCTGCTCACGCTCGCGGGCTATAGCTTATAGCAGCGGCGCGGTTCAGAAATCGGAGCAGCGGCCGCCACGCTCCCAGTCGCCGTACCTCGTGGGTTCGGGCCCCCGCGGGCCGCCGATCTCGCCGGTGGCCTTGTTCACGTGCACGCCGCCGTCGTCCTCCTCATGCTCCTCCTTCCCCGCTTCGGCGTCGACGTCGGCGCCCTTGGCTTCCGCCGTTTCGTCCCTCTCCCCCATCCCGGCGGCCTCCGGCACCGCCGGCGTCGTCGGCGGTGGCGGGCCCGTGGAGGGGGCGGAGCTGGAGAGCGCGAGGCGGAGGAGGGACGCGGGAGGAGTCGGAGGCTGAGGCCAGTGGGAGAGAGCGCACGCCAGGCGGCGGAGGCAGTGATTGGCCGCCATGGCGTGGCTTCGTTGGCTGCTGGTGCGGCGCGGTCTGTTTCCCGGCTCGCGTGGACTCGCGTCGTCTCGTGTAATCGTGTGCGCCGCCGCGGGGCGAGCAGGCGGATTCAGATCCGATCACGAATAGTATGCTAGGATTTGGGCGCACGGCTTCGCACAGCAGAAAGGGAGGACCAAGGGGAGGGAATACCTGGTGTCCTGGTGGTTCTCGTCGCGGGTAATGGCGGCGAGTGGCGAAGTAGGACAGCAGCGACGGTCGCGGGGACACCGGGGCTGCAGAGGGCGGACGCCGCGCCGGAGCTGGTCGCGACTCGCGAGGACGCTGGGCGGGCCCTAGGTGGTGCTCTCGACCGAGCGCAGCGCAGTCTCCTCTCCGTGTTGCGGCGCGGCGAGAGCAGACGGAGAAGATCGGCCGCGGGCGAGGCGAGTTTGCGTTATTCCAAGCGGCGGAGATCCGTTGGTTTTTTATTCTGCCCCTGGTATCGGACGGTAGTGATGGTGGCGGCTATTGCCCGGCCCAGGTGAGGCCCACTGGTGATCAGCGCCGTGCAACGGATCAAGTATAGTCACCTCACGGCGGTTGTCGGGAGACAGTGAGAGGCAGCAAAGTATTATATTCTATTTTTATTTTTATATGAAATATAAGTTCATCTATTTGTCCTATATTTGTTTGGATAGTTAGGATAGGTTTAGGGGAGTAGATAAATACGTAAGATTAAATGAGGTGTAAGAAATAGACGGCTAAGATACACTGGTATCCTTTAAAGGGTATTCCTATCCCAATCCTAATCCACACAACCTAAGTCAAATTTATCCGAACATTAAAATTTAACATGAATTGCAATACAAACTTGACCTTGCTAGATTTATTATTTGTGTTACTTTTATTGCATACCGCTTTCGTCCTAAAATAAATAGCATTTCGAGAATTTTCAGATTGATTAAAGACATTGACAAAAGATGCAGTACCTTCATCTCCATTCCTTTCTCGAAAGGATTTGCTGTGTGTTTGCATGCACTTGTTACTACCTTGTGGATTCACCCATGCTTACGTAAAATGTTACTTTTTCGTATACTAGCAAAAGTGCATGTGTGTTGTAATAAAATAGTATCAAAATAAATTTTCGTCAACTTAATTGTTAGTGATTGTGTGTTGCAGCTGAAGAGTGTCAAAATAGATTTTCTCGTTAACCCAATCGGTTTCGTAACCGATCTAGAAAAAAAGGTAATTATTATACGTGTTTGACTTACGTATCAACATCTCTTTGCCAAAATAAACCAAGAAAAATATGAGTTTTTTTAACAGAATATCTCTTGTTTTATTTATATCTCATCTGATTGCCCTCTCTCACTTTACTATATTATACTAATATCAATCGGACACACAAAACTAAACCGGACTAATGGATTCTCGAGGGGCCACGAGCGCTTGGGCATTTGGCAGTTGGGCTCCACGGGTCGCGCCTGTTGCAGACCAATGACGTGCTATGATGATTGCGACTGGATCAGATTTTCTCAGCAGAATGTCTCTTGTTTTATTTGTATCTCACCTGATTGTCCTCCCACACTTTACCATATGATACTAATATTAACCGGACACACAAAACTAAACTAAACTAAACTAGGGATGGCGGTAGCGGTGTTGTTTGTGTGAACAGTAACATGGGAGAGTAGGAGATAGAGGTAGAAGAGAGGAGATGGCACTAGTACACAGGAGCTCTACAGTGGCGCCATGTATTTTTTTTACTGGCGGTTTTACTTGACGTCCGCCACTAGAAATCAGCGTCATTTTTACAAGCGGGTCACTTAAAGAACCGCCACTAGAAATTGATTTCTAGTGGCGGTTCCTTAAGTGACCCGCCTGTAGAAATAATCTGAATTTTAATTTTTTGAGTTTTGCAAATGACCTCGTATGAAAAAACTGTCTAAATAAAAGTTGGAGATCTCGAAAAATTATGAAACTTTGTAGTTGACAACCTTTTCATTTGAAATTATCTTGGTGACGAAAAATACGTTTGAATTTGTCAAATTTGAAATTCAAATTTTGTAAACGACCTTAGATGGAGAAACTTCCAACATAAATTTCGTAGATCTTGAAAAGTTATGCAACTTTGTAGTTGACAACTTTTCATTTGACTTCGTTTAGGGCCTCAAACAGTCAATTTTCTATCGGTTTCGTAACAATACGTGGCGAATCTAATTCAACTAAGACACAAGTAACTGATGGGTGTAGTGGTTAGAGGCTCTCGCGAGCGAGAGAGAGGTTGCGGATTCGAACCCCCACGGCTGCATAGCGCGCGAATTTTGTGCGAAAAATACTGAGACTTGCGACTTCGATGGCAACAGGCGAGCGCTAGCCGATGGGTTTTATTTTTTTGTTTTGCTATTTTTAAAACACGATTTTCGAAAAATTATTTTTAATAACGGTTTCTTAAGTGAACCACCAGTACAAATCAATTTGTACTGGCGGTTTACAAGCAACCGCCAGGGCATCTATTTGTAGAGGAGATTCAACTTGGCTCTCAAGCCATTCTATAGATGGGATTTTATAGTCATGACATGATCCCGTACTTCCGAAGTATCCTGATACATGCCTAACAAATGGATCTACTGGATTATTTCCTAACAACCTGATTCATGTCAAAGTCTCAGATTTTTTTTCCCCTATGTGTACAAGATAAGCAAACCCACCATATCTGAACCATAGTTATTGAATACTTGATAGAAGTCAAAGTTGGTTGCTAAGGTTAGGAAAAACTGCCACAGATGAGGACCTAACAGGAAATAGCCACTGACTTACTGTTATCCCATGGTATTCAGATAGAGACCAGGAAAGATATCTGCAACAGTATCACTAGGAAGCAACCCCAAGTAAAGGGGGTATACTATACCGCACCACATTCTTGTATCTGTTGCACGAATGCTGAAAATTTTGCAGATATACTGAGCCTAGTTTTCATATAAAGCACAGTAAGGGTTATCATGAGATCAAGTGTTTTTTTTTTTTCATACTGCTCATATTCTTCTTTGTTTATTCGTCTCCATTTGCTCCCCACCAATTAGGATAATGTTCAACAAATTCCATTAGGTGCCCATGAACAAAATCTTTGGAAAAAAAAACCTTGTGGCGTCAGTATCTCGACCATACCCTGCACAGTTTTGGGGAAGTATCAACAGCTTACTGTGACTTATTCACATTTAATACCAAAAGAGCAACATGTATCAGGACATGCCATCGGTCAGAATCAGAATATGTTTAGGGGAAGTATCAACAGCTTACAGTGGGGGTTTCCCCTGCTGTATTTTATGCTAAAAAAATAGTGATAGGGATCCACAATAAGAGGGACAAAATGCCAAGGTTGAACATAAATGACACTTTGGAAAAGAGGCGCTTCAAAAAGTTGTACTTGTGCTCATATATACTGAACGAAAGTACTAGAAAGCAAAAGCATGCCTAGAGCCTAGCTAACAGAATCCATATGGAGATAAAGGTTGTTAGTCAATTATTTTGCATGGATTGCTTCTATTCTAGTAGGATAATTGGAGCATCCAATCATATGCCAAAAACCTTTCCCCAAAAAAATCATATGTCAAAAGAAGTGAACTATCTATTGGTTTAGATGCCAGATCAAGTACACTTCTCCCGGATATAAGTAATAGCAGATAGGTTCCATAGTTTAACAGAATATTGCTAAAAGAAAATAGATTCCTCAAATGACTAACTACCAAATTGGTCCATAACATAGTAAGCATTGCAAAGACTAGGACTCCCCTGTAAAATTAAATGTACCAGTATCAATCATATTAGGAATAACATCAAATTTCAAAGTGTTTGTTTTGCAAAATTGTGCAAGGGCCCAGGCAGCCGCACTAAACCAGGTTTGCTCTCATAATTTTAACCATGGAAATCCACTTTTCTTATCCAGTGTTATTAATGAGAAAAACAAAATCAACTGTTCAAGAAAAGTTTCTTGATCCCTTCTAGAAGATATTTCAACTACAACCTGTAAATGAGAAACTAGTAAGGGATTGATGCATATATCCAAAGACCAGAGCATGACAATTCAGTTAGTTACCAATATATCTCAACACATGTTAGTGAATAATCTTTTCTTCTGGCACATCAGGAATGAGCTGCCTGCCCTTATGCTCAGAGTAAAGGTGATTCTTCCTGAACTATGACCGATCTGGAAGTTCAGTCCCCAATAGCAGCACAGGATTATCTAATCCAAAATCATCAGCCTGAAAAATAAAGGTCACAGTGTCAATTATCTCAAATCAGGGATCATGTTCCTTTCAGGGTCAAATTATCAACAACTGGAGCATTTCAACCAAAGCATCACACTATAGCTATTCAGGTAGCCTTCCAGCTTCCTTATGTACTGTAATAAACAGAGGCATCTTTGAAAAATAATTTTTCCAGGATGGAATTAACCTAATAAGGATGTTCTACATGTGTCCATAATTCCATATACAGATACACCAGAGCGGCAGAGCATGAATTCACTATTACCCGTGAAAGGATTCAGTACCACTGTACCAGTGCAAGTGCATTATCGATCCAACACAGGGTTCCAGTTCCCACCACCCGCCGTCGCCATTGCGGGGAAGGAAGACACATATAGGGTTACGCGGTGTCTCGGCGGGAGTCGAGCCTCCAGAGGATTGAAGAAAACGGAGAAAGACTGGCGCACCTACGGGGGCTGGCCAGGGGATCAGCGTCCTTGGAACCGTCCATGCCGCGGTCGTGTCAGACAGAGTACTCTACTTTTGGTCAAGGCCACTGCCGGAGGAGGAGGGCGAGGCGAGACGAGGCGACCGTTAACGGCGGCGCTACCTCGGGAACCCCGACGCGCCGTTGGGTTTGAGGGATTCGGTGGATTTGCGTTTGAGGTTGGAAAAAATCAATGCTCCTATAGTCTGGTTGGTTGGTGGTGGCTGGCTGCGGGCTGCCCACTAGTACATTGGTCAGCTGGCAAGCGGCCGCGCCGCACCAGCCCACTCCGGCCCTCGCCCTGCCCGCCGCAATGCATCACCAGTTCGCGCGCCTCGTGCCCACCGCCCGCCCCACGCTGCCGCCGATCCACGGCGGAGCCGTTGGCCGGAGCTCTCCGCCCGTCCACCGGGCCGTGGGGCTTCGGCTTCGCCGGGCGCCGCTCGCCTCCGGGGATGGCCGGCGCGCGTGCCGCCCCCTCGCCGTCTCCGCCCAATCTACCAGCCCCCAATCCGGCTTGAGGTCTCTCGCAATTCTCCCTTTGTCCTCTATACTTCTTGGAACTTTCCTCTTTGTCTACGGTCGGATTATTTACTTTGAGATATCTCGCACTCACTCTGCTGTTGCTCACTTCGCTGTGGAGAATCTTCCGTGGCGAATTTTGTTGCAGCTATTGGGGAAGGGGATCCACTAAGTTTGCCGATCTGGTAGCATAACTGCGCACAAAATCCATAGCAGTTATGTGACTTATGCGTGTTGTTCGCTAGCTATGCCATTCTGTCATAGTTAGCTACAACCTTTTACCCCCGGATTCCTTCTGTAACGTTGATAATTTGGACGTCTGGATGATCGTGATGCCCTGTTTGCTGAAAGACACTGGACTTCTCCAAATTGAACTCTATATTGCACATGGGTGGTCGATGCTGAACTATTGCTAATTCTTTTGATTGTCAGGTTGGAGGAGAAATCTTTTGAAGTGGAGATGAAGGTTCGTGACTATGAACTTGACCAGTATGGTGTTGTCAACAATGCCGTCTATGCTAGCTACTGTCAACATGGTGAGTTCTGTCCATACGCCATAGTGTAGACTCGGAAATTAGAATGGAGTGCTAGTTAGGGTCTGTTTGGATACACCCCAACTAAAATTTAACTAACTAATTGATAAGGCTAAAGTTTAGCTAGCTAAAAATTACTTTAGCTGGGGTGTTTAGATGCACTAGCTAATTTAAAATCTTGACCATGCTACCCCTCATTAATACTATTGTTTAGATAGCTAAACTTTAGCTGGATGTGTTTGGATGCTTTAACTAAATTTTAGTTGGGGATAGTTTGGTCATTTAAACCGTTTAGCTGGTTTTAGCTGGGCTGAAATAGCTAATTGGATTGTGTACATTTTGGTTTCTAACTAAACTTTAGTTAGGTTTAGTTATGGGGTGTTTGGATGCATCATAGCTAAAATTAGTCAGGTAAAGTTTAGTTGGAACTTCCAAACAGGGCCTTAATGGCAATATAATTAGTCAGTCTTATATGCTATTATCATGGTCTGTTCTCGTAAATCTAATTCTTGTTTAGTTAGCTTATTGAGATCCCATATCATATTCTATGCCTTGAAATTGAGCAGGTCGTCACGAGCTTCTTGAGGGTGTAGGCATCAGTGCCGATGCAGTGGCGCGCAGTGGGGAGTCGCTGGCCCTCTCTGAGCTAAACCTCAAGTATTTTGCCCCTTTGAGGGTAATGTGCTCCTTTCCTAAGCCATGCAGAAGCCAAAATTGAACAAATTTAATGAAATTATTTCAGCTTGAAACCATGGATTGAAAATGTCACTGCATAGCAGTTTCTCTTGGTTCTGATTTGCCTCTTTATTTTCTTTGGACTTGCAGAGCGGTGACAAGTTTGTTGTTAAGGTGAGGCTTGCAGGCATCAGAGGCATACGGATGATATTCGATCACATCATTGAGAAGCTGCCTAATCACGAGGTATGCAGAACACCAAATTTACATATTCAGAACAGAAAAAAACGTGGGTTTAAGCTCTTCTGCCACAATGTTATGTGCAGAACTCTGGGGGATTGTGTCAACCCATACAGTTACATGTTACTTTATGCATTTATGTCCAACCTCTGTTGTATACTACAGAGTATATAACAATTTTCCGCGACCTGTTTCTCATGGCAGCTAATTCTGGAGGCAAAGGCAACAGCTGTTTGCCTGAACAAAGACTACTATCCTACCCGCATTCCTCGTGAACTATTGTCCAAGGTGCAGCTCTTCTCATCCGAGGACAGCAGAGGGTCAAATGAAGATGTTAATAATCGGAATAACAACTGCAACTAATTTTGGAGGCAAAGACAAGGGCTGTTTGTCTGAACGAAAGAGTACTATCCCATCTCCAAAATTATGTATATGTATATCATCCACACTGCAGCTCCTCATCCAAGAATATAGCAGAGCATAAATGACTCCGGTAATAATCGTGATAATAGTAGCATCTAATTTTGGAGACTGGCGGCTGCAAAATAGTATTATCTAGTTTTGGAGACTGGCGGCTGCATATTGTATCATCTAGTTTTGGAGACTGGCGGCTGCTTGGTCCTGCAGTGCCATCGAAAACCACCTACTATGTATCTCCATCTGTGTTTGGTACAGAAAGCTCCTCTGCTCTGGAGGAATGGCATGTGCTTTAGTACATCTGCATGTTGTATTAGGAATAGGAAAAGATTTAGGATCAACTCCAAGAGTTTTCCATTTTTTATTCCTCAAACATGGTATTTGCCAATTATCAGATATAGTATGGGGAGAAAAAAAAAAGAGCACATCTCTAAGAGTTCTTTATAATTCACTTCTAAGAACGTGTTTGGTTCGGCCCAATGTAACGACATCCGATTACGATCGATATTAGATAACGATACACACGTTTGGTTGGGCCTGGCCCGTTATCAGGTCACCCGTAATCAGATAACGCTCTATGCATCTCCGATACCGCCCCTTCCCGTCCCTTATCAGATTACGACGCCGCCGTCTCCACCGCTCGAAGGCTCGACGCTCCCCATTGCGGTCTCTCTCCCGGCGTTCCTGCGCACGGCGGCGAACCACAGATTCCGGTGAGAATCTCTCTAACGCACCGCCTCTCCTCTCCTTCTCTCCTCCCTTTCCTCTCTCTCGTCCCCGTGCACCAGCGCGATGATTTATGAACCCTAGATGGCATTTTTTTACTTCAAGTTCAAGATCCTTGCACGGAGGAGAAGAGGACGTGGCACGGAGCAAGCAGACACTTCACCTTCGTCGACCGTCGTTGTGCTTTGTCCCTAGGTATGACATTGTGGTTGCCTTACCCCTCTCCCTCTCAAATCCCCATTCGTTTGGTTCACTTGTCTGTGCATATAGGGATGCTACTGTGCCGTTTGGTTCATTTGTCTGAGTGTTGTGATGTTTGAAGAAATTTGAAGTTTTTTTTTTTGGTGTGTCAAGAAAATTAAAGTACCTCAAGCGAATGTCAATTCCATGTCACCACTGATGCCTTCATGCAATTGTATTTGAGTGACCAACTAGTAGATCCATTCTAAACAAATGCGTACTAGTGAATATTACACTGCAATCCAAATTTTTGATTTATTTTCTGAGGATAGACAAATTATTTTACTGATTAGTGCCTTAACATTACTAATGTTGTGTCCAGCATCATGGCTCGTCTTCCTTTAGCCACACGGACTCGAAGAAGAAACATGGCCCATAGAAACATGCTGATTTCCATCGTCGTCATGTACTATTATATGTGGTTTCTTTTTGGATTGGCATATAGAAAGAGGTGTTTGCAAATAGAGAGAAGGATGAAAAATAAAGAACTCAGAAGTGAGAAGCTTTCCCAACTGATTCGTAGCAGTGACACTATTTGTATTAGTGAGCTTCGAATGGATAGGAGAACATTCAACATCCTGTGTGACATGCTTAGGGATATTGGTGGGTTGAAGGGCACACGCAACATGGATCTAGAAGAGATAGTGGCACAATTCCTGTATACACTAGCCCATCACTTGAAGAATCAGACAGTAAAAAATCTTTTCTACCGAAGTGGTGAGACAGTTAGTAGACAGTTTAATTTATGCCCACTAGCTGTTCTGAAATTGCACCATGTACTGCTTAAGACTTCAGAACCAATTCCAGAGAATAGCACAGATAGTAATTGGAAATATTTCAAGGTAAATGTCTTGCCAAGCAAATTTTCTGTTTTAAGGAGAAAATTATAGATTAAAAAGTAGGCATGTGATGTTATTTCTTTTTATATGGCTCTCATTTGTAGAATTGCTTGGGAGCTTTGGATGGAACCCATATAAAGGTGACAGTTCCAACTAGGCTTAAAGGAAGGTATAGGTCCAGAAAAGCAGATATTGTGACAAATGTCCTAGGTGTTTGTGCACCTGATATGCGATTCATCTATGTACTACCGGGTTGGGAGGGCTCGGCACATGATGGTCGTGTGCTTCGAGATGCTATTTCTAGGCCAAATGGCTTGCATATTCCTCAAGGCGAGTTTGCTTTCAATAGCTCCCATGTGGTTTCACGACAAGTTATTTAGTGCAAGTATTGATTTTGTTTCCTTTTTTAATCTGAAGGGTGTTATTACCTTGTTGATGCTGGTTATGCAAATGCAAATGGCTTTTTAGCTCCGTATCGAGGTCAAAGGTATCATTTGGGAGGTTGGACTGCACAAAATCCACCACATAGCGCAGAGGAATATTTTAATATGAGGCATGCAAGAGCAAGAAATGTCATTGAGAGGTGTTTTGGAAGGCTAAAGGGTCGCTGGGGAATTTTAAGATCTCCATCTTATTTCCCTATAAAAACTCAGTGCCGAATAATAATGGCTTGTGCTCTTTTACACAATTTGATTTTACAAAATATGTCTAGAGATCCGATGGAAGTTGAGGATGAATCATTGGCTTCTTCGATGGAAGTCGCTGAGGGGGAAATTGGTGAGCCAGAATTTATCACATGTGTCTCAACTTCAAATGAGTGGACTAATTTTCGAGATGTTCTAGCTCAGGGGCTATATAATAACTATAGGGCTTCTAGTTCTAATTGAGGTCTGTTTTGTAATTTCATACGGTTATGATGCTGACTGTAGTCTTTTAGCAATTTCTTTCTAATATGGTATCAATGTTATGCAGCTACGGAGCTTTCTGAGAAGTCAACACCTGTGCGTGGAAGGGGAAAGAATAAAAAGAAGTGGACTGTAGCTGAAGATGATGAGCTAATGAAAGCATTGTATGAGCTAACCTTAGATCCAAAGTGGAAGGGGCAGGAAGGCTTTAACAATGGATATCTATTTGTACTCGAGAAAGTGCTTGCTGAGAAATTACCAAACAGTGGAATTTCTGCATTTCCTCATGTTGAGTCTAGAGTCAGGCATTTTAGGACAAAGTTTGGAGCACTAGAACAGATGCTAAACAAAAGCGGCTTCACCTGGGATGAGAGTAGGAAGATCCTTCAATGTGAAAAGAAACAATATGATGCACATTGCCTGGTATGATATCTTGCTGGACATAGTTGTCTTGAATTTTTTCCCTTGAATACACAGAACTATGTTAAGTTGCTGGACATAGTTGTCTTGAACAGCTTGCCATTTTTGACAGCAATATCATTTTGTGACACTTTGGACAGCTGGGTTTACATAAGTTTTTAATGATGTCTTTCTATGTTTGTTTTATTCCTAGTTTACTGTAATGGTAGCTGATGGTCTACCTTTTTTCATCATATAAGCAGCGACACATCGCAGCAGCTATTAACATGTTGCCATTGTCTTATGTAGCTACATCCTGATGCTAAGGGCCTATATGGTGTCACATTCCCTTACTATGATACATTATCTGCAATCTATGGAAGCGACATAGCTACTGGTGAACATGCAGAAGGTATTGATGAGGCTATTCAAAACTTGGAAGCAGAGTTTACATAACATGGTAATCAACATGAGGAAGAGGAGGATAGGATGTCTAGAGAAACCCCTAGACGGTCTACTGACTCAACATCATCTAGCTTTAAGAAGAGAAAGAAAAATGATGGGAGGCGGAAGGAATGTGCATCAGCTGATCCGCTTTTGGACATGCTAAATGAAGTCCAAGGAGATCTAAAGGGCGTGGCTATGAATGTTGGGAAAATGGCAGAGGCGATGGAACATGAGGCTGCTATCAAGAGAAAATGATGAATGATAATCCACAGCAAATGTTAAGAGAGAAGGCAGTGGCAGAGCTGCGCAAGCTTGATTTACCGGGACCGAGCAAATCAAAACTGCTGCTGTTTTTGTGAAAATGCCAGATCAAATGAGTATGCTTTTAACCCTTGACGAGTCACTGAGGAGGGAATTCATTCTGAACATGCTTAACGGTACGTGAAATATAACCGTTGCTTACTTTGCTGTTTTTTCATTGCTACTCTGATTGCTGCTGCTTGTGTCCCCGGATCGAGCACAAGTCAGACACATGATTATCTACATTTATTAATTATCTGTATTTTCGCAAATTATCTGTATTTTCGCAGAGGAGGACAGAAGGAAGCGGATCGAAGGCGGAAGTCGGTAGAATATTTGCAGTGGAGGACAGAAGGAAGAGATATTAACTATGCCAATATCTATTTAATTTATAACTGTTCTATATGTTCTGAATTTTGTCAGTCTTAATTAGCTACATCTTCGAACATGTGAACCAGATGGATAAGATTCGTACTAAACATGTTCTCATCATGGTAGTTCAAGAGCAAAAAAGTTCTGTTTAATGGAAGGATTTTACAATGGAGTTTTATTAATAGAAGGATACATTAGCTTATTCTCAATCTTGTGTTCATCCATTCTTGTGTTCATCCTTTTTTTGTTTTTGCTGTACAAAACACAGTAATTGTTGATTTTTCTTCCAACTTGTTTTTCTTTACGTGAGTGCTCTTGTCATGTATTTACCATATTTTCTAGGTATTTTCTTCATTTTCTATATTTAAATATAATTTCGTACATGCTGGTAGCAAACTTGGGAGCCAAACTTGCCACCTCATCACCTGCTGGTAGCAAACTTGGGAGCCGAGTACCTTGCTGGCAGCCTGGCACAGCGGAGTTGGTCAACCCCAGCACGAGAAGTCGCATTGATATAGTCATTACTGTACATACAAATCAAACACATATAATGGTAAACAATACCATTACTGTACCTATCCAAACAAAGGCTGCAATCTGCGATCCCACCACCGAAGCCCCCGTCACCTCTTTCCTTTTCCAGTGTCGATACCTTAGCACCAACCAAACGCTTCCTAAAATCAAAAGTTGGTCCCACAAAGTTGTTTCTTTGCTTGGTATTCCTTTTTTTCCGCAGGGAACCCTTCATCGTCGTGCGCCATTAGGCCGCCGCTGCCTCGTCGTGCACTTGCAGCCGGTGGCACGCTCCTCCATGTCGGCCTTGACCTCCATCCAGCCAGCGGCAGGGAGGCGACCAGGAGTTTGCACCCGCCCTTCTCCTGCCAGCAGACAAGCAGACGAGCGCACAGCTAGCCATCACGAGCAGCAAAACAAATTGCGGGTGCTGGCTGGGATGTTTGTGCGCCTGGGAAGCTCCGCACGGGAAGGAGCGACGATGAGGCACGGAAGGCGCGACGGCGTGCAGGGAAAAGCACCATGCGGAGCTATCAGGCTGCGCTAAAAAATACGCACAAACCAACAAACTTTTGCCAATTGTTACCAGATGAGGAACATACATGGGAAACTGTCGGAGATGAAATTTTCTCTTTTTTTTCCAAATAACATGGATAGGAAAGGCATATTGAAAACTCTTGGAGTTGCTCAGCTACCGAGGGATCAGGTGCGGAAATCAACTGCCTAAACACTCTGCACTATGAAGTGACCAGATTTATGCATATCGTCATCATGCACTCATGCTCCCATTGTGCTATTGTTCCGGGATGATGAGCAAAGAGAGTTGAGATTTTGTAGAGGCATATAGCTGACAGTAATCTGACGATCTACAAGATTCTCCGATGATAGATCTCAGGAGCTAGAAGTTTTTTCTAATTTCCATGGTGTGTTTGGCAACTGTGTGGGAAGGGACGTGGGAATTGACGGTGGGGGTTGATGAAGAGAATAGTAGTGGACTAGTGGGCTAGTTAAGGTAGGAATTTGACTTTTTGTTCTAATTGTTTGTTTGGTTGGTGAAGGGAAATAAGAGGGAGTTGTAGATGGTCGAATAGGGAATTGGTTTCCCCTTATGGTATGAGGAGTTTTTAAATAAGAAATTTGACAAGCCATTATCAATAGTGAGATGCATTTATCCTTCATAACAAACATAATTCCCACACCCGTCCCAAGGAAATTGATTACTGGAGTTGGCCCTCTAAATCCCCCTTCGTCTTTCCACCAAAACTCTCGCTCCCGCGAAATAAACAAAAGATTTCTAAACTCCAAACTGCAAACTCTCATTTCTTCCTTTCAATTACCACCAACCAAAAATGCCATCTATAGTTCAATACTCCGATCAAAACTCTACTCCCTCCTTTTAATTACCCCTAACCAAATGTGCATTCTATTGTACGATACTCTAAACCTGACACGTGTTCTGTTGTAGCTGGTTATATAGCCCAATTTGGATCTAACTTCTTTAGTAAGAATCTGTATAGTGGGGGGTGCCACGTCTGATTTCATCCAATAGTGTAAAAGAAACAAAGAGGAGTGGAAAGATGTCACCTACTTTCTCCATCCGAAATTATAAGTTATTCCAAAAACCTTGAAGAATCAAATCATCTTTGACCAAGTTTATATGATAAATAATAATATTTATAACATGAACTAAGTATCTTTCGATTCTTCACCAAATATATTTTTATATTACACTTATTTGGTGTCATAAATCTTTATATTCATCTCTTGATCAAACTTGAGATAATTTGACTCTCCAAGATTATTGGAACAACTTGTAATTTGGGATGAAGGCAGTAGTAATTAACAAGCGGGTCTGAGAATACAAGAGAAATCTCTTAGATGGGTCTTAGTAGAAGTTCGATTCCCAATTAATAAGATGACACCTCAATAAAAATGATGATATAACATATAAATTATGAGAGATGAGGTTCATCTAAAGGAAATATAGTGCGCAACGTTGAAAGGATCGAGGATGCCCAAGAGGGGGGTGAATTGGGCAACTAATAATTTTTCGCAAATCAATTCAACCTATCGCAATTGCCCAATATCACCCACTTGTGCTTGTGTTAAGTTCTAATCCTAAAACAAGTTATGCAACCTAGAGCCGGATCTTATCACAAGTATACTACTCTAGAAAAGTAAAGCACACACAAGAGAGTACGGGAATGTAAATGAGTAAGAGAATGCAAACCGAGTTTTTTCCGAGGTATCGGAGAGTCGGCACTCCCCACTAGTCCTCGTTGGAGCACCCGCGCAAGGGTGTAGCTCTCCCTTGATCCTCGCAAGGACCAAGTACTCTCTACGGGCTGATCCTTTGCCTCTCCGGCGCGGTGGATCGCCCACAACCGCTCACAAGCTTAGCTTGGGCCGCCCACAAGCTCTCCAAGCGGTCACCAAGCCTCCGATCGCCACCGAACCGTCTAGGTGATGCCGATCACCAAGAGTAACAAGCCTAAACTCTCACTTGACCAAGAACAAGGCCAAAGAGGGTGATGGATGCACACAAGTCACTCTTGATCACACTCTAGGGAAGAAGCTCACAAGCAATGAAGTTCACTCAATCCTCCCTAGGGCTCTTGCTATCTCTCAAAGTCACAAGGCTTCCTTCAGCTGTTAAAAGTGGCAAAAGAGATAGAATGGAGACAATGGTGGAGTATAAATACCCACCCTATCCAAAACTAGCCGTTTTTCAATTTTCTGCGTACCGTCGAACTGATCAGACGGCAACCGTCAGACCAAAGTCCACGGTCCGACTCTCACAAACGCGCTGTGCAAGGTACTGTGTCAGAGGGGCATCGGACCAATACCAAAGGTCCGATGACCCAGTGTCCGACGCTCGCACAGTTACCTGCAACGGCTACAACACGGGACAATAGTCCGACGCCCAAAGTCGGACTAAGTCCGACGCTCAAAACTGTTCTCAGAACCTCTCTGGAAGTGTCGGACCCTATGAACGATTGGTCCGACGCTGCCATAACAACAGTCCGACGCTCACAGAATAGCCCTCAGGCACCGTCGGATGCTCGCTGATGGTCCGACGCCCATTTTAGCAGCGTCCGACGGTCTCTGGTTCGCTGGGGTGCAACCAGAGACTGCCACGTGTCGTCGGACTGTGCACATTGGTCTGACGCCTATACCGCACAACAGTCCGACGCCTCTAAAATGATCAAAACTTCGTCGAATCGAAAACTTTCTAAAACGAAGTTTGATCCTCTCTCTCTCAAGAGTCTCCCTGGGCTGTCTCGAGCTTTGTTGGACAAGTGTGCATCACATCTGCACTCTCTAACCTTGCCCTAAGTCAAGCTACCCATCCAAACCCCTCTTAATAGTACGGTCAAAGTGAAAAACAAAACTTAAGAATACTCCAAGTGTCTCCATCGGTGAAAAACAAAACTTAAGAATACTCAAGATCGGAGTGAAGTGCGGAAGCAAAGACAATGAGCATAACAAAGACAAACCAAGTGACATGATATATATAACATAAGGCTCAAACACATGTCACGAGTCAAACAAGTCTCAAGCACACATAAATACAATTACATGAAAAGTAAACATGATGCATGAGTATGTCAAAAATAAAAGTCATATAAGAGCCAAAACCCTCTCACAACGCTCCCCCTAAATCTATGCTCTCTCTCCCCCTTTGGCATCAAGCACCAACGACCTAAGACTTAGGAAGAGGAGGAGAAGCTGCAGCGTTACGGTCGGAGGAGTGAGGAAGGAGCTCAAACTGAGTAGGATCGTCCTCGGACTCTGAGCTCTGAACTGCTTGACCCTCTGTCGGTGCACGTGAAGGAGAAGCGGTCTGGGTCGGATCAACTGTCTCTGTACCAGGGTCAGCCTGTGTGACTGGAGCTGACTGAGTAGACTCCGGAAGAGTCTGCTCCTCGGTACTGGGCTGCTGACCCTGTGTCTCAACTGTCACCAGTACTGCCTCAGTGCCTGTAGAAGTCGGAAGTGGCTCTGAAGAAGCAACTGAGGACGGTAGAGTCTCGGTCGTGTCAGTAGCAGGTGGAGCTGTGGTGGAAGGCACCAGCTGTCTGTACTTAGGAGGAGTAGGCAAGCCGGTGATCTTACTAAAGGTCGCACCAAGACTCCTGGTCACTGAGGAGCCACCCACGTCTGGTGTGAAACCTGTGCAGATCGGCATGAACCCCTGAGCGAACCCTGGTGAGGCAAACCACTGCTGCGTCTGCTGTGAAGGAGTGGTGAACGGAGCAGTGCCCTGACTCTGAAGTCCGCTGGACTGTAACACTAGAGTCACCTGGGCTGAAGTGGCTGCCGGACCAAGCTGCTATACCAGAGGAGCTGTGGTCAGGTAAGGAGGGGCTCCAGTGTGCCTGATGATGTGCTCCATGAACCCAAAAGTCTGCAACTAAATCTGCTGGCTCTAGAGCTGCATCGCTAGCATCTGCTGCTGGAACTAGTCCTGCCTGAGCTGTACCTGAGCAAGTGCTGCAGCTTGCTCTCGTGCTAGCCGGGCCTGCTCCTGGGCAAGACGTGCCTGCTCCTGTGCCTGCTGCTGCTGGGACCGCTAAAGACTCTGAAGGATAGCAAGTAGGGCTGGGTCTGTATGCGGAGCCTATGGTGCGGAGCTAGAACCACCAGCCTCAGAGTCGTGAGCTCGAGGTCACCTGGGGATAGGCCGGTAGTCCAGGTCTGAGCTGGACGAGGAGGTGTCGACGGGGTCGTCGTCAACCAGTAACTACTCAAGCTCGCTATGGGCAACATGCCTCATAGCCTCATCCTGCTGCTGCACCTCTGCCATCTCTGCTCCCGAAGTCTGACGGTGCTGTACTCTGTGAAGTGCTCTGCTGCCCCGTCTGCCGTCTATCAAAGAAGTCATCCTGTAAACTGGAAACTCTATGTCTGTCTGGCGCAGTTCTCTCGAGATCCCTGTCCAAATCCTGTGCAACCTCCGCTTAAGGATGTGTGAGACCCAGTGAGCATAGAGGAGCTGAGGCCGAGACCGGATGCCCTCTGCTATGGTGTCCTCCATCTCACAAATGATCAGATCAACAATATCGAACTCTGACTGCTGGACCAGGGCACTAAGGAGCCAAAGCTGTAAGTGAGTCAAACCCTCCTTGTACCCCTCCCGCGGTAGAAGAGTGCGCCTCATCACGTCGTTCAAGAGACGAACGACGGGACGAAGCTCCGAGGGTGTCCTACGGGAGCCATCTCCGAACGGTGGCCGGAAGCAAGCTGCAACGTGAGCTATACCAGGTGCCAGTCCTCCGTGAGCCCTCCTCGGTGCGTCTATCGAAGCGTAGCAGATACTATGCAACCTGGTGGCAGACTGTGGAACTCCTAGCAGCTCTCGTAGAGCCTTCGCGTAGAGCCGGTATGGCTCTCCGCCGAAGGTGTACTGCAGGTACTCGTGGTCGGGGTCGATCCAAAGTGAGGCGTAGAACTCTCGAACCCACGACTCGACGTACTGTCCAGAACGTCCAAGTAACTCTGCGAGTCCAGGCAGGTAAGTCAAATAGGGCCTGATCTCCTCTCCTGCTACCTGGACTATGTCCTCTAGGGGACATACCCTGTGCTGTCTCAAACCCATGTCTGACGCCATAAAGGCAGTGAAGAAGTCCTCGTGCAAGGTGGTGTACCAGCCCTCAGACGCTCATGGGTCCCGCTGATCGGGAAACCAACTCTGAAGAGACGTCAACCGGAGCTCTCGGACTCGGACTGCGAAAATGTTCCGCAGGTCCAAGTGCACCTTGGGCTCAGGCTCCGGCTGAGGCTCAGTGGAAGCAGGGGCCCTGGGTACTCGGTCTCCGCGCCTCTGACCAGCGGGCCGGGGTGGCACCGAAGGTCGAGTACGGCCCGAGCGTCGAAGAGGTGGTGCCTGGGCCTGCTCCCCCTGAGTGGCTGCCTCCTGCTGCTCAAGCTGTACCTGCTCTGCCTCCGGCTGTGCTGACTCTGTCTCCGGCTGTCTCTGAGGCTGTGGCTGCTCCTCGGACTTGTCCCTGCCTGACAAACTGACAGAGATGCCTCCAATATGAAGGCCCCTGCCACGCTCTGCCTCCTCAGCAGCCTGCGCGACCCTGATGGCCTGCCTCTGCTCTGCTGTAAGCTGCCTCTTCCTCTTCTTGCTGCCCTCAACAAGAGGGGCCTTCCCCTTGTCCTGAGGTGGACAAGGAGGAGGCCTCTCATCCCCACCAGTGCCACCCTGACTGCGGCTTGCTTGCTTGCAACGAACCATCTTTGTCAATCACTGCTCAAGCTACCAACTGTCTGTCTGCAACTGCTAGCTGTCACTCGTGAGGCTTGGCCTCAATCCGTATCCACGGGCTTGGTCCCGGATTCACTGACCCATTACCAAGAGCCTCTGACCACGACAAGCTGCAATAGATAGATAGATAGGGATACATAAGCATATAAACGCTAGAGATAAGTAAGTCCTATGGAAGCAAGCATATGGGATAAGGATGGAATAGCAAGCAACCTGAGAGAGAAGAACCTGTGAAAAGGAAAGACTCTCTGTCGAATTTAGGGCACCACAAGGTCAAGGCATAGTCACTGCATGTAAATAGGACACAAGTCAAGGTACAAAGGGCAATGACTAGAAAATGCAATGACTTAGGAGCTAACCAAGGTGTGGAGGGTGAAGAAAAGTACACCGAGCAGGGTCGAACTACACCGAAACTGTGCAAACGCAATGAAAAACCTGGTTAAGGCATTTCATCGAGCAGGTGTAGCACGCAGTAAAGGAAAGGAGCTAGGGCACGCAAGGGCAGGTGCTCACCACCGCGAAGAAAGGAGGCACTGATCCTCCTCGTGGAGAATGGAGGAAGATGGAACGCAGGGGCCTCCAGAAGAGCGCCGGTGAGAGAGATCCACGACGGCGGCGCGCTGCAGCACGGCAGCGGAGGGCACTGCAGCACGGCGGCGGAGGGCGCTGCAGTGGCTGCGCGAGGGCAGGAAAGCGGCGCGAGGAGGGCGACTGCCGGCGGCGAGGGCACCGGCACACGGAGGAGGACGGCGGCGGCGGGAAGCAGCCACAACGAGCGGCCGCGCGCGGGACAGAGGGTGCGCGCGCGCAGGGGCGAGGGTGTGCTCGTGTAGGAAAGAGAAGGGACACGTGCAGAGCGGTGGCCGGCGGCGACAGCGCCAGTGGGAAGGCGGCGGAGCTGCGGCGGAACGGCGGTTAAGGTTAGGGCGGTGGCGCGGTGGCGTACGGGACAGGCAGAGGCGAAGACGAGAATGACGGGCCCCACGTGACAGAGATAGAAGAAGAACTAAGACTCGCCTTCAAACCGACCATAGGACCAATACTGTAGCATGCGTCGGACCAAAGCTCGTGTCAGTCCGACGCTTCCAGTAAGCTCCAGCTTCCGTTGGACTTAGTCCGACGAGGAGCGTCGGACTAAGACACTCGGTCCGACGCCGTGAATGCGGCGCGCCGCGGCGTGAACACGTTCCATGAACGGTCCGACGCCCAAAATTTTTCAGTCCGACGCTCCGTCCGACGCCTCCAGGCATAGGGCCAGGGACCGTCGGACTATGGCGATTAGGCCAACGCTAGGAAAACCAGCGTCCGACGCCACGGTCCGACGCCCAAAAACTTGATTTTCTTCAACCTTTCTTCGCGCCGATTTTTCCCAACTAAGTTTCAACCCCAATAAGAGTCAAATAAACACCAGTTGAAACTAGTATGAGATGTCCTCTCTCAAACCCTCAATTTTTCAAATATTTTGCCTTAGGCATATGTGTGTTTTACGAAGATAGGCAATGAAATCCAAGAACGAAACGGAGAAACAACAATTATGCATATGCAATGCAAATTCGCACAAAGTAAACTAGTTGCTTGTCAAATTTGTCCTCAGGTAAGCTTCTTCACACGCTTTTTGGTCGGTTATCTTAACCGAGTTAGACAAGCTCTACGTGCAATTCAAAGTTAGACATATTTTATATTACAATGCAATGCACATGACAACACTAGATCATCTTTTAGTGAAGTTACTTGGATCAAGGCAATTAAGTTCATTCCTTAGAGTGCAAAACTGTGCCTCATCCAATGGTTTAGTGAAGATGTCCGCCAAGTTATCATCCGTTCTCACTCCCTCAAAGGAAATGTCACCTTTGGCAACATGACCTCTAAGGAAGTGATGGCGGATGTAAATGTGCTTTGTGCGGGAGTGTTGAACCGGGATGTTGGCAAGTTTTACCGCACTCTCATTGTCACATAACAAAGACACCCTTTTTAAGTGAATTCCATAATCAAGTAGGGTTTGTTTCATGTAAATAATTTATGCACAACAAGCACCCGTGGCAATGTATTTCGCTTCGGTTGTTGACAAGGCAACACCATTTTGTTTCTTCAAGGACCAAGAAACTAGTGATCTTCCAAGCAAATAGCACCCTCCGGATGTGCTTTTCCTGTCAATCTTGCAACCGGCATAATCCGAATCGGAGTAGCCAACAAGAGTAAAGTTAGCTCCTTTGGGATACCAAAGGCCAATGCATGGTGTGTGCTTTAGATACCTAAGGATTCATTTCACCGCAACTAAGTGAGGTTCCTTAGGGTTAGCTTGAAAGCGCGCACACATACACACACTAAACATGATGTCGGGCCTAGATACGGTCAAGTACAACAAACTACCAATCACAGAACGATAGAGAGTTTGGTCAACCGGTTTACCTCCCTCATCAAGGTTGAGGTGTCCATTGGTAGGCATGGGGATCTTGATGGGCTTGCATTCTTCCATCTTGAAGCGCTTGAGGAGGTCCTTCGTGTATTTCTCTTGCGACATGAACGTCCCCTCCCTCAATTGCTTGACTTGGAAGCCGAGGAAGAATGTGAGCTCACCGATCATGGACATCTCGAACTCCTTAGACATCATATCACCAAATTCCTTGCAAAAATCTTCATTAGTCGAACCAAAGATAATATCATCAACATAAACTTGACAAATGAAGATATGCCCTTTATGCTTCATGGTGAATAGTGTGGTATCCACCAAGCCGATTTTGAAGCCCTTGTTGAGGAGGAAGTCGCGGAGGCGCTCGTACCAAGCCCGTGGGGCTTGCTTCAAACCATATAGCACCTTGGACAACCTATAAACATAGTTTGGATATCTAGAGTCTTCAAAACCCGGTGGTTGCGAAACATAGACAAGTTCATTTATGAAGCCATTTAAAAATGCACTTTTCACATCCATTTAAAAGAGTTTTAGATTGTGATTAGATGCATACGCAAGTAGGATACTGTTGGCGCAAAAAGTGGTTCCCTAAGCCCAACACACCAGCGAAGCCGGAAACGACCCTTGAAAGCAGTAGAGCTCTCGCAGATCCAGCTAACTTCGGACCCGGTCTGAGAGTGTCGGTAACACCCAAGCGTGCCAGTCAATTTGACCTGCAATTGACAAGGAAACAGATATAATCAATAACCCAAGGCGGAACTAACTGGTGAGTCAAGATAGTTCCAACTGTACGGCTCAGAGAGCCAGTGTAATCGAAGATCGACTAGAAAGCCGATTCCGTCATGTTATGAACCGATAGTATAATAATGAAGCAAAACGGCTATTAGGATACTCATATGAAGACAATAACGTGCTAGCCGATCTAGTTCAGTTAATGTGTATAAAAGAAAATAGATCATGTGTACAGATCCGATCTGTACATCAAACAAGCAGAGATCGGCTAAAGTTGGTCTAGAAGGCCGGTGGCTTTAGTAAATCCTCTTCGCTAAGTTCACCAAGTCTGCGTTCACCTGGTCTAACGGCCAGCGGGCTTCAACAAACCCAGCAAACGAAGCTAGATCGTTTGATATCCAAATAAATCTATATACACGATCTATTCGTGAAAGCATAACTGAATCGGCCCTTTAGCCGATGCAGGGTCCATGAAGCACGAACGAAATGCTAGCGTAGTAAAAAAACAGACTTCAAATTAAAGCAAGTCTAATCTAATGAACACTTGTTTAGGTTAAACCTGTTCCACCGGATGACGCTCAGTTTAACTTAAACAAGGACACAAAAATAAGACTTACGATAACCTCAGAACCACTTATGTCTCAACTAGAACCGAACGTGCAACATGTAACGAACAAGATTGATAAGGAATTAGCCGATGTAAGCATGGAACCGATCATCATAGTAAAATAAGCATAAGAAAGCATAAACGACGATCAGATTCAAGTGAATCTAAGGCCAAATCTATCAATCTTGATCGGGCAGAGAGATGTTATATTGATAAATAAACAATAAACAACAAATAACATCTTGATAACTTAATGAATCTAACTAAATTGCCATATTTAGCTAGAGCCGATAACTAATCCATGCATGCAAACTCTCTCAATATATAGCCTGTCTACCGGATAACATTAACTAATAGATTAATCAAGCAAACAAACACGAATCGATAACTAATCCGCGCGTGAAAACCGTCCTAATCTGCATCTCGTCCACCGGATAACGGTTAATACAGATTGATCGGGTAAACCAGCGTGAATCATCCCTGACTCACTGTGCTTCCCACGTCCACCGGATGACGCCAAAGAAACATAGCTTAGCAAGGACCCTGGTCCGCCATGCTTCCACGTCCATCGGATGACGCTAAAAAGATATAGTTTAACAGGGGGTTGACGATACTTACAAGCAAGCCTGCGTCCACCGGATGACATCCAGCCTGGATGAGGTAACTCGCCGGACTCGACTGACTCTAGGGTTTGTTGGCCGGAGCCGAAAGTTGTGTTGTATTGATGTTGTTGATATGTATTACAATGGCCGGGGGTTTATATTTATACCCTGGGCTTGACAAGATAGAGTCCTAATCGAATTACAACTCATCAATAGATAAGGAAACTAACAAACTATCCTATATCTAAGGTAATTTGGAGTCCCACCTTCTCTTTCATAACGGACTCCGATCGTGATCGCATCTTGGCGGCGCGGACTCTGGATGACGTCATCAATACCAACGCTGCACGCCTCCTGTCACCTTGACCCGATAATCGATTCACCGTGCAATCGGCTATTTTCCTTCCTTCCGCTGGACGGAATCTGTTTCCGAGATCGGCTATCTTCCTCTGGTATCGGCTATCATCCTCTGGTATCGGCTATCGGCTCCCAGCCCAAAATTTGGTGTTAACACATGCCCCCCAATTTTGGAATAAACTGGTTTATTCCGAAATTAGCGCTTGAGCCTTCAAATAGCCAAACCGCAGCTTCCCTCTCGGCGCTTCAAACTTTCGCACCAAAACGAAACCCTAAACCGTTGCAACTTCCGCCACGGGCTTCAATCCGCAGCCGTCAGCTTCGATTCGCCGCCGTCAAGTCATCCCGAGCTAATGGCGACTCTTTCCGAGGTCCCTAAGGTATCAATTTCATCGATCCACCCCCTGATTCGTAAATCCCTCTTCAACCTCACTGAGTACCAGTTTCAAATCTAGGTGCTGAGGAATGATATTCTGATTCCACTGAAGGATATCCCCGATACCTACTACCTGGGTCCGATGGGTGATCCGATCCCCAAAGATTTCATTGTTCAAGAAACCAACCAGTTCCCATTCCGAAGCTCCATGATGGGCGCCTCTTTTTGGGCCAAATCCTTCAGAAACTTGCCAAGCGTACCTGCTGGGTGGAGGAACTGGTTCCGTCGCGTCGCGGCGAAGGAACGCGCGGACTGGGAGATGCGCCATCTGAGCCAATGTCTTGATCTATCATTATCAGAGATGGCAAGGAATGAGCCGCTCTTGATAGCCGCCAGTCACTTTTGATCCAACTCCCTGAATGCTTTCGTGTTCGGAGATGGTCCAAAAACTATTACCCTGGGCGATGTCCATATGCTCACCGGGGTTCAGATTACTGGATCATATGACTTCTGGGATCTCTGCTCCAGTGGCAAGAAGGACCCGTACTTCCCGAAGCTGGACACATACAAAGGGTGGAGTGTCTATGTTCAACACCACCAGAAAAACTCCTCTTCCGTCAGCGAGAAAGAACACGTTGCATTCTTGACCATGTGGCTTGAGAGATTCGTGTTCTGTGGCGCCACTGCTGGACCAGCATACCCTTATCGGGTCTTAGCAGAGAAACTGGCTCACGGGCACTCCATCCCCCTGGGCAAACTCCTGTTGGGTGCAGCATACAGGCTTATGAACCGGGTGTTCAGTTCTTTGATTATAGGTGAAGAAGTGCAATACATAACAGGCCCTTGGTGGCTAGTACTGTTATGGCTCAACCTGTATCTGCATAAGCTGGTAAGAACACAACTCCAGGGCCTCAACTTTCCATCCACCGAGTATTCAGAGGAGGAGGACCCAAAAACCAGAGGCTGTCAAAGTTTTGGTGAAGCTGCCTCTGCCATAACCATCCTAACTCCAAAGGGCAACATGCTGGAAACATTATACAGGGGCTTGGGACCAAATGTTACTACCTGGTTCCCCTACGAGGATGAAGATGAATTTCCAGCGCCCTCCAGCTTCAAGTTCAATAACGGGTGCTCTGATGATGAGGCTATCAGCATCTTGAATGCAATCATAAAACCTTGTGTCTTGACAGTAGACTTCAAACACCTCCGAAGCGCGAGTGGCAAGCCAACTAGCTATCCCTCTTATGAATTTTATCACCCAAATATAGCGGCAAGACAGCTAGGCTTTGGCCAATTGCCCCCTCGGCTTCCTTTCTTGAATACCTTGAAACCCAGGGAAAACATCACAGAGCACCTTCAGGATGGCAGAATTTTTCAACTTGGAGCAAATCTGCCCACATTCTCGCCGAAGCCGTGGAACCAAATCTGCATCACCCATCAGAGTTTTAATGACTGGTGGCAACAATGGCACGCTCACTTGTTCTGCCAAACTGTCCACGACAAATGCAGAGCCCTGGACTCAAACTTCCAATCTCCCCGAGCAGTAAGTGTTCTCAGCCGATTCCAGTAAAAACGGCTTTAGTCAAACATGTTACTTAACAGATATTTCTCGCAGGACCCATCATCTAATCCACCAGAGCGAGTAGAATATTATCCTCCTTGTCCGACAGCGAGGCTAGGCTCTCGAGCACCGACGCTGCGACAACTAATGCTAGGCCCTGCTATACTGACGCCCCCTTCTGCTTCAAAACGACAAGCTGCATCTCAGCTTCAAAAGCAAGCTCCCAAGAAACGTCGTTCGATAAGAAAAGTTCAGGTACCCAGAAGTAGCATCTTCCTTTACTGCAATATGCTCCGACTCTTAAATCGGCTTTCTATCAGGTGAATCCCCAACCAACTCAAAATACCTTGGGAGAGAAAACAGGCTGAAGAACCATCAGAATCCACCGGCCATGAGGAGTCAGCTGCTCAAGAAGAAGGGATCCAGGAAGAAAGAGCCAAAACTTAGGTACTACTCATTGGGCTTTTCTTTCTTCGACACAAATGTCCTGATTGACCAAATCTTCTTTTCAAAAATACAGCCGAACAGCCCTTCCGACGAAGTCTGGGCGAACCTTGAAGAAGAGGAGTTGCCCCCTGAGAGGAATCCAGGTAACTCCTATTCGACTTTTAGCAATTATCCTTACCTCCATACTGCTCTTACTTCTGGTTTGCAGAAACCCAACTGCCCGAGGCAATGAGAGCTGAGGATCCGCATGCCGCAAGAGACACGACTGCCTTAGTCGAACAAGCAACATCGGCATCAACCCTACAACCCTCAGGCCTCATTCAGGTATCCCGTCTCTGCCAGAAAACAATTAATCTATATTGTACCTTTTCTGACGAGAGAATGTATGTCTTGTAGGTACCGAAGCCTTCATCTCCCGGCTATTCATTCGACATAGAAGAATTCTGTGATAGAGACGAACTGGCCTCCTCCTCCGAGAAACTTTCAGAGCCAGATTTCAACAATCGGCTGAGTGCACTTCTACCCCATCTAGAGGGTGATCTAGTTGCTCTGGCCTCGAATCCTGGACTGATTGATCAAATAATCGAACTCGTCCAGCAGCAACCCAATCTGACAGCCTTGAAATCCCTGCAGAGACTCGGTGATCTTAAAGTTACAGCATCAAGGATTATCACTGCTCATGGGAACCTGGCAGAGCTTGAACAACTGAGGAGCAACAAATCGGTCAACAGACAAGAGGCCACCGGATTAGCCGATCGAGCCAGGCTGCTCAAATCTTCGATCAGCACAGCCGAAACAGAACTGGAGACATTGAAAACAAGACGAGACCAGCTGAGAAAAGAACTGGAAGCAGTTGAGTCGGCTATCAGTGAGCGCGAAATCACCATTTCCACCAGCACGATCGAGCTCTCCCAGAAAAACAAGGAAATCAGGAGCTTGGTCGTTGCAGGCAGGAAGACATGCCAACGCCTAGACCTGTTGCAGTTCACTGAAAACCGAGATCAACAATTGCTGCAGGCTGGCCACGCACTCCGTGCTGAATTAGTAGAACTGATTCGATCTTTGCTAACTTTGTAACATGATGGGTGTACTGCTTGGCATGTTCTTTTCTATTTGCAACTCTGTCTTCGTGCTGTTTCACCCTGAATTTGACAATTTAGCCTGATACGTTTCTGCATGCGAATTGGCTCTCAGGCTTGCATTGTACCTTAGCATCGGCTACTCAGCCTGATCCGTTCTACATACGAATCGACTTTCGGGCCTGCTTCTTAGCATCGGCTTTTTTCTGCTTTCCCTTAGAATTAACCCCTCAGCCAGATTCACTATGAATCGGCTTGTGGGTATTCACAATAGGATCGGCTAAACAGCCTGACCCAAAAAGCCGATCGGTGTCCGACCATTGATGGCGGCGCTTCATCTCCCTGATTTGGCAACTGTTCCGGATTCAAGAAACACAGATTAACCACAACCTAAAATCCGCCGTGCCGTCTCACTTCCCAAAGAAACCGCCTCGGTGCCCGTGTTGTCTTATAAATAGTTGGCAGACTTGAGGCAATATCACACGCCATCGTATCCATCTCGCCGACCAACTCTTTCGGCCGCCTCCTTGTATCTACTTCGCTTCCGCTCTCTCAATCTGCTTTCACAACCATGGCCGGCAATGGAGACCGTGGGAAGCGCCCGGCGTCCGAGCCCACCGACGGCGATGAGATGGAACGGAGCATCCGCCGCATCTGGGCTAGCGTCGCCCGAATCGAGCAGACGTTAGGGTAAGTTCAACCGTCAGCCTACCATCTCCCTGCTGTTTCTGTCTGATTTGATCTGTTTCCGCGGTCACCAGCCATCTCTCGTCAGCGGCATTGCTGGCTCCTTAGCCAGCCTGAACACCCCTGCCCCCGGTGTCGATCTTCCTCGGGCAGCCATGACGGATGGTGACGCTGTTCCTGCAACTGGGACGGCCGCCCCGGAAACCCCCGCCGCTGGTGACACCGCCGGGCCCTCTGCTCCTGTAAGGGCTCCAATCAGGCGTATGATGCAAGTCAGCGGACGGGGAGTCCATAGCAGGTATCTTATTCGCCCTTTTCGCCAATCTTTAAATCTGGCTAAATTTGGGTGCCTGATCTGATGGTTCCTTTCAGCCAACATCCCCCGCTCCATCTGCCTTTCGGCGCACCGATCGGCGCCAGTTCCTCAATGCGTCGCACGGCGCCACAACCGAACCTCCCTCACGCTCCGGCTCGCAGCACCACCTCCGGAGCAGAATTGAACTCGGAATCATCTTCGAGTTCCCGCGACTCCTACACCGCCGCCGACGGCCGCCACTTTCACCATGAGATGGTGCGGTACCGTAATCTCTACTCCGAGGCTACCAAAGAAGCCGGTCGGCTGGATAAGGAGAATGAGGACCAGGCCGTCGCGCTCGTTGCCGCCAGCATCGATTTGGCGGAGGCGCGGGCCAACCTCGCGGAGTCGCAGGCCGCCGTGGCAGGTAATCTCTCGCTTTGTCCAATAGCGTGCACGGCGCGTTTTCCAGCACTGACCTTCCTTGTTTATGCAGCCCTGATGGCGCAGCTGCATGAACTGCACGTGGCTGCGGCGAGTGTCACCGACGTCCTCCGCGCGCGGGGCCAAACGCAGGTGGAGCAGCTTGCAGACGTGCACCACCGCGTCCGCCAGGTGGTGATGAGCGGCGTCCGTCACGGTGCCGCAGGAGCTCTGGCCGCTGCCCAGATCAACTACGGCATCGTGCTGGAGAACGTCGAACCGGGGATCCGGGCAGGCCAAGACATGGAGGAGTTCAGCACGCTGATGGTCGCTTTCATTCCTCATGCCGACGGTCTCTCCGTGTCCATCGACGCCGAGGACGTGATCTGGGATGGCGTCAATAATCCAAACTAGATTGTATTAGGCATTTTGATGTATATGATACTTGTGAACTCGTTATGCCTGAAACAATCCAATCTGCAAGGCTGCATATTTTGTTTTTATTTTTTTTGCTCTAAAAGCGATGCTCATCGCATCGGCTGTTACACCCCATCGAGGGTATTTCATTTTTGTGCTAAGGGCGACTCGTTACTACGATGTCGGCCATTTTTTGTCCTGAAGGCGACCCGCTTGCACGGCATCGGCTGTTAGAGTCAGATCCACATGAATCGGCTATCACCCCCAACTGGGATGGTAGGGTAGTATTTCTTCAGATGCTTCCCGTTAATGGCTCTGGCGAGTCTCTGTCCTTCTAAATCTTTAAGGATGTAAGCATTACCCGGGTCGCATTCAACCACACGATACGGGCCTTCCCAGTTTGGCAACCATTTACCGAATCGGCTATCTTTTGTACCAATAGGCAGAATGACTTTCCATACTAGCTCTGATTCGGTGAAGCCCTTGCTTCTTACCTTAGTGTTGTAATACTTGGCCACCCGTACCTTGTTCTTTTCAATGTATTCCAAAGCCCTAAGCCGATGACAGTGCAAATCTTCTAAACTGTCCATCATAATGTCTTTGTATTCACCGGCTGTAAGCTTGTTTTGCAACGTGACACGCTATGTCTCAGACTGAATCTCCCATGGCAAGACAGCAGCATGTCCATAGACTAGCTCATAAGGTGAAGCCTTGATCGATCCATGCTGTGCCATGCGATATGCCCATAGCGCCTCGCTCAGATGCAAATACCATTTTCTGGGGTTCTGCTCAATCTTTTTCTTGATGACCTTGATCAAAATTTTATTGGAAGCTTTTGCTTGTCCGTTGGCTTGGGCATAATACGGCGATGAATTATAAATCTTGATGCCCATGTCGTCGGCAAAGGCCATAAACTCCTCTGAAGTGAACATTGTCCCCTGATCGGTTGTGATCGTCTGAGGTATGCCAAACCTGTAAATAATGTGCTCCTTTACAAATTCGATCGTGTCAGGTGAAGTGGCGTTCCTCAAAGGAATGACTTCTACCCACTTGGTGAAGTAATCAGTCACCACCAGGATCCATTAGTGACCCTTGCTCAATGGTGGGTAGATTTGGCCGATTAGATCGATACCCCATCCTCTAAACGGCCATGGCTTGATTATAGGATTCATAGCAGAGGCTGGAGACTTTTGTATATTTCCGAACTTCTGGCATTCTTGACACCCTTTATAATATTTGAAACAATCTTTCAGCATCGTAGGCCAATAGTAACCAGTCCTCCTGATGATCCACTTCATCTTGTGAGCTGATTGATATGTACCGCAGACTCCATCATGTACTTCGCTCATCAGCTTCACTGATTCCTCTGTCCCCAAGCATTTGAGCAGCACTCCTTCAACAGTCTTGTAATACAACTGACCATCCAGCAACACGTACTTGGTGGCTTTGTACCTTAGCTTTCTATTGACCCGTTGTGAAGGATTTGCCAGGTAACCTGCTATCTCGCCCCTCCAGTCATCAGCTGATTGCTCCCTGTTACAAATCTCCTGCATCGGCCGATAACCCGACGCGTTCTGCGCCAGCCGATTAGCTTCCTGGTTCTGAGCCCTGGGGATGTGACAGAGAGACACCGTCATGAACTTCTTGATGAGAGCATGGCACTGATCATAATAGCCTCTGAGTATCTCGTCTTTACAATCATACAAGCCGAGCAATTGGTTAATGACTAGTTGTGAATCGCCAAATACTTCAACTGCATCAGCTTTTGCTTCATGCAGAAGCTGAAAACCTTTCCACGCGGCTTCATATTCAGCCTGATTGTTTGTGACAATCGGCCCGATCTGGAAAGCATACTCAAAGCGCACACCCCACGGCGAGATGAGCACTACTCCGGCGCCACCACCTTGCTTGCACGAAGAGCCGTCAAAGAACATAGTTCATGGCGCTATATCCGCCACATTAGCCGATCCTCCGTGATGCTGCGTGATGAAATCGGCTATCGCCTGACCTTTGACTGCCTTAGCCGATTCGAACCTCAAGTCAAACTCTGAGAGCGCCAGGATCCATTTGCCGATTCGACCATTTAAAATAGGCATCGAAAGCATGTGCTTGATGACATCCTCCTTGGACACCACCACACACTCCGAGGCAAGCAGGTAGTGCCTCAACTTGGTGCATGAATAGAATAGGCACAAGCACAACTTCTCGGTCGGTGTATATCTTGTCTCAGGGTCAAGGAGCCGCCTGCTCAGGTAGAAAACTACTCTCTCTTTTCCTTCAAACTCTTGAAAAAGGGCCGATCCAATAGTATGGCTTTCGGCCGTCACGTACAACTTAAAAGGCCTCCCTGTCCGTGGCGGTACTAAGACAGGGGGAGTCTTCATGTATTCTCTGATTTCGTCAAAATCCTTCTGTTGCACGTCACCCCATTTGAACTCTTGATCATTCTTGAGCTTCAACAATGGCGAGAACGGCAGCACCATCTCTGATAAGTTGGCGATGAACATTCTGATAAAGTTAATCTTACCGAGAAAAGATTGCAATTCCTTCTTGTTGGTTGGAGGTACAAGTTCATCGATCGCCTTCTTGCTCTTGCTGCCGATCTCTATCCCTTTGCGGTGGACCATGAATCCCAGAAATTCGCCAGCCGACACGCCGAACGCACACTTGTTAGGATTCATCTTCAAACCTTGTCTCCTTGTGCACTCCAGAGTGGCCCTCAGATCGGCCAGGTGATCTTTATAGCTCTTGGATTTCACCACCACGTCATCTATATAGATTTCAACGATTTTGCCGATCAACTTGTGAAATATGTAATTCATAGCTCTCTGATAAGTTGCACCGGCATTCTTCAAACCAAACGTCATGACCACCCATTCAAACAAACCAAGCGCACCAGGGCACCTGAAGGCAGTCTTCGGGATGTCTTCATTAGCCATAAAAATTTGATTGTAACCAGCATTGCCATCCATGAAGCTAATAACCTGGTGCCCAGCAGCCGAGTCTACCAACATATCGGCTATTGGCATAGGGTAGCCATCCATCGGTGTAGCTCTATTTAAATCCCTGAAGTCAATACAGATTCGTAATTTACCATTTTTCTTGTATACAGGGACGATGTTCAATATCCACTCGGCATATCGGCAAGCTCGAATGAACTTGGCTTCTAACAGCCTCGTGATTTTGGCCTTAATGTCGGGCAAAGCGTCCTCTCTAAACCGACGTGGAGGCTGCTTGTGTGGCCGAAACCCCGGCTTGATAGGTAGCCTATGCTCAATAATAGATTTGTCCAATCCAGCCATCTCATAATATTCCCAGACAAAGCAATCTTTATACTCCTTCAGCAATCGAATCAGCTCCTGCCTGAAATCCAGGTCTAGGTTGGCGGCAATAAACGTCGGCCTTGGCCTATCGCCGGGTCCAACATCTACCTCTTCGAGCTTGTCGGCCAACGTGAATCCTTGCCCCAACTTACCCTCTGTGCCATCGATCGGGTTTTCCATTTAATAAAAAGACTCAGAGTCGATTGCCCTGATCGGCTGTTGACTCTCATCGCTGACCTTGATGGAGCCTCCTTCCCAAACCTTGCCAGAGAAACAATCATGATCCCCAGCTTCCCAGTATGTGGCATCCGCCGTCGCCACGCTGACCGAGTCGTTGGCCGGGACCACTTCGACCTCATCACATGCCACTGAATGAGGCACTGATGCATGGTGGATGGCACGCAGCAGTTAGCATGGATCCAGTCGCGTCCGAGCAGCAAGCCGTAGGCGCCCTTACTGTCGATCACGAAAAAGGTGGTAAGCAGTGTCTTCTTACCCACTGTCAGCTCGACGTTGATTGCCCCCCGAGTGTTGGAAGAATTGCCCCCGAAATCCTTGAGCATCAGATTGGTTTCTATCAGATCATCGGGACCCTTGCCTAGCTTGCGGAATGTGGTGTAGGGCATGAGATTGACCGTGGCGCCGCCGTCCACCAGCATCTTCGTCATGGGCATGCCATCAACATAACCTTTGAGATAGAGGGCCTTCAGATGTCGATTCTTGGCCGGCTTATCAAAAGTAGCTTGCTGTGCGAGCACTAACTTGGCCACTCCTTCTTCTGATCCTGAGCCATCTGAGTCGGAATCGGTATCGTACTTTCTGGCTCTGAACTCTGCAGGTAGCACAAACACCATTTGTGCATCAGCTACAGCTTTTCCATTACTTTGTGAAGACTTTTCGCGCCACACCTGCATGGCGCGCCCCTCAGCCTGGAGCTCCCTGTTCCTGAGCCGCTGCACCCGGCGCCTTTGGCTTCTAGTTAGATCTCCCAGGCACCACTGGTTCTCCTGCCAAACCGGCTGTCGGCGTTCAACCGCCGCCTCATCAAGCCGATCGCGCAGGTCCCATTTTTCACGCCGATCCCGCGGGCTATGGGGGCTTCCTAGCCTTTGGTGCACGGACCGGCGGTTGACTTGGGACTGTCTGTACTCTCGGTATTGATCGCTGCACTCTGGACAGTTGCGTAGCGTTGGCAGTCTCAAGCCTTCATTCCAGCAGTGTCGGAAGAACGGGCAATGCCAGTGATCCTCCTCACCTTCCCGGTGGCAAGCCATTTCTTCGTGATAGCGCGCCTCTTCTTTCTCGCGGAGCCACCTGCGGTACTCCTCTTCTTTGCGCTGCAGCTGCCTCTGATGGTCCTTCTCTTTCTGTCGCCGCCACTTATTCAGGAGATGCTGGTGCGTGGGCCTTCTGCTCTTGGTGCCGCTGGACTCTCCCTTCTCTGGCTGCTTCTGGTTCTGCTCCCTCCTTCCTTTGATCAGCGCCAGCTCCTCAGCTGTGATCTGCGCATCGGTATCAACTGAGGAGTTCTTCTTGACCCGTTCGGAGGTCAACACCTTTACTCTGGTTAGGGGGTTTGCGATCTGGACCATGTTCTGCCCCTTCGGGAATGGGAATTTGTCGATATTCATCTTCCCCTTGGGAGGGGCCTCAAATTTTAACAGGCCACGCCTAATGGCATTCTGGATTGCTGCTTTGAAATTGCGGCAGTTGTTTATGGAGTATGAGGTGAGGCCGTGGTACTGGTAGAACGGTTTCCCCTGCAAATCATCAGGAGACGGCTTGACGTAATCAGCCAGGAAGGTGATGTGGCCCGCGCTGACTAATAGGTCGAAGAGCTTGTCCAGCTTGCGTGTGTCAAAGTCGTATTGATCCTCCGCGCTCCAACCTTTCAGCACGGCCATGGACTTTGTACCCCATTTGAGCTCAACGGCAGCCACTTGTTCATTCTTCCCGTCCTCTGAGTCGGAATTACAGACGTAAGCCGACTGCTTGTATTTCGATTCCTTCTTGAAGCTCTGGGCCTGCTGCTCTAATGCGGCCACCCTCTGCATCACCTCGCTGATGCTGTTAAAGTTGGTGCCCACCAGCTTTTCTTAGACGTGTGGGAGCAGCCCACTGACCACTATCTTGGCGAGCTGCTTGTCGTTCAGGTTCAAAGAGTAGCACATGTTCCTGGTCTCCCTGAATCGTTTGATGAAAGCCGATCCAAGTTCATTCGGCTTTTGGCGCATGTTGGTGAGATTTGTGATGTCTTTCTCCCCGGTGCCAGAGAAGAAGTAATTATGGAACTTGGTCTCCAGGTCTTCCCGACCTTGAATCAAGCCAGGCTCCATGGACGCGAACCAGCTAAACGCCGGCCCTGTCAGTGATAGCGGAAAGAGCCGGACCCTGTGAGCTACCTCATATGAAGCTTCACCGGGTCAAGTAACGGCTGATGTGTTCCATGGTGATGATGTCGTCCTGCCCACTGAACTTGGAGAAGTCGGGCAAGCGATACCTGGGCGGCAACGTCACTCGGTCGTACCACTCGGGGTAAGGACGTCTGTATTTGATTCCAGTCCCGATCTTCGGCTGCAAACCGGACGTATCTCGGAGCATGGCACTCATCTGCTCCAGCAGCTGATTGTTGGGCGTCTGGGCGTACCCCGGATGCGGCGCTGCCTGAAGGTCTTGATATGTAATCCCCTCGTGGTATCCAGGAGTGGGGTTGGCCGTGTCTGCTGCCGGCGTATTTCTAGCCGCCGGGTTCACCGCTGATGAGTTCATCGCGTTCACCGTCTGCCTAGTGGCCTGCACGAAAGCAGCGAGCTCCTCCGGAGTATGATCTTTGTATAATCTGGGAGAAGCTGCTATTTTTTGAGCTGAACCGGCCGCAGTGGCACCTTGCACTGGCGCTTTCGGCTGGCCCGGCTGTTGCGGTGAGGAATTGGAGGTCCCTGCCGCTGCTTTTGGATCTGCGTCTTCTGCGGGTATGTTGAAGTAAACTGGACCCAAAGACTCCCAATCCTGCCGCTTAAGAACGGTCTTCATGATGTTATAGAATGTCTGCAGGAAGGATTTGTGGTGGTGGCCGACTGCTGAATAGGCGGCCTCCCAGGTCGCTTCTTCCAGCATCTGCTTGAGGTCGGCCTTGCACTCCTCTTCAGATTTATCAGAATGGCCGTCCATGATCCACCTTGGGAATGCGTTCTTCTTCACAATGGAGCCATCACGCTGCTTGCTGAATGAAAGCAGGCAGGCATCAGCAAATTCCTCAACGATCTTGTTCAGCACTACCGCGTCCTCCTCGTTGAGATATTCGATCCTGACCCTGAGGACACCATCATCCTTGGAGGAGCCGTCTGCCGCGGTCTTCCCTTTTGCCATGATCTTCAGTGAATTGTCCCACCGGGCGTGCCAAAATGTGTGTTGGCACAAAAAGTGGTTCCCTAAGCCCAACACATCAGCGAAACCGGAAACGACCCTTGAAAGCAGTAGAGCTTTCGCAGATCCAGCTAGCTTCGGACCCGGTCTGAGAGTGTCGGTAACACCCAAGCGTGCCAGTCAATTTGACCTGCATTGACAAGGAAACAGATATAATCAGTAACCCAAGGCGGAACTAACTGATGAGTCCAGATAGTTCCAACTGTACGGCTCAGAGAGCCAGTGTAATCGGAGATCGACTAGAAAGCCGATTCCGTCATGTTATGAACCGATAGTATAATAATGAAGCAAAACGGCTATTAGGATACTCATATGAAGACAATAGCGTGCTAGCCGATCTAATTCAGTTAATGTGTGTCACAGAACCGACCAATTTATACGAGCACAAGTACAACGATCGCGTTTTTAATCGCAATCCAGTCGCACTTGAGCCAATATAAACCCGGTAGTCCGGAAATCTCGAAGGATTTCAAACATTTCATACCCCAAGGATCATTCATTCAGTAATACCCGATCACATGACACATAAGTTCGCAACCAAATTTAAACATCAGAGTACAACATAGTCTTTTACACAAATATAATAGTAGCGGAAGTTAACATAGTTTTACACCACAGAGTTCAACTACGAGTACCATCAAATGACCCTGTCACAGTATTCTTACAACATCTAAGGATAGATAATGACCCTGCCCTCGGGTCTAGTCTTCTTCGCACGCAGGGGTGAAGCAATTCCTGCAATACGCGTAGTAGACTACACCATCTGCAACAATGGGAATAAAACCCTGAGTACTCAATTGTACTCAGCTAGACTTACCCGACAGGGAGTAAATAAAAAGACTCTCAAGGATATGCAAGGCTTGTTTGGTGGAGCTCAGAGGGTAGCATCATTTTTGCATCAAAAGCATTACTACAGTAGAACCTCAACTTATTCATTTTAATTGTGATAAGCTTCGATTTTAGTTAAGCTATTTACTAAGATTAGCCACTATACTAAGCATTCACTGAATATTATAGCAATCAATAAAACCATATGATTTCCGATATCCACAGATATCAACCTCATCTCACCATAATCATTATGTTCAAGTTATTAGCCTCTACCTCAACAGAAGATCAGTTCAGTTTCTCACTAACCAGGAGAGATGGCGATTCGAATCAATTGTACCAGCTGGCAAATATGCCAATCACAAACCCTGTCAGCCGAGCCACTGGCTTCTTGGGCCACCGTTAAATCTTTCTGAGACATAATATGTATCGCGGGCTTGGAGGGGTCCATATTCTCAGAGACAAACCCACTTCCAGGATGCATCAGGTCCCTGACCTGCCCTTGGTAAGATGGTGTCTCCGCACATCCTTCCTGCCTCCAGAATATGTCTGCCTTATCACGCCCAATTCCCGGCTCAGAAAGAAATACTTGGCTTCGCGGTCAGAACGACTTATCTGGCCAGCTATGTGACGACGTCTTTCAATCTCAACTGATGTCTGGTGGCCTCGGTCCTAGTCGGCCGCAAGCAGCACCGAAGACGGCATGACCTCGACCATGTCATGCGGCTCCCCGCTACCTAGCCTTGATTCTCTCATTAGACACTGTGGCATGGTGGCATATATAGTCCATCATGTGGAATCCAACCCCATCATCATTAGTAACCACCTATGCTCGCGAAGGACAGGAAATCCCTCGTCTTCTACTGGTCTAAGCATGGCTAAGCATAAGATCGAACCCATCCCTTATCTAGTAATACTTCAGGATCAAGTATAAGTGGACAAGGTATAAATGCAGCAACGGTATCATATCAACTCCTATACTTAAGTGCACAATCATACGATTTAATAAAGACCAGTGCATTTGTAAAAAGAGTAGGTGGAGACTTAGGGATGCTCCGGGGCTTGCCTTTCACAAAGTTAGTAGGTTGGTGATCAGGGCACTCTGGAAGTTCAGCCTCTTCTCCTGGCCTTCGGGAACCTCTGGCACTTCAATCTCCGGCGGAACTCCCTCCTCCGGTGGATCGAACTGCAACAACGTCACTCCTCCCGGTGATCCTGTATGCATGATATGCATATATGAGAACTGAGAATGCACATGAAATGCAAGACAGAGATGCACAAATTAACCCATGATATGCAATCAGTTTAACAATCCACACTCATTTACTGAGTACATGCATATTCCTTCTCTAGACAACCAACTCATACACACCTTTCTTAAGCAAAGCATAGAACAATTTCTCGTCCCGGGTGAGAGGTCTACAACCTGCACTTAATAATCAACATGCATCAACTAACCTATCACAACCAACTTATAATTAACAGGCACGAGCAACATCAAATAAACAAAACATTAACATTGCTGCCTTAAGCTTAAATTAGGATCAGCTCTACTGTTTTAAACAAGTGATAATGCTGAGCATCACAGAAATGCATAAAAACACTTCACACCCAAAGATATTTGCTTAAAAACAATTAAACAAACCCTAGCCTATAACTGGACCTACTGTTTATTGTGACCATAAAAATCCATAAAAATTACAGTAGTTATTACACATCCAGGTTAGCCTACTGACAAAATTTCAAGTCATTTGGACAAGTATAACAGTCTACACAAAAATAACAAACAACCAGCCTTTTAAGCAATGGAAAATACTTAACAAAGTGAAAAGTATCAAACAACAGATTTCCCAATTTTCTTAGCTTCTTTCCAACATAACATGGCCCAGGAAAAATATTCATGACCATATTCTTAACACATTAAGCATGGTGATTTTTGCAAGATTAAAGCATAAAAGGCACATTATACTAGACATCATATAAATAACAGTGCAACACCAGCAAACATATTTTTCATAGATTCTACTTCCATAAACAAGATGAATGCAAGTGGAATCACATTTTTAGCACATTCCTACAATTACTTATGCATTTATCAAGTTTGCAAGCAATTAACAACTTAAATATAACTGCACAGAAAAAGTATTCCAAAAGTACATTTTATATTTTTTCTTGATAGAGCTCAGAAATACAAACATAACAAAATTTGGTTCACCCAAATTGGACACTCCTACCTCCAGATATGAATTTTGGAAGATTTTACCCATTTTCTGGAAATTTATTTTATAAATCATAAAACCCAAACCCGATAGAAGCTGCTACGTGCACCCGGCTCAGTGAACCAGAGGCGCACCCGAACGGCTGACTCACGGGCCCCGGGGTCAACCCGACCCCACGCGTCAGAGAGAGGGGCAGAGCCGCCGGCGCTGACCGGCGAGAGCTCGCCGACGGCGAGGTCTCCGGCGACGCCGAGGCTACCTAACGACTCGTGGCAACGAGACGAACCCAAAGGACCAACTGCCGAGGGTTGTCCCCCACCGGAGCGAGCTCGACGGCGGCAATGGCGGACGGCGGTGGTCCGACGAGCTTTTGCCGGCCGATTCCGGCCGTTGCTCGCGCGGCTAAGCACCGTTCCGAGATCCTGGAACCCTAGCGGACCTATGCGTGCGACGAATCGAACTATTGCGCACGGGAGCTCACTGACCGCGCTCGCATGGCGGCACGGCGGCGAGCGGGTTCACGGCGAGCTCGGGTTCCGGCGAACTTACGGCGAGACCGACCCATCCGACGGCCTAGACTGGATCTACAGCTAACTTAGACTCCTAGACGAGCAATGGAGAGAGAATCCGACCCCGGTATCGCCCTCATCGCGGCGACCCGAGAGCTCGGCGGCGCTCCGGCAATGGCGCGGCGGCGAGAAGGCCAAACCGTTATACCTTAGCTCGGCTGAGGTCGGCAACGGGTCGAGGATGAAGAGCAGAGCAAGTCGAAGCTACGGCGGATATGGAGCGGTCGGAGACGGCGCGGTGATGGCGGATTTCACCGCGGCGACGGCTCGGCGGCGATGGCGCTGGCGGAGGGGAAAACGGAGAGCAGGGGCGAGAGCGAGCGAGTGAGAGTGAGAGGAGCGTGCGGGGGACAGAGTGGAGTGTTGCCTTTGGTAAAGCCGACCGGCGCGGCGGCCAACGGCGGCGTACGGCGCCACCTGGCGCGCGGCGTCTGACGCGGTCGCGCGGCGACGACCGGCTGCCGAGCCGAATCAGCTTTGATTCAGTCTCCGCGAACCCGACTGAAACCCGATTTTGATCAAGCCATAACTCGTGATCCGGTGCGTTTCAGCGAAAACTTCACTAATATGGATCAAAGAGCTACATGAGTAGATCATTTGGTATTAAGACACTTTACTCTAGTTCGGCCTGAATTGAGAGATACAGGTCGATAAACATGGGTACACCGAAACTGAAAACCAGTTTTAGACTTAGCAAATTTTTGAAACTTCAAAACAACTCCAAATCTGCACTAATTCAACTTTTTGACCACCTTCCACCCATTTTCATGAGTTGACCCAAAAATAAAGTTTGTTGCTTATAAAATTCTACACAACTTTGATTAAGGGTGCACTGACATGCAAAATCTCTAAGATGCCCTTCTTGTTTGGTCAAACAGAATAGATTTTAGAGGGCTCTCTAGTCAACCATGAGCTAGAGGGGTATTTTGGGGATTTCACCAACATGAACTTTGTTCCAAATGTTATCCCAAACATGTCTAAAGCATTTAGAACAGAAAACAAGCATCACATTTGCATGCTAACATATCTACCACACATAAGCATAAGGGAAACATATAGTATATAAGAAATGCAATTTGACTTGAATAGTGATGATGCATGAAATGACATGATAGGTGCTTGATGACATGCAAATGCAAGTGTGAAAATAGTAACTAACACTAGGGTGTTACAATGTGTATAAAAGAAAATAGATCATATGTACAGATCCGATCTGTACATCAAACAAGCAGAAATCGGCTAAAGCTGGTCTAGAAGACCGGTGGCTTTAGTAAATCATCTTCGCTAAGTTCACCAAGTCTGCGTTCACCTGGTCTAACGGCCAGCGGGCTTCAACAAACCCAGCAAATGAAGCTAGATCGTTTGATATCCAAATAAATCTATATACACGATCTATTCGTGAAAGCATAACTGAATCGGCCCTTCAGCCGATGCAGGGTCCATGAAGCACGAACGAAATGCTAGCGTAGTCAAAAAACAGACTTCAAATTAAAGCAAGTCTAATCTAATGAACACTTGTTTAAGTTAAACCTGTTCCACCGGATGATGCTCAGTTTAACTTAAACAAGGACACAAAAATAAGACTTACGATAACCTCAGAACCACTTATGTCTCAACTAGAACCGAACGTGCAACATGTAACGAACAAGATTGATAAGGAATTAGCCGATGTAAGCATGGAACTGATCATCATGGTAAAATAAGCATAAGAAAGCATAAACGACGATCAGATTCAAGTGAATTTAAGGCCAAATCTATCAATCTTGATCGGGCAGAGAGATGTTATATTGATAAATAAACAATAAACAACAAATAACATCTTGATAACTTAATGAATCTAACTAAATTGCCATATTTAGCTAGAGCCGATAACTAATCCATGCATGTAAACTCTCTCAATCTATAGCATGTCTACCGGATGACATTAACTAATAGATTAATCAAGCAAACAAACACGAATCGATAACTAATCCGCGCGTGAAAACCGTCCTAATCTGCATCTCGTCCACCGGATGACGGTTAACACAGATTGATCGGGTAAACCAGCGTGAATCATCCTTGACTCATTGTGCTTCCCACGTCCACCGGATGACGCCAAAGAAACAGAGCTTAGTAAGGACCCTGGTCCGTCATGCTTCCACGTCCACCGGTTGACGCTAAAAAGACATAGTTTAACAGGGGGTTGACGATACTTACAAGCAAGCCTGCGTCCACCGGATGACACCCAGCCTGGATGAAGTAACGCGCCGGACTCGACTGACTCTAGGGTTTGTTGGCCGGGGCCAAAAGTTGTGTTGTATTGATGTTGTTGATATGTATTACAATGGCCGGGGGTTTATATTTATACCCTGGGCTTGACAAGATAGAGTCCTAGTCGAATTACAACTCATCAATAGATAAGCAAACTAACAAACTATTCTATATCTAAGGTAACTTGGAGTCCCACCTTCCCTTTCATAACGGACTCTGATCGTGATCGCATCTTGGCGGCACGGACTCTGGATGACGTCATCAATACCGGCGCTGCACGCCTCCTGTCACCTTGACCCGATAACGGATTCAGCGTGCAATCGGCTATTTTCCTTCCTTCCGCTGGATGGAATCTGCTTCCGAGATCGGCTATCTTCCTCTAGTATCAGCTATCATCCTCTGGTATCGGCTATCGGCTCCCAGCCCAAAATTTGGTGTTAACAGATACGGATGGCTTCAAGTCTTGCAACCGGGGCAAAAGTCTCCCCAAAATCCAAGCCTTCAACCTGGGAGAACCCTTTTGCCAGGAGCCTTGCCTTGTTTCTCACAATGTTGCCCATGTCATCTTGCTTATTGCGGAACACCCACTTGGTGCCTATGACTCTTGCTCCTTTTGGCTTCTCTTCAACTGTCCAAACTTGATTGCGGGTGAAGTTGTTAACTTCTTCATGCATAGCATTCACCCAATCCGGATCTTGAAGAGCTTCTTGTATGCTAGTAGGCTCAATGCAAGAGACAAAAGAGTGATGTTCAATGAATTGTGCATGCCTTTGTGAGTAAGTCATTACCCCCTTGAAGGACTCCCTATTATGAGATCTTGAGGATGAGCTTGTAGGAGTGGAGTAGATCTTCTATCAACCACTTGAGGAGGAGGTTGTGGAGCATCAACATCTTGTGCTTGTGCCTAAATATCTTCTTATGTGATATGGGTGTCTTCATGTGGATCCACCCCATCATTATCTTCATCATCGTGAGGCACATTTGATGAAGATGGTTGATTGATCACTTGCACATCATCACCATAATCTTCATCATCTTTAGGCTTGATGTCTCCGGTTGGCATGTTCTTCATGGCCTTCCTCAAAGGTTCATCACCTACATCATCAAGATTTTCATACTCTCCTTGAGAGCCGTTAGATTCATCGAATTGCACATCATATGTTTCTTCAACAAGGCCGGTGGCATTGTTGAATACTCTATATGCTTCGGACTTCAATGAGTAACCAACAAGAAAACCAATATCACAACGTCTTTAGAACTTCTCTAGGTGTTGCCGCTTCTTGTAGATGTAGCATTTGCAACCAAACACCCGGAAGTAGGAGAAGTCCGGTTTCTTGCCAATGAGTAGCTCATAGGGGGTCTTCTTTAGTAACCGGTGAGGGAATAGGCGATTGGATGCATAGCATGCGGTGTTGATTGCCTCCGTCCAAAACCTCTCCGGTGTGTTGTACTCATCAAGCATAGTCCTTGCAAGGATGATCAATGTCCGGTTCTTTCTTTCAACTACACCATTTTGTTGAGGGGTATAGGTGGATGAGACTTCATGCTTGATCCCAAATTCATCACAATATACTTCAATGTTTGTGTTATCAAACTCTTTTCCATTGTCACTTCTAATTTTCTTGATCTTTACTTCAAATTCATTTTGTGCTCTCTTGGCAAACTTCTTGAAGGATGCGGCAACTTTGGTCTTGTCATGAAGAAAGAACACCCAAGTATATCTTGAAAAGTCATCAACAATCACTAAGCAATAGAGCTTTCCACCAATACTTTCATAAGTTGTTGGCCCAAATAAATCCATGTGAAGTAGCTCTAATGGTCTTGAAGTTGATACAAATGCCTTGGATGGATGTGTATTTGCCACTTGCTTCCCGGCTTGGCAAACACTACACAATTTGTCCTTCTCAAATACAACATCTTTCAATCCTCTCACCATCTCCTTCTTCAATAGCTTCTTGAGTGTGCTCATCCCAACATGTGCAAGCCTTCTATGCTAAAGCCACCCAAGAGATTGTTTGGTGAATAGACAAGTCTTCAAATTTGCATCTTCCGAGTTAAAGTCCACTAGATAGAGGTGATTGAACTAAAAACCCTAGAATATCACTTCATTGTCATCTTTCTTGGAAACAACCACTTCTTCACTTGTAAATAGGCATTGGAAGCCAAGATCACACAATTGACCAACGGATAGCAAGTTGAAGCTCAAAGAAGCAACTAGAGGCACATTTGATATGGAATGATCATTAGATATAGCCACTTTGCCAAGCCCTTGCACTTTGCTCTTGGAATTATCACCAAATGTTATCTTCCCTTGGTCTTCTACATTCTCTTCAAGAGAGGTGAACATACGAGCATCACCGGTCATATGTTGAGTACATCCACTATCAATTACCCAATGAGAGCCACCGGTCTTGTAGTTTACCTGCACACAACAAATCAAGCTTGATGTTTAGGAACCCATACTTGAGAAGGGCTCCGGACTTTCTCAACCAAAGCTTTTTTCACCCACAATTGCCTAGACCTATTCTTGTTAGGAGGACCTAGGAACATGACTTTCACTTTGCCCTTTGAATCTTTTCTAAGCATGTAGTGAGCATCTAAAGCAAAAGGCCTAGCATGCTTGGGCAAAGGTTGTGGTGGCGGTGTCTTGCACTCATGAGCAAAGTGACCTTCTTGTCCACATTCAAAGCATCTCTTAGGCTTGGGCTTGGGCTTGTTCTTTGCTTTGTTGAGGCAATTTTGAGGTCTAATGTTTTGCACCTTCTCACCCATGTAGCCAATCCCACTTCTATCAAACTTCATCACGGTGTTCATGAGAAGATCACTTTGGAGATATTGGCCTCTTATGAATTTTTGCAAGCCCACGGTGAGATGACTCTTTTCTTACTTCAACTTCTTGTTTTCTTCCAATAAGCTTGCAAGGTGGCACTTCTCATTCTTGAGGATCTTGTTTTCTTCTCTGGGCACCTCAACTTCATCATCTTGTTGCACCGTTTCAATGACAATGGTGTTAGTGGTTGATTGCTTCTCAAGCTCTTTCTTCAGGTTCTCATTCTCAATCTTGAGCTTCAAATAGTCATCATGACAATCGACCACCACCACTTCCTTGCCTTTGCTACTAGTACCTTGCTCAATGATCTCATCAATCAAGTCATCACATGATGTAGCTATGTCACACTTAACAACAAGGTAAGGAGCATCATGTGTTTCATTGGAAAACAAGTCATAAGCTATAGCAAGGTTGTCATGATCCACTTTCACTTGAGTGTAGTCCTTTTTTAGCTTGTTATAGCTAATGGTGAGCTCAATGTGTATCCTCTCAAGTTTATCATGTTTTTCTTTGAGCTCTTTTATGTTGGCTTTGAGCTCCTTGAGCTTGGATGACACATTTTGATTTTCAACTCTAAGCTCATCACTAGCTTTAGTGAATTGTTCATTTTGAGCTAAAAGATTGCCATTCTCAAGTTTTATGTTTTCATTTTTCTTTGTTAGTTTTCTCATAACTTTGGTGTAGTCATTAAGTAAGCTAGCAAGTTCATTATAGGTGGGTGAATCATATTCATTGTCACTGTCACTACTCTCATCATCACTTTGTACCTTCTTGTTCCTAGCCATAAGGCAAAAGTGTGTTGGTGATGAGGGCGGTGATGGCGGTGGAGGAAGTGAAGTCCTAATCACAAGAGCGGCCACTTTCTCTTTTTTATCATCACTTTCTTCACCGGAGGAGCCACTAGAAGATTCAATGTCGGTAAGCCAATCACCAACAGTGTAAGCCTTACCATTCTTCTTACTTTTGTGAAATTGCTTTTTCTTGAACTCTTTCTTCTTGAATGGCTTGGCCTTCTTCTTCTCATCTTCACTTTCATCACTTGAATCTTGCCTTTTACCCTTGTTCTTGTTCTTGAACTTGTCTTTCTTGGGCTTTGGACATTGATGAGCAAGGTGCCCAAGCTCTCCACAATTGTAGCAATCCATCTCGGAGATGGGCTTTCTCTTGCTACTAGTGAAGAACTTCTTCTTGTTGGAATCAAACTTGATTCCCTTGTTGTTGAGCTTCTTGAGCATCTTGGTGGTCTTCCTCACCATGAGAGTGATCTCCACATCATCATCATCATCATCATCATCACTTGTGGAGTCAAGAGAAGAGTACTTTGCTAGAGCTTTGCCTTTCTTGTCGGCCTTGAGGGCCAAATCTTTCTTTTCTTCCTTCTTTGATGATGAACCATATTGAGGGGTGATCTTCATATACATTTCATGAGCATTGATCTTCTCCAATATTTGAGTGGGTGTTGCACTTGAGAGATCCGTTTGATGTAGCACGGTCACAATGTGACCATACTTGTCGATTGGAAGAGCATTGAGGATCCTCCTTGCAACCTCGGCCGGTAAGATTTGTGTGAGCCCAAGGCCATTGACTTCCTCTATAATAATATTCAATCGAGAATACATGTCATTAGCACTTTCATTTGGAAGCATTTTGAAGGAATTGAGCTTGTCAATGATAAGGTAGTATCGTTCCTCATGCTCATTCTTAGTTCCCTCATGGAGCGCACAAAGATCCGACCATAGTGCATGGGCGTTCTTGTGGTTCCTTACACGGTTGAACACCTCTTTGTTAAGGCCTCTAAAGATGATGTTTCGAGCCTTAGCATTCCATTTCTCGTGTTCTTCCTCAACGGGTGTGAGGGTAGCGCCGGCTTTGGGAGTGGGGTACCCTTGTGTGGCGGCTTTGTGAACACCAAGGTCCATCACCTCAACGTATGCCTCCATACGAATTTTCGAATAAGGAAAATCGTTACCGTTAAAGGCGGGACGGGGACCATCGTGACCCCCGGACATCCTTTCTCTTGGTGGTTAAGCCAAAATAATGAACAACAAAGCTCTGATACCAATTGAAAGGATCGAGGATGCCTAAGAGGGGGGTGAATTGGGCAACTAATAATTTTTCGCAAATCAATTCAACCTATCGCAATTGCCTAATATCACCCACTTGTGCTTGTGTTAAGTTCTAATCCTAAAACAAGTTATGCAACCTAGAGCCAGATCCTATCACAAGTATACTACTCTAGGAAAGTAAAGCATACACAAGAGAGCACACACAAATGAGTAAGAGAGTGCAAGCCGAGTTTTTCCCGAGGTATCGGAGAGTCGGCACTCCCCACTAGTCCTCATTGGAGCACCCGCGCAAGAGTGTAGCTCCCCCTTGATCCTCGCAAGGACCAAGAGCTCTCTATGGCCTGATCCTTTGCCTCTCCGGCGCGGTAGATCACCCACAACCACTCACAAGCTTGGCTTGGGCCGCCCACAAGCTCTCCAAGCGGTCACCAAGCCTCCGATCGCCACCGAACCGTCTAGGTGATGCCGATCACCAAGAGTAACAAGCCTAGACTTTCACTTGACCAAGAACAAGGCCAAAGAGGGTGATGGATGCACACAAGTCACTCTTAATCACACTCTAGGGAAGAAGCTCACAAGCAATGAAGTTCACTCAATCCTCCCTAGGGCTCTTGCTATCTCTCAAAGTCACAAGGGTTCCTTCAGCTGTTAGAAGTGGCAAGAGAGATAGAATGGAGGCATTGGTGGAGTATAAATACCCACCCTCTCCAAAACTAGCCGTTTCTCAATTTTCTGCGTATAGTCGGACTGATCAGATGGCAACCGTCGGACCAAAGTCCACGGTCCGACTCTCACAAACATGCTGTGCAAGGTACTGTGTCAGAGGGGCGTCGGACCAACACCAAAGGTCTAATGACCCAGCGTCTGACGCTCGCACAGTGACCTGCAATGGCTACAACACGGGACAATAGTCCGACGCCCACCGTCGGACTAAGTCCGACGCTCAAAACTGTTATCAGAACCTCTCTGAAAGTGTCGGACCCTACGAACGATTGGTCCGACGCTGCCACAACAACAGTCCGACGCTCACAGAATAGCCCTCAGGCACTGTTGGACGCTCGCTGATGGTCCAACGCCCATTCCAGCAGCGTCCGACGGTCTCTAGTTCGCTGGGGTGCAACCAGAGACTGCCACGTGTCGTCGGACTGTGCACATTGGTCCGACGCCCATACTGCACAACGGTCCGACGCCTCTAAAATGATCATCGAATCGAAAACTTTCCAAAACAAAGTTTGATCTTCTCTCTCTCAAGAGTCACCCTGGGCTTGTCTCGAGCTCTGTTGGACAAGTGTGCATCACATCTACACTCTCTAATCTTGCCCTAAGTCAAGCTACCCATCCAAACCCCTCTTAATAGTATGGTCAAAGTGAAAAACAAAGCTTAAGACTACTCTAAGTGTCTCTCAACACCAAACGACACTTGGCACTAGGCTATCACCGTCTTATCTTCCATCCTTTGAAAACCGAATCGATTTCCATCGCTAGGGGCTTGAACCTACATGTTATTATGACCCGACCTCTAGGTTATCCTGCAAAACACACGTTAGTCATAATAACCTCTTTGTTGTCATTAATCACCGAAACCACTATGGCCTAGATGCTTCAAACGTTTCTAATGCATTGGAAACTAAGTAAAACTCCATTGGGAGTGTTTTGTTTCATGCCCACGTGTTGAAGTCAAACTTCATCAGAACCATTTCATTTTCCAATATCAAACAATATTTAAATACATCTTAGGTTTATAAAGTGTGAAATGTCTTGTTCCATTTCTTCACCCACACCGATAAAATATAGCACTAACGACTTTTTCCATTGTAAAGGTATCGCTATTATATATGCTACATATGATTTAGCTTAATACACAGAAATGCATATCATGATTTTTCTGTCTATAAATAACTGCATACGTTGCTTGGTGAACGTAAGGAAGTAGGTTGTTGTTGCGGCAATAACGAGACAAGGTGAAATTTGCGGTGAATCCTCCTGTTAAGTAGTCATAAATTATAATAGGATTCCCTTGAAAATTGTGAATACAAGGTTTGATATGTGTCAATGTGGTTTGGAATTGTGATGAGTGATTGTCAACGGGTGTTACATGACATGTCTCTTGGCTTGTGGTGTACAGTACAGCCGTACAGGTGTGGAGCACGGAGGTGGTGGCCGATGGCGAGGTGGTGCCATAGAAGGAATAAAATTTTGATTTGGGGCCATATAGGTAAGTTTGAAAAAAAAGGTCATACAAAGAAGAGCCATTATTTTCAGGGCCACACAAGTAAAAAGCTCATAAAAATATGTGTGGCTTCTTTACTTAACCTAACAATCCTAATCTAAATATAAAAAATAAAGGTTGTAAAAACAGAAATTAGGTTAATATAAATTAGACCAAATCTTTTTTCTTTTCATCTTTCCACTTTAGAGTAGTATTTGTCATCGTGTTGTTTAGCGTCCGTTTTCATTTGTGGCCCAAAATTTAGCCCATGCACGTAAACTACTCTGTGCCACTCGATCTAATCTATGATTATCTCTACTCCTATAATCTACCAGTTAGAATTTCTCTAAATGCACATAACTAATTCTACCCAACAGAGAAGATCATCCTAATATCCACCAAAACTTTTACATAAAAAAATTAGAATGAGGTTGAATAGATCTCCACTCTTACTTATTCTCTCTCTTTACTCACCCACATCTGACGGATGAGGTTGAATAGATCTCCACTCGTGGCCGCATGCCGCCAATCGCTTGTCCATCGCCCGCTAGCATGCCGCCGATCGCTCGTCCATCGCCCGCCAGCACGCCGCCAATCGCGCGGATGCATGCACGCATGCGCGCAGGCAATGGCGGTGGTGGGCGTCCTCACGCTGCAGGGCTCATACAACGAGCACACAGCGGGTAGGAATCCGATTTTGTCTCCCTCTGCTGCCCACCAGATGCTCGTGTCGTTGATTACGCTTGTACGTGTGTTTTGGTGCAGCGCTGAGGAGGATCGGGGTGAGGGGCGCTGAGGTGCGCAAGCCGGAGCAACTCCTCGTCATCGACTCGCACCCCAGCGGCGAGAAAACCACCATGGCCAAGCTCGCCAACTACCACAACCTGGTGGGTGGGTCCTTTTCCTTCTACTCTCCTCGTTCCTTCTTTTCCCCTTCTTGTTTGTGGTTGACGCTGATTGGTTCGTTGATGACGTCGCTCGTCTCTATGTCTGTGTGCTCGTGTTCACTGTAGAAAATTTGATTAGGTGTGTGCTGATAAGGTAGCAGGAGACGAATTGTCGCTCTTCAGAACGCATGCACGCCAAACGCTCCCTCCCACATTTCCTTCACACTCGTGTACGTCGCCTACCAATTGCTACCAGATTTTCTACACACGCATGCATGTTAAACGCTCCCAGATTTCCTTCACACGCGTACACGCACGGTCGCTGCCGCACGGTGATCCGCACGGCCGATCACACGCATAAACACACGGCCGCAGCCGCCAATCAATCGCCAATACCTGTTGCGCCCCTTCCGCGGCACGGGACAAGGAGATGACTACGATGCCGCAAGTACAAGACGACGAAGCCATGGCACGGAGAACATGATGACAAGGCGAGGATCGCGGGCCGACCGTACGCTGCCAGATCCTAGGGCCACGCTGCGACGAAGACAAACAAGTTGGACACGTGTTGCAGAACGCCGAGGCTCACGCACGTTGTGACTTGTGACTACGCACACAGACAACAACATCGACAGGTCGAAATGTAACTGAACCGTCCTAAATCACATGGCTCACAGGCACTTGTCATTGTCACTAATGACCTCTGACAGTCGGGCCCGTGTTCCAGATGATTTAGAAGGTCCTAGCCGGGCTACATCAGCACCCGTATACTCCGACAGGATCCCATTGCGAAGCAATTACAGAATTACAATATTTCATAATAAAATACATCAGAGTAAAAGTGCGGAAAGATTACATAGTACTTAGATTACAAACCAGTTATCCAAATAGAATTTAAGTGCAGTTATCACAAACCATAATTAAAAGGCAGTAGCAGTGGAACAACGATAAAACATACTTAGATAAATGATACCAGGAACCCTGCCCACGGGTCCAACTTCACTCTTCCTCACTTCATTGCTGAACAACTGTCACGCAGCAGGGAGCGAGGCAAACCTGCTGCTGCGATTCTCCTGCAGCAAGGGTTAACAAACCCTGAGTACTGGGATACTCCGCAAGACTTACCCGACTAAAGAAAAAGATAAGACTCAGGAATGCAGGCCTGAGGGGAGTCGAGGTAAAGCTTTAGTAAGAGTCAAAGATTTTTGCAGAAAAGTAACACTAATCTTTAATTCTACTTTCAATATTTTATCTTAATATTATTTTACTCATTAATCATAGATCACAGTTCTTCCACATGTATCCTTCATTTCTAATTTCTTATTCATTCTCAAAACATCCTAGTTCCGAATCCACTTTTCGAGGTAAGTCAGTGGATCAAGTCTCCATAACCGAGGAACAACGACGATTCGAATCGATTAGTACCCAGTTGGGGATCCGTAACCACACTGCATATGTAGTATCTAAGCTTGCATATACCAACCCCGTCTACCACGGTTTTTCCATCCCTGAACCGGTCCTGCGCCACCCGAGAGTACAGTACACCTCCAATCCGGGACTCTAACCCACGAGGGTTCACGCTACTCTCGCCATCTCTCCACTCCCAATGCGTGGTCGTCAGTTCAAGCAATGGAGCAACCGGAGATAGGGCTTTCTGGAGTATGTGGCTAGTTGCAAAGTTTCGATCACAGTAGGCCTACAACAAACGGTCACTAATTCTTTTCCTGCCGAAAACATTGCATTGGGACTCTAACCCAAGTATAAGGTAACCAGTGGTCACAAATCCACTTCCGTCGGTGACAAGACATCGGGATCTAACCCATGTGCATATCAACCGAACGGAATCATTTTCCCTTTTTTCTTTCTCATGATTCATCAATATTATATCACCTAGCTCGAAAATAGCATTTGATGTAAAATCTAATTTAATTTAAGCAGGGCTAAGCATTTTCAAATATTTAATTTAAAATCAGATTTCACCGGTGGATATCAAGGTAGGTAATGCAGCAATTAGGTATCAATCAACTCCTACCACCTAATGCAATAATTTAACTCAAGGTGATAAAATTTGTAAATCACAAGGGAGGGTTTAAACATAGGGGCTTGCCTTGGATTGCGTAGAGCGTCGAGTCGGGATCAGTCCCGCCGATGTCAAATCACACATTACCCTAGGTGATTAATGTTTCCTATTTATTTTATTAATTAAATAACCAACATTAAATAGCATTCTAATTAAACTACCTCCACTTGAGCCCAAAACCTACCAACAAATAGATCTCAGTCTAAACAGTACCAAAATAAATATTATGATTTTTAGAGCAACACAGAATTTATTAAAATTGTACAAAATTGTCTTTCTTAATTAATGTGCTGATTTTTAGTGCTTGCAGACAGTGTCAAAATCATTATTTAATATTTTTTATCAAATTCTACACACTGCAGAGAGCACATAAAAATATTTTCATGATTTTTGGACCAACAAAAATATTCCTACAAAATTAACAAGTTGTTGTACTATTCACCAAAATATAAATCAGAAAACCTTTTAGAAATTCACAGAAAAAAGGAAAAACCGACTTCGGCCCAGATCGGCCCAACAACAGCGGCCGGCCCAGTGCTCACCCGCGCGCTATCTCCCTCTCTCACAGGGACCCTGACAAGGCGGGTCCACCCTGTCAGCTCCCTCTTCCACCTCCTGGCGCTCTCCCCGCGCGCGCATGCGCCGGCTTGTTGCGCAGCTCAGCCGCCAACGACCCAAGCGACGGAACCAAGCGCACCAGCAGTGAACCCCTAAGCCTAGCGGACACCCTAGCACCTAGCCCGAACCCTACGCGCCTCTGGCGAGCTCAGACTCGCCCATGGCCGAAACGGCGGCGCGGCGACCCTGTTCTGGCCACCGAAACGCGGTAGCGTTTAAGAAAAGTGCGCGGGAAGGTACAGAGGCTCACCACGACTCTAGACCGGTAGTTGGTTTGAACAGAGATGAGGCGTAGAGGGGAGATTGGCGACCACGGCGGACTCCGGCGGCTCGGACCTGTCGACGAGGTTCTGTTCCGGCGACCCTAGGGCACAAAACAGAAGAACGTCGCGCGCATAAGAAACTAGACATCACACCGGAGTCGAAACACGCCAAAGAATGACCAAGGCTCACCCGAGAAACCTAGTTTCGACGGTGAAACCACACGGCGGAGCTCCGGCCGGAACCGAGGGGGACGACAACGGCTCCCGGGCAACTCCGTCGATGCCACCAAGCCAAACCGGACCCAAATGATGCGCAATGGAGTTAGTAGGCTAGCTGCAAGGCGAATTGGACAGTGGTGGTTCAGTGGCTGCTAATTTGGCCGAGGTCAGTGGCATGGTCGTCGGCGGCCGCGTGGAGAAGAAGAGCAGTGGAGGCGAGCGGCTCGTCGCTTTAAGGGACGGGGAAAGGAACGAATAAGCACGAGGGGTGTCCGGGGCCCCCGAGCGGCCCTGGCGCGGCGGCGACAGCGCCCTGCCGGCCTGGACGGCGCGTGCGCGCGCGCTACGCACGGCGTGCTCAGGCTAGTAGGGGCCCGGAGCACTGTAGCTCACAAACCTAGGTCAAACCCTATTGTGATCATGATCTCCCTATTTTGTATAGCAACTGAAAAAACTGTAAAAATAAAAGTTGTAGAAAATTTTGTGTAGAACATTTTTTGTTTTTGGACCATGTTCAAATTCAGTACAAATTTGAAATTATTCAAAAGGGGGTAAAAGGGGTTTTTGAATTTCAAATGCAATCCAATAAAATTCTCCCAAACTTCCTCAACAACTTGAAAATCTGTAAAAATAAAAGTTGTTCTACTTATTGAGTTTTACAACTCTATTAAAGAAGTTTGGTCAGATTCCCTATAATTTTTGAATTGACATTTCAAATTTGAATTTCAAACTAGTAATTAGGGTTTAATTCAAATTTCTATTTAATAACTTCAAAAACACCCAAAATAAAAGTTGTTTCATTTTAAAAGATCTACAACTTCTATTAAGACATTTTCACCAGATTTCCTGTAGTTTTTGAATTAGAGTTTGGGGTCTATTTAGGGCTTATTTTTTATTTTCAATTTGATTTTATTTTGGACTTCCAATTATTGAGTTAACTACACACTCATCACCATTCATAATCACACCACTCTAAGGTCCCTAAGCACAATTATATGTAGGCAATTAAATCAAATATGATGACATGACAGTTTTAATTAACCGTAATACCAGAGGTGTTACACGAACTCACCTGACCTGCTTTAGGTAGGTGCGTTTGCCACTACACATCAGCTTGCACTGCAGTTTTGTGCATCAATCAAAACATTGCTCATGTTTGTTGCCTGCATAATCAAGACATGAAAGAACAAATATCAAAACGGCCTGGTTTAGGCGAGCTAACAAATAACAGCACATGTATGAGTACTTACTCTGATGATGTAATTGAAAACAATATATTTTTAAAATTTTAAAATTTACTAAGTAATCATTTGTAGCAGTTGTGGATGATGCCGAGCGGAAGAGGAAATAGAAAACAATGAGAATATGTGCAATGATATGGGCTCAAGAAACCAATGAACAAAGAGAAAACCGAAATAAAAAATGTCATGACCAACGTCTATTGAAAAGGACAACAACATCAATAACTGTGCTTAAGCTTATAATAATTCATACCCCATTCTAAGTCCACTCATATTAAGTCGTTTTTTGAGATTATATCCCTGTCTATTTTTTCACTGGAACCAAGGACTGCGCTTAAACTTACAATAATTCATATTAATAATAGTACAATGCGAATATGCCTTTTTGCCTTTACTAATCTCTACTCAGAAAAGTGACAGGGTCAAAATTCAAAAATTGCTGAGGAAAAGCAGCCAACATCAATTGAGAATGATGTTTCAGCCAGTGAGCAGTAGTGCCTTGCTATCTCTGATGACTCTTCTTATTCCCTTTTAGCAATGCATATGTCAAAATATTATAAAACTCGATAAAATACAGTGTCTTTCAATATTTATGTTTTATGATTTTTTTTTATACGTCACCGTTGCGTTAGCACAGCCAATATACTAATTTTTTAAAGTTAGCCAATCTACCACGACTTGTGTAGTTCACTTGGTATCTCTATTTCCTATAATCCACCAGTTAGAATTTCTCTAAACACACACAACTAATTCTACTCAACATAGAAGATCTTTCTAACATCCACCAAAACTTTTACACAAAAAATAGAACATCATTAAAACGGACGCATAAGATCCCCTCTTACTTATTCTCTCCTTACTCACCCACATCCGAGGGATGAGGTTGAATGGATCTCCATCGTGGCTGCACGCCGTCAATCGATCGTCCATCGCCCGCCAGCACGCCGCCAATCGCGCGGATGCATGCACGCATGCGTGCAGGCAATGGCGGTGGTGGGCAGTCCTCACGCTGCAGGGCTCATACAATGAGCACATGGCTGGTAGGAATCTGATTTCGTCTCCCTCTGCTGTCCACTAGATGCTCGTGTCATTGATTACGCTTGTATGTGTGTTTCGGTGTGAGGAGGATCGGGGTGAGGGGTGTTGAGGTGCGCAAGCCGGAGCAACTCTTCGGCGTCAACTCGCTCATCATCCCCGGCGGCGAGAAAACTACAATGGACCAAGCTCGTGTAGGGTCGAGATGGTGGACTAGAGGGGGGTGAATAGTCCTTTATAACAACTAATCGCAGCGGAATAAAACCTAATCGATTCTACCGACAATTCACCCCTCTAACTAAGACTCTAAACACCTTGCCAAAGATCCTAGCGAGAAGCAAAGGTGCAAGTCTAGCTTGAGCTTCCCTAAACCGTTCTAGCGCAAGATCACACAAACCTAAGCGCTAGTACTTTAAGCACCGGGGAAACTCCTATTAACTAGCAAGCAAAAACGCACTAAGCACCTAAGCTCACTACTTGCTCAATGAGAAGGATACACAATCCAAATCAAAGAGCGCAACTCACTTTAGCTACACAAACTAAGTGAGAACTACTTCTAAGCTACACAAGCTAAGAAGGTGAGAGGCAAGCTACACAAGCTAACCGGTCTCACAAGAGCAACTACAACTACACAAATAAAGTAATGCACAATATAAATAACTTGTGTAGAAGGGAGCAAACCACCGCGAAGGATGGGAAGATGTTGACGCGGTGATTTATTTCCCGGAGGTTCACTTGTCGCCACAAGCTACGTCCTCCGTTGAGACAAGCTCCAAGGTTGCCGCCGGTCCTCTTGCTAGTGGTGACCCGCAAGTCACACTCTCCCACGTGAAGTGCTTACCACAAGCTCTAGCACTTGACTCGGCCGGACCACTTGTCGCTCTTCACGTCTCGCTCTACTAGCGATGCTCTTTGCGATCTCCCGCGGGGTGAGCTCCAACCCCTCACAAAGCTCCTCCGGAGCTAAGCACAATCTTCTTGCTTGCTTCACGGAGCCACAAGCCACCAAGCCGTCTAGGAGGTGGCAACCTCCAAGAGTAACAAGCACCACCGGCTTGCAACACGATCACCTAGTGCCACTCGATGCAATCTCACAATGCAACGCACTAGAATCACTCACTATCAATCAATCGGATGTGCACCAAGCAAGTGAGTGAGTGGGAGGGCTTCCAAGCACACCTACACAAGCCACACAGGCCCAAGGGTGCTCAGCTGGTCGGCCAAGGCCGCCAAGTGCTTGGATTTATAGCCCTCAAGCGAATAGAGCCGTTGCCCTCTCAAACCGGCCGTCGGACTGAGCGTCGGACGCTCAGCCGCGCCACCGTCGGACCAATGTCCACGGTCTGACGCTCCCGATAGCCGCCACGTGTCACTAGCCGTTTGAAGTCGAACGTTGGATCAAAACGGCTAACTTCCCGCGCTTCGGCTCACCGTCGGACGGAACACCGTCGGACCAACGAACTCCACGGTCCGACGCTTCCAGAGAGCTCCCCGAGGGCTGAAAACCGTCGGACGGTCGTCCGACGCTCGCCGTCGGACTAAACCCAAGAGTTCGAAGCTCTCAGAGCTCGCCACGTGTCAGCTCTCGCACGATCTGCACCGTCGGACGCACGGACAAAAGTCCGACGCCCACAAACTTCAGCGTCCGACGCTCACAGGCCAAACACCGTCGGGCACACGAGGATGGTCCGACGCTGTCACTGCAGACAGCGTCCGACGCTCGCACCACAGCACAGAAGACAAGGGCAGGCCGTCGGACCGAACCCATGGTCCGACGCCCCCTGGCCTTAGCGTCCGACGCTCTTGCAACTTCGCCGAAAACCTCCGAATCCTGCCTCGCAAGCTCGGCAGGAGGAAGAGAGAGAACCACACCCTCTCTACCTCACAACACCACCTCCAAACACTTTCACCTTTGCAAAAGTGCTAACACCAACAAGTGTACACCTCATGTGCATGTGTATTAACTTTTCACAAACATTTTTCAAAGGATTTTTCACTCTTTTCACCACGCCACTCGATCCTAGCAACGTATGCAAGTTAGATCACTCAAGTAGCACTAGATGACCGATATGCAAACAAGTTTGCCCCTCTTGATATTACGGCCATCTATCCTAAATCCGGTCAAACACTTCTCTACTCAACCTTAGACCGGTGAAATGAAAATGCCCTAGGTTATACCTTTGCCTTGTGCTTTCCATTTCGATCACCGTCTTCATCACCGTCTCCGACACCATCGATGCCGGTGCAACACATGCACCAACACCTCATGAATGATATGATCCACTTCATATCATCACGTGGCTTTTGGTTCATCGATCCTTGACTTGCTTGCTCTTCACCGTTGCGTTGGTCCATCGGCGCCAAGCCATCACCCGACTTGCCCTTCACACTTGCAACCGGTCCATCGATGCGAAGCCTTGTCTTGATCTTCTTCACCTAGCCACATGACTCCATGTCATGTCTCATGCGTTTAGCTCCTTCATACCATATGTGTGAGCTAAGCATCATCTCCAAGCCATTTTCACCTCCATGGCATAGATGCTCACACACATGTACCTGTGGACTAATCACCTGTGTAATCAACACTTAAACACATATTAGTCCACTTAAGTTGTCACTCAATTACCAAAACCAACCAAGGACCTTTCAGCTCGCCAACTACCACAACCTGGTGGGTGGTCCTCCTTCTACTCTCCTCGTTCCTTCTTTTCCCCTTCTTGTTTGTGGTTGATGCTGATTGGTTCGTCAATGATGTCGCTCGTGTCTATGTCTGTGTGCTCGTGTTCACTGTTGAAAATTTGATTAGGTGCGTGCTAATAAGGTAGCAGGAGATGAATCGTTGCCCTTCAGAATGCATGCACGCCAAAGGATAGATTTCCTTCACGTTGTACGTCGCCTACCAATTGCTTCCAGATTTTCTTCACGCGCATGCATGTTAAAAGCTCCCAGATTTCCTTCACACGCATACACGCACGTCCGCTGCCGCACGACCGATCACACGTATAAATGCACGGCCGCAACCGCCAATCGCTCGCCAATACCTGCTGCGCCCCTGCCGCGAGCAGGACGCCTGACGGCACAGGACAAGGAGATGACTACGATGCCGCAAGTACAAGACGACGAAGCCATGGCACGGAGAACATGACGACAAGGCGAGGATCACGGGCCGACCGTACGCTGCCAGATCCTAGGGCATGCTGCGACGAAGACAAACAAGTTGGACACGCGTTGGAGAACGCCGAGGCTCACGCATGTTGTGACTACGCACACAGACAAGATCGACAGGCGATGTCACCTGACCTGCTTTAGGGTAAGTGCGTTTGCCACTACACATCACCTTGCACTGCAGTTTTGTGCATCGATCAAAACATTGTTCATGTTTGTTGCCTGCATAATCAAGACATGAAAGAACAAATATCAAAACGGCCTGGTTTAGGCGAACTAACAAATAACAGCACATGTATGAGTACTTACTCTGATGATGTAATTGAAAACAATATATTTTTAAATTCTTAAAATTTACTAAGCTCGGTAATCACTTGTAACAGTTGTAGATGATGCCGAGCGGAAGAGGAAAGAAAGAAATAGAAAACAAGAAGAACATGTGCAATGATACGGGCTCAAGAAACTGATAAACAAGGACAAAAGCAAAATAAAAAAAACGTAATGACTAACGTCTACTGAAAAGGACAAGAACATCAACAACTACTATACTCTGAACATGGTAGACGTCACCGTTGCGGTAATATACTAGTTTTTTAAAGTTAGCCAATCTACCACGACTTGTGTAGTTGACTTGGAATCTCTACCTCTATAATCCACCAGCTAGAATTCCTCTAAACGCACATAACTAATTCTACCCATCAGAGAAGATCTTTCTAACATCCGCCAAAACTTTTACACCGAAAAAATAGAACATCATTAAAACGAATGCATAAGATCCCCTCTTACTTATTCTTTCTCCTTACTCACTCACATCCGACGGAAGAGGTTGAACGGATCTCCACTCGTGGCCACACGCGCAAATCGTTCGTCCATCGCCCACCAGCACGCCGCCAATACATTTGGATCCCATTGCTAAAAATGTCTAAATTGCAACGCACCGATACATTTGCGAGTTAAATATAAATACAAGTATTTGGAAGCCATACAATTGTTTCATGTTTTCAAATATAAATCCGATGCATTATATCTTAATCGTTTGGATTTAATATCATTACACTATGACCCCAGAAAAAAAAACAATATGGTCTTGGGAAAAACACATACACAGCGTATCCCATATCACATATGGAACACAAAATCAAATGCCTGCCCACTCGCGGATACAGGGGTATTCGCTGGTATTCCGAGGAATACACAATAATTTTGATGTTCTCTTAAGTATATATGGCTACATATTTATATATATAAATGTATAACGCAATATTGTCTACTCTCTTCATTTCAAATTGTAAGTCATTCTAAAAATCTTAGATAGTTAAAACATCTCAATTTTGACTAAGTTTATATAACAAGATAATAATATTAACAATATCAATTAAGTGTCATTAGATTCTTCGTCGGATATATTTTCATAGTACACTTATTTGGTGCCATAAATCTTTATATTTCCCTTTATAATTTTGGACAAAAAACTTTGACTCTCCAAGGTTTTTGGAATGACTTATATTTAGGATGAAGGGGAGTAGTATTTTAGTTGATTATAGCTCACAACTGAAAAAAAAAGTCTCTTAGCATGTCACCTAACCAGACACCCTCATATTCCAGTCCACCACGAGGCCCATCATCCATGACGTCTCTCAAAGACCCGTCCCACTTCGATGTCCTAGCTCCCGAGACAACGGTTGAATATTAAGGAATAATAATAGCATAACAGAGAACGTAAGTGTGAGGGCTAAAAACTTACAAATTACAGTACAAAGTGATTTATTATGTACTTCAGTTATTGTATAAAATTGCTTTGCAGCCCTATTTTTATTCTTTATAATTTACATCGCAATTACTATTGGTTTGTAAAATGAACTAACAAATCGATTGAATTGATGATTTTGTGAGATAGAACAATAAAGACAAGAAATATTGAATTAAGTTCTATAATAGTGTTCATGGATTAGATTCTTTTTAGGCGTGGGAATAACTAAGGTTGAAATCCTGGCTCCACCACTGTAACAACCCTAAAATCCACACAACCTAAAAATCCCAACCAATTAAAATTTTTTATTTATTTATTATGAAAACCCATTTTTCTTGTGCAAGCATATAGATTTCATTATGAATTTGGTAAATAAAGGAGTATAAGCTTGCATTTTAATTCCATTCACATAGAATAATAGCTTATGCATCACAATTGGGATTTATTGCAATTTATGTTTGTATTTACTCAATATTTAAAAAGAGTAATATATGTATATAAATACACTTAAGTGAAAATAGAAAAGGAAAAAGAAAAGAGAAGAGAGGAAGAAAGGAAGCCAGCCTGTCGGCCCAGCTACGGCCCAACCGAGCAAGCGCGCGCGCGTGACCGTTTCACCCACTCCCCCGCAGCCGCTGACCGCCCGGCCCCGCCTGTCAGCCGCTCTCGCTACTGTTCTTCTTCTCACCTCGCGAAAGACGGTGGCCGACAGAGTCACGCAAATGGCGTGACCGACAGCGCCACGCATGGCAGAGCCCTGACCCCGCTGTCCCTCGCCTGCCCCCTGCCTTGCTCGCCAAGAAGCCGCACGCACTGGGAAACCCTAGCTCGGGAGCACCGATGGTCTCCACGTGCCCCCTTCGCCGCTAATCATCGTCCGCCGCCACGCCATGCCCTGGCCGTCTATAAAAGGAGTCGCCCCGAAGCCCTAGACCTCGTCCCACTCGTCGCCGCCGCGCTGCGGCACAACCACTACACCACACCGCACAATAGAGGGAGAGGGAGAAGGGGGGAGGGCGGAGCAGAGGAGGAGAAGCTGCCGGAGCGCCGCCGCCGCGGAGCACGCCGGAGCCGGACACGGAGGAGAAGCCCGAGCTGCGGACGAGGAGCGGCACGGCACTGCGATCACTCTGTACAGCGTCACCTCGTCACTGCACCGCCATCCTTACCTCACCAGCCCCACGGTGAGCCACCGAGCACCTCATCCAACCTCGCCGTGCTACGGTCATGGCGCTCGGCATCACGAGCGTGTAGGCCGCGGGCTGTTTCCGGCCCCTGAACACTTCGCACAACACGCGCACAAGACCGGCCATCAAACCACTGGACATCGGCTATGGACGTCAGGCCACTTCCGACGGGCATCGCCGTCACATGTGCTCGGAGCACCGCCACCTCGACGGCGTTCCCGCGCGCACAAGCCGTGAAACCGCCAACGCGACCCGCTAGCGTGACCACCAACTCACCGACCACCTCAGACAAACTTAGTTGCGGAAGATCGAACCTCCATAGCCCGGAACACCGAGAGGTGCGTTCTCGGGGAAACGTGATCACCGCCGACACGTTCCGCCTCGCCTAAAATCCGTTCCGAGTACCCCCGATCGCCTCGCGCTGCGGAGAAAGGCCGACGAGGTTCGCCAAGTCTGCCTCGGCACCGCCGCGTAGATAGCCGAGCCCCGAATCATGTCTGTCGCCTTGGCTACGTGCGCCTCCACCTCGTCGGAGAACCGCCGTATGCCGTGGGAGAGAAGGAGGCCCACGACATCATTTCACTAATGACAGCCAGCCCTCGGGAGGGCGGCACCCTCGGCGCCGCCCAAATGTCCGATTCGCCCGAGCCTCTCCGGGAGAGCTCGGAAGAGCGGCACCCTCGGCGCACCAAATCTCCGATTCGCCCGAGCCTCCCCGGGAGAGCTCGGAAGAGCGGCACCCTCGGCGCCCAAATGTCCGATTCGCCCGAGCCTCCCCGGGAGAGCTCGGGAGAGCGGCACCCTCGGCGCACCAAATCTCCGATTCGCCCGAGCCTCCCCGGGAGAGCTCGGGAGAGCGGCACCCTCGGCGCCCTGAATCTCCGATTCGCCCGAGCTCCGCCGAGCCCCGCCGAACTACGCCGATCTACGCCGAGCTCCACCGAGCTACGGCGAGCTACGCCGACGCCGGTGACTCTCTGGGAACCAGCATCGAACACCTGGTGCGCGACCATCGGGTCTGTGTTCTGATGAGGCGCCACATGCCGCACTACTGGACCCGCGCGCCACGTGGACCAATCCCGAGCTGCCCCTGATTAATCGACCATTTTCCATTTTCAGAAAATAGGATAATCTTCGGAAATTCATAACTTATTCATACGATGTCCAAAAATTACGCACCATATATCAAAATTCTCAGAAAAATGAGATCTACAATCTAAGACTATGTTTGTGTGCATTTAGCTCTTTATTTTATTGGATTTTTCTGAAATACTCTATAGGAGTCGCTGACGCGACTATTTCGTGTTCGATTTCAGAGCCGGAGGAGGATCTGACTAAGGAAGACGACCACGAGTACCTTCAGGAGCTAGGAGACGACTACAAAGGTGTCACGTCCCACCAAATCCTTAGATCTTATTTACGCATTGCAAATGACATTGTTGCTATTGCTTTATGATTATGTATGGATTGGTTGCATGGTAGTATATTTGAATTCCCCGCCTTGATAAGACTTTACCCTGCTGTCCGCTGCTAGGTTAGCTGCTGCTTAATTTACTGTTACTCTTTCACTACTTACTACTTGCTATATGCTATGTGGTGGAATTGGGACGGTGTATAACTGATTATAACCACTGGGAGAGAGTGCTGCGTGCGTCTTGGGTGCGTGGTAAAGGTTGATGTCGACCAAGTGGGATGTGAGACAAGCCCGTGGGGCAAGTCGTGCCGGGGGTGCAACCTGGGCATCCCCAAGCGAGATACCTGTGGCGGGTAAAGTTGTTGAGGAGGATCCGGGTGGGATAGCCTTGGTGGTTTGAAGTCCGTGGACGGAGGTGTTGTGATGGCACGGGGAGAGTATCCCCTAAGTGAAGATGCCTGCTTGGTCAAACCTAGGACGGACTAGTTTCAGGTTCATGGGAATCCTTTTCTACTCACTCGCTTCTGATGGGCGGGAGACGGCTGGACTATTTGGTAGGACGGTGCCACTACTGCTAGGTTGAGAGGTGATAAGGGTGGAGCGAAGACGGTCGATGGGTTCCCGTTCCGTTCTAGATGCGCAGTACCACTGGATGGGTCCCGGTACTGTGTCTCCCAGTCTCAGCATAACGGTGTAGGATCCGGAATATCCTAGGGCTGAGTGGTAGGGTGGCATCGACCTAGGCAAGCAAGCACCCGGAATTCTGCCTAGGTGTTTGCGCAACACCTATGATGGCTAATCTTGTGGGTAGTGAAACCTCTGCAGAGTGTACGGTTGATCGATCGATACATATGCCAACTCGTTGGCTATGGACCTTTCCTGTGAAGCTTCTACTAGTGTAGTGAGTGTTCTCTTCTCTCCCTGGATGACATTTTCCGGCAGTGTACCCGCTGTGGTAGTGTGCCGCTGAGATAGGCCCGAGAGGGAGTTGAGCCTGTCGAATGAGAGCGAGGTGTGGGTAAGTGAGATATGGTGATGGGAAAAGGGATGATGGTGTAATTGGAGATAAAACTTGACTAATTAAACATTGATTACAGCTGCATAGGAAAACCTCAGCCTATAGATCTGCTTGTATAGCCTTGCATCCACTTTCCACAAAGCAAATGCTGCATAGGTGGGCTCCGTGGCCAGTACAAATCGTACTGATAAATTTGCTGTCAGGTGACGAGAATGAGTACGACTTCGAGGAAGACGATGGCGAGGAATAGGGTCACGTGCTACACTCAAGTTGGCCGTGAAGGATGAAACGTTTCCGCATCTTGTAAAGCTTCTCTGAATGTTGATTCCGCCAGTGTGGCGATGTAATAAGTGTTTATGTAAGACTTAATTACCGTTGTATGGATCCTGATGTCAACTGAGCTATGGGTAATTTCATGGATTGTCCCAAGCAATCTGTTGAATTACAATTCGAGCATGTGGATTTCCCTTCGCGGAAATCGAGGTGGTTTCAACCACGGCGTCCGACGCTCGCCCACGGTACGGTTTCAGCAGTGCACATGCGAAAACGCAGGGGAGAGTGGTGGGCAAAACAAATGAAGTGCCTCTGCTTGTTTCATACCCCTACAAAACAGATGACGTCGTCCACAGAGCTCTTTCCTTCGTCCATTTACACGGTGAGATGATCAAAGCAAAGGACTGTATTCTCATACTCTCATGGTAAAGATATCGAGAGAAGACAGTTTCTGCCAGAAGCTACCAACTACTACTTACGAGTACTTCCACGAAGAAACGATCGAGACGGTGAACTGCATGCAGTAGCCTGTTCCACACTTGCAGAGTGCTTTTAGATGTAAATTCTAGGACAGGAGTGACAGGAACAGGTAGCGCCGATGCGATTGTACTGAGAGACGACAGGCGTGAATTTCTCTTTGTCGCCGCTGCAGTATGTGTGTTCACTGTTCTGTTCACCATGGAGGTTCTTCCAGCAACTTTTCAAGGACGTACGACCCGTATCCGGTTTGTGTAGCGTCGCCGCAACAAAATCCAACACCATGGGACACGACTGACTTATTAATAAGTTTATTATCCGACCGCTGTCATTCATCATTAGTATTATTCCTAACTGATCACAGATTCACAACTTTCTGCACGTAGTGCTAAACCCTTAGCATTCTATGACTGGGTGGACCCACTTCTAGGTGACCCCACCTGCCATTCACTTTCAGGATTATGTACATGCCACGGCAACGACGGCGGTGCCTACCAAAGGCATGGGCATGGGTCAAGGGACACGCGCGCTCTGCTTCAATAACGTAACCTCGATTCATACACGCACGCCTTCGTTCTCGAGCTCAAGGTACTTGAAACAGTCGAAAACTCGACTCCGCGCGGTACAATCCAATGGTCCTGTGCAACAGTAGTCAGCACGGTAGCCCAAACTTGCTTGCTGCCATGGATGAATTAGTTAGCTAGAGCATCAGAAATGGCAAAGCCCAGTGGCTCGCTCACACACAGGATTGGACATTATAATTTCGGAAGTAAAACCACCCGCGACGAGGACAGTTGAACAGCCGGCAAATTTCTGGCCGTGTCGTGTTTTGCTCGCGATCCTCCATCACGGCATCGATCACGGCATCTATATATATATAGGAAAGGACGCCACGCTTTGGCATCAAACGACGATCACTGCGATATATCATCTATACACCAACTCCAACACTGCACGCCGAGGCATCCATCAGCAGAGCTCGACAATCAGCCAAGAACGCGCCGCCACCACTCTCGATCGGCCTCGCGCAATCGCAGCACAATGCAGCAGCAGATGGCCGGCCTCGTTCATCATCAGGCCACTGGGATCTCCCCTCCGCTGCGTGCTGCTGCCGACGGGATGGTGAGCTTCGGCTCCGGCGCCGCCCATGGTGGAGGCCACCACAACCGCGTGGTGGTGCGCCGCACCGGAGGCGCCCGGGCGCGTCTCGGCACGGTCGCGTCGGCGGCGGCCGCGGCGCTGGCCCAAGTACTGCCGGCTCCGGGGTGCGGCTGCCATCGCCACCCCCGAGACGACCAGCCGCGGGCTGCTCGATCAACAGTTTCGCCCTAGCAACACCGCATCGAGCGCGGACCAGCAACTCACCACCGTCAGCGTCAGGTAATTCGCTTCGATGGAACGAAAATCCCTTGCTTGATTGGTTTCCACTTTCCAGGATGCCACCATGCATGCATTCTCTTATAATTAACACTGAATAATCTCGCTCGATGCACGTACGAGAACACAGGAAGGACAAGTTTTTCGAGATAGAGATGAAGGTGCGCGACGACGAGCTTGACGAGTACGGCGTCGTCAACAACGCCATCTACGCCAGCTACCTCCATAGCGGTGAGCCATCATTTACTCGACCTCCAACTTCAAATTAAGACCCATAGCTATCTTCCATCTCCATGAGACCATTACGCATGGCACAGGGGCAAATCTACGAATATCAATTATCTGACTAGCTGAGCCGGTACGTGTCAGGTCGCGACGTGTTGCTTGAGAAGCTCGGCATCAGCGTGGACTACTGGACATCCACGGGCAACGCCATGGCTCTTTCAGAGCTCAACCTCAAGTATTTCGCGCCTTTGAGGGTACATACTGCTGTGAACACGCACATATGGCAAATAATCCCACGTGCAAGCAAATTCTCACAGAAGTTATATTTATTCATCGTGCATCATCAGAGCGGCGACAGGTTCGTGGTCAAGGTGAAGCCTGTCCAAATCAAAGGCGTACGCATAATTGTGGACCACATGATCGAGGCCCTGCCGGACCGTAAGGTACGAATGCATGAAGCGGAGGCGTGCTATACTACTACATACGTATGTTAGTTAGGCTGTTCATATATCTCAGTATCTCACACCTTCATTATTAATTATTCGTACATCTCGATCGATCTTGGCACTTGGCAGCTGGTACTGGAAGGCAGAGCGACCGTCGTTTGCCTCAACAAGGACTTCCGTCCAACTCGGGTATTCCCGGAGTTATCAGCAAGAGCCAAGGAAGTCTTCTCGTGCAAGGTTGCCTAAAAGAAGACTACGAGAGGCGTAATATACTAATATATACAGTAGTAACAGAAAATAAGAAGCAAAGCAACAACACAGCAAAATTCTACTCACTGCTGCTTTCGCGATATCTCTTCTATGCTGTCATGTACTCATGGTGGTGTATGTATATGGCTCAATTCGTTCCGCTAAATTTTGTACATCAATCAAACAGTAAATAAATAAATAAGAGAACTGAGAAATGTGTACTGTTCATCAAGCTGTCTCAGCAATGCGAACACTAATCAGCATGCAAGGTTCTTTGGAGCTTCTCCTCGGTTAAGGGAAATAGGAAACTTAACTACTTTGTAGTCCCAAATAGTCCAAAATGAACTAAACACAGGGACTAAAAAAGAGTCTACTTGTAACTACTATCTAGTAGTCCCTTGAGGGGTAAGGATGAATAGCCCAAACTTAACCCGAAGCATCTCGGATACCCATAGTATAGGGCACGCACAGCAGGAATCCCACGCCCAGAGGGCAACCTATGTAGTCAATTTGTGGTTAGGCTATCTCCAACAAGGAGATGCAAACTCAAATATGGATCTTCGATAGTACTGTTTTGCTCTCTAACAGACTACCAATACAGAAGACTCATTTTGGGTGCCAGGAGATGCATAACCCAAATCTGGGTATCCTTTCTCCTGGAAACCTATTTGTTGAGAGGATTCTCTTTTGAGTGTTGTTGTTAGAGAAGACTGAAAATGGGTATTAAATCCATTCACTGTATCGCAACCCAAACAGTGAAATGGGTCTTATGTTTTGGGTATTGTTGTTGGAGATAGTTAGAGAATATCCCATATGTATTTTCTGCTTTTCCTTTTGGGCTTTGAAAGCCATGTAACTTGTACATGAAATATATTTTTTTAAAAAAAAGATATGGGGCTCCCTTGCCGTTTCTTCAATTAAAAAAAAGTATCCTATCCATGGAGGGATCAAGTGGATCCCTCCCGTGGCATTCAATCTCTATCCTCTTTTGGAAACTTAAATCCCCTTAAAATTTATGACTTTTTGTAGGATGAAAAATCCATAGGGATCATGCCATTCTAGTTATCATCTTAGTTATATAGAAGGGGTTTTCCATCCCTGAGTTTTACTCCCCCCCTTGCTTCCAAATTAGGCCGCAGGGTTGAATCTTTGAAACCATGCATCCGGTTAATGCAGGGATTGAAACCCTGTGACTGCACCACAAGTTTAAACATCAAACATATCACTGTATCTTTGAAACCATGTGTTCGGTTAATGGAGGGAGTATGTTGCAATTGCAATTGGTCAACAATATGATTTCAATGTTGTTTTCTGAATATGAAAGCATCAGAATGCTCCAGCAATTTGTATTTACACATTGCTGCCTAAGCAGATTGTACCAACATTTTTCCGTATATTAGCATGTGTTACACTGATTCAATTCAGCCAATAGTTTTATGAATAAGGTTACACATGAATCACTGACAAATAATTGAGCAACAGTTTAGTACAACAAAGGTAGAACACTCTAGATGATTTCTCGTAGGTATCAAGGGGAAAAAAAACGATGCATGTCACCTGGACAGCGGCAGATGTTGCAATGTTCACCTATTGGGATGCAGTGCACCATTCTTTTTAATGTACAAGACTATGCTATCCTCCTAGAAAGCAAAAATTTCCTCTGCAGTGACCCACCTCAACCCATTGCATGCTTGAGCGAATCACCAGCACCCTGGAAGAACAGGCACGAGAGAGCAAAGTCTGCAATGAAGATTCCAACCAAGGAAACAACCACAGCAGATGTTGTAGACTCCCCAACGCCCTTGGCTCCTCCATGGGTTGTGACTCCCCAGGCACAGCTCACCACCGCGATAATGGCACCAAACACTTGAGATTTCAGCAAGGAGCTGATCAAGTCCCATGGCCGCAGCGCCCTGCGCGCCGACTCCAAGATGATGCTGACGCTGACGCCAAACACGGAGTCGGCCAGGAACGCCGAGGACGCGAGGCCGAGCGCGAAGCTGATCAATGTCAAGACCGGGAGCGCGAGCACGCAGGCGAGCACGCGGGGCACCACGAGGTAGTCGACGGGGTGGGCGCCGAGGACGCGCAAGGTGTCGGTCTGCTCCGACACCTGCATGGTGCCGAGCTCGGCGGCGAACGCGGAGCCGACGCGGCCAGCGGCGACGACGGCCGTGACGACCGGCGAGAGCTCGCGCGCGAGCGCGAGGGCGAGGACGCCGCCGACGGACCGGTGGAGGCCGAGGCGGGTGAACTCGCGCACGAACTGGATGGTGAACGCCATGCCCACGAAGGCCGCGGTGAGGAGCGCGACCCCCGCGCTCCCGGGCCCCACACGGCGGAGCTGGGCCAGGAGGTTGCGGCGGTGGACGCGGCCCGTGAGGACGCGGTGGAAGACCTGGCCAGCGAGGAGGAGCGCCGAAAGGCCCCGCCAGATCGCGCGCGGCGGGGACCAGTTGGAGAACAGGGAATCCGGGGCCGCGGGGGCGGGGGCGGGCGAAAGGGCCGACGGGGACGGTGGGGGAGGAGAGCTGTTGCTGTTGCTGGCGGCGGTGGGCGTGAGGGACAGGCGCGGGACGGGCAGGCGGCGGCGAGTCGGGTGTAGGCGGAGGAAGTATGATCTGGCGCTGGATTCGTGGAGGTGCGGGTGCGCCGTGGCGGAGGTGGGGCGGAGGAGGAGCGCGGCGGCGGAAGACATGGCTGCGGTGGTCGGAGATCGGCTCGACCTCGCCGGTGACTGAGTGCGTGGGTGGGTGGGGAAAGAGATGGGGAACGAGCGAACGATGTGCTGGACTGGTACGCGGAGGAGGGATTCTCGTGTAGTCGTATTGCAGGTTTTGGCCCATGAGCCCACGATGGAGGCTCGCGGTGCTCGGCCTCGTCATGGGCCCGCGCACGCTCAGCTCTGGGCTCAAACAGAGAGGTTCTGGGCCCAAACAAAGGCCCCTGCAACGAATAGGGGAGCCCGCACCGGCGCACCGCTAAAAGAGAGCAGCCATCCACTTTCGTACGGACACACGTGCAGCCGCCTACGAGATCTCACGGTCATCGGAGGCGAGAAATCAATGGCTTGGGCTCCCCTCGCCGGCTCGCCGCCGCCTCGTCTGTACTAAATCACTGCGTCTCCCTCCCCCACAAGATTAACAACCTGCGATGGTCAGCTAGCGCAGCAGGAGTTGTAAACATCAACGTGTATGGGGGCTAAGACCACCTGCACTGGGTCCGGGGAGGCCGTCCTGAAGGACGAGTTCCCCGGACGGAGGTGCCGCAGCGGGGTCCGGTATCACATCCGGACTGGGCGGGCATCCGGTGAATTCACCGGCATACAGGGCCTCCGGTAACGCATGCGGGGCCCACCCACCGACGAGACCGGGGAGAGAGAGAGTGGGGGGAGAGAGAGCGGAGGGGAAGAGAGAGGGACAGGGACAACGGCGCCACCGCCACCGCAGCTTGCCGAGCTCGTCGGGCCTCACGTGGAGGAGGCCGCGAGGCCACCGGGGCCGGGGGCGGCGGTGCTCGCCAGAGACTGCGGCGAGGCCGGGGGCGGTGAACCCGCGCGAGGGAGAAGAGGAGAGAGAGGGTCGCGGTGAGGGAGAGAGAGAATGGGAAGAGGAGAGAGAGGGTCGCGGTAAGGGCTGCGGCCGCTCGCCGGGCCGCGCGCCGAGGCCGCTCGCCAGGGCCCCGCGCCGGGCAGCGCGCCGGGGCAGCTCACCGGGGCCGCTCACCCTCGCTGTCGGGAGCAGAGGAGAGGATAGGAGAGAGAGACAGGTGGGGGTCAAAATAAATAGAGTATGACACGTGGGTCCCACCAGATAGAGGATGAGATATAGATGATATATGGGTGCTGAAGAAAGTGATATAGAGGAAAGAATTTTGATGATCGGGACAGAATATTCTTTTAGAGGATAGATTTAGAGGACCACGAGTTCAGATAGTCTAACCTGGCTGCACTGGAGCTGGTCTTTTTCAACACTGAACGCCCTGCGTTTCACTTTTGGGGTCACTGAACTGAAAGCAAAGTTACCAAACCAAAGCAACTGTACAAAGGCATCTAGGCTTCAGAATTATTAAGAGTACCACTCCTTGCTTTCATGCTCGTACGTAGCGTTAGTACAGTAGGTACTCCAGTACTAGTGTACCAGTACATGATAGCCTGTGCAGTGCAGTACACACACTGCCCTCTTTCCTGCTCATCATATTTCAGTTTGCAACCTGAAACACTGCTACTGGGGCTGCTCTCACACGCTCGTCTCTAGCTCTAGCTGGTTTATGAACAAGTGATGATCAGATCAGGGGACCAAGGATGGAGGGGATGTAGAGGCAGGCACTTGCCGCTCTTTTATGCTACTACAGTATATAATTGCCAACGCTATGTAGAGACACACTACGGTGCGATTTGGCAACAAAGTACCAGTGCAGTAGCGCTCCTACGACTTGAGCTAGCAAAAGCTGGTCACCGAGTCAGTTCAAGCAATGCAGACGGGGTGAAACGTGAAAGGGCCAGGCGGCCAGGGGTCAGGCTAATGGACAAGCGAAAACCAAACAAACTGATTTTAAGGGAAATGATTCTCCCTGTCTTTCTTCCCCAGCTTCCCTTTTCAGCTCTTCTTTCAGGGAGATGCTTCCTGCTTCTGCCCTCTGCACTGCAGTATTGTGAGGCTATCCTGTTTTTGCTGGGCAGAAGCTATATTTAAGCATGGTGCCAGTTTTATTTCTGCATTTGTGTGGACGAAATGAACTCATATGTGTGCCATATTCCACCATTTTAAGGTTATTCTTGTCCTACTACTACTGTCATATTTCGCCGGGAGGTTTTTTCAGTACCCTCTAAAGAGAACAATATTATAGTACGTATTAATTAGTTTTACCTCTCTTTCATAAAAAAAAGGTTTTACCTCTCTATCTTGCAAATCCATTATTTTGGCACGCAGTGGTACGGAAACTGAAACCGACGAAGCCTCTTACTGAGAGCTACTGTTTTGTGAGAAACTATGCATATATTTGAAATGAGAGATATGTGCATCTACTTTGCTATACAATTCGGTGCAAGCTGAGATAGTGAGATGCTTCTTACTTATGACAACAGGTGACTGTGATTATCCGGGGCAAATCTTAAAAAGAATGTTTATTTTGATACCACGGGATGTGGCATAATTTATGATGGACAATGCTAAGGTACAAATCTTACCTTCTATGAGATAATATATATCTTAAATGATCTGCACCGTTGAATATTATAAATTTTTAAATTATATATAAATTAATAAATATGGAAAAAGATATTTCTTTCCTCATCTTCTCCAGAATTCTCGGTCCTTTGTAGTTGGCGCCGCTATCATCTCGCATGTAGGTGTTGCAGAATAAAGAAAGAAACGGTCGGTGTCGCTCAATGCATGCAAGGTGTTGTTACGTTAAAAAAAAAACATCGTCCCAAATTGAATAATACAAATTTTTCAAGTTATAAATGAATTTAAATACATAAAACCATCAACTACAAATTTTTATAAATCATCGAGATATACAATTTTTATATTGATCTTGCTAGAACAATTTAAAAGTAAAATTTTAGAAACAAAATTTTAAATATAATTTATCATGACACGGTTATTTCAAATAAAAAAGTTGTTAACTATAAAGTTGTATAACTTTATCAGATCTACAACTTTTATTTTGGTTAACTTTTCATTTAAGTTTCTTTCATCAATTCAAAATTTGAATTTCAAAACATGTCAACTTTAAATAAAGTTTTCAAAGACTAAATTATCTCTGTTCAAAAAATTTTATACATAAAAGTCAATCGTACGCACATGCAAACCCAAGCACCGGCCACACACGCACACGACGGTAACGCATGCACATGCAAGTTTTCAATCTAGTTAGTGCAAACAAATCTAGATGTATGCAAACAAATTAAAAAAGATTCATATCCTAAATATTATTTTTTATCCTATTTTATAAAAATAAATAAATAAATAAAAATATATTTAAGATATTACTTTCTAGGAGGTAAGATCTGATCGTGACCGTCTGATCGAATTAAATAAACGACTCATAGTCATTTGGAGGTACCGTAGGCAATTCTCCCCCAAGGTTTATCTCGCTCCACAACGGCGGATCCCCTTGGACTCTTGTATTAATTTTCCTTTTCAAACAAAAGGTCCACGAATGCAAATTCTAGCTCTTCTTTTTGTTCCTCTCTTGTGGGTCAGTGGGTGTGACTTTGATGGCAATAAAAAATATGCCACGGCTGATCAAGTGATCATGAGGAAGGAGGGGGTGAAGGACAAGGAACCATCTTGGCTGCAGAAGCAAGCAAGAATCCGACCATCGGATCGGAGCGTGCCATCGAGCCCTACTAACAGTAGCCTCTCAACAGCTCAGTCCAAACTCCACAGGCCTCCTGCGCCAACTAAACTCTCGTGACCAGCACACTTATGATGCTGTGTCAGCATACATGCATGAGCCGGTGAGCAACAACGTAACAAGAAAGCACGCAGCGTTTGCGGCATCGTATAATAATAATAATAATAATAATAATAATAATAATAATAATAATAATAATAATAATAATAATAATAATAATAATAATAATTTATAGTGCTCTCTTTTTTCCCCTGACGAAGAAAGGCAGTTTCGGTTACAATTTGTTGTTACTGAGATGATGATATCTGCAAATGTGTCTTCGCAAAGCGACAGCGGCCTCCCTGGCTATGCTGGATTGGAATACTCCAAAACTTGCAGCGGCTGTTATTCTGGAAGAGACATGGCGTAGAAAATGTTGAGGCGGAAACAAAATAAAAAAACCTGTCATTGTCATGGTAAACAAACCAATCGCTGTTTTGCTTGCTTGCTCCGTGTCAGGAATCAGGATTGGCTCCATCAAATCAAACGAGTAAAAGCCAGGCGGCTGGAGAAAAAAAAAAAAAGATGAGCGAGACTGCGCGAGAGAGAGAGCAGGGAAAAGCAGAGGAAAGGTGCGGCGTGCCACTGCCAATACACACCATGCCGATCGCCGACGCCGTTCTAATTGCGAGACAGCAAACGCATGACAGGGTACCATGCGCCCCTTCACTCCCTCCTTTGCCTGCATCGCGGGGACGCCGGGGGTGGTGGTCACCTACCATGTGAGCGGCGCGCCCGAGCGGCGGCAGCTGCCCTGCCCCTGTTTCTGTGTGCTCCACGGAAAAACCCCATCAATGTACTCATCTCGTGTACATGTGTGCGCAATGCATGCCCTGCTCCTGCTCAGCATACTGTACCGTACGCCTATACGCTACTGCCATTCAATTCAGCACACCTCGGCTTTGCTACCGTACGCCTCGGCTTTTTCAGAAGACAAGTTCATGATTGCTCATGCCTCATGGGACAGTAGTGGGTAGTATTCACTATGCAGTGCAGAGGCGCTAGCCTTACCATGCATGAATTGGCTTTGCTGATTGCAAGGGGGCAAAAAATTTCTCGAGATGTAGTACAAGTGGCCCTGTTCGTTTCGTCTAAAAAGCGCTTATTTTTCAGCTCTGGAACAGTGTTTTTCTCTCACAAAAAATCAGCAACAACCGAAATCAGCTCAGCTTATCAGCTCCAGCGAACAGAGCCGGCGCTGTAGAACCGCACGAACGAAAAAGAAGAGGTGCGGCTGTGGCCTGTGGGGGTAGACAGCCGGAGGTGAGTTAAGCGCAAACGGACGGTGGTTAACCATAACCTACGCAAAAGCACTCTCGCTCACTGTGCCACCACTACCAGTACCAGTCAAAACTGTTGCCACTCGCCGTTACCTGCTGGCTGCTGCTCTGCTCAGGTGCGAAGAATAGTCACCGGCAGCTGCGTCGACCATCAGGCTTATGGACCGTCGCTGTAGTAAGCCTATGTAATAATCCTATCTGCCTGTGGGCTGTGGTGGCTGTGTGAACGATTCCATACGGCGATATCTACAAAGCGTGACAGTAACCACTAACCAGCAGTAGTCGTTACAACTGTCAAGAAGTGAAAATGAGATTACACTAACTACTATGGTAGTACGTGCCTGCGTGCGTATGCTCGCTCCTGCGTCCTGCTAGCTGCGCAGGGGCCAGGCCACGGGACAAAGGCTTACCACCAGTGTACCGGTAATTTTCTGCGGCAGCTGTAGACGGCCAGTGCATGCGAGTGCGATGCGAATTAGATAGACTGGTCCAAAGAGAGCAGCGGAGCGGGGAATTTTCTGCCGGGATGGGACGGCCGACTCTCGCCGGAGACCCGGAGGGCGGGAGGAGGGTCTCGGCGAGCTCGTCGTCACGAAAGTCTCGCGTTCAGTGACCCCGACACCAGCAAAAGTTAAAGCCAGACGACAATGCTGTGCCTGTGCCTGTGCTGTTGCTGCACTGCAGCTCGCGCCGCATGTTTCTTGTCACTACTGGACACCGGCAGCAACGACGACGAACGACTACTAGTGAGCATATTTTTTTTTAAAAAAATAATGCACATACTTTTTCAGTGCCAAATTCATCAAGCAGGAGACCGATGGATAGATCGGTTCAACGAACGATTTTCACAGGGCAGGAATCCATCCAGGGATCCAACCGCGAATAATCCTAGCCGTCCATCTCTGATCTCTTGCGCCGCCGCCACGTGGAGCATTCCGGGGCCGTCTCCCGTCCCCACCCAAAGCGGCTTTCCCCGGTCCAGCTCCAGCATGCTACCGGCACACAGAAGCGCACACCGGGTCGGCGGCAGGGGAAGGGAGGGCCCACGTGTCATTTGCCGGTTCCCACTCAGCTCCCGCCTGCTGCGCCTGTGGACAACCGAATTGACCCGCGAGATCCGCCTCGGGCTCCGCGCTCCAGGTATGGTAACAGTACAGGCCCATTTATTAACTAGAGTAGTACGTACTACTAAGAATAACCCCCATTTTATTTTAGTTAACTATACATAAGTACGTACGCGTTAATAATCCCAGAATCAACAACCGACGTTACTGACCACTGAACTGTAGTGACCTACTGACCTGAGACCAGCCGATGCAAACCAAGCGTAGTTTTGTAGGGGAGGGGAGAGAAGAGAACGGATGAGCAAATTGATGACGACGGTTTGATGGCTCATGGCTTGGCTCGAGAGTGACGGGTGCCACGTGGACGGCGGTGGTGGGCCATGCATATAACCACCTCCCGCCGAACGTGGAGAGAGAGCAGCGCCGAGCCTGCGCAAAATCGAAAGCCAAAGCCTCTAACCAACTCGTCGGACAGATCGCATCGAAGGAACCAACATCTCGTACGCATTGCATCTACAGTGATATCCGAGGTATATCCAGATCCGTAGTATATGGTGTATTTATATGCGCTAATTCATTCAAAACTGCATTAGCTGCTGCGACGGACAATCTGTTGGAACGCATTATGCTCGTGCCGGGCAGCGGCGGGGGCCACCGCGCAGCGACAGCAAGGGACGCCGTGGGCACAGTATGCAACTGTTCATGCTTAGCCTTTTCGCTGCTGCTGTTGCTGCTGGTCCTGGCAGCGGCAGCAGGAGCCAGGAGAAGGAAGGATGCATCGGCAGGCAGCAGATGCAGGTGGTACGGTGGGCGGCAGCATCCATCTATCCAGCAGGCAACAGCACTGCGGACGAAGCAAAAGGAGAGAAAGGAAGAGAGCAAGCACCAGCAACTCAGCAAGCAAGCAAGCAGGGCGGCAGAGTTTCTGAAACAAACTAAACATCCAGCCCGATCCTGCATTGGTATCGCCAATTCGATGCTGGTGTTTTTGGCTACCGGCTGATGACTGCGATTGCCTTGGTGGCTTGCCAAGCTCCCTGCTATGGGCTATGGACAGTTGGAACGAGCACAGCTGGAGACTGCAACAGAAAGCAACACTTGAGCTAGAGTTTTCCTCTCTCTTTTGGTTTTATTTGGATTTTCTTGATTGATTCAGAGAGAATTCAAGAACTAGCTAGCTCTGTTAGTGTTAGCTGCCCCAATCTACTCTGTTCCATGGCTTGAAACAAGCAAAAAGACAGAACGAAATGGTGGACAAGAGATAGATATTGTAGCTGACTGAATCAATGCAAACGAACAAATATGCTAAGAAAAAAAAAAAACGAACCACCCAACCCAAGCAAAGTTGTCTCCATTTTTTTTTATCACAAGTTCCTCTAGCTTCCAGTAAGTATCTTTCTTCCTGTCGCTGATCCTTACCTCGAATCGTCGCCTCTACTGGAATCAACCCACGCAAAAGCGGCCGGCCGGCTTGCTTGCTCTGCTAGCTTTCAAGAACCTGCTGGCTTGGACGAGAGGAAGGGATCTGACACGGCGGAGACCTCCACGTCGTCGAAGGGCGCGGGGAGGTTCAGATCAATGAAACCCAGGCTCTTCATTGCGATCGAAGGATCAGCGCCTGCGGCGGCGGCGGCGGCTGCAGCAGCCGCCGAGCAGAGGTGAGACCGCTTGTGGCCGCCGAGAGCTTGCCCGGACGGGAACACGCGGAAGCAGTAGGGGCACGCGTGCGGCTGCTGCTGCGCCTTGGAGTCCTCCTCGCTGCCCTCGCATTCCGGCAATGGCTGCAGCGGGGCGGGAGGCGGAGGGGTGCTGAGCGGCGGCGCGCAGCAGCCGCCCCTGCCGCCGCGCACGTTGCTGGCCCGGTGGCCCCCGAGGGCCTGGTACGATCGGAACGCCTTCTTGCACGCGGGGCACTCGTACCGCGTCCGCTTCTGCACTGCCGCGGCGGCGGCCACCGGCACCGGGCGGGCGTCGCTCTCGTCGTCGTCGTCGGAGTCGTGGCGGCGGTACGGGTACGTGTACGGCGGCGGCGCGGGCCAGGAGTCGCGGGAGAGCATCATCAGGGACAGCGCGACGTCCTCCTCCGGCGTGGCCGCGTCGGAGACGGAGCTCACCGGCTCCGCGTCCCCCGATCCGGCGCGCGAGCGCTTGGCGTCCGGCGACGGGGAGTAGTAGTCCGTCGTCTCGCTCTCGCGATCTGAGAAGTCGGAGGAGTCATCGTCGAGGCGGGCGCGGCGCTTGGGATTCTCCCGCAGCGCGTGCCCCTGAATGGAGCCACGCTTCTTCTTTGCGTCGGCGTCGTCGTCGACGCCGCCGCCGGCGGCCACGATGGAGGTCGAAGCCGACGACGCCGAGGAGATCTGAGACTTAGCTGCGGCGATGGAGTGGGCGCGCATGTGGCCGGCGAGGGCGCGGGGGCTGGAGAAGCGGCGGGAGCATAGCTTGCATGTGTTCTTGGACATGGCGAGAGCTTGGAGAGCTTGATGAGAGAGAGAGAGAGAGCTCGGGAGAGCTAAAAATACGAGCTTTTGGAGGAGGCGAGAGAGAGAGAGAGAAGAACTGCCCCCCGTCTGCCTGCCTCCGTGGGGGAGTTAGAATATAGCGGAACTGCCAAGCTTCCCCCACATTTATTCCCTTTTGATTTCCTCCTATATCTTTTCTGTTTTATGGGGCTCCTCGTATCCTTTGGTTATTGCAATTTTGAGAGCACAACAACTATATCTTTTGGAACACCAGGAACATTAACTTCATATGAAAAATATAGTGGCATGTCAAGAAAAAAAAATTAAGTGACAGACTGATAGGCCCAGGAAATTCTCCTTACCCGGAAAAAGGAGGAGGAAGAACTAAGAAAAGATATCTAAAGAAATAAGTATAAATGTTGAGTACATTGTATGAATTAATGTTGGTGCTATGAAGGATATGAAATGTATCTTGTGGTCCAATTCCTTGCCTTGTATGCATGGCACAAAGATCAGGTTTAGTCAACAATTAAGAGTTTATTTCCAACCATATATACAGATCATTGTACACGCACACTACTTTATGAACCAGCTGTGTTATATATTTTTTTTGACCAACCAGCTCTGTGATTTTTTTATTATTTTTTTTGAAGGAAAGCTCTGTGAATTTTAGCTGGTTACTGCTGTCAAAGGCAAGGATTGTGAGCAATTTTGAAGATGTATCCACTCCATGGCGATGGCTGTCAATCTGCCTTTTTATGGACTAGCTTAATATAGGCTAGATTTTCCTTGTTAAGCGTCCATTCCGCTCGGATCACGACTGCGAAGTGCGGTTGGCCGGTTTCCGGCCTTCGCTTGACTGGCTCCAACCTTGCTGGTGCGCCATACGTGCAGCGAGTTGAGTGAGACAGAGACTGAGGAAGAAGAGTTCAGAGCAGAGCAGGGGTTGCATGTGAACAGGGAGAACAAGGCTAGCTGGGACGCTTGTTGGAAAAACAAAGTCCATGCGTGCCATGCAATTGCATGCATGGTCATGGTGACCTGACCAACGGTGGAGAGGAGGTGAGTGTTGCTTGGGGTCTGGGTCTGTTGCTACGCGTCAAAATTAATCGGATGCAAAAACTGTAGTGCAATGGCACCACCACCCAAGGCCAAGAGTCGGTCGCGACGCACACCCTCTGTTTTTACGCCTCTTTTTCAGTTAATTAATTTATTTGTGATCCTGCGGCCGGTTGTGGATGGGAACCAAAGATCACGGTGTGTGGCAACGCTTCATTAGTAGTGGCTCCATCGATCAGTAGCTTCCTCTCAAAGGCATGAAGGGCCAGCCAGGTAGTGGTAATATTATACTATCTCATTATTATTCCTTTCCTTTCTTTCCCCGTAATTTCTTCTCCAGTCACTGAAATTACTACGTATCATCCCCCACTTTACTAGCATCGATTTCCATCCGTTTTTACCACTCTTTAACAAGGCATTATGTTATTGGTTTCCCTCCCTCCTCCTGTAGCCTGTATGAGTAAGTAAAATCCTTTCTCAAAAAATAGACGATATTTACCGAGACTGGGAATTAGAGCTTAGCAAGAGACCAAAGCATCAGCTTAGCGTGGAGCGAGCAGAGTGCTTTTCCAACTCTAACCAACTGCTTTTGAGATTTCCCGGCATTAGTAGGTGCGCGCCGGTTCACATGATTACCCCACTAAACACATGATTCGCCTCGTCCGGCAGCATTCTTGCTCAACTCAACCGTTGCGAGCGCAGCATGCTAGCATATTCTACGTGACACGCGTAGCGCCCGACTCCTAACTGTGCTGTGGACGGGCCTTGCGTACGAGTCAGCAGCTGCAGCAAGCAAAGTTCCAGATAGAGCAAATGCTTGCGGCAAAACTTTTTTTTTTAAAATACTGGTGCCAATCCACTGTTCCATGATTTGATACTATATGGGGCTTCCTCGCAAACTGAACTGACCATGGAGCAACGGAGCATCCATTTGGAAAGCAATCTCGGTTTGTAAGCTACTACCACCATTCCACCAAGCACCAAGTCGTCGTGGAGGGAGAGGCGGCTCCCCGGCTTGGCTTTGCTGGTGATTTTGGTGAATAAGTACGAGGCTGCCGGCAGGTGATAAGGTCATACGCCACGACGCCTGTGGCCGTAGATGACGGATGTCCGCCAGCATCAGGGTTTGTTGTTCTGCCCTTCTTTTCAGTTTTCCTGTCATTTTCGTGCTGTTTGAGCTGCTCAGATGCAACCTCCCATGTTTACTGGCCTGGTATTGTTCCTCGGCCCGGCTCACGCGCTACTCAAAGCAGGCAAGGCTGTGTTTTTTTCGGGCCTAACCTGGGTGGAGCGCGCGGGCGTGCCCACGAGCGAGGCAAGGGTAATCTTTTGCTCCACAGCTACTCAGGCTAAATAAACAATGCTCAGCTAATGGGCCAAACCGGCTATCAAGAGAGAGGAGCCCGGGCCCAGGGGTCCGCCTATGTGCAGAAGTAGTAGGCGTCGTCGTGGTGTTCATCTCATCAGGCTAACCAGTATTGCTAATGAACTTCTTATCACTTATCTACTATACCTAAATAGGAGGAATCCACTATCAGGAATTCTCTCAATCCTCATGAAGCCACAGTCATCTGTGGGCCACGGTTCTCCATCTCTCGTAACACCAGAACAACGTTGCGCCGAAACGTACCTTTCCTGAGTGGCTAAGTGCTGGTCAATGTATGAAAGGTCAAGAAGCTAGCTAGCCACGCCATTATCTGTGCATGTGAAGAGGTATTCAATCAGTAGAGGAATGCATGCATGACGATGATTAATTGTTGATCAAGTGGATGAGCAATTAGGAATACAATGTTTTAGTGCCAGTAAATTGAACGATCAATTCGACCCTTACGGCTTCCAATCCAGCATATATATTATCATACGGCTTCCATTAATGTGGTACTATTGCTAACATACGATCTAATGCCATGTATCATCCTATATAAGCACCTCAAGCCTTCTGTTCTTCTCAAGGTGCTGCCTTCTTGGACAGCAGGAAGAGGATGTCCAGACCGTTCGTGTCCTCTATGGAAGCAGTAGGTGCTGCTGCTGGTTAACGATGGTCGCTTATGTTGCCATGCCGTTTAGTCCTGGTGGTGACATGACGAGCGCGACGGCCGGTGGAGCGGCTACTGTGAGGATTGCCACCATAGAGCGCCTCCTATCGCAGCACCACGGCGGCACCAAAATCTCCTTGGCCAAATCCAAAGATTTTTTTAATGCTCCTCCACGCCGGTACATAGTATTGAAAGATGGGAAGTATCCGTCCTATGGTAATTGGTAAGTATGGTGTGGTCAATTTTGCTTTCTCTTGCTTTTTTCTAATTATTATGCTAATTACTTCGCCACCACATGCAGGACATCGTCAACAGTGTATGAAACCTTCTCAGTTTCCATAACACTGTACTATACGAAAGTAGCAATATAGTTTGCTAATATAATAAGAAATATCAGTAGTACATTCCTACATGTTGATCCAGTGATATATCTTTATAAATATCTCTTTTTGGGTGGATTCTATTTACCTCCACACCATGCACAAGCATTATTATATTTTCTTTTTTATATATATGTGTGTGTTGGCTTCAAAATTAGTAAAACTATAATTACTGATACTTCTACATGAATCCAAAAATAATAATTATCAATAACGGTTCCTATAAAATTCCCGCAGCAACGCGTGAGGTATCATCTAGGATCAGTAAAGTACAACAACAGCTAATCCTCAATCCTTGCCCGTTAGCGATTTTCTTTGAATTGTGTTCGGTTCCCAGATCCTCATACGTAGGCACATAGCCTGATGGCCCCCCTCCCGACGCGCGCATGTCGTGAGTCGTGACGATAATGGAGAGAGCAAGCTGCTGAGTGCTGAGTGCCTGACCCGTAGTGTGCCGCTGCTACATCTGGCTAGCTTAGGTCCTGCTATTTGGATCATATAGGGTGTAGCTGCTAATAATTACTTCCTTCATACCCATAAAACTTGATGTTTAGACAACGACATGGTTTCTAAAGATTAACTTTAACTTCATATTTCTATAAAAGTATTTATTGAAAAGTAATATATGTATACTTTTATAAAAGTATATTTCGAGACAAATCTGTTTATATAGTTTTCACATTTTCAAACTCAACAACTTAAAAGTTATTTATTATTTATATTCTTAATGTTTGACTAAAACTTTATCCAAAACGTAAAGTTTTATGGGTATGGAGGGAGTAGCTCTTTGAATTATTATGTCCAGTTAATAATGTTTTTATTATTGTTAGCTAAATATTCAACTAACAACTATTTCACTAGTTGGATCAAACTAATAATAGCAGTAGTCACAAAAAAACCTACAAATAGCAGCTAATATTAGCTATAAACTATTAGCTAGCTAATAGTAATTAGCAGCTAATGGATCGCACATGTAGCTTCCTTCGGCCTTTCTCGTGAAGGGACAAGGATGAGCTCACGTGGTCTGGCTGGGCTGCTCGGCCTTATGGGCCTTGCAGAGTCACAGGTGACCCATAAGCGTAGTACTTCTCTCTCTTCTTTTATTTTCATTTGTTTACAATTGCTGAAATTTTCTTGATCCAAATTTGACTTCAACTCAAATTCCAATTTTAAGGGAAAACTCTATAATTCCAGCAGGAACAAGCATGTTTCAACCGCAATCATATGGTACTAGCGCCAAAGCTATATGAGAAATATAGCGTGGCGAAACTAACCCTTGACACTTCAAATCATTAAAAAAAAAGGCGGGCCTTGCACCGAGCAACAAGCGTTTGGTCTCACATGTAGCAATGCGCGGCGGCGAGTAGTCACTGGCGGCGATGAGGGCGTGCAGCGCAGCATGAGAGGAGTTGCAGTGGCTGCAGAACGTTGTTGGATCCCAATGTTTTAAGCAGAACAATAGTCAGTGTAGGAGTAGCAGATAAGGGCTGCGTTCGGTTGAGGGTATAAGCGCTTATAAGCGCTTATTTTTCAGCACTTCAGCAGTATTTTTCTCTCACAAGATTTCAGCACTTCTACAGTACTTCAGCGCTTATCTACAGCACTTCAGCTTCACCGAACACAGCCAAGCAAAGTACTAGTATACTCCAAGCGACGTACTCTAAGGCTCTCTTCGCTTGAACTTATGTAACACATCTGGTGTTACGATTAATTAAAACTGCCATGTTATTATATTTAATTTAACTGTCTGCATATGATTGTGTTTAGGGCTACTAGAGTGTTGTGATTGTTAGTGTATGTGATTGTGTAATTAAAGCCCTAATTGAAATTATAAAAAAAGTAAATCAAAAGAAAAATCAAATTAAACCCTGAATCGGACCCCAAAACCTTAATCCAAAAACTATCTGGAATCTGGTGAAAGTGTCTAAACAAAAGTTGTAGATCTTTTAAAATGGAACAACTTTTATTTTGGGAGATTTTGACGTCCTTAAATAAAAATTTGAATTAAACCCTAATTACTATGTTAGAATTTAAATTTGAAACTTCAATTTCAAAAGTATTAGGAATCTGATCAAACTTCCTCGATAAGAGTTGTAGGGCTCATTGATTAGAACAACTTTCATTTTGACCATTTTTTCAAGTTGTTGAGAAAAATTAAAAGTAATTTTAATTTTTCAGTTTGAAATTCAAAACCCACTTTCACCCCCTTTTCTGTAGTTTGAAAATTTGACCGAATTTGAACATACTTCAAAAAGCAAAAGTATTCTACACGAAATTCTCCACAAATTTTATTTGGGGACCATTCTCTGATTCAGCTTGGGTAGGGCATAATTGTGTGAAATAGGGTTTGACCCCTTTCTCTGCACTACAGTACCGAACCCCCAATCTCCTCGGTCGCGTGGGCAGCGCACGTGCGCGCGTGCGCCGTGCCGCCCACCGGCGTCGTCCGGCCGGGGTAGGGTCCTATCGCCGTTGAGCTGCGACAGCAAGGGGGCCCCGGACGCCTCCCGTTCTTATCCATCCCTCCTCGACGGTTTAAAGGCAGCGAGCCGTGCTCCTCCTCCTTTTTCCTCCGCACGGCCGCCGGCGACCTCCACGCTGTCAAATTGGCCGCCCTCCTCCTACCATTTCCAAATTGCTCGCGTGACTGACCCCTCTACTCCCTTGCGAACTTAGTGCCTCATTGCGTTCGCGCGTTCGTGCTCCGAGGGTACGGAAACGAGCGTCGTCGTCCTCGTTAACGGTCAGAGTGCCGCCGCAACCAACTCCAGCGAGGTTAGCTCGTCCTAGTGAGCTATCTTTTGTTCTAGTGCACGTTCTGTGCTTCAGCTGCCGTGTGGATACTCATGCGCGCGGTGGCCTTTCGTTTGGAGTCTCAGGGATGCTGGAACGGAAGTCTCACCGTGGAGCTCGCACCACCGCATCGGTCCACCGTCGTCGTGATCACCTCGCTGCACCACCACGAGCCCAACTACTTAGCTGAACCAATGGCGTGGTGAGCCCCTGAATCTTTTGCGCGTTTTTCTTTGGTCTCTACCGCCTTGTGCTTGTCGGTGGGTAGCCGCCGTCGTGGCCGAGCCGCCACGGTAGCGGCTGGATTCGCACCAAACCCTAGTTCGTCGCGACAGCTGGCTCATTAGGTCTGCTAGAGTCCCTGGATCGCGTAGGTGGCCTCGCCGTCTTCGGAGTTATAGCGGAGCGCCGGGCAACCGCCGGTCAACGCTCACCGGCGCTCTGGTCAGAGGCAGAGGGGAGGAAGAAGGCGAAGCTGACAGGTAGCGGCCGCCTGTCAGCGACGCTGAGTGAGGAAAAGAAGAGCGCGGGCGTGCGCTCAGCCGCTGGGCCGGCCTGCAGGGGAATTGGGCCGTCCCGGGCCGAAGCCGTTTTCTATTTTCTGGTGGATTTTGATTCGGTTTTTCATTTTCTGGGCAAATGAACAGTGGATGAAGTTTCTTCTTTTTATATGAATTAATCTGCTCCAGCAAAACTCTTGAAAATAAATGTGTGTGCTCTCTGCAGTTTGTAATATTTAGTAAAAATATTAAATATGGTATTGCACTGTTTCTGCAGAGACTAAAAAAATGTGCCATTTAATTAGAAATTGAAACTTTGATGAATTTTTATAAATTCCCTGTTGTTCAAAAATCATGAAATTTTAAGTGGTACTGTTTTGGGTGAATATCTAGCTGTTGGTGAAGTTTGGCATTAAATGGAAATAGTTTAATTAAGTATTAATTATATTCTTGATTAAATGATTAATAAAATAAATAGGAATCTTTGGCGTTTAGGATTTGATGTGAATTTTTGGATGGAATGTGGCTCTAGGTCAAACACCCGTAATGACCTAGAGCGCCTTAATCTAAAATTGTTATGAAAAGGTTATGGAGTTTAATTGTGCTCAAGTTAGGTATTTATTATTATTGAATTTTTGCATTGTCATTTCATGTGGCATTTTATATTTGCATTATGTTAAGCATACATCATTACATGCGTATAGTGCCGGGTAATGAAGGAGTAAAAGTTGAGCCTACTACTGAGGAGGTACTTCCTGAGGTTGTTCAAGGGTTCGACATTTGCGGGACTGACCCTGACCCGACACTCTTCGCAATCGAAGGCAAGCCCCGGTGCATTAGCCCCTCCTTGTGATTTAAAATTTTTTTATCACCTTGAGTTAAATTATTGCATTAGGTTGATAGGAGTTGATTGTCACCTAATTTGCTGCATGACCTACCTTGATATCATTCCCGAACCTGATTTAAAATAAAAGGTTTGCAAAATGCTTAGCCCCGCTAAATAAATACTAACTTTGCATAAAATGCTACTTTCTGTGCTATGATGATATGTTATGAATTAAATATGAGAATTGGTGAAGAACTTGTTATCCGTTGGTCGACTTGCATTTGGGTTAGAGTCCCAATGTATTATCGCCTTCAGAATAGTTTGGAACCGGTTGATAAAAGAAATGTTTCGGTCGGGTGCTGTACACATGGGGCGGCGTTCCCTATGTCCTAGTCCTCCGGCAGGCATGAAATTTAAAAACCGTTGGGTAACTTTGTACTTGGGTTAGAGTCCCAATGCATGGTTGCCGACGGGAATGAATTAGGGACTGTTCGTTGTAGGCTTGCTGGATCGAGATTTTGCAACTAGTCACATACTACGGGAAGCCCTGTCTCCGGTGGCTCTATTGCTTGAACCGACAACCACGTACTGAGAGTGGAAGAGATGGCGAGAGTAGCGTGTACCCTCGTGGCCGGCGTGCCTGGAGACGAGAGGAGTACTGTGCTCTCGGGTGGCGCAGGACCGTTTCAGGGATAGAAAAGCCGTGGTAGACAGGATTGGCATATGCAAGCTTAGGTGCTACATATGCAGTGTGGATAGGGATCCCCAGCTGGGTACTTCTGGATTCGAATCGACGTTGCTCCTCGGTTAATGGAGACTTGATCCACTGTCCTACCCCGAAAAGTGGTTCGGAACTAGGTTGAATATGAGAATGATTAAGAAATGGTAAGCATGTGATATATGAGAATGAATGTGAGAACTGGATATGATTAATATAATATTGAGATAAAACATTGAGTTAGGATAGTAATGCTTTTCTGTAAAATTCTTGACTCTTGCTCAAGCCTTACCTTGACTCCCCTCATCTTGCATTCCTGAGTCTAATCTTTCATTTTAGTCGGGTAAGTCTTGCGGAGTACCCCAGTACTCAGGGTTTGTTAATCCATGTTGCAGGAAGTCGACAGCCAGAGGTCTGTTTCGCTCCCTGCTGTGTGACCATTGTTCAAGAAGGAAGCGGGGACGAGTGAAGTGGACCCGTGGGCAGGGTCCGACTTATTATCTATCTATGTATGTTGTATCATGGTTCCACTGCTACCGGTACCCTATTTAAGTTTGGTCAGCAATGACTGTATCTAAATCCTATTTGAACAACCGATTGTAATCTAAGTACTATTAATCTTCCGCACTTTACTCTGATGTATTTTGTTATGAAATGTTGTAATTCTGTAATGGCTTTGCAATGGGATCCTGTCGGAGAAACGGGTGCTTATGTAGCCCGGACAGGGCTGCCTAGGTCATCTGGAACACGGGCCCGGCTGTCAGAGGTCATTAGTGACGATGACGGGTGCCTGTGGGCCATGTGATTTAGGCGGTTCTGTTACAGCTGGTATCAGAGAGTTCTATTACTAAATCATTAAGGTATTACTTTCGAAAACTTCAAAATGTTTTGGATCATAAAAATTTAAATTTCTATTTTGGTCCAAATTGCTTCTATTCTTATCTTATTCGTTAGTTCTTACCTTCCTCCATAATTTTACCGTATCTGATAGAATAGTATGGTAGGCAGGTGGAACAATATTACTACTAGCCCTATGTTAAAAGTTATTATGCGTTTATTGTCTTGCATTGATTTAAAATACGTAAGTACAATTCATGCATAATGATAATCTCACATGTTAATAACTTCCTCCTTAAAGTTGGTATGGGTTAGGATTTAGCAACCTATTTTGCTAGCCTATAGTGTCCTCACCAATCCAAACTTTTCTTTCCTGTCTGCCATGAAACATTAGTTTTGGATTGGGAATTTCTCTAAGTGTTGGGAGTGTTGCTTAGGTTAGTGTAATGTTAGGTGTGTTTGCCTCTATGTTTTGTCTAAAGTAATGCAAGACCTAAATTTAGTCTGCTCATAACAGATGCCGGTCAATACCCGTTCGTCCAGCGCTGGCACCTCTGAGGATGGAGCTGCTTTCAACCCACCACCTGTTCCACCAACCTTGGCAGATGCTATTGCAGCTTTGGCCAATGCTGCCACAGTGCTTGCGCAGAACCGAGACAACCGTTGTGGGCGTCGTGGCCGCCGTGATGAAGATGAGACACTTATGTGGACTTCACTGACACACGTCCACCTGTTTTCACCAAGGCCGATGAACCCCTTGAATCTGACGACTGGCTCCGCACCATGGAGCAAAAGTTTAGTCTTATTCATTGCACCGAGATCCAGAAGTCACTGTTCGCAGCGCAGCAACTGTGAGGGCCGGCAAGTGCATGGTATGCAAACCTTCTGGCCGCACAGCCCGATGGTCACCAGCTTACTTGGGCAGAATTCCGGGAAGCTTTCCATGCCCATCATATTCCGGCTGGTGTCATGAAGATGAAGCTTGATCAGTTTCTGGCACTGCAACAGAAGGAGTCCACTGTAATATGTCAGTCAGTTCAATCATCTGGCGCAGTACGCCCCTGAGCATACCAACACCGATCAGAAAAAGAAGGACTATTTTGTCAGTGGTTTGAACTTCAAGATTCAGCGAAGCTTGTCCAACAACCTCAACTGCACCTATCATGAGGCCGTCGACAGTGCCATTGCTTTTGAAGATAGTGACCGTAAGCACCAGGATGAGAAAAAGAAGAAGAAAGCTGGATCCTCTGGCAGTCAGAAGCGTCAGAAAATCATTTACCACCCCACCCATCATAATCATTCGTCATACCCTCAGCAGCAGGTCGTTGTTCGTACTGCCGCTACCTCTCACACCTCCAATCAACAAAATACCACTCAGCCGATTGCCCCTGGCGTTCGTGTCACTACCCCGCAATTCAACTACAACCACCCTTGCTACAACTGTAGGCAATATGGGACACTGGTCCCGTAACTGCCCATTCCCCAAGCGATACAACCAAAATGCAATAAAGGCTCCTGGTGGTCAGCAGCAGCAGCAGCAGCAGCCGCAAGTGCAACACCGGGATCACCAGCTGCATGCTCAGAAGGGAAAGGTTGTGAAGAAAGCAGGACAGGTCTACTACACCCACGTTGACGCCATTCCTGTAGGAGAGCCCGTCATGCTGGGTAGGTTCCCTGTCGCAAGTCATCCTGCAATTCTGCTTTTCGATTCTGGTGCATCGCATTCATTCATCAATCGTACCTTTGTCGTCAAGCATGAAATACCAATTGGGGAAATAAAGGAAAGATTTCCTGATACAATCACCCGGGGGGCGTATGAGTACTAAAGAAGTAGTACATCGGGTGCCTATAGAACTAGACGGGCATATATTCCCGACATCAATGATAGTGTTGAAAGATCAAGACATAGATGTGATATTAGGCATGAATTGGATGTATCAGCACAAAGCTCTCATTGACGTGCTGAATAGAACCATCAGGGTAAACTTGCCTAATAGTCAAACTCAACTCTTCATCCAACTACCGATACCTCAAAGGGCAGTTGGTAAGATATGTGCAACTGCAGTCAAAGAATTGCAAGACATTCCGGTAGTCTGTGAATTTCCGGATGTGTTTTCCGATGATCTGCCTGGTTTGCCACCTGACCATGACGTGGAGTTTGCCATTGAGTTGAAACCTGGGACTGCACCTATATTTCGTAGAGCCTATAGGGTGCCTCCCAAGGAGCTGGCAGAATTGAAGGTTCAGTTGCAAGATCTGTTAGATAAGGGTTTCATCAGACCTAGTTCATCTCCTTAGGGTTGTCCTGCAATCTTTGTTAAAAAGAAAGACAAATCCCTCAGACTTTGTGTTGACTACCGTCCACTTAATGAGGTAACCATCAAGAACAAATACCCTTTGCCTCGTATTGATCTACTCTTTGATCAATTAGCTGGAGCCAAAGTATTTTCCAAAATCGACCTTAGGTCTGGCTACCACCAAATAAAGATTCGACCCGAAGATATCCCAAAAACAGCCTTCACCACCAGATATAGGTCTATATGAATATCTAGTCATGTCTTTTGGTCTAACAAATGCTCCTGCCTATTTCATGTACCTCATGAACTCCGTCTTTATGCCTGAGCTTGACAAGTTTGTAGTCGTGTTCATCGACGACATCCTTGTTTATCCCAAAACATCTGATGAACATGCCAATTACCTTCGTGTTGTCCTAACCCGCTTGAGAGAGCACCAACTTTATGCCAAGTTCAGTAAGTGTGAGTTTTGGTTGGACCAAGTTTCGTTTCTTGGACATATCCTGTCAGCTGAAGGTGTATCAGTTGATCCTAGTAAGGTGGAAGAAATCTTGAATTAGAAACCACCCACCACAGTGCATCAAGTCCGTAGTTTCATGAGATTGGCGGGGTACTACCGTCGTTTTATTCCGGATTTCTCCAGGATAGCCAAGCCCATTACCAACTTTTTGAAGAATCAGGTCAAGTTTGTCTGGTCTTCTGAGTGTGAGAAAACATTTCAGACTCTGAAGAAATTGTTGACCACAGCACCAGTCTTAGCTCAGCCTGACATTGAAAAGCCGTTTGATGTCTACTGTGATGCTTCTGGCACCAGCCTAGGTTGTGTCTTGATGCAAGAGGGCCGAGTCATCGCTTATGCTTCACGACAACTCAAGCGCCATGAAGAGAATTACCCCACGCATGATCTGGAATTGGCCGCCATTGTTCATGCATTGAAGATCTGGCGTCATTATTTGTTGGGTAGTACTTGCAACATTTATACTGATCACAAGATCCTAAAGTACATTTTTACTCAAGAAGAGTTGAACATGAGGCAACGAAGATGGCTTGAATTGATCAAGGATTACGACATTGAAGTGCACTACCATCCAGGTAAGGCAAATGTGGTCGCTGATGCACTCAGTCGGAAGGTTTATTGCAACTGTTTGAACCGTAAAACCCTATGACCTAACCCTGTGCTATGAATTGGAAAAGTTAGGCATAGAAATAGTTCCACAAGGCAGCCTGAATCATATTAGCATTGAGACCATCATCAGAGATGAGATTATTGCTGCTCAGAAAGAAAGTAAGGGTATCAAGCACATCAAAGAGAAAGTCCAAGCCGGTCAGGCAGATTGCTTTAGAATTGATGATGAAGGCTGTCGTGTGGTTCAAGGATCGTCTGATAGTTCCAAAAGTACCTGAGTTACGTCAAAAGATCCTCGATGAAGCGCATTTGACAAGATTCTCCATTCATCCAGGAAGCAATAAGATATATCAGGACTTGAAGCAGAAATTCTGGTGGACCAAAATGAAGATAGAAATTGCTCGGTATGTAGCAAGATGTGATACATGTCAGAAAGTCAAAGCAGTGCATATGAAGCCTGGGGGAGAATTGCAACTATTACCTATTCCTGCGTGGAAGTGGGAAGATATTAGTATGGATTTTATCGTGGGTTTACCCAGGACATCTAGAGGCTTTGATTCAATCTGGGTCGTTGTGGACCGTCTTACCAAACAAGCTCATTTCATACCAGTCAAAGCCAAGTATACGGCAGCAACTTACGCAAAACTATACATCGAGAACTTGTTGAAGCTTCATGGCATACCGAAGACCATTGTTTCGGATCGAGGCACACAATTCATCTCAAAATTTTGGACGTCACTCCATGAGTCACTAGGGCCAAAACTTCTGCATAGTACGGCTTATCATCCGCAGACTTATGGTCAGACTGAAAGAGTCAATCAAGTGTTGGAGGACATGCTAAGGGCATGTGCACTCAATTACACAGATACTTGGGAACGAATGTTTGGCACTAGCAGAATTCTCATACAATAATAGTTATCAAGAAAGCATCAAGATAGCACCATTCGAAGCTGTGTATGGCCGTAGGTGTCGAACTCCACTAAATTGGTCTGAGCCTGGAGAAAGATGGTTCTTTGGAGTTGACCTGGTGGAGGAAACCGAGGAAAAGGTCAAGCAAATACAAAATAATTTGAAGGTTGCACAGTCACGACTAGAAAAGTTACGCCGATCGAAGACATCGACCTTTAGCTTTTGAGATAGGAGATTATGTCTACCTTAAGGTGTCACCGATGAAGGGGATCAGCCGTTTTGGAATCAAAGGCAAGTTAGCTCCTCGATACATCGAACCAGTTCCCAATCTTGGAGCGTATTGGGAAAGTAGCCTATAAATTGGGATTGCCAGACCACCTCTCAGTGGTAAACAATGTATTTCACGTGTCTCAGCTCAAAAAGTGTCTTCGAGTGCCTGACCAAGTCATCAACGTCGAAGGAGTGGAACTCGAGCCAGATCTGACATATTCTGAGTATCCAATTCGAGTCTTGGATCGAAAGGATCGTGTCACCCAAAGGACCACAACTAGATGGTACAAGATTTAGTGGAGCGAACATTCCGAAGACGAAGCTACCTGGGAATCCGAAGACTACCTCGCCGAGAACTTCCCCGAATTCTTTGCTACTTTGTAGATGTAAATTTCGGGTTATGTAGTATGTAAATCCTCCTAGTTGTTTTATGGTCGAGATTAGACTAGGTTTACTTGACACATTTTCTTTTCCATTAGTTTGTTTCAAGCTTTAGTCTTATGTCAAATCTCGGGACGAGATTTCTTAAAGGGGGAAGGACTGTAACACCTCTGGTGTTACGGTTAATTAAAACTGAAATGTCATCATATTTAATTTAACTGCCTGCATATGATTGTGTTTAGGGCTACTAGAGTGTTGTGATTGTTAGTGTATGTGATTGTGTAATTAAAGACCTAATTGAAATTATAAAAAAGTAAATCAAAAGAAAAATCAAATTAAACCCCGAATCGGACCCCAAAACCCTAATTCAAAAACTACCTGGAATCTGGTGAAAGTGTCTAAACAAAAGTTGTAGATCTTTTAAAGTGGAACAACTTTTATTTTGAGAGATTTTGACATCCATAAATAAAAATTTGAATTAAACCCTAATTACTATGTTAGAATTTAAATTTGAAACTTCAATTTCAAAAGTATTAGGAATCTGATCAAACTTCCTCGATAAGAGTTGTAGGGCTCATTGATTAGAACAACTTTCATTTTGACCATTTTTTCAAGTTGTTGAGAAAAATTAAAAGTAATTTTAATTTTTCAGTTTGAAATTCAAAACCCACTTTCACCCCCTTTTCTGTAGTTTGAAAATTTGACCGAATTTGAACATACTTCAAAAAGCAAAAGTATTCTACATGAAATTCCCCACAAATTTTATTTTGGGACCATTTTCTGATTCAGCTTGGGTAGGGCATAATTGTGTGAAATAGGGTTTGACCCCTTTTTCTGCACTACAGTACCGGACCCCCCATCTCCCTCGGTCGCGTGGGCAAGCGCGCGTGCGCCGTGCCGCCCACCGGCATCGTCTGGCTGGGGCAGGGTCCTGTCGCCGTCGAGCTGCAACAGCAAGGGGGCCCCTGACAGCCTCCCGTTCTTATCCATCGCTCCCCTGGCGGTTTAAAGGCAGCGAGCCGTGCTTCTCCTCCTTTTTCCTCCGCACGGCCGCCGGCGACCACACTCCTCCACGCTATCAAATTGGCCGCCCTGCTCGCACCATTTCCAAATTGCTCGCGTGACTGACCCTCTACTCCCTTGCGAACTTAGTGCCTCATTGCGTTCGCGCGTTCGTGCTCCAAGGGCTACGGAAACGAGCGTCGTCGTCCTCGGTAACGGTCGGAGTGCCGCCGCAACCAACTCCAGCGAGGTTAGCTCGTCCTGGTGAGCTATCTTTTGTTCTAGTGCACGTTCTGTGCTTCAGCTGCCATGTGGATACTCATGCGCGCGGTGGCCTTTCGTTTGGAGTCTCAGGGACGCTGGAACGGAAGTCTCACCGTGGAGCTCGCACCACCGCATCGGTCCACCGTTGTCGTGATCACCTCGCTGCACCACCACGAGGCCAACCACTTAGCTGAACCAAGGCGTGGTGAGCCCCTGAATCTTTTGTGCATTTTTCTTTGGTCTCTACCACCTTGTGCTCGTCGGTGGGTAGACGCCGTCGTGGCCGAGCCACCACGGTTGCGTCTGGATTCGCACCAAACCCTAGTTCGTCGCAACAGCTGGCTCATTAGGTCCGCTAGAGTCCCTGGATCGCGTAGGTGGCCTCGCCGTCGTCGGAGTTGTAGCGGAGCGCCGGGCAACCGCCGGTCAACGCTCACCGGCGCTCTGGTCAGAGGCAGAGGGAAGGAAGAAGGCGAGGTGGGGCCGCCTGTCAGCGACGCTGAGTGAGGAAAAGAAGAGCGCGGACGTGCGCTCAGCCGTTGGGCCGGCTTGCGGGGAATTGGGCCGTCCCGGGCCGAAGCCGTTTTCTATTTTCCGGTGGATCTTGATTCGGTTTTTCATTTTCAAGGCAAATGAACAGTGATGAAGTTTCTTCTTTTTATATGAATTAATCTGCTGCAGCGAAACTCCTGAAAATAAATGTGTGTGCTCTCTGCAGTTTATAGTATTTAGTAAAAATATTAAATATGGTATTGCACTGTTTCTGTAGAGACTAAAAAAATGTGCCATTTAATTAGAAATTGAAACTTTGATGAATTTTTATAAATTCCCTGTTGTTCCAAAAATCATGAAATTTTAAGTGGTACTGTTTTGGGATGAATATCTAGTTGTTGGTGAAGTTTGGCATTAAATGGAAATAGTTTAATTAAGTATTAATTATATGCTTGATTAAATGATTAATAAAATAAATAGGAAACTTTGGTGTTTATGATTTGATGTGAATTTTTGGATGGAATGTGGCTCTAGGTCAAACACTTTAATGACCTAGAGCGCCTTATTCTAAAATTGTTATGAAAAGGTTATGGAGTTTAATTGTGCTCAAGTTAGCTATTTATTATTATTGAATTTTTGCATTGTCATTTCATGTCGCATTTTATGTTTGCATTACGTTAAGCATACATCATTGCATGCGTGTAGTGCCAGGTAACGAAGGAGTAAAAGTTGAGCCTACTACTGAGGAGGTACTTCCTGAGGTTGTTCAAGGGTTCGACATTTGCGGGACTGACCCTGACCCGACACTCTTCGCAATCGAAGGCAAGCCCCGGTGCATTAGCCCCTCCTTGTGATTTAAAATTTTTTTATCACCTTGAGTTAAATTATTGCATTAGGTTGATAGGAGTTGATTGTCACCTAATTTGCTGGATGACCTACCTTGATATCATTCCCGAACCTGATCTAAAATAAAAGGTTTGCAAAATGCTTAGCCCCGCTAAATAAATACTAGCTTTGCATAAAATGCTACTTTCTGTGCTATGATGATATGTTATGAATTAAATATGAGAATTGGTGAAGAACTTGTTATCCGTTGGTCGACTTGCACTTGGGTTAGAGTCCCAATGTATTGTTGCCTTCGGAGTAGTTCTGGAACCGGTTGATAAAAGAAATGTTTCGGTCGGGTGCTGTGCACATGGGGCGGCGTTCCCTATGTCTTATCCTCCAGTAGGCATGAAATTTAAAAACCGTTGGGTAACTTTGTACTTGGGTTAGAGTCCCAATATATGGTTGCCGACGGGAATGAATTAGGGACCGTTCGTTGTAGGCTTGCTGGATCGAGACTTTGCAACTAGCCACATACTACGGGAAGCCATGTTTCCGGTGGCTCTATTGCTTGAACCAACAACCACGCACTGGGAGTGGAGAGATGGCGAGAGTAGCAGTGTACCCTCGTGGCCGGCGTGCCTGGAGACGAGAGGAGTACTGTGCTCTCGGGTGGCGCATGACCGTTTCAGAGATAGAAAAGTCGTGGTAGACAGGGTTGGCATATGCAAGCTTAGGTGCTACATATGCAGTGTGGATAGGGATCCCCAGCTGGGTACTTCTGGATTCGAATCGACGTTGCTCCTCGGTTAATGGAGACTTGATCCACTGTCCTACCCCGAAAAGTGGTTCGAAACTAGGTTGAATGTGAGAATGATTAAGAAATGGTAAGCATGTGATATATGAGAATGAATATGAGAACTGGATATGATTAATATAATATTGAGATAAAACATTGAGTTAGGATAGTAATGCTTTTCTGCAAAATTCTTGACTCTTGCTCAAGCCTTACCTTGACTCCCCTCAGCCTGCATTCCTGAGTCTAATATTTCGTTTTAGTCGGGTAAGTCTTGCGGAGTACCCCAGTAGTCAGGGTTTGTTAACCCATGTTGCAGGAAGTCGGCAGCCAGAGGTCTGTTTCGCTCCCTGCTGTGTGACCATTGTTCAAGAAGGAAGCGGGGACGAGTGAAGTGGACCCGTGGGCAGGGTCCGAGTTATTATCTATCTATGTATGTTGTATCATGGTTCCACTGCTACCGCTACCCCATTTAAGTTTGGTCAGCAATGACTGTATCTGAATCCTATTTGTACAACCGATTGTAATCTAAGTACTATTAATCTTCCGCACTTTACTCTGATGTATTTTGTTATGAAATGTTGTAATTATGTAATGGCTTTGCAATGGGATCCTGTCGGAGAAACGGGTGCTTATATAGCCCGGTAGGGCTGCCTAGGTCATCTGTAGCACGGGCCCGGCTGTCAGAGGTCATTAGTAACGATGACGGGTGCCTGTGGGCCATGTAATTTAGGCGGTTCTGTTACAACTTACCGCCTAGCATCAATCAGCTATAAAACAATGTTTTTCTCTCACAACAATAAACCAGCTTGTCGTACAATCCAGCCAGACGAACAAAACCTTATCTTCAGAAATTGAAAGGATATTGTTTTGTCTTTCCGTTCTAAATTAGAAGTTATTTGACTTTTTAGTCTAAATTTGACCGCTCATCTAGTTAAATTTGAATCATTTTTAAAGAACTTTTATTGATAAATAAATCTATAACAAAATAAATGATATTTTGCTAATTTTTTTAATAAAACAAGTGATTAAACTTTAGGTCAAAAAGGTTTAACAACTTATAATCTAGAACAAAGTAACAAAGGAAGTACTCCGTACTACCGTCACGGATTAACACAGCTACAGCCCTTCAGTATGTCGTGGTTGTGAAGAAACAGCAGCCGTAGAAACACCTTTCATGCATGCATGCAGATTCATTCCCTCTGGTAGATTTGGGCAGGGGGCGAGGTGAGTGGGTCGGTTCAAGAGACGCGGTCTGACGGTTTTTAACATCGAAGAGAGATGCGCGTGGGCCTCGGGCGGCAGCGTTGAACCCCTCATGTGCAGGCGCGAGCATGATAAGCAGGAAATCGAGTGTGCTAACGTTGGGAAACACTTGAGTGAGGTATAGATTTACCACATAATAAAGGATACAATACACAAAATCATATGGTAATGCCAGGAAATTCAGACTGCTAAAGTTTGATGCTATAAAGATCAATTCACCGGTACACAGGAGCTCTACAGTGGCGTCCCGCTTTTTTTTTACTGGCGGTTTCGTTTAGCGGCCACAAGTGTAAATAAAAAGATGGGTCCGAGTTATAAACCACTAGTAAAAATCGAAACTTAGCACTGGCGGTTGGCTTAGGGCAACCATCAGTGTAAATGGTGTTTACAAGTTTCGATTTTCACTGACGGTTGGCTTTTTGTTGATTTTCACTGGCGGTTAGTTAGGCCCATCGCTAGTGTTAGGTCTGCAATAAATGCAGCTTCTTCCCTACCCCGACCGAACAGCCACTCGCAACCAGCCGCCATTGGAAACATTTATGGAGGTCTAGATCCGCCAAAATACAAGGGGAGAGGGTTTTCTTCTTCATTTCTTTGGGGGAGGTTGCTAAGAAAGGTTAGTTTATGTATCTAATGCCTCTATTTACTCAACTTGAGTTAAGCCACTTTTTGGATATAGGGTTGTTTGCCATGAGGTAGAGAGAATGATTGTTAGGTTATTGCCTTTATTTATTCAAATTAGGTTGTTTATGATGGTTAGATAGTGTATCTCCTCTCTCTTTTCATAATTACTTCTCAATTTAGGTTATATTAGTTGTTTACATGAATGGTGTGTGCTCTTGTGTATTCATGTAGGGAGAGCTAGATTTTTTTTAGTTTTTTCTATTGGTGTCTATATTCAATCCTTTCTTAGCACACATGATTCTTCTATTTTTTAATTATTTTAATAGGTTGTTAATTAGTTTTCTACTTTGTTTATTATAAATTATGTTTATTATTTGCAAAATATTCAATCTTTGACACTGAGAATGAGTCTTAACACACATTATTCTTCTAAATTTTAGTGAACTAAGGTTCGAAAGGTCTACAAATTCAAAAATTCTTAAGTGAACGGTTTTCATCTGTATTTCTTCGAACAAGGTTGCTGGAAAAAAGGTTTGTTAATTAAATAATATCTATAAACAATCATATTTATTTTGCATTGGTCATAATAAACTCATTATATTTTTACAGTTAATGATGGAGAGGTCATTTTGGATGTATAATTTATCACGAGTTGATCCATCATACATACCTGAGGTGCAGAAGTTTATCGATGCCGCTAAGATTCATGCTTGGAGGTCAAATACGAAGCACATATATTGTCCATGCATAGACTGCAAGAATGTTATCGTATTTGATGACACTGAAAGCAATATTTTCTCATCTCGTGTGCCGAGGATTTATGAAGAATTACTTGATTTGGACAAAGCATGGAGAGGGTAACTCTGTAGCTTACACAACTGGTACTCCTGTGAACATCGGTGTCGATGGTGCAGATATGCTTGCTGACGGATGTCATTTCATACACGAAAGACAAACACCTTGTCCTCAGAGTGAACATGTTGTGCCTAATGCTGATGGTCCGTCCAATGTTAGTGCTGAGAAAGATGCAAACTTCTTATATGCAATATTGCGTAGTCATCTGAATCCATCTATCTTCTTCATGAATGGTATGGATGGAAATGAGGAAGGCAGCACAAGAGCCTTTTTTCGATGAGTCTAAGGGTTGCACGAAAGATTTCATGACGTTGCGGTTAGTGCTAAAGTTATTGATGGTAAAAGCCCGTTATGGTTTGTGTGATGCTGGCTTCGATGCGTTCTCGAGTATTCTCGCAGACATGCTTTCAAAGGAGAATAGAGTTCCCGCTAACACATAATACGCAAAGAAGCTAATCAGTCCACTTACAATGGGTATCAAAAAGATCCACGCATGTAGAAACCATTCGTATGCTATATCGAGGTGATAAATACAAAGACTTGGATAGTTGTCCTAATTGTGGTGCAAGTAGATACAAGACGAATAAAGACTATCGAGAGGAAGATTGTGCCACCTCCGTGTCTACAGGGAAGAAGCGAAAGAAGAACCAACAAAAGGACCCAACCCACCAGGAAAGATAAAGAAGAAGTAGACTACTACGCGCAGAAGAAAATTCCTGCTCTGGTGATGTGGTACCTTCCCGTGATTGATCGATTGAGGTGTTTGTTCGCAAACGCTGAGGATGCCCAACTTATGAGCTAGCATGCTTCAGATGAGCACAAAAATGATGGAAAGTTACGACATCCAGCCGATGGCAAGCAATGGCAAGATTTCAATGCCAACCATCCAAAATTTGTTAAGGAGTCAAGAAATGTTAGATTCACTTTGAGTACGGACAGAATGAATCCATTTGCCGAGAGGAGCAGCAAGCACAGCACATGGCCAATGATCCTCACCATCTACAACCTTCCACCTTGGTTGATACATAAGCATAAATATCTTATGCTAACCATTATTATTTCTGGACCTAAGCAACCCGGCGTTGACATAGATATATTTTTGGAGCAGTTAATGCAGGACATGAAAATATTGTGGGAAATAGGAGTCGAAATATTGGACGAGTACCGCCAAGAAACTTTCACACTGTATGCAATTATTTTTGTGACCATCAACAATTACCCTGCTCTCTTTACATTATCAGGGCAGTTCAAGGGAAAGCTTAGGATGCGTAATCTGCATAGACGGAACCGCTTACGTGTTCCTTGATGCATCAAAGAAGATAGTGTAGATGAGGCACAGACTGTTCTTATCGAAAGGGCACAGGTACCGCTTGCGAAAGATGGATAAGTACTTCGACAATAATGATGAACTGCATTCTATGCTCTATCGGGTAACAGTAAAGGTCAAAGAGTTTTTAGAATAGTCAGCAACATCACATTTGTTTTTGGGAAGAAGACAAAAGACAAAAAATCAAGAAAGGATGTGAAACCAATGTTGACACTTGTTAGCGCAACCACCAGAGACAGGGTGTTAGGCTATCTCTAATAACGGCATTAGAAGTGCCTGGGGTATTTCTTATGTCTATTGGATAATTCCGCAAGCGCACAGAATATACCGCTGTAGCACTTCACCCTGGAGTATTCCAAGGTATCGTTATTTATTTTATCCCAAGGGAAAGCGGTTGCTAAGAATAATTAATAAAAAGAGAGAGATCCTTATACCTATAAGAACTTAGTATCAACTAGTGATAGGGGGGTAAATCGATGTAAAGAGGAAAGGGTAATGACACCAAGACACAACAAGGTTTTAGGATAATTAAGGATAACTAGTAGAGTATAGCTAGGTGGGAGGACAACGAGTGAGTATAAGACTCCTATGACACTTACTTTACTCTTGTGAACTATCTTATCAAATGGATGAATTATACTAAGACAGCTACCTGTTGACATCTACTAACGTCGCCCAATATAACTTTATAACTTTTAACACTAGAGACGAGATTAGAAGATGTATGGTTTTTTAATTAACTGATTATTAGCAACTAGCCACTTATCTATTACCAATATTTCTTTAGCATGAGCTGGGTTGTCAATCCTAATTATATATGCTAAGAATAAATAAAGGTTTTATAAATTATTCTATGTGACTAGGCAGAAATATAAATAAATATAAACTAAGAACAATTCTGCAAGCGGACAGATAATTATACCATTGTAGCATTTTACCTAGAGTATCACTAGGTTGTCGATTTATATTTATACCACTGGGAAGGTATAGTAGGACTTATTATGTCTATAACTTATACTGCTAATGTAAAAGATAAACCATAACTATAATCCTACTCATAACAAGGATTAGTCACATGATAAAGATATATAGGATAAACATGATCAGTTATCATCATAAATAGGTAAATATCAGAGCTCATCTAGTCATAACAATAGCTAGCCAATGGATAGATAAAGGAATTAATATCTAAAGTAATTCTATAACTACATCAATGAATACTATGATTAGTGCAATTACATCTAACAATCATTGTTAAGCTCTACCTACATCATGATTAAATGTAAAGGAGCATCATCTAATGAGGATATTAAGACACAAGGGCCACCTCCTTCGTGACCGCGCTCTGCTCGTCCTACGTACGGGGGGTGGACTACAGAGAACTCAACGCAGCTGTCACCTACGCGATCTACCACATGACCCAGCATGCCAGGGTGCACTAGCAGATAAGCAAGATATCTAAACACCACGTCTACATACTGCCAATTATTCATCCACGATATCTCTGGACAAACTCTATACGAGCAATTACATAAATTCAATAGGATCAAACTAACTATGCTAGACATATAATCAAAGTGAACAATAACTATTGCAATTAAGAACATATATAAGATTAAGAACAATATTTCCCAAATCATAATGTTGAATGCAATAAGAGAAAAGAACTAGAACTATACCGAACTCCGCGCTCCAGACAGACGCCGGGGCTTCAGATCCCGCCGAAGAACTAGAACTCCTCTACTTCTAATCTAACTAGGCTAAAGCTATGAACTAGAGAGGCTCTGATGAACTAGAGAGGCTTTGGATGGCTTGATCTCCAAAAGACCTGATGCTTCAGGGAGGGGGGTCTGGCCCTTTATTTATAGCCTAATGGGATGAACGTGCGCCGTAGGATCAAACCGACTTAACCAAGGGCCAAGATGACTCCTAATAGGCGATGGAGGAAGACTCCAGAAGGCGGGGCCCGAGACCTAGCAGGGGGTGCCGGACGGCCCCACCCTGGGGCCGGCCGGCCCCACTTTGTGGGTCCCGGGCCCCGGTTGCTCAGGGTGTATTTCAGATGCTTATAGTGTTCTCGTGATGATGTTTCCTTTGCGGTCAAATTTCTTGTCTTCTATGCTCTTTACCCCTTCTTTTGTGATTTGGAATAGCCCCTGGAAAATACAGAAAATGCAAAACTCGTGGAAACTGTTAGTTGAAACCCTAGACTAGTGTGTATTCATGTGCCCTTTCATGTCTAAAGTTCTAATAAAAGTTGACGTTATCCAAATTCAACACTACCTTACTTCCGGTGTGTAGGGGGTAGTGCAAAACAATAGAGGATATAACCTCTACCCGAAGCGCCTACTCTCTTATGTGAGCCTACCTTTTAAGAACTTGCCTAAAAGACGTGAAGGGATACTAAGACTAGACAGGGCTATCACCACCTGCTAGCACCCACAAACAATCCTTGCGACAAGCGGCATTCAAGGGTAAGATCTAACCTAAGCACCACGCTTACACTAAGCCTTACTACTCTAGCTGCGTACCAACAGCTAAAGCACCCTATGACAGGCGATGAACTACACACGTGAGCTGGTTACTGGATCACTATCTAATATAATTCAACTATAAGTTAAGTCAAGACACAACAATACTATAATGAATAGTAAAACACTAAGTAAAGACTTAGTAAAATAAAGTAAAGATAATATATTGATAAAGATAAAGTCTTACAGAAGGAAAGGTACAAGAGCTATACTAGACTCTCCAGTAGACGACTCCGGAGACTCCGAGCGTAGGTCGACTCGACTCTAACTCCCACACTAGACTAATAATACTACTACTACTACTACTACTACTACTACTAAAGAGTGGAGCTTCTCTTGTCTCTTGTGTATCTTGTGTATCTTGGGTGTCTTGAAGAGGGTGATGGCAGCCTCTATTTATAGGGGAGAGTTGAGGGGCGCTACGTCAGCGATCCGTGTGCTCCTTGCCTCTCCTCCCTTGGATGAACCGCCTCAATACCGCCTCAAAATGGACGGCAGTGGTGAATTCATCACGTGAAAGTCATGTAGGAAGGTGGTGGGGGCCCACCGACCTGGCCAGGCACCAGGGGGGTCCGCCGACCCCATATGACAGGTGGGCCTAGCCAGGTGTGGTCCTCACCAGTCATAGAGTGTTGCCTTGTGGTGGTTCTGTCTTGATTGTGTTGTTTCACGCCTTGATCCATGTGCTTTGATTCTCCACCATTGAATGGAAACACATGTTGATCTGATGGTGGAATTGAGCTGGGTAGAGTGTCACATGGATTCTGCCACGTCACCAGAGCCAGGTGGGCCCATGGTAGGGTCGGCCGACCCACTCATGGGCCCACACTAGGCTCTGCCTCTCTTCTACGTGATGTCTTGAGTCATTTGTTGAAGTGTGATGACTTGGTTCCTAAATATTGTGGTTCGGCCGACCCAACATATGTGACAGAACTGCCTTAATCATAGGGCCCACATGCACCGTCATCGTCCCTAAGGACCCAAGATTAGTGTGCACGAGTTTCCCCTTGACCTAGGTGGCCTGCCAGGTTTCTTCGGAAACCCAACTTCACCCGATGATCTCATTGTAAAGACCTTACAAGTATTACAACAGTTTACACAAATAATTTGAATCAGAGTACTAATTGCGGAAGTATTACATAAACATAGATTACAAATATAAATTACATTATCCCAATCCAGAGTTTTGTAGTGGAGTAGCATCATACAACTAGACACCCTACCCAAGGGTTATACACATCTTCATCCATGCACGATCCATCAACAGGCACGGTCCCACGTAGGACTGTACACTCAACTCATCTGCAATAGGGGGTTAACAAACCTTGAGTACTGGGTACTACGCAAGACATACCCGAATAATAAAAAGGAATGAGACTCAGGAATGCAAGCTGAAGGGAGTCAAGGTAAGGCTTTAGCAAGAGTCAAAGTATTTTGTGGAAAAGCAATACTAATCCTATTTTCAGTATTTTAGTCAACATCATTATAATCAATATCCATAATTCACAATTCTTTTACATCTATCCTTCAGTTCCAATTACTTACTTCAATCTCGAAAATATTCTAGTTCCAAACCACTTTTCGATGTAGGTGTGAGGATCAAGTCTCCATAACCGAGGAGCAACGACGATTCGAATCGATTAGTACCCAGCTAGGGATCTCTAACCATACTGCATATGTAGCACCTAAGCGTGCATATACCAACCCCGTCTACCATGGCTATTCTATTTCTGAACCGCTCCTGCGTCACCCGAGAGCACAGTACTCCTCTTGTCTCCAGGCACGACGGCCACGAGAGTACACGCTACTCTCGCCATCTCTCCACTCCCAATGCGTGATTGTCGGTTCAAGCAATAAAGCCACCGGAGATAGGGCTTCCCGGAGTAGGTGGCTAGTTGCAAGAAGTCTCGATCACAGCATGCCGACAACGAACGGTCTCTAAGTTCTTTTTCCGCTAGAAACCATGCATTGGGACTCTAACCCAAGTACACTAGGAGACCACCTGGATTTTCACATCCCTTTTCCGTCGGTGACGATAAGTTGGGACTCTAACCCAATCATATGGCCCACCGAACGGAAAAATCCCTTTCCCATGGTGACAATGTACTGATCAGGTGCACAGCCACTAAACGAGAACATAACCAATTCCCTTTTTCATGAATTAATCAATAGTGTATATCACAATAGCTCAAAAATAGCATTTGTGCAAATCTAAATTATTCAAGCAGAGCTAAGCATTTTTCAAATATTTTATTTTAAAATGGTTTCCGGATATTTCAGTGGTCAGGGTTGGTAATGCATCAATTGGGTTATCAATCAACTCCTACAAACCTAATGCAGTTGATTAACTCAAGTTATAAACATTTTGTAAATCACAAGGAAGGAGCTGAATGCACCGGGGCTTGCCTGTTGCTTGATGTAGATAGAACTCTAAAGTCAAACACCGAGAAGATCCACGTCCATCGAGAGAAGACCTTACTCGAGACTGGCTTCAGATAATAATCACCGCACATTCACTACATGAAATAATAATGCAATACTTAACATGATGATATGTATGCCATGATGTAGGAGATGCAGAAAATTACTAATCAATAGAAGTAAACTTTATTTGTAAGTTGAGTATAACTTGCCTCCATGATAAAGTTGCAATGTCAACGAAACTAATTACTATTGAGTATTAACCACTTTATTTTATTGACCATTTTAACCGTCGTTGAAAGTCGAATTAGTCCCTTAGAACACTATCAACCCTTTGCCTAAGCAAATTATTAGACCCTATCATCATATGTGAATAACATAAATTATTAGTGTTCTAAATCAATAATTTAATTAAAAACCCAAACACTAATTAAGGTGCCAAGGATCATATCAAGTTATTGACCCAGGGACATCCAAAAGTCACACCCAACTCCAAGTTATAAATATTGATATTGCTTTTATTATTTATTACTTAGAGTTTTATTCAATCATGCATGGTGACTATAATTACAATAAGTCAATCATTTCATGCCATGGGACAGAAAGGGTTAAGTGCCTCATGGTCTTCAAACAAATCCCCAAAAGTAATCAAAGACTAAACTAATCGTCTTTCCTAATTCATATTATCTTTTATTAAATATTCTAAATCCCTAATTCAAGTTTGAATTAATTATTTAAGTAAAATTTATCAAAATAGATCCAAACTTTTCTACAGATAGCTCTGAGTCCCAAATAGTACCCAATCAAATCTCATGATTTTTGGATAATTAATGTGGCCTACAAAATTCCTGGAATCCACATTTATGAATTAAAAGAGACATTTTTATCCCATACAGAAAGCACTTAAAATATTTATTTTATATTTTTCATGCATCCAGTATATCACAAAGAAGCTACACAAAAAATTTGATAATTGTTGGAGCAATATTTATGTTCCTACAAAATTGACAAATTGAAATACTATTCATTTTCTCAAAAATTGGAAACCCCTTTAACCCCCTCGGACCAGCAGAAACTGGCCGGCCCACTACAGCCCAGCTCTCTCTCTCTCCCATTCAAAACGCGCCTGCGCAACTGGGCCAGCCTAGCGTGGCCCAGGCGGCCCAGCGCTCGCTCCCTTCTTCCACCTGCCGTACCGTGGCAGCATCGGCCGTGCTGACCGGCCGGAGGTTGCCGGTGGCGGTTCGTCGGTGACGGGGAAAGCACCTGCGACACCCCAGCGACTCCACAAACCTTTGTACATGCTTTGTTGGACATAAAGTTCCCGAGCGAGTCCTCCCGCATGTACGGCGGACCATCCGGCTCGGCACACAGCGGCGACAGACGTTCCGTCCACGCCGGTCCTTTCTGAGATAAACCAGCTACTAATAGAGCTTCAAGGAGCTCACCTAGATGCGATGCTCATGTTGGTTGGAACGGAAGAGGTATGGAGTTTGCTAGCGACATCGATGGCGGCTGCGGTGGCGCGTTCCGGTGACGCGAACCCCGTTCCGGCTGATACCTGCGTACAAGCACCAAACCGATTGATCAACTAGGTTCCTAGTCACACGAGGAAGTAAGAACAAAAACCTAGAAGAGATGGGGAGACACCGGCGCGGCCAAACCGCGTTAGAGTACCGTGCGGTAGCGCACCGGCAGGCTGTGAAGAAGAAAACGGCCGCCCCGACGCTTCCGGCAACGAGGGGGCGCGCGAGCGGGCTATACGGGTGCGCAACGGAGAGGAGGATTTGGTGGCTCGGTGAATTGGATAGGGATGGATCAGAGACCTGTGGACTTTGCCGGCGACAGTGAGGTTGTCGGAGGCGGTAATGGAGGAGAGGAGAAATGGCAAGTTTGACGATGTTTATAGGGCTACGGCGTGCTCGGTACACGGCTGGGGCCCCCACGACTTCGTCCTGACCGCGACAGGACCAGGCCGGACCTCGACGGCGTCAGGCGCCCGGCGCGGTGCGCCAGTGCACGCGAATAGAGCAGCGGCCGGGCCCCCCAAGTTGACTACTGTAGCAGTACTTTCATCCTTATCCCTTTTGCAAAATTACTTGTTTTGTATAACAACATGAAAAATGTCCTGAATAAGAGTTGTGGTAAACTTAATCCTGAACAACTTTGATTTTTGAACCAAATTCAAATTTTGAATGGATTTTGAATAATTCAAAAAGGGGTAAATGTGGGTTTTGAAATTTAATTCTAATCTAGTCAAATTCTCAAGATTCTTCTAAATAAGTTGAAAATATACAAAAATAAAAGTTGTTCTACTTGGAAAGCCCTACAACTTTTATTAAGGGACTTTTGTCAGATTCTTGATAATTTTTGAAATAGCATTTCAAATTTAAATTCTAAAACACTCATTATGGTTTAATTTAAAATCTCAATGCCTAAGTTCAAAATCCCCAAATATAAAAATTGTTCAGCTGGAAAATCCCTACAACTTTCATTAAAGGAGTTTGGTCAAATTCTTGATAGTTTTTGAAAGAGCATTTTAGATTTGAATAGACAAACACTAATTGGGATTTAATTCAAATTTCCACTGGTAAACTTCAAAATCTTCAAAAATAAAAGTTGTCCCATTTTTAAAGATCTATAATTTTTATTAAATAATTTTCATCAGGTTCCCTTTAGTTTTTGGAATTGAGTTTCAACTCTAATCTTTAAACCATAGATTAAGGTTTTATTTGAAATTATCTTTAATAACTTCAAAATTGCCCAAAATAGAAGTTGCTCAACTTTTAAAGATTTACATCTTTTGTTTAAGGCCCAATACCTAATTCCTTGTAGTTTTCAAATTAGGGTTTCAGGTCCGACGTAGGGTTTATAAATGATTTTCTATTTATTTTCCAATCAGATTTAGATAATCACAAACAAACAAACATTTAAATCATAAAATCACTCTAAGGCACCTATTCACAATCACATGTGGTAATAAAAAATATTTTTGTGAATGCACAGTAAAAACGAGTTTATGCAGGATGATTTGCATGCAATCATGATGACATGGTAGGTTTTAGTTGTCGTAACATCAGAGGTGTTACATCCTTCCCCCCCTTAAATAAAATCTCATCTCGAGATTTAAGTTATGGCTAAAGCCTTAATTTTAGTAATGGAAAAGGAAATGCATCAGGTAAACATTTTCCAAGCTTGACTGTAGAGAAAGTAGGGGTTTTATAGTTTGTAAGTCTTAAAAGGGATAAATTCTTTTTAAAGGGTAGCAAAGAACTTAAGAAGGTTTTCAGATGAGAAATTCTCTGATTTTCTCAGGGTAGCTTTTTCTCCTGAAGACTGATTTCAAAGTACTTGTGCATCATCCTGTTGAAGCCTTTGAGTAACACGATCTCTTTTTGGGTTTAGGACTCACACTGAATACTTGGAGCGTGTCAGATTTGGTTAAATTCAACTCCTACCAGGTCAATAACTCGATCTAGCACTAGAAGACACTTCTCAAGTGGCGATACATGAAATACATCCTACGCAACTGACAAGTGTTCAGACGCTTGAGTTGATAAGCTATTAGCCCACACTTTTCTCCCTATCAGCTATAATGAAGATTCTTATTTATTTGACCTAATCAGTTGTCTTTCAACACTAAAAACTTGAAACCTTATTTCTTCGAAATACAATCTTAACGTGTAACATCATTTGAGGGTGGGTTTCAAGGAGAGTGAGGGCACATTAATTGCGATCTACAATGGTTCAGGAGCACCGACTACGATACCAGTGTGTACCCCTGTAATTCCTTATGTGGCTGCAGTCCACAGAAGATTCCAAGTTTCAACACGGCACCATAGTCACGGGTCGAGATACCATCCTAGAACACAATTAAAGTAACCTCAGTAAAAAGAGAGAAAGTATATCGATTGTGGCTATGATATAAAGTGACCACAGACCTTGATACGAGCATATACCCTTCAGAATCTCATGTGATTGTGAGTTACAGGAGATCCCAGGTTGCTATATGATATCGCAGCCGCAGATCATGTTACATCGTAACGAGATGGATTTGTTTCCACATAAAGGGCAAACAAAGAAGTTTTTATTAATTGTGAAGCTATAGTATGTCACAACCCTAGACCTCGATACCTGCATGTGCCTAGCAGAATCTCGGCGTGGCCATGGCATGTGAGAGACCCTAGGTTTTGACGCGACACCATGGTCACAGGTCATGACACCGCTATAGGCACAACCATAACGATTTTGGAATAACATGTTAGATTTGAGTGAGTGATACATGTTGGATCAAGGCATTACACGTATGCAGATAAAAAGTCATGGTCTAGTGCTAGGTTTTCGTACTGAGTCTGTGAGTGAATTGAAGTGCGTCCTAAAGTTTTCGAAGAAGTGAATTTTCAAATAGATCTCAAGGCATTTATAACTAACCAAAAATCCGTCAAACAACAGAGAATCCTCAGCGGATCGCAGATACCATTTCCAAGTGATTGGATCTTAGGTATCATTTCCAAATTGGTTCCCGGTATTTTATCAGATAAGATTAAGATAATTGCAAGGACAAAGATTTTTTTTGAGAATTCGAAGAGATCAGATGTGAATTCTTGAAGCAGGTTTTAATTTAGTTATAAATAGCAAAAGAATTTTGAAATTCATGAAGAAACATGGATATGAATTTTGTGAATGGTATTGGAAAGAGAGTGTAACAACCCTAAAAATCCACACAATCTAAAAATCCCAACAAATTAAAATTTTTCATTTATTATGAAAACCCATTTTTCTTGTGCAAGCATATAGGTTTCATTATGAATTTGGTAATAAGGGAGTGTAGTTTGCATTTTAATTCCATTCACATAGAATAATAACTTATGCATCACATTTGGGATTTATTGCAATTTATGTTTGTATTTACTCAATATTTAAAATGGGCAATATATGTATATATACACTAAATTGAAAATAGAAAAGGAGAAAGAGAGTTAGGCCAGCCATTCGTTTCGGCCAGCCGGGTCGCTAAGCCAGCCCAAGCCAGCCCGACCTTCCTCTCCTCATCTCACCGCGCGCGGCCCATGTCGCGGCTCGGCAGCGCACGCGCACGACCGGCACACACGCGCTCGCGCTCGCGCTCGCTGCCAACCCGGCCCCGCCTGTCAGCCGCTCTCGCCCCCCCACTGTTCTTCTTCCTCACGAAGGCGACGCGCCTGCCGGGGGTGTCACGCGAATGGCGTGACCCCGGTCCCACAGCCGACAGCATGGCAGAGCCCTGACCCCGCTGTCCCCCTCCTGTCCCCTCCTTCCTTGGCCGCCAAGCGAGCCCGCGTGCACCCTGAAGCCCTAGCGTCGAGCGGCCGAAGCCCTCTGATCTACCGAGATCAATCGCGGCCGTCCGCCATGGGAACCTACCAAGCTCGCCTATAAATTGGAGCACCCCGAAGCCCTACCCTCATTTCCCCTCGCCGCCACCGCAGCACAGACCGGCACACCGCACCAAACCGAGAGAGAGAGCGTAGGAGAAGGGCGGAGCAGAGGAGGAGAAGCTGCCGGAGCGCCGCCGCCGCGGAGCACGCCTGAGCCGGACATGGAGGAGAAGCCCGAGCTGCGGACGAGGAGCGGCACGGCACTGCGATCGCTCTGCACGGCTCCGACTCGCCACTGCACCGCCATCCTAGCTTCACCGACACCACGGTGAGCCACCGCACGCCATGTCCGAACCTTGCCCTGCTTTTGCCATGGCGTTCCACCCTCGGGACGCGCAGGCACGAGCCTTTACCGGCTCGGGAAGATCACCTGCACCATGCACTCATTCGACCGGCCGAAACCCCCGGACTACAAGCTTGCTAGACCGAGAACGCAGCACGACGCGTTCTCGGCGGAGCGCGTTCACCACCGACGCGTTCCGACGCCGAATCACCCGTTCCGAGCAATCCGTCTAGCAACCGTATAGGTTAGAGCGTCGTGGAGCACCGCCAGGACCCCCTCGAGCTAGCTACGCGGATCTAAGCACTAGAGGAAGCCTGAATCGCCTTGGCCGCGTGTGCCGCGACCTTACCGGAGCGCCGCCGCGAGCCATTGACAAAAGAAGGTCATGCCATGGCTAAAGTTCGCCACCAGAGTGTTGTATGCTTCTCTGGCCTCACCAATTTGACAAGACCGCATTCGATTGAACCAATACTTGGTCGTAGCCGCGATGCCGCCTTCCGCCGTCGTCGGCGACATCGCCGCCGACAGGTTCCGCCTCGCCTAAATCCGTTCCGAGTACCCCCGGTCGCCTCGCGCTGTGGAGAAAGGCCGCCGAGGTTCGCCAAGTCTGCCTCGGCACCGCCGCTAGATAGCCGAGCCCTGTCTTGCCGAAATATGGTCATCGCCGCCCTGTCATCGTCCGCCGCACCGGAGAGACACCACCGCCGCCTTGAACAGACGCCCTGGAACCCTGCTAGCACCAAATCTCCGATTCGCCCGAGCCTCCCCAGGAGAGCTCGGGAGAGCAGCACCCTCGGCGCACCAAATCTCCGATTCGCCCGAGCCTCCCCAGGAGAGCTCGGGAGAGCAGCACCCTCGGCGCACCAAATCTCCGATTCGCCCGTGCCTCCCCAGGAGAGCTCGGGAGAGCGGCACCCTCGGGCGCCCAAATTTCCGATTCGCCCGAGCCTCACCGGGAGAGCTCGGGAGAGCAGCCCCTTCGGCGCCCACATTCCCGATTCGCCCGAGCCTCCGCGGAGACCTCGGGAGAACGGCACCCTCGGGCGCACCAAATGTCCGATTCGCCCGAACCTCCGCGGGAGACCTCGGGAGAACGGCACCCTCGGCGCCCCGGATCTCCGATTCGCCCGAGCCCCGCCGAGCTAAACCGAACTACGCCGAGCACCACCAAGCTACCCCCGACCACCGCCGAACTATGCCGAGCTCCGCCGAGATACCCCCAACCACAGCCGAGCTACCACTGACCACCGCCGAGCCACGCCGAGCTACGCCAACTCCGGCAACTCTCTGGGAACCAGCATCGAACACCTGGTGGGCGACCATCGGGTCTGTGTTCTGTTGAGGCACCACTTGCCGCACTACTGGACCCGCGCGCCACGTGGACCAATCCCAAGCTGCCCCTGATTAACCGACCAGTTTTCCCATTTTCAGAAAATAGGATAATCTTCGGAAATTCATAACTTATTCATACGATGTCCAAAAATTGCGCACCATATATCAAAATTCTCAGAAAAATGAGATCTACAATCTAAGACTGTGTTTGTGTGCATTTGGCTCTTTATTTTATTGGATTTTTCTGAAATACTCTATAGGAGTCGCTGACGCGACTATTTCGTGTTCGATTTCAGAGCCGGAGGAGGATCTGACTAAGGAAGACGACCACGAGTACTTCCAAGAGCTAGGAGACGACTACGAAGGTGCCACGTCCCACCAAATCCTTAGATCCTATTACGCATTGCAAATGACATTGTTGCTATTGCTTTATGATTATGTATGGATTGGTTGCATGGTAGTATATTTGAATTCCCTGCCTTGATAAGACTTTACCCTGCTGTCCGCTGCTAGGTTAGCTGCTGCTTAATTTTACTGTTACTCTTCCACTACTTACTACTTGCTATATGCTATGTGGTGGAATTGGGACGGTGTATAACTGATTATAACCTACTGGGAGAGAGTGCTGCGTGCGTCTTGGGTGCGTGGTAAGGGTTGATGTCGACCAAGTGGGATGTGAGACAAGCCCATGGGGCAAGTCGTGCCGGGGGTGCAACCTGGGCATCCCCAAAGCGAGATACCTGTGGCGGGTAAAGTTGTGGAGGAGGTTTCCGGGTGGGATAGCCTTGGTGGTTTGAAGCCCGTGGACGGAGGTGCTGTGATAGCACGGGGAGAGTATCCCCTAAGTGGAGATGCCTGCTTGGTCACAACCTAGGATCTGACTAGTTACAGGAATTCATGGGAATTCCTTTGCTACTCAGCTCGCTTCTGATGGGCGGGAGACGGCTGGACTACTTGGTAGGGACGGTGCCACTACTGCTAGGTTGAAAGGTGATAAGGGTGGGCGGATGACGGATCGATGAGATTCCCGTTACCGTTCCTAGATGCGCAGTACCACTGGATGGGCCCGGTACTGTGTCTCCCAGTCTCAGCATGACGGTGTTAGGATCCGGAATATCCCAGGGCTGAGTGGTAGGGTGGCATCGACCTAGGCAAGCAAGCACCCGGAATTCTGCCTAGGATGTTTGCGCAACACCTATGATGGCTAATCTTGTGAGTAGTGAAACCTCTGCAGAGTGTATGGTTGATCGATCGATACATATGCCAACCTGTTGGCTATGGACCTTTCCTGTGAAGCTTCTACTAGTGTAGTGAGTGTTCTCTTCTCCCCCTGGATGACATTTTTCCGGCAGTGTACCCGTTGTGGTAGTGTGCCGCTGAGATAGGCCCGAGAGGGAGTTGGGCCTGTCGAATGAGAGCGAGGTGTGGGTATGTGAGGTGTGGTGATGGGAAAAGGGATAATGGTGTTAACTGGTGATAAAACTTGACTAATTAAACATTGATTACAGCTGCATAGGAAAACCTCAGCCTATAGGTCTGCTTGTATAGCCTTGCATCCACTTTCCACAAAGCAAATGCTGCATAGGTGGGCTCCGTGGCCAGTACAAATCGTACTGATAAATTTGCTGTCAGGTGACGAGAATGAGTACGACTTCGAGGGAGATGATGACGAGGAATAGGGTCACGTGCTACACTCAAGTTGGCCGTGAAGGATGAATCGCTTCCGCATCTTCTAAAGCTTCTCTGATTGTTGATTCCGCCAGCGTGGCGATGTAATAAATATTTATGTAAGACTTATTTACCGTTATATGGATCCTGGTGGCAACTGAGATATGGGTAATTTCATGGATTGTCCCAAGCAATCTGTTGAATTACAATTCGAGCCTGTGGATTTCTCTTCGTGGAAATCGAGGTCGTTTCAGTTGGTATCAGAGCCATACTTGACTGTAGGACGAGACCCATAGAAAATGGACGTTAGAATAGGAAACCAGACTCTCTTTCGGTTATATTACCGACCTTGCATTCACTTTTTATGCAATGGCTTATCTAATACAAGGACTTGCTAATCCGTTTCTTGAAAAATTTGCAGATGATCAGCCTTGGACCACCACTTCGTCCACTGCACGACGACACTATTGAGATCCCGATCAATGGGAGGAACCACGGCGGATTTGCCATGGTACTACGCCAGGTGCTGGAGGAGCTGGGAGCACCGTCTGACCAGATCCAGTACTTCAGCCGAGGGAAGCTTGTCGAGGCTGAGAGGTTTGAAGGACCTGTCACTACCAGAGTTGAGACACCCGTCAGCCTGACCCTTCCAGGAATGCCGGTTTTTACTGACTACACTGCTGGAGAGACTGTGGAGGACGGAGTACAGTCTGTCTCCCGCAAGGTACTACGCACAGTTGTGTACACAGCATACGAGTACCTTAAGGGGACCCACTTCCGTCTGCTACCTCAGGCCTTGGAGTTGCACCCTGACCCCATCCAGAGGATTCTGTACACCGGCCAGATCTTTCAGGCAGAGACTGACCCTTGCCTACGCACAGTGGCACACCACCTCCAGGAGCAGGACGAGTTCATCAGCTCATTGGAGCAAAGGAGGCGGCGTGACCGAGCACGCATGGCAGAGGTCGAGGACAGTTTGCAGAAAGGGACTCAGACCCTGGAGAGTTTGAGCAGAGCAGTCTCTGACTTGCAGTTGGAGATGTAGCGCCGTGATGAGTTACACCGAGCCGAGATCGCCGACTTGCGAGACAAGATCGGAGATTTTGGGCTTCGCAATGACTACCTGAACAGCAGAGTGTTGGAATTACAGAGGCGGCTGGACGACAAGGAGAGAGCACTTGCTGAGAAGGAGCAGAGGAGCAGAGACAGAGTAGTCGAGATGATCACGTTGCGTTCCAGGATCAAGGAGTTGGAGAAGCAGTTGGAGAAAGCCGAGGACAAGACCACCCGCAACCAAGGGATTCTGATCGACCGCGTGAAGATGGTGGAGTTCCTAAAGGACAAGCTACGGAGGACAGAGACAGCTTGGAAGCAGTCCGATGCCAGGAGAGCTATTGAGGTCCGGAAGGTACAGAGTTCGCTTCCCCCACTGGAGATGGTGAAGCCCCGGGAGAGAGACTTCCGCGTACCACCCACTACGCTCAACCTGAGAGCATGTCCGTCTCAAAGGATGCAGGAGATTGAGGCCACTCCAGAGCTAGCAGTAGCACTCGACTATGTCAAGCGCCTGACCATGACCGACGACGAGATCGAGGCAGAGGACAGCCGCATACCCGACGCCGTACTCGACCTTATGCACCAGTAGCTTATGGGACCCTGCGTGGCCCTTAGACTAGTGATACCATGAGTTGTCCTGTCATTGGCTATCTGCGCATAGCACGATCTTCTTAGCAGCTAGGAACATCCTTTATGTAATAATAACCATGTGATGAGTGACATTTGGATCTTATGCTTCTTATGGTTCTCTATGCTTCTTTGGTTGAGTGTAGGATAGCATGAAAAATATTTTAATTTATTTAAACCGTTGAAAACATCTAACTCCTACTTAAACCACTACAAGATTATTACTGCACTGAGCATGTACCTAATAATTTCAGATGTCGATGAGACGTTCTGCGCGTTTGGAGAACCGCCAGCCCTCCCCCGCGCCTGCGCCAGGACGTGGGCGTGGTCGCAACCGTGGACGCCCAGCTGGCAGACGTGCTGGAGTTAACCTGGAAGAAGAGCTGCGCCGGGCAGAGGATGCACCGCCGGTGATCAATCCGCCACCACAAGGCGAGAACGTGCCTCCGCCACCACCGCCGCCGCCGCCACCAACGTTGGCGGAAGTGATGGCTCAGCAGACCTAGCTGCTGCATGCCATAGCTACTGGGATGAACAGGCACCACGGGCCACCCCAGAATGACTTCCAAAGGAAACTGGAGGGTTTCCTGAAGCTGAGGCCACCTACCTTCGACGGGACCGACAGCGATCCTCTCGCTGCCGACGATTGGCTTAAAGAGATGGAGAAGAAGCTGGACCTGACCACTTGCTCCGACGAGGAGTGTGTTGGGATTGCTAGCCACCAGCTGACCGGTGCTGCACGAGCATGGTGGGACAACTACACCAGCGCTCACGAGGACCCAGCCCGCATTGACTGGGATGAGTTCACCGAGGCTTTCCGTGACCACCACATTCCTGAGGGAGTCATGGAGGCCAAGGAGAACGAGTTTCGTAACATCTCCCAGGGAGCTGATCGGATCCACGAGTACACCACCCGCTTCAACTGCTTGCTCCGCTACGCACCTGCGTCTTGCGTGAGTTCCGAGAAGGAAAAGATTGTACTACTACAGGAAGGGACTTCAGACCAAGATCAGGTTGGCTCTGTCAGGGAACAAGAGCTACACTCTGCGTGAGCTGATTGACCGCTGTATTGAGATCGAGAAGGATCGCATGGAAGCACGACTGGAATTCGAGGCCCAGAACAAGGGAAAGAAGCGCCGCTCTGAGGGACCCGCTCGCGCTGCTCCACCCCAGAGACAGCGAACGGGTGCACCTCCGCCTTTCCGGACTCGCCAGGGACCCTCTTCGGGAACGAGCCGTGGTGGTACCAACAGCAGCAACTATCACCGCCCCGCTCAGACCTACCCTGCGCCGACTCGAGCTAGTGCAGAACACACCCGCCCCCGCTACCAACACGCCAAGGACAAGCAATTGGAAGGCTCCTGCGACAGCTACAGCAGGCAGTGCGCCCTTCACTTGCTTCGGATGCGGAAAGCCTGGACACCGTGTGGCTGTGTGCCCCGACCTCAACCGCGCACCAGCAGCTGCACAGGGCACACCGAACCGGGGATCTGCTACCCGAGGAAGACTGAACCACATGACCGCTGAGGAAGCTGAAGCTGCACCTGATGCTGTGTACGGTACGTTCCTAGTTCAGGGTAACATGGCTACAGTTCTGTTCGATTCGGGAGCTACATGTTCATACATTTCATCTGCATATGCACGTAAAGCATAACATACCTGTAACCCCGAGAGCAAACCCCATCCTAACTAGCTCGCCCTTAGGAACCTTCAGAAGCGTTCACATATGTAGAGGGAGTGATAATCACAATCGAGGGACTTGACTTTCGAGCTGACCTAACCCTACTACCCTCCAATAGCTTAGATGTCATCTTAGGCATGGACTGGCTAACCAAACACCGGGGAGTGATATCTTGTTCACCTAGATATGTTCAGGTAACCCACCCTTGGGGAACAGCTGTCCGATGTGTACCCCAAACCGAGAGAGTCCAAGCCCTCCTATGTGCCCTGGAGACTAAAGCAGATAAGACAGAGCTGACATTCAGAGATGTGCCAGTAGTCTGTGAGTTCAATGACGTATTTCCAGAGGAGTTGCCAGGAATGCCACCAGATAGAGATGTGGAGTTTGTTATAGAGCTGATGCCAGGGACTGCACCGATTGCCAAAAGACCCTACAGAATGTCGGCTGATGAGTTGAAGGAACTCAAGAAGCAGCTGGGAGAATTACTGGAGAAGGGCTTCATTAGGCCTAGTGCTTCGCCCTGGGGATCTCCCGTTTTGTTTGTCAAGAAGAAGGATGGCACGATGAGGATGTGCATTGACTACCGGAATCTGAATGCGGTTACAGTCAAGAATAAGTACCCATTGCCCCGCATCGATGATCTGTTAGATCAATTGAGTAAGGCCAAGTACTTCTCAAAGATCGATCTCCGATCAGGGTATCATCAGATGAAGATCAGGGAAGAAGATATCCCGAAGACTGCATTTGTCACTAGATATGGACAGTATGAGTGCACAGTAGTCTCATTTGGACTCACTAATGCTCCAGCATACTTCATGAACATGATGAACAAGATCTTCATGAATGAGCTAGACAAGTTTGTGGTGGTATTCATTGATGATATATTGGTTTATTCAGCCACAAAAGAGGAACATGAACATCATCTGAGGACCGTATTGGAGAGGTTGTCTCGCAACCAGCTATACGCCAAATTCTCCAAGTGCGAATTCTGGCTTGAGGAAGTTGCTTTCCTTGGACACGTACTGTCAGGAGAAGGAGTCGCAGTAGACCCAGCCAAGATTGAAGCTGTGCAAGAGTGGGAACAACCCTGTAATGTGTCAGAAATCAGAAGCTTTTTGGGACTTGCAGGATACTATCGCAGATTTATTGAGAAATTTCTCCAAGATTGCAAGACCCATGACCAACTTGCTGAAGAAAGAGAACAAGTTTATATGGACTCCTGAATGCGAGAAGAGTTTTCAGACCTTGAAGGAGAAGCTCACTACTACACCTGTACTAGCCCTGCCCGATATTCACAAGGATTTTGTTGTATATTGTGATGCCTCTCGGCAAGGTTTGGGCTGTGTACTAATGCAAGAAGGAAGAGTGATAGCTTATGCCTCAAGACAGTTGAAGGAACATGAGCAGCGATACCCGACTCATGACCTAGAACTTGCAGCCGTGGTACACGCACTCAAGATTTGGAGACACTATCTGATGAGCAACAAGTGTGACATATACACCGACCATAAGAGCCTGAAGTACTTCTTCACACAGGAAGATCTGAATATGAGGCAGCGCAGATGGCTAGAACTCATCAAGGACTATGATCTTGAGATCCATTACCACCCAGGGAAGGCTAACGTAGTCGCTGATGCACTTAGCCGCAAAAGCTACTGCCATACCCTCATCACCAACTCTATGCCACCTGAGCTCAGGAGAGAGTTCGACGCATTCCAGCTCGAGGTAGTCTCCTATGGCATGCTAAATGAGCTTCGCGTCGAGTACAATCTCACCTCACGGATCCGTGAAGCGCAAAAGAACTGTCCTGAGATAGACTATATCCGTGGTTTGATGAAGCTGGGAAGAGGCCCCGAATACCGAGAAGATGAGCAGGGAACTGTATGGTACAAAGATAGAATCTGTGTACCGACGGATTCAGCGATACGAGAAGAGATTCTGTCGGAAGGGCATGACTCCAAATATTGCATTCACCCAGGGTCAGCCAAGATGTACCATGATCTAAGGAAGCACTTCTGGTGGGAGAATATGAAGACAGACATTGCAGGGCATGTAGCCCGATGTGATACATGCAATAGAATCAAGGCCGAACATCAGAGACCAGCAGGGTTGCTACAACCAGTTGAGATACCAGAATGGAAGTGGGAGTGCATATCCATGGACTTCATAATAGGACTGCCCCGATCCGAGCATGGATATGATTCTATATGGGTAATAGTGGACCGTCTAACCAAAGTTGCACATTTTATACCGGTCAAAAGGAAATATAGAGTTGAAAAGCTAGCAGATCTGTACGTATCAAACATTTTGAAGTTACATGGGGCGCCTCTGAGTATTATATCTGACCGAGGCTCACAGTTCGTATCACAGTTCTGGAAATCCTTGCACAAGTCCATCGGAACCAAGCTCGACTATAGCACCGCATACCACCCGCAAACGGATGGGCAAACAGAAAGAGTGAACCAGATTCTCGAGGACATGTTACGTGCTTGCGTATTGAGGTACAAGGAAGGATGGGAGAGCTGTCTACCCCACGCCGAGTTCTCATACAACAACAGTTATCAGACAAGCATTAAGATGTCTCCATTTGAAGCGTTGTATGGAAGACCGTGCAGAACCCCGCTAATGTGGTCAGAACCAGGTGAGAGGACATTCTTCGGTCCTGCTAAGATTGTGGAAGCAGAAGAAGGTGTTGCCCAAGTAAGAGAGAATTTGAGGATTGCACAGAGTAGGCAAAAGAGCTATGCAGATAGAAGACGTAGAGAGCTTGAGTTCGAGGTTGGGGATTATGTCTACCTCAAGGTATCTCCACTTCGTGGCACTGTCAGATTCCACGAAAAGGGAAATTGGCACCAAGATATGTTGGGCCATACAAGATCTGTAAAAGGGTTGGAAAGCTTGCTTACAAGCTAGAACTACCGGAGGAATTATCTGGAGTACACCCCGTGTTCCATGTCTCGCAATTAAGGAAGTGTTTGAAGCTTCCCGAGGAGCAAGTTCCTACGGATGCATTAGACCTGCAAGACACACTTGAATACAAGGAACATCCGATCAAGATCTTGGCACGAGATACCAAAGAGACGCGAAACAAAACCATTTCCGATGTGCAAGGTACAAGTGGAGCAATCACACTGAAAGGGAAGCTACGTGGGAGAAAGAATCGGACTTGCGGATTATGTTTCCTTACCTCTTCGATGGGTACGTTAACTCTGAATCTCGAGGTCGAGATCCTAATGAGGGGGGAGGACTGTAACAACCCTAAAAATCCACACAATCTAAAAATCCCAACAAATTAAAATTTTTCATTTATTATGAAAACCCATTTTTCTTGTGCAAGCATATAGGTTTCATTATGAATTTGGTAATAAGGGAGTGTAGTTTGCATTTTAATTCCATTCACATAGAATAATAACTTATGCATCACATTTGGGATTTATTGCAATTTATGTTTGTATTTACTCAATATTTAAAATGGGCAATATATGTATATATACACTAAATTGAAAATAGAAAAGGAGAAAGAGAGTTAGGCCAGCCATTCGTTTCGGCCAGCCGGGTCGCTAAGCCAGCCCAAGCCAGCCCGACCTTCCTCTCCTCATCTCACCGCGCGCGGCCCATGTCGCGGCTCGGCAGCGAACGCGCACGACCGGCACACACGCGCTCGTTGCCAACCCGGCCCCGCCTGTCAGCCGCTCTAGCCCCCCCCACTGTTCTTCTTCCTCACGAAGGCGACGCGCCTGCCGGGGGTGTCACGCGAATGGCGTGACCCCGGTCCCACAGCCGACAGCATGGCAGAGCCCTGACCCCGTTGTCCCCCTCCTGTCCCCTCCTTCCTTGGCCGCCAAGCGAGCCCGCGTGCACCCTGAAGCCCTAGCGTCGAGCGGCCGAAGCCCTCTGATCTACCGAGATCAATCGTGGCCGTCCGCCATGGGAACCTACCAAGCTCGCCTATAAATTGGAGCACCCCGAAGCCCTACCCTCATTTCCCCTCGCCGCCACCGCAGCACAGACCGGCACACCGCACCAAACCGAGAGAGAGAGCGTAGGAGAAGGGCGGAGCAGAGGAGGAGAAGCTGCCGGAGCGCCGCCGCCGCGGAGCACGCCGGAGCCGGACACGGAGGAGAAGCCCGAGCTGCGGACGAGGAGCGGCACGGCACTGCGATCGCTCTGCACGGCTCCGACTCGCCACTGCACCGCCATCCTAGCTTCACCGACACCACGGTGAGCCACCGCACGCCATGTCCGAACCTTGCCCTGCTTTTGCCATGGCGTTCCACCCTCGGGACGCGCAGGCACGAGCCTTTACCGGCTCGGGAAGATCACCTGCTCCATGCACTCATTCGACCGGCCGAAACCCCCAGACTACAAGCTTGCTAGACCGAGAACGCAGCACGACGCGTTCTCGGCGGAGCGCGTTCACCACCGACGCGTTCCGACGCCGAATCACCCGTTCCGAGCAATCCGTCTAGCAACCGTATAGGTTAGAGCGTCGTGGAGCACCGCCACGACCCCCTCGAGCTAGCTACGCGGATCTAAGCGCTAGAGGAAGCCTGAATCGCCTTGGCCGCGTGCGCCGCGACCTTACCGGAGCGCCGCCGCGAGCCATTGACAAAAGAAGGTCATGCCATGGCTAAAGTTCGCCACCAGAGTGTTGTATGCTTCTCTGGCCTCACCAATTTGACAAGACCGCATTCGATTGAACCAATACTTGGTCGTAGCCGCGATGCCGCCTTCCGCCGTCGTCGGCGACATCGCCGCCGACAGGTTCCGCCTCGCCTAAATCCGTTCCGAGTACCCCCGGTCGCCTCGCGCTGTGGAGAAAGGCCGCCGAGGTTCGCCAAGTCTGCCTCGGCACCGCCGCTAGATAGCCGAGCCCTGTCTTGCCGAAATATGGTCATCGCCGCCCTGTCATCGTCCGCCGCACCGGAGAGACACCGCCGCCTTGAACAGACGCCCTGGAACCCTGCTAGCACCAAATCTCTGATTCGCCCGAGCCTCCCCAGGAGAGCTCGGGAGAGCAGCACCCTCGGCGCACCAAATCTCCGATTCGCCCGAGCCTCCCCAGGAGAGCTCGGGAGAGCAGCACCCTCGGCGCACCAAATCTCCGATTCGCCCGAGCCTCCCCAGGAGAGCTCAGGAGAGCGGCACCCTCGGGCGCCCAAATTTCCGATTCGCCCGAGCCTCACCGGGAGAGCTCGGGAGAGCAGCCCCTTCGGCGCCCACATTCCCGATTCGCCCGAGCCTCCGCGGAGACCTCGGGAGAACGGCACCCTCGGGCGCACCAAATGTCCGATTCGCCCGAACCTCCGCGGGAGACCTCGGGAGAACGGCACCCTCGGCGCCCCGGATCTCCGATTCGCCCGAGCCCCGCCGAGCTAAACCGAACTACGCCGAGCACCACCAAGCTACCCCCGACCACCGCCGAACTATGCCGAGCTCCGCCGAGATACCCCCAACCACAGCCGAGCTACCACTGACCACCGCCGAGCCACGCCGAGCTACGCCAACTCCGGCAACTCTCTGGGAACCAGCATCGAACACCTGGTGGGCGACCATCGGGTCTGTGTTCTGTTGAGGCACCACTTGCCGCACTACTGGACCCGCGCGCCACGTGGACCAATCCCAAGCTGCCCCTGATTAACCGACCAGTTTTCCCATTTTCAGAAAATAGGATAATCTTCGGAAATTCATAACTTATTCATACGATGTCCAAAAATTGCGCACCATATATCAAAATTCTCAGAAAAATGAGATCTACAATCTAAGACTGTGTTTGTGTGCATTTGGCTCTTTATTTTATTGGATTTTTCTGAAATACTCCATAGGAGTCGCTGACGCGACTATTTCGTGTTCGATTTCAGAGCCGGAGGAGGATCTGACTAAGGAAGATGACCACGAGTACTTCCAAGAGCTAGGAGACGACTACGAAGGTGCCACGTCCCACCAAATCCTTAGATCCTATTACGCATTGCAAATGACATTGTTGCTATTGGTTTATGATTATGTATGGATTGGTTGCATGGTAGTATATCTGAATTCCCTGCCTTGATAAGACTTTACCCTGCTGTCCGCTGCTAGGTTAGCTGCTGCTTATTTTACTGTTACTCTTCCACTACTTACTACTTGCTATATGCTATGTGGTGGAATTGGGACGGTGTATAACTGATTATAACTACTGGGAGAAAGTGCTGCGTGCGTCTTGGGTGCGTGGTAAGGGTTGATGTCGACCAAGTGGGATGTGAGACAAGCCCATGGGGCAAGTCGTGCCGGGGGTGCAACCTGGGCATCCCCAAGCGAGATACCTGTGGCGGGTAAAGTTGTTGAGGAGGTTCCGGGTGGGATAGCCTTGGTGGTTTGAAGCCCGTGGACGGAGGTGCTGTGATAGCACGGGGAGAGTATCCCCTAAGTGGAGATGCCTGCTTGGTCAAACCTAGGATGGACTAGTTTCAGGTTCATGGGAATCCTTTTCTACTCACTCGCTTCTGATGGGCGGGAGACGGCTGGACTACTTGGTAGGACGGTGCCACTACTGCTAGGTTGAAAGGTGATAAGGGTGGGCGGAGACGGTCGATGGGTTCCCGTTCCGTTCTAGATGCACAGTACCACTGGATGGGCCCGGTACTGTGTCTCCCAGTCTCAGCATAACGGTGTAGGATCCGGAATATCCCAGGGCTGAGTGGTAGGGTAGCATCGTCCTAGGCAAGCAAGCACCCGGAATTCTGCCTAGGTGTTTGCGCAACACCTATGATGGCTAATCTTGTGAGTAGTGAAACCTCTGCAGAGTGTATGGTTGATCGATCGATACATATGCCAACCTGTTGGCTATGGACCTTTCCTGTGAAGCTTCTACTAGTGTAGTGAGTGTTCTCTTCTCCCCCTGGATGACATTTTTCCGGCAGTGTACCCGTTGTGGTAGTGTGCCGCTGAGATAGGCCCGAGAGGGAGTTGGGCCTGTCGAATGAGAGTGAGGTGTGGGTATGTGAGGTGTGGTGATGGGAAAAGGGATGATGGTGTTAACTGGTGATAAAACTTGACTAATTAAACATTGATTACAGCTGCATAGGAAAACCTCAGCCTATAGGTCTGCTTGTATAGCCTTGCATCCACTTTCCACAAAGCAAATGCTGCATAGGTGGGCTCCGTGGCCAGTACAAATCGTACTGATAAATTTGCTGTCAGGTGACGAGAATGAGTACGACTTCGAGGGAGATGATGACGAGGAATAGGGTCACGTGCTACACTCAAGTTGGCCGTGAAGGATGAATCGCTTCCGCATCTTCTAAAGCTTCTCTGATTGTTGATTCCGCCAGTGTGGCGATGTAATAAATATTTATGTAAGACTTATTTACCGTTGTATGGATCCTGGTGGCAACTGAGATATGGGTAATTTCATGGATTGTCCCAAGCAATCTGTTGAATTACAATTCGAGCCTGTGAATTTCCCTTCGTGGAAATCGAGGTCGTTTCAGAGAGTGAAAGCACATTAATTGCAGGCTAGGATCATGACCACCAACCCTGATAGCAGTGAACGTCCGGCAGTAATTTACCATGGTTGCGATCCATAGGAGACCCCAGATTTCGACGGCGTGTCATGGTCTTGGAGCATGATATCCCATAGACTACAATTACAATAGCTTTCAACCGACACATTTTGGTTGACAATTTCAAGGAAATAGTATGTGTCGTGAAAGGAGAGAATCAAGGCTGACACATGCGTAGATTTAGACAGTAAAAGATTTGTCGAGTTTGTAGTGTCGAGTTGACTACATCCAGAAGTTCCCCAAGGACTGGAAACTTTTGGAGCGAAGATTAATGGGGATTGGTAAAAACCTAGTCTTATGACAACATTTACCAACTTTTGAACACATCTAACACCCATAAGATTAACAGGAAATGATTTGACTGATGACAAAGGATTATCCGAGGTTTACATATTAGTTCACATTGACTACTAGCTTAGGTCAACTTACTCCAACTTATTGAACTACCATTACATCAGTTTCCTACCGACACAGGGTTTTGGGATTACAAGGACACTTAACCTTAGATTTGACCTAATCTGACACTGGGTCTAGGAAACTACCTATCTTTATAAGCTATTCGACCTGACCACTCATTACTTCGGACTCTGAGTCATTCGCTGCTCCCTCTAACTCTTCATCTGCATTCTCCGCTGAACCAGACTCTTCTTGATCGTCAGCTTCTGCAAATCCCATTTCCGGCATTGGATCATTCATGGCATGGAGCATTTGTACTTCTCGTTGTAGGTCGGCGATATTCTGATGGGCTGCCTGGAGTTGTTGCTGATAGGTGTTATGCAGGCCCCAAAACATCACATCCTGATGCTGCAAATATCCAACGGTCTCTCTAAGACCTTCTCTTGCCGTTACGGCATAAGAATGAGCTTCTTCACGCCGCTAGATGAGAAGTCATGTCTGAAGGTGAAGACTATCCACCAGACTTTCCAGCTCTTCTATGTGGTGCTGGTCTGCTTGTCGTTGTGCTTCGAGTGCTTCTATCTGGACATCCAGACCGATCCTTTCAACGTTACTGCTCTGAGCCGCCTCCTGCCACTTTAGGGCTTTCTTATTGGCCTTCTTCTTCTTGAGTTCTGTATTCTTGAGTGCTTCATAACATTCAGAGTAAAGTTCCTGCCACTCCTCGCGTCCTCGCTCACGGGTCAGATGGAGATTAAGGACGACTAGCATAGCTCGAATAGTGGCTACCAATATGGGATCCTGTTGATCAGAATTTTCTTCCAGTTGCTTGGCTTGTTGTTGAAGACCGTCCCAGTTTCTCGGTGCCTCAGACGGAAACATTCTCAGAGTAGAAACTCTGACCTCTTTCTGACATCTAAAGCTGATCTTTCTCAGAACTTCCAATGCTGTTGCCTGAGCTCCTTCCCAGAGACACATACCTTCAGTCTGTGCTTCCCAAGCTGGCCAAAACGGAGCGGTGATGCAAGCTGAGATCCGGAGGGACACTTCGTACCACGGCTGACCAAGGAGAACAGTGCGGGACCAACGATACTTTGGTGATTCCGAGTAGCCTACTTCCTGCAGTAGCTGCCACAACACTGTAGGAGTTCCAAACATAGTCAGGCATTCGTCGATTCCAGTGGCAGGGTCTTGTGGATCCATCTATTGAGAAGAAGGGTAAGAATTTGTTTATAACAAAATTTATTTGGAAATAGGTTTTAGAAAGTAGAGATATATTTCATATCGGGGATATTATTAGTGGTTGTAATGTCATGATGCATGAGCATTCCAATGCAAATTAGAATAGTCCGATATATTCGTATTATACTGATTAAATTAATTACGAGAGTGACATGCACTTAGTGTTTTTCAACATAGGGCATACTTAAGGTGCTAACCCACTACTAAGCTCAAAACCTATCTATAGACCTATAGAAAGAATCAAGGACAGAATGCATAGGGTGAATGAGGAAAGTTCAGAAACAACTCGGACCAAACTACCCCATAAATTTTATTCATTCCAAAACATATTGACGGTGTTCGAATGTAGATTTTCATGGTATATCCACCGTCAACAAGATCCCCCAAGCTTAACCTTTGCTCGTCCCGAGCAAATAATTAAACTTAGCCTCGGTGGATCAGAAGTTGCTACAATGTTCATATTTCCTTAGTACCAAGTGCACAACAAAATACTTCTCTTTTGAATGAAAAAATTGGCTATAAAAATTCATCCATGTTACCTTAGTACTTTATGGGGCTAATGACCTTTCCTTTGCCTTAGGTGGTTGAGAGACAGAACAGTTTAACTTGAGCACTACTTTTCTCATTCTTTGCAAGTTTCATATTGGAGGTTTTAGCAATGTTTTGCAAAAGAAAACTTAATGTTCCTCATATGGTTCTCTCATGTCGCTCAAATGGTGTATGATTCCTTACCAAGGCACAAAGTAAAGGTTGCCTTCTCTTTATCATCCTACTTCTTAGATGGCTTATGTGGAGCTCAAGGTAGGAATGAATGAGTATAGCATATTTACTTTGCATATATTGTAGATTCAAAGCTTGGATCCAAAGAGAGAAGTGTCATGCCCTTAGATCAAGATGTGCAAGTGTGTGGAAAAAATGGACTAGAATGCTCCTCTATTTGAAATTGTATCTCTCTCTCTAATAGATTTTTAGAGACATGGCTATCATTTTTCCTCTCTTTATTCATGAGCCTAGACTTGCTCATATATTTTTCTTTTTCTTTTATATGGACTCTCTTGTGTCCATCTTTCTTGCTTTTTATTTTGCACAGCCTTTTGTCTCTTCTATCATAATAACTAAGAGAGATTTTCTATGACTTTAACACATGGAGCATTTATTTGGTGGAGATGAAAGGCATGTGTTTGCGTACTTCCAGTGTAGAAGCAGCATATATATGTGGTGTGTATGTGTAACAACCCTAAAAATCCACACAATCTAAAAATCCCAACCAATTAAAATTTTTCATTTATTTGTTGTGAAAACCCATTTTTCTTGTGCAAGCATATAGGTTTCATTATGAAATGGGTAAATAAAGGAGTGTAGTTTGCATTTTAATTCCAATCACATAGAATAATAACTTATGCATCACATTTGGGATTTATTGCAATTAATGTTAGTATTTACTCAATAAATTAAAATGGGCAATATATGTATATATACACTAAACTGAAAATAGAAAAGGAGAAAGAGAGTTCGGCCAGCCAGTCAGCCCGAGCCAGCCCGACCTTCCTCTCCTCATCTCACCGCGCGCGGCCCACGTCGCGGCTCGGCAGCGCACGCGCACGACCGGCACACACGCGCTCGCGCTCGCGCTCGCTGCCAACCCGGCCCCGCCTGTCAGCCGCTCTCGCCCCCACTGTTCTTCTTCCTCACGAAGGCAACGCGCCTGCCGGGGGTGTCGCGCGAATGGCGTGACCCCGGTCCCACAGCCGACAGCATGGCAGAGCCCTGGACCCCGCTGTCCCCCTCCTGTCCCCTCCTTTCTTGGCCGCCAAGCGAACCCGCGCCATCCGGAGCCCTAGATCCACTCGAGCCACGGCCCTTCGATCGGCCGAGCGCAATCGGGACCGTTCGCCATTGGAGACTGGCCAAGCTCGCCTATAAATTGGAGCACCCCGAAGCCTTACCCTCATTTCCCCTCGCCGCCACCGCAGCACAGACCGGCACACCACACCAAGCCGAGAGAGAGAGCGTAGGGGAAGGGCGGAGCAGGGGAGGAGAAGCTGCCGGAGCGCCGCCGCCGCGGAGCACGCCGGAGCCGGACACGGAGGAGAAGCCGAGCTGCGGACGAGGAGCGGCACGGCACTGCGATCGCTCTGCACGGCTCCGACTCGCCACTGCACCGCCATCCTAGCTTCACCGACACCACGGTGAGCCATCGCACGCCATGTCCGAACCTTGCCCTGCTTTTGCCATGGCGTTCCACCCTCGGGACGCGCAGGCACGAGCCTATACCGGCTCGGGAAGATCACCTGCACCATGCACTCACTCGACCAGCCAAAACCCCCGGATTACAAGCTTGCTAGACCGAGAACGCAGCACGACGCGTTCTCGGCGGAGTGCGCTCACCACCGACGCGTTCCGACGCCGAATCACCCGTTCCGAGCAATCCGACTAGCACCCGTACAGGTTAGAACGTCGTGGAGCACCGCCACGACCCCCTTGAGCTAGCTACGCGGATCTAAGCGCTAGAGGAAGCCTGAATCGCCTTGGCCGCGTGCGCCGCAACCTTACCGGAGCGCCGCCGCGAGCCGTAGCCAAAAGAAGGTCATGCCATGGCTAAAGTTCGCCACCAGAGTGTTGTATGCCTCTCTGGCCTCACCAATTTGACAAGACCGCACTCGATTGAACTAATACTTGTTCGTAGCCGCGATGCCGCCTTCCGCCATCGTCGGCGACACGCCGCCGCCACAACCGAGCACCTTGGAAAGCTCGGTAGCCAAAATTGGTAGTTGGTATACCATCGCCATAGACCCTGGACGCGTATACATCTCCTAGCAGACCTCCTTAGCCCCGCCGGAACCTCACCGTCGCGACGACATCGCCGCCGACAGGTTCCGCCTCGCCTAAATCCGTTCCGAGTACCCCCGGTCGCCTCGCGCTGCGGAGAAAGGCCGCCGAGGTTCGCCAAGTCTGCCTCGGCACCGCCGCTAGAAAGCCGAGCCCTGCCTTGCCGAAATATGGTCATCGCCGCCCTGTCCTCGTCCGCCGCACCGGAGAGACACCGCCGCCTTGAACAGACGCCCTGGAACCCTGCTCGCACCAAATCTCCGATTCGCCCGAGCCTTCCCAGGAGAGCTCGGGAGAGCAGCCCTTCGGCGCCCAAATTTCCGATTCGCCCGAGCCTCCCCACGAGAGCTCGGGAGAGCAGTCCCTTCGGCGCCCAAATCTCCGATTCGCCCGAGCCTCCCCAGGAGAGCTCGGGAGAGCAGTCCCTTCGGCGCCCAAATCTCCGATTCGCCCGAGCCTCCCCAGGAGAGCTCGGGAGAGCAGCCCCCTCGGGCGCCCAAATGTCCGATTCGCCCGAGCCTCCCCAGGAGAGCTCGGGAGAGCAGCCCCCTCGGGCGCCCAAATGTCCGATTCGCCCGAGCCTCCGCAGGAGACCTCGGGAGAACGGCACCCTCGGGCGCACCAAATTTCCGATTCGCCCGAGCCTCCGCGAGAGACCTCGGGAGAACGGCACCCTCGGGCGCACCAAATTTCCGATTCGCCCGAGCCTCCGCGAGAGACCTCGGGAGAACGGCACCCTCGGGCGCACCGAATCTCCGATTCGCCCGAGCCCCCCCGGGAGAGCTCGGGAGAACGGCACCCTCGGCACCGCGAATTTCCGATTCGCCCGAGCCCCGCCGAGGTACGCCGAACTATGCCGAGCCCCGCCGAGCTACCCCCGACCACCGTCGAGCTCCGCCGAGATACCCCCAACCACAGCCGAGCTACCACCGACCACCGCCGAGCCACGCCGAGCTACGCCAACTCCGGCAACTCTCTGGGAACCAGCATCGAACACCTGGTGGGCGACCATCGGGTCTGTGTTCTGTTGAGGCGCCACATGCCGCACTACTGAACCCGCGCGCCACATCCCGAGCTGCCCCTGAATAACCGACCAGTTTTCCCATTTTCAGAAAATAGGATAATCTTTGGAAATTCATAACTTATTCATACGATGACCAAAAATTGCGCACCATATATCAAAATTCTCAGGAAAATGAGATCTACAATCTAAGACTATGTTTGTGTGCATTTGGCTCTTTGTTTTATTGGATTTTTCTGAAATACTCTATAGGAGTCGCTGACACGACTATTTCGTGTTCGATTTCAGAGCCGGAGGAGGATCTGACTAAGGAAGACGACCACGAGTACTTCCAAGAGCTAGGAGACGACTACGAAGGTGCCACGTCCCACCAAATCCTTAGATCCTATTTACGCATTGCAAATGACATTGTTGCTATTGCTTTATGATTATGTATGGATTGGTTGCATGGTAGTATATTTGAATCCCCTGCCTTGATAAGACTTTACCCTGCTATCCGCTGTTAGGTTAGCTGCTGCTTAATTTACTGTTACTCTTCCACTACTTTCTACTTGCTATATGCTATGTGGTGGAATTGGGACGGTGTATAACTAATTATAACCACTGGGAGAGAGTGCTGCGTGCGTCTTGGGTGCGTGGTAAGGGTTGATGTCGACCAAGTGGGATGTGAGACGAGCCCATGGGGCAAGTCGTGCCGGGGGTGGAACCTGGGCATCCCCAAGCGAGATACCTGTGGCGGGTAAAGTTGTTGAGGAGGTTCCGGGTGGGATAGCCTTGGTGGTTTGAAGCCCGTGGACGGAGGTGCTGTGATGGCACGGGGAGAGTATCCCCTAAGTGGAGATGCCTGCTTGGTCAAACCTAGGATGGACTAGTTTCAGGTTCATGGGAATCCTTTTCTACTCACTCGCTTCTGATGGGCGGGAGACGGCTGGACTACTTGGTAGGACGGTGCCACTACTGCTAGGTTGAAAGGTGATAAGGGTGGGCGGAGACGGTCGATGGGTTCCCGTTCCGTTCTAGATGCACAGTACCACTGGATGGGCCCGGTACTGTGTCTCCCAGTCTCAGCATAACGGTGTAGGATCCGGAATATCCCAGGGCTGAGTGGTAGGGTGGCATCGACCTAGGCAAGCAAGCACCCGGAATTCTGCCTAGGTGTTTGCGCAACACCTATGATGGCTAATCTTGTGGGTAGTGAAACCTCTGCAGAGTGTATGGTTGATCGATCGATACATATGCCAACCTGTTGGCTATGGACCTTTCCTGTGAAGCTTCTACTAGTGTAGTGAGTGTTCTCTTCTCCCCCTGGATGACATTTTTCCGGCAGTGTACCCGTTGTGGTAGTGTGCCGCTGAGATAGGCCCGAGAGGGAGTTGGGCCTGTCGAATGAGAGTGAGGTGTGGGTATGTGAGGTGTGGTGATGGGAAAAGGGAAAATGGTGTTAACTGGTGATAAAACTTGACTAATTAAATATTGATTACAGCTGCATAGGAAAACCTCAGCCTATAGGTCTGCTTGTATAGCCTTGCATCCACTTTCCACAAAGCAAATGCTGCATAAGTGGGCTCCGTGGCCAGTACAAATCGTACTGATAAATTTGCTGTCAGGTGACGAGAATGAGTACGACTTCGAGGGAGATGATGACGAGGAATAGGGTCACGTGCTACACTCAAGTTGGCCGTGAAGGATGAATCGCTTCCGCATCTTCTAAAGCTTCTCTGAATGTTGATTCCGCCAGTGTGGCGATGTAATAAATGTTTATGTAAGACTTAATTATCGTTGTATGGATCCTGGTGGCAACTGAGATATGGGTAATTTCATGGATTGTTCCAAGCAATCTGTTGAATTACAATTCGAGCCTGAGGATTTCCCTTCGTGGAAATCGAGGTCGTTTCCGTATGTGATCTTGATCTTGGGGGCATGATAAAACTCTCAATAAGGGACAACAAGACTTGACAACACTCAATACAAAGCAAATAGCTTATGTGGAAGGTTTAAGACATGTGTAGCATATATGGCTGTGGTAGAAATTTATTACCATTTGAGGAACAATAAGGTTTTGATTGTTTAAGAAATAAATTTCCAGTAATCATGCATGCTTAGAACAATATTATAGTAGCTCTTGTTTTACCATATCATGGCAGAGGACAGCCGCATACCCAACGCCGTACTCGACCTTATGCACCAGTAGCTTATGGGACCCTGCGTGGCCCTTAGACTAGTGATACCATGAGTTGTCCTGTCATTGGCTATCTGCGCATAGCACGATCTTCTTAGCAGCTAGGAACATCCTTTATGTAATAATAACCATGTGATGAGTGACATTTGGATCTTATGCTTCTTATGGTTCTCTATGCTTCTTTGGTTGAGTGTAGGATAGCATGAAAAATATTTTAATTTATTTAAACCGTTGAAAACATCTAACTCCTACTTAAACCACTACAAGATTATTACTGCACTGAGCATGTACCTAATAATTTCAGATGTCGATGAGACGTTCTGCGCGTTTGGAGAACCGCCAGCCCTCCCCCGCGCCTGCGCCAGGACGTGGGCGTGGTCGCAACCGTGGACGCCCAGCTGGCAGACGTGCTGGAGTTAACCTAGAAGAAGAGCTGCGCCGGGTAGAGGATGCACCGCCGGTGATCAATCCGCCACCACAAGGCGAGAACGTGCCTCCGCCACCACCGCCGCCGCCGCCACCAACGTTGGCGGAAGTGATGGCTCAGCAGACCCAGCTGCTGCATGCCATAGCTACTGGGATGAACAGGCACCACGGGCCACCCCAGAATGACTTCCAAAGGAAACTGGAGGGTTTCCTGAAGCTGAGGCCACCTACCTTCGACGGGACCGACAGCGATCCCCTCGCTGCCGATGATTGGCTTAAGGAGATGGAGAAGAAGCTGGACCTGACCACTTGCTCCGACGAGGAGTGTGTTGGGATTGCTAGCCACCAGCTGACCGGTGCTGCACGAGCATGGTGGGACAACTACACCAGCGCTCACGAGGACCCAGCCCACATTGACTGGGATGAGTTCACCGAGGCTTTCCGTGACCACCACATTCCTGAGGGAGTCATGGAGGCCAAGGAGAACGAGTTTCGCAACATCTCCCAGGGAGCTGACCGGATCCACGAGTACACCACCCGCTTCAACTGCTTGCTCCGCTACGCACCTCCGTCTTGCGTGAGTTCCGAGAAGGAAAAGATGTACTACTACAGGAAGGGACTTCAGACCAAGATCAGGTTGGCTCTGTCAGGGAACAAGAGCTACACTCTGCGTGAGCTGATTGACCGCTGTATTGAGATCGAGAAGGATCGCATGGAAGCACGACTGGAATTCGAGGCCCAGAACAAGGGAAAGAAGCGCCGCTCTGAGGGACCCGCTCGCGCTGCTCCACCCCAGAGACAGCGAACGGGTGCACCTCCGCCTTTCCGAACCCGCCAGGGACCTTCTTCGGGAACGAGCCGTGGTGGTACCAACAGCAGCAACTATCACCGCCCCGCTCAGACCTACCCTGCGCCGACTCGAGCTATGCAGAACACACCCGCCCCCGCTACCAACACGCCAAGGACAAGCAATTGGAAGGCTCCTGCGACAGCTACAGCAGGCAGTGCGCCCTTCACTTGCTTCGGATGCGGAAAGTCTGGACACCGTGTGGCTGTGTGCCCCGACCTCAACCGTGCACCAGCAGCTGCACAGGGCACACCGAACCGGGGATCTGCTACCCGAGGAAGACTGAACCACATGACCGCTGAGGAAGCTGAAGCTGCACCTGATGCTGTGTACGGTACGTTCCTAGTTCAGGGTAACATGGCTACAGTTCTGTTCGATTCGGGAGCTACATGTTCATACATTTCATCTGCATATGCACGAAAGCATAACATACCTGTAACCCCGAGAGCAAACCCCATCCTAACTAGCTCGCCCTTAGGAACCTTCAGAAGCGTTCACATATGTAGAGGAGTGATAATCACTATCGAGGGACTTGACTTTCGAGCTGACCTAACCCTACTACCCTCCAATAGCTTAGATGTCATCTTAGGCATGGACTGGCTAACCAAACACCGGGGAGTGATATCTTGTTCACCTAGATATGTTCAGGTAACCCACCCTTGGGGAACAGCTGTCCGATGTGTACCCCAAACCGAGAGAGTCCAAGCCCTCCTATGTGCCCTGGAGACTAAAGCAGATAAGACAGAGCTGACATTCAGAGATGTGCCAGTAGTCTGTGAGTTCAATGACGTATTTCCAGAGGAGTTGCCAGGAATGCCACCAGTTAGAGATGTGGAGTTTGTTATAGAGCTGATGCCAGGGACTGCACCGATTGCCAAAAGACCCTACAGAATGTCGGCTGATGAGTTGAAGGAACTCAAGAAGCAGCTGGGAGAATTACTGGAGAAGGGCTTCATTAGGCCTAGTGCTTCGCCCTGGGGATCTCCCGTTTTGTTTGTCAAGAAGAAGGATGGCACGATGAGGATGTGCATTGACTACCGGAATCTGAATGCGGTTACAGTCAAGAATAAGTACCCATTGCCCCGCATCGATGATCTGTTAGATCAATTGAGTAAGGCCAAGTACTTCTCAAAGATCGACCTCCGATCAGGGTATCATCAGATGAAGATCAGGGAAGAAGATATCCCGAAGACTGCATTTGTCACTAGATATGGACAGTATGAGTGCACAGTAGTCTCATTTGGACTCACTAATGCTCCAGCATACTTCATGAACATGATGAACAAGATCTTCATGAATGAGCTAGACAAGTTTGTGGTGGTATTCATTGATGATATATTGGTTTATTCAGCCACAAAAGAGGAACATGAACATCATCTGAGGACCGTATTGGAGAGGTTGTCTCGCAACCAGCTATACGCCAAATTCTCCAAGTGCGAATTCTGGCTTGAGGAAGTTGCTTTCCTTGGACACGTACTGTCAGGAGAAGGAGTCGCGGTAGACCCAGCCAAGATTGAAGCTGTGCAAGAGTGGGAACAACCCTGTAATGTGTCAGAAATCAGAAGCTTTTTGGGACTTGCAGGATACTATCGCAGATTTATTGAAAATTTCTCCAAGATTGCAAGACCCATGACCAGCTTGCTGAAGAAAGAGAACAAATTTATATGGACTCCTGAATGCGAGAAGAGTTTTCAGACCTTGAAGGAGAAGCTCACTACTACACCTGTACTAGCCCTGCCCGATATTCACAAGGATTTTGTTGTATATTGTGATGCCTCTCGGCAAGGTTTGGGCTGTGTACTAATGCAAGAAGGAAGAGTGATAGCTTATGCCTCAAGACAGTTGAAGGAACATGAGCAGCGATACCCGACTCATGACCTAGAACTTGCAGCCGTGGTACACGCACTCAAGATTTGGAGACACTATCTGATGAGCAACAAGTGTGACATATACACCGACCATAAGAGCCTGAAGTACTTCTTCACACAGGAAGATCTGAATATGAGGCAGCGCAGATGGCTAGAACTCATCAAGGACTATGATCTTGAGATCCATTACCACCCAGGGAAGGCTAACGTAGTCGCTGATGCACTTAGCCGCAAAAGCTACTGCCATACCCTCATCACCAACTCTATGCCACCTGAGCTCAGGAGAGAGTTCGACGCATTCCAGCTCGAGGTAGTCTCCTATGGCATGCTAAATGAGCTTCGCGTCGAGTACAATCTCACCTCACGGATCCGTGAAGCGCAAAAGAACTGTCCTGAGATAGACTATATCCGTGGTTTGATGAAGCTGGGAAGAGGCCCCGAATACCGAGAAGATGAGCAGGGAACTGTATGGTACAAAGATAGAATCTGTGTACCGACGGATTCAGCGATACGAGAAGAGATTCTGTCGGAAGGGCATGACTCCAAATATTGCATTCACCCAGGGTCAGCCAAGATGTACCATGATCTAAGGAAGCACTTCTGGTGGGAGAATATGAAGACAGACATTGCAGGGCATGTAGCCCGATGTGATACATGCAATAGAATCAAGGCCGAACATCAGAGACCAGCAGGGTTGCTACAACCAGTTGAGATACCAGAATGGAAGTGGGAGTGCATATCCATGGACTTCATAATAGGACTGCCCCGATCCGAGCATGGATATGATTCTATATGGGTAATAGTGGACCGTCTAACCAAAGTTGCACATTTTATACCGGTCAAAAGGAAATATAGAGTTGAAAAGCTAGCAGATCTGTACGTATCAAACATTTTGAAGTTACATGGGGCGCCTCTGAGTATTATATCTGACCGAGGCTCACTGTTCGTATCACAGTTCTGGAAATCCTTGCACAAGTCCATCGGAACCAAGCTCGACTATAGCACCGCATACCACCCGCAAACGGATGGGCAAACAGAAAGAGTGAACCAGATTCTCGAGGACATGTTACGTGCTTGCGTATTGAGGTACAAGGAAGGATGGGAGAGCTGTCTACCCCACGCCGAGTTCTCATACAACAACAGTTATCAGACAAGCATTAAGATGTCTCCATTTGAAGCGTTGTATGGAAGACCGTGCAGAACCCCGCTAATGTGGTCAGAACCAGGTGAGAGGACATTCTTCGGTCCTGCTAAGATTGTGGAAGCAGAAGAAGGTGTTGCCCAAGTAAGAGAGAATTTGAGGATTGCACAGAGTAGGCAAAAGAGCTATGCAGATAGAAGACGTAGAGAGCTTGAGTTCGAGGTTGGGGATTATGTCTACCTCAAGGTATCTCCACTTCGTGGCACTGTCAGATTCCACGAAAAAGGGAAATTGGCACCAAGATATGTTGGGCCATACAAGATCTGTAAAAGGGTTGGAAAGCTTGCTTACAAGCTAGAACTACCGGAGGAATTATCTGGAGTACACCCCGTGTTCCATGTCTCGCAATTAAGGAAGTGTTTGAAGCTTCCCGAGGAGCAAGTTCCTACGGATGCATTAGACCTGCAAGACACACTTGAATACAAGGAACATCCGATCAAGATCTTGGCACGAGACACCAAAGAGACGCGAAACAAAACCATTTCGATGTGCAAGGTACAATGGAGCAATCACACTGAAAGGGAAGCTACGTGGGAGAAAGAATCGGACTTGCGGATTATGTTTCCTTACCTCTTCGATGGGTACGTTAACTCTGAATCTCGAGGTCGAGATCCTAATGAGGGGGGAGGACTGTAACAACCCTAAAAATCCACACAATCTAAAAATCCCAACAAATTAAAATTTTTCATTTATTATGAAAACCCATTTTTCTTGTGCAAGCATATAGGTTTCATTATGAATTTGGTAATAAGGGAGTGTAGTTTGCATTTTAATTCCATTCACATAGAATAATAACTTATGCATCACATTTGGGATTTATTGCAATTTATGTTTGTATTTACTCAATATTTAAAATGGGCAATATATGTATATATACACTAAATTGAAAATAGAAAAGGAGAAAGAGAGTTAGGCCAGCCATTCGTTTCGGCCAGCCGGGTCGCTAAGCCAGCCCAAGCCAGCCCGACCTTCCTCTCCTCATCTCACCGCGCGTGGCCCATGTCGCGGCTCGGCAGCGAACGCGCACGACCGGCACACACGCGCTCGCGCTCGTTGCCAACCCGGCCCCGCCTGTCAGCCGCTCTCGCCCCCCCCCACTGTTCTTCTTCCTCACGAAGGCGACGCGCCTGCCGGGGGTGTCACGCGAATGGCGTGACCCCGGTCCCACAGCCGACAGCATGGCAGAGCCCTGACCCCGTTGTCCCCCTCCTGTCCCCTCCTTCCTTGGCCGCCAAGCGAGCCCGCGTGCACCCTGAAGCCCTAGCGTCGAGCGGCCGAAGCCCTCTGATCTACCGAGATCAATCGCGGCCGTCCGCCATGGGAACCTACCAAGCTCGCCTATAAATTGGAGCACCCCGAAGCCCTACCCTCATTTCCCCTCGCCGCCACCGCAGCACAGACCGGCACACCGCACCAAACCGAGAGAGAGAGCGTAGGAGAAGGGCGGAGCAGAGGAGGAGAAGCTGCCGGAGCGCCGCCGCCGCGGAGCACGCCGGAGCCGGACACGGAGGAGAAGCCCGAGCTGCGGACGAGGAGCGGCACGGCACTGCGATCGCTCTGCACGGCTCCGACTCGCCACTGCACCGCCATCCTAGCTTCACCGACACCACGGTGAGCCACCGCACGCCATGTCCGAACCTTGCCCTGCTTTTGCCATGGCGTTCCACCCTCGGGACGCGCAGGCACGAGCCTTTACCGGCTCGGGAAGATCACCTGCTCCATGCACTCATTCGACCGGCCGAAACCCCCAGACTACAAGCTTGCTAGACCGAGAACGCAGCACGACGCGTTCTCGGCGGAGCGCGTTCACCACCGACGCGTTCCGACGCCGAATCACCCGTTCCGAGCAATCCGTCTAGCAACCGTATAGGTTAGAGCGTCGTGGAGCACCGCCACGACCCCCTCGAGCTAGCTACGCGGATCTAAGCGCTAGAGGAAGCCTGAATCGCCTTGGCCGCGTGCGCCGCGACCTTACCGGAGCGCCGCCGCGAGCCATTGACAAAAGAAGGTCATGCCATGGCTAAAGTTCGCCACCAGAGTGTTGTATGCTTCTCTGGCCTCACCAATTTGACAAGACCGCATTCGATTGAACCAATACTTGGTCGTAGCCGCGATGCCGCCTTCCGCCGTCGTCGGCGACATCGCCGCCGACAGGTTCCGCCTCGCCTAAATCCGTTCCGAGTACCCCCGGTCGCCTCGCGCTGTGGAGAAAGGCCGCCGAGGTTCGCCAAGTCTGCCTCGGCACCGCCGCTAGATAGCCGAGCCCTGTCTTGCCGAAATATGGTCATCGCCGCCCTGTCATCGTCCGCCGCACCGGAGAGACACCGCCGCCTTGAACAGACGCCCTGGAACCCTGCTAGCACCAAATCTCCGATTCGCCCGAGCCTCCCCAGGAGAGCTCGGGAGAGCAGCACCCTCGGCGCACCAAATCTCCGATTCGCCCGAGCCTCCCCAGGAGAGCTCGGGAGAGCAGCACCCTCGGCGCACCAAATCTCCGATTCGCCCGAGCCTCCCCAGGAGAGCTCAGGAGAGCGGCACCCTCGGGCGCCCAAATTTCCGATTCGCCCGAGCCTCACCGGGAGAGCTCGGGAGAGCAGCCCCTTCGGCGCCCACATTCCCGATTCGCCCGAGCCTCCGCGGAGACCTCGGGAGAACGGCACCCTCGGGCGCACCAAATGTCCGATTCGCCCGAACCTCCGCGGGAGACCTCGGGAGAACGGCACCCTCGGCGCCCCGGATCTCCGATTCGCCCGAGCCCCGCCGAGCTAAACCGAACTACGCCGAGCACCACCAAGCTACCCCCGACCACCGCCGAACTATGCCGAGCTCCGCCGAGATACCCCCAACCACAGCCGAGCTACCACTGACCACCGCCGAGCCACGCCGAGCTACGCCAACTCCGGCAACTCTCTGGGAACCAGCATCGAACACCTGGTGGGCGACCATCGGGTCTGTGTTCTGTTGAGGCACCACTTGCCGCACTACTGGACCCGCGCGCCACGTGGACCAATCCCAAGCTGCCCCTGATTAACCGACCAGTTTTCCCATTTTCAGAAAATAGGATAATCTTCGGAAATTCATAACTTATTCATACGATGTCCAAAAATTGCGCACCATATATCAAAATTCTCAGAAAAATGAGATCTACAATCTAAGACTATGTTTGTGTGCATTTGGCTCTTTATTTTATTGGATTTTTCTGAAATACTCCATAGGAGTCGCTGACGCGACTATTTCGTGTTCGATTTCAGAGCCGGAGGAGGATCTGACTAAGGAAGATGACCACGAGTACTTCCAAGAGCTAGGAGACGACTACGAAGGTGCCACGTCCCACCAAATCCTTAGATCCTATTACGCATTGCAAATGACATTGTTGCTATTGGTTTATGATTATGTATGGATTGGTTGCATGGTAGTATATCTGAATTCCCTGCCTTGATAAGACTTTACCCTGCTGTCCGCTGCTAGGTTAGCTGCTGCTTATTTTACTGTTACTCTTCCACTACTTACTACTTGCTATATGCTATGTGGTGGAATTGGGACGGTGTATAACTGATTATAACTACTGGGAGAAAGTGCTGCGTGCGTCTTGGGTGCGTGGTAAGGGTTGATGTCGACCAAGTGGGATGTGAGACAAGCCCATGGGGCAAGTCGTGCCAGGGGTGCAACCTGGGCATCCCCAAGCGAGATACCTGTGGCGGGTAAAGTTGTTGAGGAGGTTCCGGGTGGGATAGCCTTGGTGGTTTGAAGCCCGTGGACGGAGGTGCTGTGATAGCACGGGGAGAGTATCCCCTAAGTGGAGATGCCTGCTTGGTCAAACCTAGGATGGACTAGTTTCAGGTTCATGGGAATCCTTTTCTACTCACTCGCTTCTGATGGGCGGGAGACGGCTGGACTACTTGGTAGGACGGTGCCACTACTGCTAGGTTGAAAGGTGATAAGGGTGGGCGGAGACGGTCGATGGGTTCCCGTTCCGTTCTAGATGCACAGTATCACTGGATGGGCCCGGTACTGTGTCTCCCAGTCTCAGCATAACGGTGTAGGATCCGGAATATCCCAGGGCTGAGTGGTAGGGTAGCATCGACCTAGGCAAGCAAGCACCCGGAATTCTGCCTAGGTGTTTGCGCAACACCTATGATGGCTAATCTTGTGAGTAGTGAAACCTCTGCAGAGTGTATGGTTGATCGATCGATACATATGCCAACCTGTTGGCTATGGACCTTTCCTGTGAAGTTTCTACTAGTGTAGTGAGTGTTCTCTTCTCCCCCTGGATGACATTTTTCCGGCAGTGTACCCGTTGTGGTAGTGTGCCGCTGAGATAGGCCCGAGAGGGAGTTGGGCCTGTCGAATGAGAGTGAGGTGTGGGTATGTGAGGTGTGGTGATGGGAAAAGGGATGATGGTGTTAACTGGTGATAAAACTTGACTAATTAAACATTGATTACAGCTGCATAGGAAAACCTCAGCCTATAGGTCTGCTTGTATAGCCTTGCATCCACTTTCCACAAAGCAAATGCTGCATAGGTGGGCTCCGTGGCCAGTACAAATCGTACTGATAAATTTGCTGTCAGGTGACGAGAATGAGTACGACTTCGAGGGAGATGATGACGAGGAATAGGGTCACGTGCTACACTCAAGTTGGCCGTGAAGGATGAATCGCTTCCGCATCTTCTAAAGCTTCTCTGATTGTTGATTCCGCCAGTGTGGCGATGTAATAAATATTTATGTAAGACTTATTTACCGTTGTATGGATCCTGGTGGCAACTGAGATATGGGTAATTTCATGGATTGTCCCAAGCAATCTGTTGAATTACAATTCGAGCCTGTGAATTTCCCTTCGTGGAAATCGAGGTCGTTTCAGAGAGTGAAAGCACATTAATTGCAGGCTAGGATCATGACCACCAACCCTGATAGCAGTGAACGTCCGGCAGTAATTTACCATGGTTGCGATCCATAGGAGACCCCAGATTTCGACGGCGTGTCATGGTCTTGGAGCATGATATCCCATAGACTACAATTACAATAGCTTTCAACCGACACATTTTGGTTGACAATTTCAAGGAAATAGTATGTGTCGTGAAAGGAGAGAATCAAGGCTGACACATGCGTAGATTTAGACAGTAAAAGATTTGTCGAGTTTGTAGTGTCGAGTTGACTACATCCAGAAGTTCCCCAAGGACTGGAAACTTTTGGAGCGAAGATTAATGGGGATTGGTAAAAACCTAGTCTTATGACAACATTTACCAACTTTTGAACACATCTAACACCCATAAGATTAACAGGAAATGATTTGACTGATGACAAAGGATTATCCGAGGTTTACATATTAGTTCACATTGACTACTAGCTTAGGTCAACTTACTCCAACTTATTGAACTACCATTACACCAGTTTCCTACCGACACAGGGTTTTGGGATTACAAGGACACTTAACCTTAGATTTGACCTAATCTGACACTGGGTCTAGGAAACTACCTATCTTTATAAGCTATTCGACCTGACCACTCATTACTTCGGACTCTGAGTCATTCGCTGCTCCCTCTAACTCTTCATCTGCATTCTCCGCTGAACCAGACTCTTCTTGATCGTCAGCTTCTGCAAATCCCATTTCCGGCATTGGATCATTCATGGCATGGAGCATTTGTACTTCTCGTTGTAGGTCAGCGATATTCTGATGGGCTGCCTGGAGTTGTTGCTGATAGGTGTTATGCAGGCCCCAAAACATCACATCCTGATGCTGCAAATATCCAACGGTCTCTCTAAGACCTTCTCTTGCCGTTACGGCATAAGAATGAGCTTCTTCACGCCGCTAGATGAGAAGTCATGTCTGAAGGTGAAGACTATCCACCAGACTTTCCAGCTCTTCTATGTGGTGCTGGTCTGCTTGTCGTTGTGCTTCGAGTGCTTCTATCTGGACATCCAGACCGATCCTTTCAACGTTACTGCTCTGAGCCGCCTCCTGCCACTTTAGGGCTTTCTTATTGGCCTTCTTCTTCTTGAGTTCTGTATTCTTGAGTGCTTCATAACATTCAGAGTAAAGTTCCTGCCACTCCTCGCGTCCTCGCTCACGGGTCAGATGGAGATTAAGGACGACTAGCATAGCTCGAATAGTGGCTACCAATATGGGATCCTGTTGATCAGAATTTTCTTCCAGTTGCTTGGCTTGTTGTTGAAGACCGTCCCAGTTTCTCGGTGCCTCAGACGGAAACATTCTCAGAGTAGAAACTCTGACCTCTTTCTGACATCTAAAGCTGATCTTTCTCAGAACTTCCAATGCTGTTGCCTGAGCTCCTTCCCAGAGACACATACCTTCAGTCTGTGCTTCCCAAGCTGGCCAAAACGGAGCGGTGATGCAAGCTGAGATCCGGAGGGACACTTCGTACCACGGCTGACCAAGGAGAACAGTGCGGGACCAACGATACTTTGGTGATTCCGAGTAGCCTACTTCCTGCAGTAGCTGCCACAACACTGTAGGAGTTCCAAACATAGTCAGGCATTCGTCGATTCCAGTGGCAGGGTCTTGTGGATCCATCTATTGAGAAGAAGGGTAAGAATTTGTTTATAACAAAATTTATTTGGAAATAGGTTTTAGAAAGTAGAGATATATTTCATATCGGGGATATTATTAGTGGTTGTAATGTCATGATGCATGAGCATTCCAATGCAAATTAGAATAGTCCGATATATTCGTATTATACTGATTAAATTAATTACGAGAGTGACATGCACTTAGTGTTTTTCAACATAGGGCATACTTAAGGTGCTAACCCACTACTAAGCTCAAAACCTATCTATAGACCTATAGAAAGAATCAAGGACAGAATGCATAGGGTGAATGAGGAAAGTTCAGAAACAACTCGGACCAAACTACCCCATAAATTTTATTCATTCCAAAACATATTGACGGTGTTCGAATGTAGATTTTCATGGTATATCCACCGTCAACAAGATCCCCCAAGCTTAACCTTTGCTCGTCCCGAGCAAATAATTAAACTTAGCCTCGGTGGATCAGAAGTTGCTACAATGTTCATATTTCCTTAGTACCAAGTGCACAACAAAATACTTCTCTTTTGAATGAAAAAATTGGCTATAAAAATTCATCCATGTTACCTTAGTACTTTATGGGGCTAATGACCTTTCCTTTGCCTTAGGTGGTTGAGAGACAGAACAGTTTAACTTGAGCACTACTTTTCTCATTCTTTGCAAGTTTCATATTGGAGGTTTTAGCAATGTTTTGCAAAAGAAAACTTAATGTTCCTCATATGGTTCTCTCATGTCGCTCAAATGGTGTATGATTCCTTACCAAGGCACAAAGTAAAGGTTGCCTTCTCTTTATCATCCTACTTCTTAGATGGCTTATGTGGAGCTCAAGGTAGGAATGAATGAGTATAGCATATTTACTTTGCATATATTGTAGATTCAAAGCTTGGATCCAAAGAGAGAAGTGTCATGCCCTTAGATCAAGATGTGCAAGTGTGTGGAAAAAATGGACTAGAATGCTCCTCTATTTGAAATTGTATCTCTCTCTCTAATAGATTTTTAGAGACATGGCTATCATTTTTCCTCTCTTTATTCATGAGCCTAGACTTGCTCATATATTTTTCTTTTTCTTTTATATGGACTCTCTTGTGTCCATCTTTCTTGCTTTTTATTTTGCACAGCCTTTTGTCTCTTCTATCATAATAACTAAGAGAGATTTTCTATGACTTTAACACATGGAGCATTTATTTGGTGGAGATGAAAGGCATGTGTTTGCGTACTTCCAGTGTAGAAGCAGCATATATATGTGGTGTGTATGTGTAACAACCCTAAAAATCCACACAATCTAAAAATCCCAACCAATTAAAATTTTTCATTTATTTGTTGTGAAAACCCATTTTTCTTGTGCAAGCATATAGGTTTCATTATGAAATGGGTAAATAAAGGAGTGTAGTTTGCATTTTAATTCCAATCACATAGAATAATAACTTATGCATCACATTTGGGATTTATTGCAATTAATGTTAGTATTTACTCAATAAATTAAAATGGGCAATATATGTATATATACACTAAACTGAAAATAGAAAAGGAGAAAGAGAGTTCGGCCAGCCAGTCAGCCCGAGCCAGCCCGACCTTCCTCTCCTCATCTCACCGCGCGCGGCCCACGTCGCGGCTCGGCAGCGCACGCGCACGACCGGCACACACGCGCTCGCGCTCGCGCTCGCTGCCAACCCGGCCCCGCCTGTCAGCCGCTCTCGCCCCCACTGTTCTTCTTCCTCACGAAGGCAACGCGCCTGCCGGGGGTGTCGCGCGAATGGCGTGACCCCGGTCCCACAGCCGACAGCATGGCAGAGCCCTGGACCCCGCTGTCCCCCTCCTGTCCCCTCCTTTCTTGGCCGCCAAGCGAACCCGCGCCATCCGGAGCCCTAGATCCACTCGAGCCACGGCCCTTCGATCGGCCGAGCGCAATCGGGACCGTTCGCCATTGGAGACTGGCCAAGCTCGCCTATAAATTGGAGCACCCCGAAGCCTTACCCTCATTTCCCCTCGCCGCCACCGCAGCACAGACCGGCACACCACACCAAGCCGAGAGAGAGAGCGTAGGGGAAGGGCGGAGCAGGGGAGGAGAAGCTGCCGGAGCGCCGCCGCCGCGGAGCACGCCGGAGCCGGACACGGAGGAGAAGCCGAGCTGCGGACGAGGAGCGGCACGGCACTGCGATCGCTCTGCACGGCTCCGACTCGCCACTGCACCGCCATCCTAGCTTCACCGACACCACGGTGAGCCATCGCACGCCATGTCCGAACCTTGCCCTGCTTTTGCCATGGCGTTCCACCCTCGGGACGCGCAGGCACGAGCCTATACCGGCTCGGGAAGATCACCTGCACCATGCACTCACTCGACCAGCCAAAACCCCCGGATTACAAGCTTGCTAGACCGAGAACGCAGCACGACGCGTTCTCGGCGGAGTGCGCTCACCACCGACGCGTTCCGACGCCGAATCACCCGTTCCGAGCAATCCGACTAGCACCCGTACAGGTTAGAACGTCGTGGAGCACCGCCACGACCCCCTTGAGCTAGCTACGCGGATCTAAGCGCTAGAGGAAGCCTGAATCGCCTTGGCCGCGTGCGCCGCAACCTTACCGGAGCGCCGCCGCGAGCCGTAGCCAAAAGAAGGTCATGCCATGGCTAAAGTTCGCCACCAGAGTGTTGTATGCCTCTCTGGCCTCACCAATTTGACAAGACCGCACTCGATTGAACTAATACTTGTTCGTAGCCGCGATGCCGCCTTCCGCCATCGTCGGCGACACGCCGCCGCCACAACCGAGCACCTTGGAAAGCTCGGTAGCCAAAATTGGTAGTTGGTATACCATCGCCATAGACCCTGGACGCGTATACATCTCCTAGCAGACCTCCTTAGCCCCGCCGGAACCTCACCGTCGCGACGACATCGCCGCCGACAGGTTCCGCCTCGCCTAAATCCGTTCCGAGTACCCCCGGTCGCCTCGCGCTGCGGAGAAAGGCCGCCGAGGTTCGCCAAGTCTGCCTCGGCACCGCCGCTAGAAAGCCGAGCCCTGCCTTGCCGAAATATGGTCATCGCCGCCCTGTCCTCGTCCGCCGCACCGGAGAGACACCGCCGCCTTGAACAGACGCCCTGGAACCCTGCTCGCACCAAATCTCCGATTCGCCCGAGCCTTCCCAGGAGAGCTCGGGAGAGCAGCCCTTCGGCGCCCAAATTTCCGATTCGCCCGAGCCTCCCCACGAGAGCTCGGGAGAGCAGTCCCTTCGGCGCCCAAATCTCCGATTCGCCCGAGCCTCCCCAGGAGAGCTCGGGAGAGCAGTCCCTTCGGCGCCCAAATCTCCGATTCGCCCGAGCCTCCCCAGGAGAGCTCGGGAGAGCAGCCCCCTCGGGCGCCCAAATGTCCGATTCGCCCGAGCCTCCCCAGGAGAGCTCGGGAGAGCAGCCCCCTCGGGCGCCCAAATGTCCGATTCGCCCGAGCCTCCGCAGGAGACCTCGGGAGAACGGCACCCTCGGGCGCACCAAATTTCCGATTCGCCCGAGCCTCCGCGAGAGACCTCGGGAGAACGGCACCCTCGGGCGCACCAAATTTCCGATTCGCCCGAGCCTCCGCGAGAGACCTCGGGAGAACGGCACCCTCGGGCGCACCGAATCTCCGATTCGCCCGAGCCCCCCCGGGAGAGCTCGGGAGAACGGCACCCTCGGCACCGCGAATTTCCGATTCGCCCGAGCCCCGCCGAGGTACGCCGAACTATGCCGAGCCCCGCCGAGCTACCCCCGACCACCGTCGAGCTCCGCCGAGATACCCCCAACCACAGCCGAGCTACCACCGACCACCGCCGAGCCACGCCGAGCTACGCCAACTCCGGCAACTCTCTGGGAACCAGCATCGAACACCTGGTGGGCGACCATCGGGTCTGTGTTCTGTTGAGGCGCCACATGCCGCACTACTGAACCCGCGCGCCACATCCCGAGCTGCCCCTGAATAACCGACCAGTTTTCCCATTTTCAGAAAATAGGATAATCTTTGGAAATTCATAACTTATTCATACGATGACCAAAAATTGCGCACCATATATCAAAATTCTCAGGAAAATGAGATCTACAATCTAAGACTATGTTTGTGTGCATTTGGCTCTTTGTTTTATTGGATTTTTCTGAAATACTCTATAGGAGTCGCTGACACGACTATTTCGTGTTCGATTTCAGAGCCGGAGGAGGATCTGACTAAGGAAGACGACCACGAGTACTTCCAAGAGCTAGGAGACGACTACGAAGGTGCCACGTCCCACCAAATCCTTAGATCCTATTTACGCATTGCAAATGACATTGTTGCTATTGCTTTATGATTATGTATGGATTGGTTGCATGGTAGTATATTTGAATCCCCTGCCTTGATAAGACTTTACCCTGCTATCCGCTGTTAGGTTAGCTGCTGCTTAATTTACTGTTACTCTTCCACTACTTTCTACTTGCTATATGCTATGTGGTGGAATTGGGACGGTGTATAACTAATTATAACCACTGGGAGAGAGTGCTGCGTGCGTCTTGGGTGCGTGGTAAGGGTTGATGTCGACCAAGTGGGATGTGAGACGAGCCCATGGGGCAAGTCGTGCCGGGGGTGGAACCTGGGCATCCCCAAGCGAGATACCTGTGGCGGGTAAAGTTGTTGAGGAGGTTCCGGGTGGGATAGCCTTGGTGGTTTGAAGCCCGTGGACGGAGGTGCTGTGATGGCACGGGGAGAGTATCCCCTAAGTGGAGATGCCTGCTTGGTCAAACCTAGGATGGACTAGTTTCAGGTTCATGGGAATCCTTTTCTACTCACTCGCTTCTGATGGGCGGGAGACGGCTGGACTACTTGGTAGGACGGTGCCACTACTGCTAGGTTGAAAGGTGATAAGGGTGGGCGGAGACGGTCGATGGGTTCCCGTTCCGTTCTAGATGCACAGTACCACTGGATGGGCCCGGTACTGTGTCTCCCAGTCTCAGCATAACGGTGTAGGATCCGGAATATCCCAGGGCTGAGTGGTAGGGTGGCATCGACCTAGGCAAGCAAGCACCCGGAATTCTGCCTAGGTGTTTGCGCAACACCTATGATGGCTAATCTTGTGGGTAGTGAAACCTCTGCAGAGTGTATGGTTGATCGATCGATACATATGCCAACCTGTTGGCTATGGACCTTTCCTGTGAAGCTTCTACTAGTGTAGTGAGTGTTCTCTTCTCCCCCTGGATGACATTTTTCCGGCAGTGTACCCGTTGTGGTAGTGTGCCGCTGAGATAGGCCCGAGAGGGAGTTGGGCCTGTCGAATGAGAGTGAGGTGTGGGTATGTGAGGTGTGGTGATGGGAAAAGGGAAAATGGTGTTAACTGGTGATAAAACTTGACTAATTAAATATTGATTACAGCTGCATAGGAAAACCTCAGCCTATAGGTCTGCTTGTATAGCCTTGCATCCACTTTCCACAAAGCAAATGCTGCATAAGTGGGCTCCGTGGCCAGTACAAATCGTACTGATAAATTTGCTGTCAGGTGACGAGAATGAGTACGACTTCGAGGGAGATGATGACGAGGAATAGGGTCACGTGCTACACTCAAGTTGGCCGTGAAGGATGAATCGCTTCCGCATCTTCTAAAGCTTCTCTGAATGTTGATTCCGCCAGTGTGGCGATGTAATAAATGTTTATGTAAGACTTAATTATCGTTGTATGGATCCTGGTGGCAACTGAGATATGGGTAATTTCATGGATTGTTCCAAGCAATCTGTTGAATTACAATTCGAGCCTGAGGATTTCCCTTCGTGGAAATCGAGGTCGTTTCCGTATGTGATCTTGATCTTGGGGGCATGATAAAACTCTCAATAAGGGACAACAAGACTTGACAACACTCAATACAAAGCAAATAGCTTATGTGGAAGGTTTAAGACATGTGTAGCATATATGGCTGTGGTAGAAATTTATTACCATTTGAGGAACAATAAGGTTTTGATTGTTTAAGAAATAAATTTCCAGTAATCATGCATGCTTAGAACAATATTATAGTAGCTCTTGTTTTACCATATCATGTCTCACAACAATTTAGAATTAGTTCTAGCACTTAGCATCCATAAAGTTTTCAGGTTCATGATGATTTAGATGAGCCAAGTGATCCATACTCAAAGAAATAATAAGTTGTAAACTAGGCATTAAAGGAATATTAACAGAGCAACTATTCATCATTTCCATGAGGAAGATAAACATTCATGAGACATATGGGAACAAGGGAAATATTTTTGGTATTTTTATCTTATGCATTTTTTTAATGCAATAGATTAAAATAATGTAAATAGTTTGGATAGAATACTTACCTTGGTGGGGGAGAGGATCTCCCCCAAGCTTGTATTTTTGCTCATTGTGGCGGCGGATAATATTGGAACCATCTCGCCCAGCGTTGTGCTTCTTCATTTTGTATGACTTGCAATAATTGGGCATTTTGTTGTGCCATACTTAGAGTTGCATCTTGCTCAACTTGCATTGCGCCCATGTCGTTGATGAGTTGATCCATTTCCGATCCTTAGCTTCAACGACCCCTCGCCCATGTGGACGGACGGGGGGTGCGCCTTCTTGGAGTGTGCTGTTGAGGCCGTTCCGTGGACCCTGAAATGTCCATGGAACTTGCCTCATCGCCTTCTTCGTCGTATCCCCCTGCAGCTCGTGATGTGTCGCCTTACTCAAATTGAGCGGCTTGTGACATACTCCTTGTCACCATTCTTGTTCCTGCAACATTTTGGTTTCTTGCCTCTCGGTCCCAATTTATGGTTAGTGTACGCAGCGCATACAACCGACGCCTCTCACATGGGAGAGAGATTTCGGCTGTATGGCCTGGATAAATCATTTTAAGATTACCATTTTCATCTCTTTTTAGGACTTGAGTATTTACGAAGAAATCTTCAGTTATAATGTCTTTAGGAGAAGCAATATATTCAAAGTAGTGTTTTCCATTTAGCAAGTCCATTATTTAAGCAATGCGAGTGATAAAAGAGGTAAAGAATATAGGCTCGCTTCTATGGAAAATACCATGCCAAAAGCGGACTAAAATTTTAGCAGGTGAAACTTTTATTTTCTTGGTCATGGCATAAAGCAGTCTTAGTTCATCATTAAGAAGGATTTGCACATTAGAGCCAGGAAGAAGAGTTATGGCCATCCAGTAGCGGAGCAAGCGCAAAGTGGGATTATGGATTTCATCAGTTTTAGGCTCAGAGCAATTATTAGATCCAGTTATGGCTTTCTAGAATTTAGCTTTATCAAATTTTCTTGTGGCATTAACTAGATCTAGATGACAGTTGTTATCAAAGCAAAGTGCCATACTAAAAATTCTCCAAGTTAAATTATACTCTAGGTTGAACATGCAAAAGTAGACATTATTATCAGTGGCTTGTAAAGATCATAGAAATTCTATGGTGAGTTTTTCAATTCCAAGTTCTTGCACTTCCCAAAAGCTTCCCCACCCAATTGTATTAAAAACAGTATTAAACTCTGCGGTCATACTTGTGTTGTCCAAAAGGACAGAGTCGATGATGCCGGTATGTTCATAACCGCGGTGTCGGATAGAGAGGTACTTTTCTTGGTCCAGCATGAGGCTGCTCTCGGGGTTGAGCGTCCTCTCGGGAGGTACTCCAAAGTTTTGTCTTGGTGGAGCTTCTCTTCCTTCATCTTCGTCATGGCGGGGTCGTCGGGAGGAACTCCCTACAACACTCTTGGCCTTCTTGAATGCGGAGGAGAACTTCTTCATCTTCCTGCAGCAATGAGATAACACAAGAACACACTAGGACAACAAGGGTTAGCGTTAGCTTTAGCGTTAGCTATCCCAATGTTAGTAGTCCTTGCGGGGTATGGTTACCTCCACAAACAAGATATAGAGAGCAAAGATGAGAGCAAAACAAGCTTCTACTACTACAATATTTTTGAGTTTTTGTTTTGAGTGGCTAACTACAACCAAACTTGAGAAAGAACTTGCTCAAATGTAGAGAAGAAGAGAGATTGTGTGCTCGAGATGATTCAACTGGTTTGGGTGTGGGATTGAGCATACAATACAAGGGTATTTATAGGGGGAGAAGGGCTGGTGACCAGGCCACTAGGGCCAGGTCGGCCGACCCCACTCCTGACAGGTTCAGGGCTGCTTTCACCTTTGGACAGGGAATCTATTTGAATTCAAACACAATTTTGCAGACAGGACTTTAAACATGGGTCGGCCGACCCATGTTTGGACCTCTTTTCAGCTTTAAACAGTGTGTTTCACTTTGTCCAGTAAAGTAAAGATTAGTGGTGGACCAAAAGTGGAGAAATTTTCAGAGATTCCCTTATCTAGTGCTTTGTGAAAGAGAAAGGTGTATGACAAAAGTGGGGACATGTTTTAAAGTGATTCCCATGGACCATGAGAGCATTAATGCATGCCGAAGTGTCCACTTTTCAGAATTTGGATGGTAGTGGATGTTGGATTCTCATTGGAGCATGTGAAAGTGGTCACGACCAAAAGTTGTCGACCAAATTCAAATTGAGCTGGTGATTAAAGTTGAGATAGAGATCAGGACACCAGATCAACATCACCAGAGGTGAGTGGGCCCCATGGTGGGGTCGGCCGACCCCACCTTGGGTGGTCCCACCACCTCAGGTGTGAGCAACACAGTTCTACTCAAGTTTTATTTATCTAATTATTTTATTATGCCGAAATAAATTATTTTCAAAATTTAAATATGAAATACAATGCAAAAAATGCAAGAATTGAAATGCGAAAAGTAAATATGAGATAAATACTGATTTACCTTACCAGTAAGGGCTCCATGTTTTAGGTCCGTAGAGCAGGACATCTCCTTTTTGGGTTCATTCTTCGGGTGCATCGATCGGTCCCGGAGATGGGGATCGTGATGATCGCACCTCTTTCTTCCGTCATTCCTTCTTGGTTGATTCTTGTGACTCAGCGGAGTCAGCCTTATTTACCATCTCGGCTTTACTTACCAGTTCGGCCTTTTTGGCCTTCGGCGGTTGATTCTTTCGGCGGGGTGCATATTGTGACTTGTTTCTCCATAGGTTCTTACTTGCCTGTTGCATCGATTTATAACCATTGAAAGGACATTTAATTCTCTTACCTAGGAGTTGGAAGTGGACTTGGCCGGATCCCACGTAGATGATGGCGTTCACGGTGTTGAGGAATGACCTTCCCAGGATGACGGGGACTTTGTCATCGGCCCCCATATCAAGAATGATGAAGTCGGCGGGGATGTATTCGTCTTGAACTTTGACAAGTATGTCCCAATCCCTCGGGGAACCGGATGGATTGATCGGCCATCTGCATTTTGACAAAAGTGGGGTACAAAGGCCCCCCTAACAAATTCTCATATATTACCTTGGACATGATGTTCACTCCAGATCCAAGATCGCGAAAGGCGTTGTTGAAGGTGTGAGGCCCGATATCACAGGTGATGGTAGGATGACCAGGGTCACCCTTCTTGGCCATGAATGGCAGGTCAAGAAGGCAACCCGGGTTTGGCCTAACCGGAGGCTTACCAAAACTCGTGGAAATTAACTTGACACCCTCAATTGGTTCCTCAGGTTTCCCTGGGATCTTACCTTGTTCGAAGGATGGGACAGCTGCTGCTATTTGAGCTAATTGGGTTTCTAGCATTTTATTAAAGCTCAATTATTTTTTCATAGCAGTATTAAAGCTACCCATTTTCTCACTAAGATTTTCAAGAATCTTATCATTACCCATTATTTTCTTATTTATACGATCATTGATTTTAGATTGGCCTAAGACAAGATTTTTCAGAGAAGGTTGGTTACCATAAGAATTATTAAAATTATTGTTGTAACCATTACCTTAATTTCCTTGGTAGAAGGGGCGTGAGTTCCATCCTCCTTGTTGCTGGGGTCGATACCCATTATTGTTGTTGTTGTTGTTGTTGATGAAGCTCACTTTCTCCTTCGTTTCGGGACAGTTGTTGCCCGAGTGATCTTCTCCACCACATACCTCGCATCATGGATCAGCTTCGATTGCTCTTGCGGTGGCAGTGGTTCGAATGGCCTCTTGTTCCTTTTTGAAACCTTCCTCAATCTTTTTCATCAAGAGGTCCATTTTTGCTGAGAGCATGTCCACCTCATGAACGGTGTGCATACCCCTTTTCTTGGGCTGGAGACGCTCCTCATTCCATCCATGGTTGATAACCAGCTTTTCAATGAGGTCTTTGGCATCCTTGACATTGTGTTGCAGGAATGCTCCTCTAACGGCAGCATCAAGGTGACTACGGGCTAATCCAGTCAACCCATGGTAGAAACCTTGGATTAGGAGCCATTCTTTAATCCCATGATGAGGATAAGCACGAATGTACTACTGGAGATGTTCCCATGCTTCGGAAATCATCTCGTCAGCTTGTTGTTTGAAGCTTGAGATCTTTCCACGAAGAGCGCTGGTTTTGCCCATTGGGAAGAATTTCTTGAGAAATGCGTTGGCGCACTTCTCCCAAGTGGTAGCTCCATTCTTGTTGGCATAGAACCATTGCTTCGCCTTTCCAAGCAGTGAGAATGGGAATAGGCAAAGGCGGATGGCGTCTGCCGAGACATTCTTGATAGTGAAGATACCACACGCCTCCAGGAAGTGCTGGAGATGGGCATTGACGTCTTTATGCAGCTTCCCATAGAATGGATTGGGTTGCACCATGTTGATCAGTGCTGGCTTAAGCTCAAAAGTAGCATCCCCAAGTTAAACTGCGGACCGGTGGCAATGTTGTCAGCCGACGGTGCAGAGAACTCAGAGATGGTCTTTTGGGCTATAGCTTCCTTGATTGATAGTGTAGAGCCTCTTTCCTCGAACGGATTCACGTTCGAGATGAACCTTTGAGGTGGAACTTGACGGCGTCTAGTTCTCCTCAACAATTGCTCAGGATCTTCAATGAAATTTATCGGCAATTGAAAACCGCTCATGCACTGTCTAGATTCACGATAACGAGAAACATAGACAGGGGTAAGCCCCTAACACTAATCGATATCTAAATTGATAATAGACTCCGGATTCAATTTTTATTAATATTTCTAGACTGATGCTTTCCCCGGCAACGGCGCCAGAAATGCTTGTTGACACTTCTTAGCGCAACCACCAGAGACAGGGTGTTAGGCTATCTCTGATAATGGCGCCAAAAGTGCCTGGGGTATTTCTTATGTCTATTGGATACTTCCGCAAAGGTACAGAATATACCGCTGTAGCACTTCATCCGGGAGTATTCCAAGGTATCATTATTTATTTTTTCCCAAGGGAAGTGGTTGCTAGGAATAATTAATAAAAAGAGAGAGATCCTTATGCCTATAACAACTTAGTATCAACTAGTGATAGGGGGTAAATCGATGTAAAGAGGAAAGGGTAATGACACCAAGACACGACAAGGTTTTAGGATAATTAAGGATAAATAGTAGAGTATAGCTAGGTGGGAGGACAACGAGTGAGTATAAGACTCCTATGACACTTACTTTACTCTTGTGAACTATCTTATCAAATGGATGAATTATACTAAGACAGCTACCTTACTTCTGGTGTGTAGGGGGTAGTGCGAAACAATAGAGGATATAACCTCTACCCGAAGCGCCTACTCTCTTATGGGAGCCTACCTTTTAAGAACTTCCCTAAAACTCATGGAGGGATACTAAGACTAGACAGGACTGTCACCACCTGCTAGCACCCACAAACAATCCGTGCGACAAGCGGCATTCAAGGGTAAGATCTAGCCTAAGCACCACGCTTACACTAAGCCTTACTACTCTAGCTGCGTACCAACAGCTAAAGCACCCTATGACAGGCGAAGAACTGCACACGTGAGCTGGTTACAGGATCACTATCTAATATAATTCAACTATAAGTTAAGACAAGACACAACAATACTATAATGAATAGTAAAGCACTAAGTAAAGACTTAGTAAAATAAAGTAAAGATAATATATTGATAAAGGTAAAGTCTTACAGAAGGAAAGGTATAAGAGCTATACCAGAGTCTCCAGCAGATGACTCTGGAGACTCGGAGCGTAGCTTGACTCGACTCTAACTCCCACACTAGACTAATACTACTACTACTACTAAAGAGTGGAGCTTCTCTTGTCTCTTGTGTATGTTGTGTATCTTGGGTGTTTTGAAGAGGGTGATGGCAGCCTCTATTTATAGGGGAGAGTTGAGGGGCGCCACGTCAGCGATCCGTGTGCTCCGTGCCTGTGACAGAACCGCCTAAATCACATGGCCCACAGACACCTGTCATTATCACTCATGACCTCTGACAGCGGGTCCGCGTCCCAAATGATCTAGAAGGTTCTGCCGGGCTACATTAGCGCCCGATTTTCTCCAACAGGATCCCATTGCGAAGTCATTACAGAATTACAACATTTCATAATAAATTACATCAGAGTGAAAATGCGGAAAGATTATAAGGTACTTAGATTACAAACCGTTTGTCCAAATACGATTGAAGTGCGCATATTACAGACCATAAATAAAATAAGTAGCAGTAGAATGACGATACAACATTATTAAGTATTTAACGATAAGAACCCTGCCCACGGGTTCGACATTACTCCTCCTCACATCCCTCCTGTACCACTGTTACACAGCAAGGGGCGAAACAAACCTCCGGCTGCTGCGTCCCTGCAACATGGGGTTAACAAACCCTGAGTACTGGGGTACTCCGCAAGACTTACCCGACTAAGAAAAAGGATTGAGACTCAGGAATGCAGGCTGTGGGGAGTCAAGGTAAGGCTGGAGCAAGAGTCAAGAGTTTTGCAGAAAAGCATTACTATCTTATTTCAATATTTTAACTCAGTCTTATTTTAATCATATCCATAATTCCAAATTCCTTTTCATATATCATTATACCTTCAAAATTCTTACTCATTCTCAAAAACACCTTGTTTCGAACCACTTTTCAATTGTAGGTCAAAGGATCAAGTCTCCATATCCGAGGAGCAACGACGATTCGAATCGATTAGTACCCAGCTGGGGATCCCTATCCACACTGTATATGTAGCACTTAAGCTTGCATATACCAACTCCGGCTACCACGATTTTTCTACCCCTGAACCGGTCCTGCGCCACCCGAGAACACAGTACTCCTCTCCTCTCCAGGCACGCCGGCCACGAGGGTACACACTGCTCTCGCCATCTCTCCACTCCCAGTGCGTGGTTGTCGGTTCAAGTAGTAGAGCCACCGGAGTCAGAGCTTTCCGTAGTATGTGGCTAGTTGCAAAGTCTCGATCACAGCAGGCCTACAACGAACGGTCCCTAATTCTTTTTCCGCCGGCGACATTGCATTGGGACTCTAACCCAAATACAAGTGTCCCAACGGTTTTCAAATCCCTCTTTCCGCCGAAGGTCAAGCATTGGGACTCTAACCCAAATTCACAACCAACGAACGGAAAACCCCTTTCCGACGGATACGGTGCATCGGGGCTGCTACCCAAGTACACAATTTCCGAACGGACTCATGCCCCTTTTTCCTTTTCTCATGATTCATAATTGTCACATTCAAAATAGCCTTTTTACGCAAAATCTAAATTGATTAAGCAGGACTAAGCATTTTCGAACATTTTTATTTTTAAACAGGTTTTCGGGATATTATGTATCAAGGCAGGTAATGCATCAATGTAGGAGACAAACAACTCCTAACAACCTAATGCAATAATAGACTCAAGTGATAAATAATTTTATAAAACACAAGGTGGGGCTGAATGCACCGGGGCTTGCCTTGAATCGTGTACAGCGTCGGGTCGGGATCAGTCCCGCAGATGTCGAATCCTTGGATGACTTCTGGAGTGGCCTCCTCAGTAGTAGTCTCGACCTGGACCTCCTCGGGAACGGGCACTACACGTATGCAATGATGTATGCTTAGCATGGCATGAGGGCAACAAATGAAATGCTTGAAAGTAAACCATTAATACCTTGAGTACAACTTTCCTTCACGGTAAAGTTGTAAACAATTTACGGAAGGTAAAAACAATGTTTCCTACTTTTGTTTTATTGACCATTTTAACGGTCACAGAAAGCCGCTACACAGCTTTACTACAACTAACAAGCGACCCTAATACTTCTGTCAAGGATCACTATGGTGAAAGACCCTTGAAACCAATCAATCCAAAATCACGCCAAACAACAGGGATTATTCGCTTAGATTAATTCTACTAATCAAAATACCCCACAACTATTAAACAAGTGTCCTAACAGTTTCCAAATGAGCTCAAACTTAGCCAACAGCTAGATCTTACTCTAAAATAGTACCACATGAATTTTCATGATTTTTGGATAATTCTGGAATTTATTAAAATTGCTCAAAGTTACATTTACTAATTAATATGCTGATTTTTAGTTCCCACAGACAATGTCCAAACCCTATATCTAATATTTTTATAAAATACTACATGCTCCAGAGAGTATCCACAATTATTTTCATGATTTTTAGATCAACAGAAATAATATTACAAAAATAACAAACACAGGAACTATTCATAGTAATTTAAAATAGAAATCCAATTGAAATTCCACGGGAAAATGGAAAACTCCTTTTGGCCCGGGACGGCCCACGTCAGGCAGGCCGGCCCACTCGGCCGCTCCCGCATCGGCCCGCGCCCCAGGCGCCATGGCGAGGCACTAACAGGCGGCCCCCGCCTGTCAGTTCCTCCCCCTACCTCCCGGCGCGACCCGACATGCGCGCGCACGCGACGAGCGACCGCGGGCCTCGCCGCCGGCGACCCTAACGGCGAACCCAACCATGCCCGACCACTCCCCAGTATCACGCGGACTACCCAGTACCCTAAGCCCAAACACCGGCACCTCCGACGAGTGCAGACTCGCCCATGGCGGTCGCGGCGACACGGCCACCCTGTTCCGGCCGCGAGAATGCGGTAGAAGTGACTAAAAAGGCCAGGGGAGGATCAGGAGCTCACCACGGCTCTATTCCGACGGCTGGCCGAGGCTGAGATGGAGCGGAGCAGCGAGCAAGACGACGGCGGCGGCGTGCAACGGCTCGGCCTCCACGGCGAAGTCGCGTTCCGGTGATTCTAGGGGACAAAATGAAACGCCGCTGCGAGCATGAGCTAAGGTATGACTCAGAGAGTCGCAAACGGAAGGTCTAAGGTAGAAAGGCTCACCACAGCGAGCTTGACGCGAGAGAGGTGGCTGCGGCGGTGCTCTGTCGGGCCCGAAGACGACGGCGTGCGTTCCGGGGCCCTCGACGCACGGAAGCTGCACCACTGAGGCACAAGCTGCGTTCACGAATCCTGTGAGGCTAGAGACGAGTGGAATTTGGGTGAGGAGGTCGGAGTGCGGCCGATTTTTGGCTCGATGCCGAGGCGGGTGCGGCGGTGGTCGGGAAAGGATGAGGGCACGAGGGGGGGATGTCGTCGCCCTTTAAGCCGACCAGAGGGAGGGACAGAAGCGGCATAGGGCGGCGCGCGATCTCCAGCACGGGAAACGGCACCAGGGACACGATCCCGGACGGCGGCGCGCGCGCCCGACACGGCGGCGGTCGCGACTGTGCGCGAACAGAGAGGGGAGGGGCAAATCACTGTAGCGTTTCAATTCTCCCACACGGTTTTTGACCAATACCGCCATATTTTGTATAACAACATGAAAAGGTGTAAACACCAAAGTTGTAGAGTTCCAAATTTGGAACAACTTTGATTAAGGGATCAACTCCAAATTTTGAATAATTTAGAAACTATTCAAAAGGGGGTAAAAGAGGGTTTTGAATTTCAAACTGAAATTTTAAAATTACTTTTAAATTTCTTCAACAACTTGAAAAATTGTCAAAATAGAAGTTGTCCTACTTGAGGAGCTTTACAACTTTCATTAACTGAGTTTGGTCAGATTCTCAATAGTTTTTAAATTGGCATTTCAAATTTGAATTTCAAAGTGGTAATTAGGGTTTAATTTGAATTTCTATTAAAGAACTTCAAAAACACCCAAAATAAAAGTTGTTCTATATAAAAAGATCTACAACTTCTATTAAGGGACCATCACCAAATTCCAAGTTGATTTTGGTTTAGGGTTTCAGGGTCCGATTAGGGCTTAAATTCAAATCTTTCTTTTGATTGTTTTTAATTACCAAATCAAGGATTTATTTGCAATATCCATAACATTAATGAATAAGCCACTCTAAAGACCCTAATCACACTCATATGCAGATGCTCAAAAATAAATATGATGACATGGCAAAATTAATTAGCCGTAATACCCGGGGTATTACATTGCCTCTCCTCCCTTGGATGAACCGCCTCAATACCGCCTCAAAATGGACGATAGTGGTGAATTCATCACGTGGAAGTCATGCAGGAAGGCGGTGGGGGCCAACCGACCTGGCCTGGCACCAGGGGGTCGGCCGACCCCCTACGACAGGTGGGCCTGGCCAGGTGTGGTCCCCACCAGTCATAGAGTGTTGCTTTGTACTGGTTCTATCTTGATTGTGTTATTTCACGCCTTGATCCGTGTGCTTTGATTCTCCACCGTTGAATGGAAACACATGTTGATCTGATGGTAGAATTGAGCTGGGTAGAGTGTCACACGGATCCTGCTATGTCACCAGAGCCAGGTGGGCCCCATGGTGGGGTCGGCACTGAGCTCTCCTCTCTTCTACGTGAGCTCTCCTCTCTTCTACATGATGTCTTGAGTCAATTGTTGAAGTGTTATGACTTGGTTCCCAAATATGTGGTTCGGCCGACCCAACATATTGGGCACCAAGTGCTCCAATTTGTTCTGTTTTGATCTTCCATGCATTCACAAGCTAAGAGTACAAGTGGAACTAGTTATTGATAAAATATGTTCATGATATGTTTATTCCTCCTTGAATCCGAGGCATGTTGACGGTGTTCGAATGTGGATTTTCATGGTATATCCACCATCAACAACCAACTCCAGGGGCTACATTCAAGAAGATGTATATTTTCTTCAAGTATTTACCATACTGGAAAGAGTTAGACATACGACACGCGATCGACGGTATGCACGTTCAGAAGAACGTCATTGAAAGCGTAATTGGCACGTTATTTGACATAAAGAGAAAGACTAAGGATGGACTCAACTCACGTACGGACATAGTAAATTTGGGCATAAAAAAGGAACTGTACCCTGCTCTTCTAGAAAATAGGAAGTACCACCTCCCGGCAGCAAGTTACAACATCAACACAGAGGAGCAACGTGCGATGTGTGTGTGGTGGAAAAATTTGAAAGTTCCATCTGGATGCTGCTCTAGCATAAGGAGTATTGTGCCAATGGAAGACCTTACACTAACCAACTACAACTCACATGATTGTCATGTCATGCTGACTACTTTCCTCCCTGTTGCCATCAGGGCTATAAATCCGGTGTTCTTAAAGATGGCAATCACCAGGTTGTGCTACTTTTTCAACAAGGTCTCATAGAAAGTTATTGACCGCGATGAGCTGCCGTATCTTCAAGAATTCGCGGTGGAGACTCTGTCACAGCTTGAGATGTGTTTCCCCCATCATTCTTTGATATAATGGTTCACCTTGTGACGCACTTGGTGCCGCAAATAGAGGCATTGGGGCCCATGTATTTGCATGAAATGTGGACTTATGAGTGTTTCATGTTAGTATTGAATGGCTATATATCAACTCGTGCTCGTCCTGAGGCGTCCATGATAGAAGGGTACTGTACCGAAGAGGCCATTGTTTCCGGTGGCCCATTCTGCAATAGTGTCCTGAAAGACCAGATTGCAATAGGTTTGCCCCCGTCACGACATGAGGGTAGGCTGCATGGAAGTGGGAGGATTGGACGAAAATCTTTTATCCCGTCAGATTACAAGGTAGTCCTCGAAGCACACTATAGCATCCTGCATCAGCTCTCGATAATGGATCCTTTGATCGAGCGACACATGAATGATCTTCACCAACATAATAGTGGGTACACGGACGATTGGGTTAAGCAGGAACACAAGCGTCGGTTCATCGCATGGCTAAGGGAGCAGGACATTCCAGATGGGGAAACGTTTGAGGAACAAACCATCAAGAAGTTGTCGTGTGGACCGTCATGCCAGGTCACGACATGGCAAACCTACGACATCAGTGGCTTCACGTTTTGTACCAAGTCCAAGGACAAAAAGAGCTTGGCACAAAACAGTGGTGTTCGATGCGAGGCCATAGATGCTACAACTGATGAGATTAGTACATTCTTTGGCTTCGTTGAGGACATATGGGAACTAGACTATGGTACATTTCAGATACCTGTGTTTCGATGCCAATGGGTTGAAGACAAACATGTCATAGTGGACAACTATGGGCTCAAAGTTCTTGATCTAAGTAAGGTAGGTTACAAAGATGACCCGTGGATCCTTACTAACCATGCCGCACTGGTCTTCTATGCTGAACAAATCCTTTCTAAAAATGAGAAGAAAAGTTCCGACAAGCCAAAGCATATAGTTTTCCCTGAGAAGCAACAAGCTCTAGGTCCGAATTGAATAGCAAATATGTCAAGACAGGGTTGGACCCCACCAGCAAGTATAATATCACAGAAGGTCAGTGGGCTGTTTTCAAAGAGCAGAAGACTAACCCAGAATTCTTGGCCCAGAGCCAAGCGAACTCAGCACTTGCTAAGAAGAACAAGTACCACCACCACTTTGGCACAGGTGGTTACAAGCGGCAGGTTGCCAAATGGAGGGAAGAAGAGGCTGCGAAGAAGGCAACAGGGTTGCCAGTGTTGTCTGAGCAACTTGGCGAAAGGAGCGCGAACTGGCTTCGTGCTCGCAAATCAAGAGAAATATCTGAGTCAAGTGCATCATTTTCTGATCCAATGGTTGAAGAAGCTGCGAAGAATATTTATGAGGCGGCAACTCATGTGAAGGAAGGAAGTGTCAAGCCACAAAGGGAGCGGGACATCCTTACTCTTGGTCTTGGTAACCCCGAGCACCCTGGTCGTGTACGAGGCATCTCGTCAAGGCTAGGATGAAAAGAAGGATTCGGCGAGGAGTGGGCCGGAATGTACAAGAAGCGTGATCGATACAAGGAAGACTTGAAACATTTTTGTGAGGAGCAGGCAAAGCAAGCCTTCAAAGACATGGTGACTAAATTAGTAACAAATCCTGATACCGAGCTTGCGCAGCAATTGGTGGGCGTCATGTCTTTTGTTCAACAAAGGACGAATAGCCAACAGTCTCCGCAGATGCAGCTGGTGCCGGTGACACAGCCCTTGGGAGCTCAGCAGTTGATATCACAGTCTCCAAATGCTCCAAGCAGTGTCGCGTCTACGGCAAAGGTTCGCTATCCAGTTGATGGCATTGACATGCCAACGCCATGCTCACTAGTCATAAGCTATGGCATTACCAATGTTCGTACTAGGGAAGTAGCAACTGGCTTCGCAATCCCTGGACGGACATTTCATGGTGCAGACATTTCAGATGAGTACTGCAGGGTCGAAGTGGTGACCGTAGTGCAAGGACATGAGGATGACATGTTGGACATCCCTGCACCCGAGGGCATTGAAACACTGAGACAAGCCATCAAGAATTTCATCCTTTGGCCTAGGCGAGACATTAGGTTGAGTGGGACACCACCATCTACCGAGCATAGCATTCATAATGACCCACCGCCGTCGTCATTAGCTAACCGGCCTCTTCCTAGCTCACCAAATTCGCCTGTGCATCCAATTCCAGAACCTCCGCCTCCAGCATCTCCTATCAACTATCCACCTTCCCCAGCAAGCAAAGAGAAACAACTTGAGAAAACATCGACCCCAACAGGCCCACAAGAGAAACAACATGAGTAAACATCGACCCCGTCAGCCCCACAAACCAAAGGAAAACCTCCCACCACCAAAGAAGGGGAATGTTGTTCCCAAAATGGTCTCGCCACACCGACCAAAGCAAAAAACTTTGGGACCATGCTGTGGTTGTCAGGAATAGCACGCAGCCGCACAGGACGTGTCGTTGACTGTGCTGAGGCTGAGAAATCGGGGAAATCTTCTGTGAAGACCGTACAGATCAGGAAGCCAACGAAAAAAGATTATGGAAATGTCCCTGATACATATGTGCCGGGCAGGCCGCTTCTCACTTAGAAAAAGGTAACCCAAATCCCATCTCTAATTAAAAGAATGCATGACTGGTACATGAGAGCAGCTTCTGTTGGCATCAACGCTCTGAGCGCATGTATACCACCAAGAGCTTTTATGAACGGGCGAAGTAAAGCTGTGGTCACGTTCGAGGACATGCACTTGATGATGAACCTCAAGAGACTCGACGTTCAGCTCGTAACAGTGTGGGCATTGTAAGTGTCGCTCATATATTCACTTGATTATTATTTTGATGTATTACATTTCAGTCTCTGAGATTCATTTGCACATGTGCCTTGCAGACCACAACATGACCAGCAGGAGGAGAGATTTGGTATCGATCTTTATTCACACGCAGAAGAGAGGATTGGCTATCTTGACCCAACCGAAATATGCGAGGAGCGGCACACATTCAGGATCGGAAAGGACAATGACAAATTGAAGGACAAGACTGAGGAAGAAGCTCAGCAGATTATTACTATGCTAAAAAATGAGATGGAGGACAAATACTGCCTATACTTAGGAAATTCAATGCTTCAATTTCAAGATAGGCAAGTCATAATAGCCCAATACAACTTTAGGTAAGTTCGAGTTTCTTTTTGCAATTAATGTTATTATTGTCTAATCCATATATATGTGGCCCCAGCCCATGCATCACGAGAACTTGATTCGTGCAGGGACCATTGAATTTGTTTTTATATTTATCCAAGGCAGGGAAGGGTGCTTGTCTTTGACTCCGTAGATTATGATCCTACTACGTATGCGACATTCTTGACCTTCTTAGAGAGGTAAGCCGAGAAATGTTTGCATTCTTTTCTCGATGAGGGTTTGCATTGAGAATATATAACTTGGTGATTTTTTCGAAATCATAGAGCATATAGGTGGTATAAACTACAACGCGGAAAGCACGACAAGAACAAAACTGGATCATTAACAATAAATTACAAGTGGCCAGTATGTTAGTTATTTATGACTACATATTTATCATCCATGTGCAACACATAAGACAATGTTACAACTAATTAAATATTCGCTTACCTGTTTACATATATAGTGCCACAAGCAACCACCTGGATCGATTCACTGCGGATTCTATGTCTATGAGTTTATGAGGGAGTCCGAACGATACATCAAGAACGTTGATAAGGTAAGTAATAGTCATGTATGAAATTATACCTTTAAAGTTACAAATGTGTATATGATGTTTATACATATTAATTAATATAGTTATAAATACAGTTGCGAAAATATAAAAAACTCAAGGCCCAGAACATGAGCACGGAGACTTTATTCAACATAGTTGAGGACATGTGCTCATTCATCATGAAACATGTTATTCCAAGCAACGGAAATTATCACGACAAGCAAGACGCTCTAGGAAGTGAAGAGTTCAGAAAGCTAACGGAAATCGGCATGGTAGGACTTACCCGAGAGGGTTATTAATTAGATGTGTAAATTTAAGATGTTATCACATGTATAACTTTGATGAACATATATGTGTATATATTATGAGCACAGTCCTTTGATGTATATAAATATACTGTATAGTAATTAAATTTTATTTTGCTATATTTGATCATAATCTAATACAGCTTAATATCTACAATAAATAAATAAATAAATACATATATATGGCGGGGGGGGGGGGGGCTGAAATCCGCTAAAAGGGCGGCAATCTCTACTGGCGGTTCCTTAAGCAAACCGTCGGTGTAAATTTTGTTTTCACTGGCAGTTTGCTTAAGAAACCGTCAGTGAAAATATATTTTCACTGGCGGTTCACAGGCAACCGGTAGTGGAAAGATTTATTTTCACTGGCCTCTTCCACTGGCGGCCCTGTGAAATGCCAGTGAAGATGGCTTATCAACCGTCACTATAGAGCTTGTGTGTACTGGTGATTACAGAACAACTGAACAAGTAATATACGAAGAGAAAAATGTTGTCTTCCATATTGTTGCTTTTTAAATTAGTCTTAACAGCAGTACATTTCAGTCTTACAATGATGATGCAAGTATATACTAGTGTATATAAGGAAAAAAAATGAAATCACAGTACTTACATAAATAGAACAATAGACTCCACAAAAATTGTACATTCATGCTCTGAGCTAGAGTTAGTAGTTAAATACAATGATGTAATATGTACCGTAAAACTTCATAGTCGATTAATAAATAGCTGATTCTCAGCCCTTGTCAGCTGTCATCTCCTCCTGCGGCCGACGAGGAACCAATGCCAACCTGTAGCCATGGCTCCGTGGGCTCACCGTCCATGGTCACCACGTCTTTGAGATCGCTAATCTTAGCTCTCTTGGCTGTGGTGCTGTCCGCCTCGTCTTCCTCCGCCACCGCATCCATGGCATGGCCGCTCGTCGCTGCAGTCTTCTTCCGGTGGCCAACGTTACCTGGTACTGCGGCCACTAGTGGCTGCAACTGCAAGTGCACCGGTGCTGCTGCTACGTCGAGTCGGAAAGAGCTGCTGCCGGCCTCGGGTCCCGCTGCGGGAGCGGCCAGTGCTACCGGGTTTGCCGCGATCGTGAGGTCGAGCACTGGCTCAGGCACGTCCGCCATTGGTCGGAGGCTGAGCTGGTGTTTGACTACGCCGACGAGATCTTCAGTCAGGGTTGGGTTCATACCGGCGGCCACCGGGCTGCAAGGATCCGATGTGTTCGAGGTGAGCCAGTGGCATCGCTTGTGACCTCCGAGTGCCTGCCCAGAGGTGAACAGGCGGTGACACACTGAACACTCATGCATCTTGGCATTTTTCTTGTATTGTGCTGCGACGGCGGGTGTGGTGGCGGCTGATGGATTGTGTCCGATGGCAACAAGCGACATTGGCAGCGATGCTGCTGCTGCCTCGTTACTTGTCCCTACATTGGTCACGACGTCATTGGTGGTAGCCAAAATTCCTGTGGCATCTGCGTTTCCACCTACATTGCCTTCATCGACAGCAGCAGGAGCCTTGCCATTGCCATTGTTGGCATCAATGGCCACTGAATGCCGTGCTGGTTCACTGGCATTGCTCTCGAACTTGGCAGCGAAACAGCCTTTCACTTTCTTGTGGCTCGCCCGGTGGCCCCCAAGAGCTTGGTGCGAGGTGAACACCTTCTTGCACGCCTTGCACTCAAAAACCCCACGTGGTGAGATGTATCGAGGCACCGTGGATACTGGCGAAGACAGTGCCACAACTGACTCTTGTGGCTGCGCGAAAAAAGAGATTGGTTGCGGTTGCAATGGCGGTGGCGGCTCTCCATCACCTTCCTTGGTGGAGGCACATGGCTCCTGATGATCTGTTGCATTAACAGTCGCCTGCTCGTTGTTGGACTTGGAGGACGAGAGCATGACGAGACAATTTGCGAGGTCCTCTTCCTCTCCTAATGTGCTGCACCGCTCCGGTGGTGGCGCCATGGTGGGAGGATCATCAGCTCTGACGCGGCGCGATCGCTTTCCTTTTGACCACGCAGCTGCCACCGCCGGATCCTCATCGCCATCTGCGTCTGAGGGAGGCGATAACGAACGTAGTGAGCCTGACCCATCCACCTCCTCCTCTTCTCCCTCGTCGTCCGAGTTGCATTTCCCATGTTGAAGAAAAAGCACCCACGACGTGAACTCTTTCCCACAGTTTTTGCATGACTGGCAGCTCCTGATCAACCTGTTCGGATTCGCCCGGAGTGCGTACGCGTGCGTCGCCGACGACATTCCCACCGCATCCCACTGATCTGACCCCCCGAGGCACCGCGCGGAGGCGTCCTCGCCGAGCGAGTCATCGTCGACGGCGAACCCATCGACGTCGCTAGCGCCGTGGGCTCTCATGTGCCCGCCGAGCGCACTGCCGCACGTGAACCCCTTGTTACATACTCGACAGAAGTGTTTGTACTCCGGTGGCTGTCCCGGCGACCTAGACGGTTGCGGCGGTGACGGAGAAGGTGGCATCTGGCCATGGTAACATGTACGTGGTGAGGGGAAAGATCAAATCAAACTAATTAAGGTGGCATGGAGACGTGTGCATGCACATACCAGGGAAGATAGAGATTCACACATTGCCGCGCGACAGAATCGATGGCCTCGATGCTGTCTTCCGAGCGATAACACGCCACAGGCCTCTGGTGGTCACATCATGCATGGTAACATGTAGTGAGGGGAAAGGTCAAACTGAAGAATGCTGTGGAGAAGAAGAAGGGCGCATGCACATACCAGGCAGGAAGATGGAGATTCACACATTGCCGCGGGAAAGTTTTGATGGTCGCGACGGCGTCTTCCGAGCTATAGCGCAACACCCACACACGCCTTTGGTGGTCACAGTTGCAGCAAACCCTTCTCTCTCTCAACTGCTTAATCGTAGTGTTTGCCATATATATACAAGCTCTTTGGCAGCGTTGTGCTCCTTCCCCTGGTTAAGCTAGTGACACGTGGCAAGGAAATAAAGGGTTGTTAGGTCCCCGGTCCCCCAGTCGCCAAGTACTTGGTGAGAAAGAATTCTTTTCCGCGGTAATAGGTGGGAAATATCTAAAACCACTGGTCCCTGAGAGGGTCAAGTTGGATACACCTAATGACGGTTAACCACTAGTTATTTGCACTACTGTAGCCTTCTTTAGCTATTCATCTTCCTTCCAAGGGTGGAATGATCCCGAAAAACTCGATGCTATTATTTCGTCAGTGCAGTAGCGGTATGATCGGGTCTTAATTAATCTACTACCTATTTCTAGGTTCTATTTATTGGTTTATTATTCGTTTAAGCATTGTTGTACCTTACAAAAATATTTTCGTGATGAGCTCTTTCTTTAACTATAGCCTCTGATTTTCAGTTTACTTTCAACCAAACTGGTTATGTTATCAAAAGAACTAGCAATGCTTGCATCATGGTTATAGCATACAAATCTTGATGCATTTCACTAAGTGTTATGTTCAGTAAGTATCTAATATACCAGTTGTGTAACAAAATTAATAATAAATAAAAAACAATGTTTTAAATTGCGGGCTATAGAATTTAGCAGGAGCCTGTCCTGGACGCTACTGACGCTATAGCGACAGACATATGCAGTAGCGGCAGACATATGCAGTAGCGTCAGATGAATATGCACGCTATAGCGGCGCTATTTAAACGCTATAGCGCGTTATTTGTATATAAACAGGCAACATATGGTAAACTGATAATCATAAAAGCAAACAGGCAACATATTCCCATGATTGCATAGTTTAATAGTTAATACAGTCGAACATCCATAAAGGCATATAGCCATGAACACATAAGCATAAGTGCATAGCTAAACAAGCAGAACTGCATAAGTGCATAAGTCCTGAATCCTGATAACTTAAGACACTAAGAGAACACTTGACAAACCACATCGCCACATGCACATCAATCAGCCTCAGAATCGAAACTATAATCAGATGGCAGATCATTGTCATTTTCTCCATCAGAAGATGAAGCAGATAACTCGTCATCATCATCAGTAGTAGTAGTAGGGATCAACCTCTTCCTCTTCCTGGTCTGGTTACCTCCCTTCCTTTTTTCTTGTCCTTGAGGAGCAGCTGCAACTCTCTGCGATGATGTTTCAATTTCTCCCTCTTGCTCTAGATCTACTTCTATTGGCTCAATGCCAGTGATCCACTCATTGTCCTCATCTTCTAAAGCATCAAGAACAGGTTTCTCAAGGGGATCTTTATCCTTGTCCTTCTTTTGCCTCAGTTTTGAGTTGAACTTCACAAACACAAGATCCCGCATTCTGTCATGAAGCAGCCTGTTGCGTCTCTTTGTGTGGACCTGCATAGGTTTGATTTTATTTATTTATTTATTTATTTATTTATTATGTCAATAACAAAATAGGATTGAAGAATTGCAGAAATGAACATAGGGATCAGTAAGTCAGATTCATACTTGTTCAAATGAACTCCAGCATCTCTCACAAGCTGATGAATTGCATGTCAAAGTTAGAATTCTAGCAGCTAACTTTCTCAGGTTTGGTGCACTACTTCCATGATTCAGCCACCACTTAGCTAAATTATAAAAAAGTGAAAAACAGAGGATAATGTAAATTTTATATATAATAGTAGTAGGTACCAAGGCCAAGAGAAAACAGTACAGTATATAAGAAATTTATTTGCCAGAGGACATTTTTTCATACCTGGATCAAAATTAATATTTTTGCATTGCCTTTTAGCAATTTCTTTGCCAAAGGATCCTTTGGCATCCTGAAACTTTTGAAGCTCTTCAATAATCTTGTCCTAAGTGTCTTCATTTGGAGCAAGCTTTGTAATGCAAGTTATTACACCATCTCCAAATGATTCATTCTCCTCTATGGCCTTCTTGTTTTAATAATAATAGAAAGGGTTCAAGTAGTAACCAGCCCTACGTAAAGGTGTTTTCAGCTTACTGTCCCACATTTTGTCAATGAAGTGAAAAACTTCCTCAAATTTTTTCTTTTCATTGTTAAACCTCCTAGAGATCTCATTCTTAGCCTCTAGTAGACTCCCATACAAGAAACCCATTGGTGGGCTCAATTCGATTGGGCCAAGTTTCTTCTTTTGCCACGCAGCGAACCAGGCTCAGCGGCCAATTAGCGGCGCTATGGCGCTAAACTAATTTAGCGGCGCGATAGTGCGCTATAGCGGCAATAGCACGCATAGCGCAAAAACTAGCAATATCGTCGCGTCAGGTGCTGTGGGCCACTATAACGGCCGCTATTGCGGCGAAATAGCGCGCTATTTTTTTCATTGATAAAAAAAACATGAAAATTTACATAAGTCGTGATGGTTGTGCTAGTTTATAAATTATGTTATCATTACGAGAAATCTATACCATTCCCAAGCACTTTTTTGGTTCGATCACCCGAATTATCAGTCATATCTGTCTGGTGGAGATGTTGTGGCAGGTGCGTGCTTGTGTACTTCTAAGTCTAAGTGGCAACGTGCATGCTTATCAGGTTTGACCCATCACGTTACCGCTCTCTCCCTGACACGTTCCCCTCCCCTCCACTGCTTTTGCGTGGGAGCAGGTGGGCAGTACGGTCAAATTACTAGCCCTTCCACATATGTATATTTATTTCTTTGGTAAGAGCAGATTACATCTATTCGCTTTAATTTATAAGCGCTTATTTTAGCTTTTTCTGCCATAGAACAGTATTTTCCTCTCATAAGAAATCAACATAAATCAGCATAAGCCATTATCAACTTTCAGCTTTAGCTTCAACGTTGAACCATATTTTACTGCTTCAGTGTAGATGTAAGTTTTGCATTCAACTGATTTAAATTGATTATTTGTAATTAGAATTGGTTTGAATTACTTGAATAGCTATCTGAACTGATAAAATTTGTATTTCTTCTATGTTTGTTTTGATATGACCATTTTCCAATTTGCCTTACATAGAATAAATCCGAAAAAATTGTATTTCTTCTTTGTTTATTTTGATATGATCATCTTCCAATTTGCATTGCATAGAATAAATCTGATTTTAATTTTGTATTTTCATCTATTATTATTTTGCTTTGGTTTTTGACTTGTTTTAAATTTTTTCATTGGATTTTCATCGTGTGATTTTAAGAATCGGGTGACCGATGTAGTATAATCACCCGATTTATTTCGTTTACTAGATTTGGATGAGGAAATCTATTTTGTCGCCTAGATGCCAGCAGCCTCCAAATTACGCAGCCGGTCCATAGACAAACCCCTATCATATCGTCATCCATCATCACCGTCGTCTTTCAGCTAATTTTCCCCATCTGTTTGGACTTTCAAGAGTTGCACAGACCCTCGTTATCGATCAGGTCCAGGCATCCGGGCATCTTCACCTCCATGCTTCATCAGTTTCTGGTCCTTGGAGCAAACGGAGGCGCGTGCTTTTTCCGTATGACCGTATGGGTCGTATCGCAGTGGTCGGTGAGGGCGAGGCAGATGGGTTCCTGTTGCTGCAACGCGCAAGATGTCCCTCTGCTGTATTTGTGTCCACTGAAGGATACTGAATGACATGATGGTTCAATGACATTGCTCTCGAACTTTGTACTAAAACAACCTTATACTCTTTTATGGATGGCCCGGTGGCCCCAAGAGCTTAGTCTAAGGTGAACACCTTCTTGCACAACTTGCACTAAAAAACTCCATGTGATGCAGTTGAAATGTATCTGAAAGACTAGAGTGGCCATCATCTCGATCACAACTTATGCAATGTGCAATATCAAGCTACGATCAACATAGACACTCATGATTCCGGGTGGTAGAGCCAATACACAGAAATTATATGGCCTAACTGAGAGACTTATAAAAGGAAATAAAACATTCTTCATGCCAAAAAGTTACACAAGACCACACATCTTGAAGTGACTATTCTAGCACCGACCACCCTTGTCACAACAACCTTCTTAGAATGTAGCATGGCAATGAGGGGGGGGGGTACTTTTATAGGCTATTGGGATAATAGAAGATGACATGTGTCCCCCTTCCAAACAGTTCCAAGATAAATATCTATGTTCTCCATTATTTAAATTTTCTGTGGTGATAATATCTAGCAGTTCATGCCAAATACTCCCCTGCGTCCCAAAAAATGACATTTAGAAGTAGATACTATCATCAAGAGATGTGTAGAAGCTTCTAGAAGTTTGCAATGTAATTTTTAACATTCAACTGAAAGAAAACGTGACATATTACATGCTCATCAGAGGCAACATCAAAGTAAAAAAACGAACAGGATATCTAAGGACACTAAAGATTTAGAAACATTGTAGTAAAGTCTTTAGAGATTTAGGCCACCATCTTAACCAGATCACTGACCCTATCTTCAATCTTTGCAGCAACCCATCCATCCTCGTCTTGTCCTTGTCTGGCAATAGCATCATCTAGTACTAAATAAAACCAAAAGTTTGATGAGCTATAGCTTATGGGGAATTCACTAGTTTATTGGAGAACACCCAATCATTGCATGTTCGCTAGAGAGCCCAGCGGACCCTCATTACTCTCAAAAAGATAAACCATAGATTTTTATTGTTACTCTCTATGAGGTTAAGCAAGCTGGATTTAAAATATCCAAGATTACTAGAATGCATTACATCTTAGGCCATCAGGTAACTAGCACCAGACTAGGATGGCTACATGCAAATGGAACATAAAATGGTAAATTGTTCCCTATACTACCACAAAATTTGCAATTCAGAACCAACCAGATTTCTCGACAATAATTGTAGACTAGTTTGCAATTTGTGATGCCAAACCATGCAAACAAAAAAATTGTATCTGTAGGGAAATCTGGTCATCTAGATATATATCATCCTTTGGTTTATCACTCCACTAAATAAGATGAATGTATATATGGACATTAGAAAATCCCCATGATTTCTCTAACTTCCAGCGCACTCATCTACTTGTTCGAATGATAAGGGCTTGTGAAACCCAAATATTTCTTCTTGTTAATGCTTCAATGTTAGAAGAATCTTCCTCTTGACAAGTCCTTTGATGATGTGCTCTCTCACGAAGAAAATAGAATCCATCATGTACATTGAAATCTCGATAAGGGTAAAGCTCAACAAGATAAATTTACCACCAAAGGATATGTTACTACATTTCTAGGTTTGAAGTCTATTAGTAACTTTATTGATTGACTAAATAAGTTCGGCTTTGTAAGTTTGACATGACTGACTGGTAAGCCTAAGTACTTAGATAGGGAAATGACCCAAACATCTTCATTTGCAATACCTCTACTACAAACACCTTATAATTTATTCTCATCCCTGACATTTCCTCATAGCAAGCTAGAATAAACTTCAAGTAGGTAATGTTCTACACTGAGTTGTCAGGAAGAGAATAGTATCACTAGCATATTGCGAATGAGTCAACTCGTCACTAGCCAAGGAATCAAACCATACATTACATCAGTCTTCCACTCCCTAATTGTTATCAAGTCTCACCCAACAATAATAGATACAAAGGATGTCCATTGTACTTCCTAAATTATTCCCCTCTCTTCATTTATATTTATAGCTACTCATACTCTACTAACTATTTTCATTATCCAACTAATCGTTTCGAGACGAAACATTTTCTCTCATCACCTCTTCCAAAATAATCCCGATTGACTTTCTTGTAAGTTTTCTCTAAACCAATTTCTGATTAATTCTTTGATTATTCATCCTCTAAAGTTCTTGTAAAGTCTCACACAAAATCACCCCTTCATAAAAAGTAAACCCTCCATGAATAAATAAAGGTTGAGTTTCACCGTTTCGCCAATGAACTTATTTGCTGCTTTAGTGGGCCTCAATGTGAGCATTAGTAATAATTTTGCACACCACATATAATAATTTGAATAATACATTCAACATCTTGGTTACCGCGGTGCAAGATGAAATGACTATTTATGTCATTATAGCAACAAAGATTGTATAATGTGACTCATATTCTTTTTAATAGAACAAAAAATATACAATAAGCACTAGAGTTTCAGGATAAGACATGGATAAAAAATTGAAACAACTAATAATACTAAAAGTTGAAAGCTAAAATATATTCATGATGTCAAAAAAAAATAGAGGCAACATGATCTTGTATAAATTAAGCTTGGGTTTCAACTAAATACATATTACACACTAGTAGAGAAAAGACTTTTGATTCACATCCATTTTTTGTTTTAGTCTCGGTATTTTTTGTGTTCGGAACTAAAGAAGAATTAGTCCTGTTTCCAACTTTTATGAGTTGTCAGATGACATTTAGTCCCGGTTAGAAACACCAACCCGAACTAAAGGGTTAACATTAGTCCCGTTATGTGACTCTGTGTTACCAATCATGACTAAAGTCATGGACCCTTTAACCCTGGTTGATAACACCAATCCGGACTAAAAATAGACCTCTTAATCCTAGTTTTAGACCCGGTTGGGAACACCAACCGGGATTAAAGGGTGGTCCACAAGCTAGTTCAAAAGGAAAAGATCCTATTTAAAGTCACATGTGCTGTGTAGGTGGGGTGATAAGCTACACGCGAGTCTGTGTATGGGACGTAGTGCGTGACATACTTTATTTTTTAGTCTCGTGAGAATTTTAGTCTCGGTTGACCAAACCGGGCTATGATACTAGAAAAAAGATAAATACAAGATATTCTATCTAGATGCCCCAATGGATGGGAGGCTTCTCTGGGATGATTTTCAGGTTGAGGAATGTAATAAGGTGGTCATGTCAAGCTGGGTCAGATGGTTTCGTTTTGCGTTGGAACTCCGACCGATCGAGGTTACTTAGGTTGCGTAGCTTGCTCGTTGCTAAAATGGATGAACCTGTGTGTTCACTAATTGTTTGGCTTGCTTCTGAATGTTTATGCATTTTTTTGTAGTATGAAAACTCTTTAATTTCGTTGGGAAACTCTTATTCCACTAACTATTTTCATTATCCAACTAATCATTTAGAGATGAAACATTTTCTCTCATCACCTCTTACAAAATAATCCCAGCAGACTTTCTTATAAGTTTTCTCTAAATCAATTTCCGATTAATTCTTTGATTGTTCATGCAACTAATCATTGGTGACAGATGTTTCATCCAACTAAAGAATTAATCGGAGATTTTGTTCCGGCTAATTTTGCCAATCTGTTTAGACTTTCGAGAGTTGCGCAAAACCTCAGCATGGACTAGAACGGAGGTGCGTCCTTTTTTTCCGTATGATTATATGGTTCGTATCGCGGTGACCGGTGGGGACGTGCAGATGGGTTGCTGCAGCGAACGGGATGTCCCTCTGCTATGCGTGTGCCGTGCCCACCGCCTTTTATGATTTGCAAATGTCGCACCGACAACACGATCGTTGGTTGGCAATCATTTGGTCTCGTTGCGTTGGTTGGCAATCTGGCCATCGTGTCCCGTGACCGTGAGCCGTGAGCTGAGGTAAAGTGATGGTCCCTGTTGATGGTAATCTTTACTTATTATTTCGCTGTCAGACACCCCAGTCCCAATCGGTTCTGTTAGCTGCTGGAATCAATTGCTTATGATCTTGTTAAAAGCGTTCTTCTTCTTTCGACAAGACTAGAGAAGTAGCCTTCCTCTCTCTTTTTTTTTTTTTTAACTTTCCTCTTCGAATTTTTTATTTTCGATCGAGGTCAAAAGGAACACTTGCCAATTGCCATGTTTGGAGTACAATGCTTGCAAATCTAAACTCTAAACTCACAGTGCAAGCCACGATTACTCATTATGCTATCTATCTATGTACATTCCGTGTGCCCTTTGGGCACCGACACCTTCTCTACCAGCGTGCCTGTAGCGACGCCGCTGCCGATCACGCAGGCGGCGCTGGCTTTACTACGCTGCCGCTGCCTGCCGCCGGCGCTGCGCCCGCTCTTCTCCGGCGCAGACGAGCGCCGCTGCCCTGTCGAGGCGCGGCCTCTCGACGCGGCGGTACCAGGCGCCGTGGCTGACCTCCCGCTCCAGGTGGCGGCAGTAGCTCCGGAACAAGCCGGCGCAGACGTTGAGCCTGAACTGCATCAGGAACAGGAAGTCGAGCTCCAGCGCGGCAAGCTCCGGCGGCTCCAGCCCGCCCACCGCCGCGAAGTGGGCGTTGCTGTAGTTGCGGTCCTCCACGAACTTGGACGCGACGAGGATGGCCACCGTCAGCAGGCGCTGCGCGTTGGCGCGCACGACGCGCACGCCGGCGTCGCCGCGCCGGAGCCGGTCCACGTACGCGTACGCCACCACGTACACCTGCGGCGACACGTGCGCGTACCGGTTGAAGCGCTCCAGGAACGCGTGCAGGCTCATGTCCAGCACCGTGCCGCCGTCGAACGCCCGCACCCGCTTCCTCGTCGCCGCCGCCGCCGCCGAGTCGGTGTCGGCGTCGTCGGCGTCGGCGTCGTCTCCCGGCGGTGCGGACTGAATATCGAGGCCGCTCACGGCTGCCATGGCCCGCTCGTTGCGGGCGATGTGGCGCTCCAGGATGGACGCGAGCACCGAGATCACGACCGGCGGCGATAGCGCCGTCGACGTTCCGTTGTCGTCGTCCCGGCACGGGAAGGCGAACGCGTCCCACTCCGGCGGCAGCTCGCTCGTTGCCATTTCTTGACTTCTGGATACTGGATTGGTGGTCACGAACTGACGAACCCACACGATCGACTCACGGGGACCTGTGCTAGCTACCAACAACCACACACGCCTGCACAGAACTGTCCTGCACCTGCAACTGCAAGCTCGTGAACCGTGGCTACTTATACAGGCGTGGCCGCATGGGCGTGGCGTCGGCGGGTTGTGGGGGAGGAGAAGCTATAAACAATGGCGGGGCTGGACGGGTGGAGTGAAGTTGACACGAGGAAGGAGCCCGGAAGCAAAGACACTCGTAGTAAATTAAAAGAAAATCAGATGGACGCACTGATGACAGAGCTGATCGATGGCCTCGGCTGGTAGCGTGGTTGGGGGATCCGTGATCGACGAGGCTGGATTTATGACAAATCACGAAAGACAAAGCAAGTACTCTGCCTGAAGATCATCCTGTCGGTGTTGGCCGTACTGCCATCACCTATTCGGCGGCTATTCCTCCCGGTCCCGGCTCGCAGTATCGAGCGTGTACGTGCTACCTGCTGGTATGGTACACGAGCAGGGTTCTATTTACCGACGGCATACCGCGGTAACCGGCCGGTTACCGGTAATACCGGTCCGGACCGGTACCGGTACCGGCCGGTTTGGAAAAACCGAAATTTCAAATTTAAAATCGGAGGAAAAAATGGTAAAAAAATTCCTAAAAATACTTCATGATTTATAGATTCCAATGGTGTCAAAATTTTTCAAATTTGACTACATTTAGAATTTTTTTCGAAGTCCCGAAGTAAAAAAAAAAAAAGGCCCATTAAGTCCGTTAGGCCCATTAAATCATGAAGGTCGAAAAATATACTAAACGCAGTCAAATTTGAAAAACTTTGACATCATTGGATTCTATAAATCATGAACTATTTTTAGAAATTTTTTTAGCATTTTTTTTTAAAAAAATAAATCTGAAATTTGAAAATGCGACCGGTTACCACCAAACCGGTCGGTAAACCGCTCAAACCGGCCGGTAACCGGTCAAACCGGTCGGTATACCGGTCCAGAACCGATTGAACTAGGGTTCAAACTCAAAATTTAAATTCGACCGGTTTCTACCGGTAACCGGTAATACCGGACCGGTATACCGATACCGCCGGCCGGCGGTTACCGGCTACCGGTCGGTAAAACGAACCCTGTACACGAGCATCTTTCTTGCCGTCGTTACGACGCGTGGCCTGGCTGGTGAAGAACCGGCTGCTTCCTTGCCGGCTCGAAATGTTGTTTATCATGGCAGTTAGCAGGGATATTTGTTTGTTTAGACGTCGAAGCTCTCTGCAGGCGAGTTCTAACAACCGGTGCTCGGAGCAAATTAAGGCTCGCACTGCTGACAAGTTTGTTCTATATAGAGCGGTTAGGGGTGACGCGGATGTTGTGTCTTGGAAGCAGAGGACAAGAGAATCGATGGGTTGATATATGGTGATTGCAGGGAGGATACGAAAATGGACCTGTTGAGGATGACGCGTACCAGTATGCATTATACTTCCCTCTAGGAAACGATGCATATACAGTCGTTCAATTGCAAGTTCAGGTCGTTTGCTGACCTTCCATGTTATATATGACAATTTTAACTTCTGTTTCTTTTTAACTCAGTTTTACACTTCAGAAACTTGAGACGATGCCCTCTCAGCATCGAGAAATGGCAACTCAAATCTGATCATAGGAACATGTTAGTTCTGGTTCGCGCGCGCGCACACATCTTAGACAACCGATCATCCGTAAGTATGCTTGGTAAAATGAACACTATCGTCGCCTTTTTTTTCTGAAGAAGATGGATCGACGATGGAAAATATCTGCATGCCCTACAGGAACATAAAGCAGATAATTGATTTTCTGATAATAATATATCAAAGCTGCCGCCTGCCATGCCCTACGCCAATCTAGCCAACCTACATGTTGATTAGCCAAATTGAACTTTACTGCCTGCCACTTTCTCGACTTGCTTTTGTATTATATATTCGCCGTACACGATATAATTAGCCAAATCTCTGTCAACATGGCACTAGAAACCTATTTTTATATTTGCTCGTAGAGTTGCCACGTCTGGCCAGTTGGATGGATCGGCCTGGAGATAATTATTATAACATGCTACAGTAGTACGTACCAAGCAAGTTGACAATTCTTTAGAAGCGAGACCGAAAGAAAATTGCAAGTTGTCAAACAAAAATTTGAAGCGGCCGAAGGAATAATGATGCAAGGTGTCAATTTGGTCTTCCCACAAAAATGTTGGTTTTCCGCTCCGTTGATCAGTGAACACTGCAGTGACCCAAATGCGTGGAAAAAATCATGCAACTTTTGGTGCAGTGTATACACCCAACATGGCCACAGCAACGTCGTCAGATATCAGCGCAGGCTTTGTTTTGCAGAAATTAACAGGGTCGCCGTGGTCTGGTGGATCACTCATTCACTCTCCTGCCGAGCTACTACTTCGTCTTGTGCACGTCCAGCTATGGCTCACGAAACATCCTTTTAATCCTTCAAGGGTTACAGGTTGAGCTGAATTTAGCTGCCACTGAATTTTACGGCTAAATTATTACGAGAGAAAAATACTGTTGGGTGACTAAAAATAAGCTGAATGTAGTTCAAACAAACAGAGCGAGCTAAATTCAGCTTATTTTTAGTCACCGAACAACAAAACAAAATACCGGGTTAGCGGATTGCCCTAGGTCGTCAAAGAATGGTGAGTCTATCAGTCAACAACCTTATGTTTTAGCAAAAACTAGCACATGAGTGTTTTGTGGCTGCAAAACATACTAATTGTAGTAGAGAAATAAATCGTGTGTTCTAGCAAAAGCTAGCACATTGTTGTTTGGTGGCTGCAAAACACTTATTGTAACGGAGAAAAAACCATGTGTTCTATATTTATTTGTTTTGCTTCTTTTCCAAGTCTTGGCTATTTTATTTCTATGGATTTCCTGTTGCGTGAGCTGTTTTTCTAGGTTGCTGCATGTTTCATGGGCTAAGTTATTGGTTCTCTGCCATTTTGTTGCACACAAATTATAACAGATCTGTTTTGTTTGGGCTTTCATTAAAATCAATTGTTTTACGGCTGACCAACGACGGCGTGTTAGCTTGTGCTAAAACACAAGGTTTTTGCTCTATTATAAATCGTGTGTTATGCAGTCAACCAACAACTTTGCTCCAATACATTTTTATTTACTTACTATCTATAAGGCCTACTTCTGAATTGAATTTTGTTTTGTTGTTCTGCGTTGCTCATACTTCAAAATTTACGAGTGAATGCAAATAATTTAGTAAATTTTTGCCTCCGGATATGATGATGTCGTTTCAAACTGTTCAAAACTGCAAATAAGCATCTATTCAGATCTTCGCAAATGCAGTCACAGAGTCAAAAACTAAATCACTTAGCCAGCTTCATAAAACTTTTAGTAACCACATACCATGACTGCATAACTTCTCGTTTAGGGTACTACACTTAGCATGTTTCTTAACTTGTTAGCATATTAGTGTTTTATCTGTACATGTATGTTTTTTCTTGTGTGTAAATGCTTTAGTTGCTCGGAGCTAGTATGCTATCGGTACTGTGCTGCTGCTTTGTTGAAATGCAATGTGTTGACTGTATGTCATGGATGGTGGGATACCGGGATCGATGTTGTAGTTTTTAGTACTTGTATGCGTCTATTGTGATTTACTTATTTGGGTCTCTCTTTTCGGTGTCGAGAAAGACATCGCTAATATGAATTTGGATTTGTACTTTGTTGGTCAAAGCAGTGGCTATTCACAAATATTCCCAATGTTGGAAATAGTAAAAAAAACTATTTGGAAGACATAGAGGTGATTTTTTTTCATTTCTTTCAAGGACAGGAGTCATACAACCGAGAAAAGGCTACATAAACATTTGTTTTTAAAAACAATTATTCTTTTTATGTGTTTCATATATGCATTATCATTTGCGTCTTTACTATATTCAAATCCAGTAATTACCATATACAATAACCCCAAGCAAAATCGAGGATGTGGGTGACTTGTCCATTGGTCACTTCATAGTTCATACTCGCAAAGCCATCAAATGTGTCTGGTCATATATCTTAGATGCAGCTGACAAGTTTTCCTTGCGTATATTCAGGGAGGTCAATCACCCAAATATATTATATTTACATTTGACATGCACTCGTCTCCCTCCTCTGTTCACATCTTGGTTGAAGTTTACTCATACGGTCTTCTCACTGAAGTTGACACTGACGCAACAAGTCATATGATCCTCTCACCGAAGTTAACGCTGACGCAATAAGTCCGGATGCCGCTAAGTTAGAGATTCTAGTTCTATGACTTTTAAAACTAGAGACAATTGATTGAGGCTACTAATGAGCTAAGAACAAACGAATTATACCATGGAAATCTGAATCTCAACAACACTTATTATGACAATGGTTGTAGACTTCTTGAATTGTGCAATTTCGGAGAGAAAGGTAAATATTATGTTTTGTATGGATAGATATTTGGTATGTTATTAAATAACTCATGCTTTTATATTTTATAAGAAAATAAATTGGTGAGGTTGTAATTTGAAGATTTAAATGCATCTGGTACTATGATCAAGAAAATTGCAGGTATATTGAAGAATAGAAATCCTAGTTTGGACTTGTGGTTGATAGAGTACTTGTCACAATTCCTGAATAATCACGGGTATATTGATGAAAATAGTTATTCTAATACAATACCGCAATGTGGTTATGAGAGGCACGTTGGCTGGCACGAATTAGAGGGGAAACAAGAACACGCATGAGAGTCACAAGCACATAGATTTCACATCAAAAGCCCAGAGGGCACCGTGAGGTTACAGACTCACTTCCTGAATCAAAAGAGTACATAGATGAAGTTGTATGTAGAAAGAGAGGGAGAGAGAGATAGAGTCTAATAGAAGTGATAGGGAGGGCAAGTGGTAGCCTTCTTCTATTTATGGAGGCTCATAACATTTTTCACGTAGCCCCTTGGTTACTCTCTAAGCTACCAAGTAAACCAGCTAACCCTAAGGCATTCTGGAACAACCCTCTCTACTGATCCGATCCGACGGTCCCGCTTCTTGCCTGGACTTGTCGTCGCCTCGATGCAACGTTCAAGATTTCGCCACGTGTCACCGCGCTTCCTCGGAAGCTCCACCTGGGTTTTGATGCCCAAACCCGAAACCGTCCACAAGTGGTTTTGAGACCCAAACCACCAAACTGGCCCGTTTGAGCAGCATCCTCCGATGCGTCCCCCATGTCTTGGGTTGTGTACGACTAGTACTCGACCGCGCCAGCCCACAATCCACCACCATGTGCTCTTCCGCTCGTTGATGTCCCCAAGTGTCATCCACCGCAGCTAGTCACCCAGCTTTTCTGGTCCCTCGGACCAAGCCTCGGTGTATGTCCTTCAACGCTCCCGGTCCATCGGTATGAACCCACTTGACCATCACCATCGCCATCGACCACTGTAACAACCCTAAAAATCCACACAATCTAAAAATCCCAACCAATTAAAATTTTTCATTTATTTATTGTGAAAACCCATTTTTCTTGTGCAAGCATATATGTTTCATTATGAATTTGGTAAATAAAGGAGTGTAGTTTGCATTTTAATTCCATTCACATAGAATAATAACTTATGCATCACATTTGGGATTTATTGCAATTTATGTTTGTATTTACTCAATATTTAAAATGGGCAATATATGTATATATACACTAAAATGAAAATAGAAAAGGAGAAAGAGAGTTAGGCCAGCCATTCGGCTAGCCGGTCTGCTAAGCCAGCCCAAGCCAGCCCGGCCTTCTTCTCCTCACCTCACCCGCGCGCGGCCCACGTTGCGGCTCGGCAGCGCGCGCGCGCGACCGGCACACACGCGCTCGCGCTCGCTGCCAATCCGGGCCCGCATGTCAGCCGCTTTCCCCTTCCACTGTTTCTCTTCTCCGTGAAGACGGTGGCCGACCGGGTCATGCGAATGGCGTGACCGACAGCGCCACGCATGGCAGAGCCCTGACCCCGCTGTTCCCCTCCTGTCTCCTCCTTTCTTGGCCGCCAAGCGAACCCGCGCCCATCCGAAGCCCTAGATCCACTCGAGCCACGGCCCTTCGATCGGTCGAGCGCGATCAGGACCGTTCGCCATTGGAGCTGGCCAAGCTCGCCTATAAAAAGGAGCACACCCCGAAGCCCTACCCTCATTTTCCCTCGCCGCCACCGCAGCACAGACCGGCACACTGCACCAAACCGAGAGAGAGAGAGCGTAGGAGAAGGGCGGAGCAGAGGAGGAGAAGCTGCCGGAGCGCCGCCGCCGCGGAGCACGCCGGAACCGGACACAGAGGAGAAGCCCGAGCTGCGGACGAGGAGCGGCACGGCACTGCGATCGCTCTGCACGGCTTCAACTTGCCACTGCACCGCCATCCTAGCTTCACCGACACCACAGTGAGCCACCGCACGCCATGTCCGAACCTCGCCCTGCTTTTGCCATGGCGTTCCGCCCACGGGACGCGCAGGCACGAGCCTTTACCGGCTCGGGAAGATCACCTGCACCATGCACTCATTCGACCGGCCGAAACCCCCGGACTACAAGCTTGCTAGACCAAGAACGCAGCACGACGCGTTCTCGGCGGAGCGCGCTCACCACTGACGCGTTCCGACGCCGAATCACCCGTTCCGAGCAATCCGACTAGCACCCGTATAGGTTAGAGCGTCGTGGAGCACCGCCACGACCCCTTGAGCTAGCTACGCGGATCTAAGCGCTAGAGGAAGCCTGAATCGTCTTGGCCGCGTGCGCCGCGACCTTACCGGAGCGCCGCCGCGAGCCGTCGCCAAAAGAAGGTCATGCCATGGCTAAAGTTTGCCACCAGAGTGTTGTATGCTTCTCTGGCCTCACTAATTTGACAAGACCACATTCGATTGAACCAATACTTGGTCGTAGCCGCGTTGCCGCCTTCCGCCGTCGTCGGCGACACGCCGCCGCCACAACCGAGCACTTTGGGAATCTCGGTAGCCAAAATTGGTAGTTGGTATACCATCGCCATAGACCCTGGGCGCGTATACATCTCCTAGAAGACCTCCTTAGCCCCGCCGGAACCTCACGATTGCGGCGACATCGCCGCCGACACGTTCCGCCTCGCCTAAAATCCGTTCCGAGTACCCCCGGTCGCCTCGCTCTGCGGAAAAAGGCCGACGAGGTTCGCCAAGTCTACCTCGGCACCGCCGCTAGATAGCCGAGCCCCGAATCATGTCTGTCGCCTTGGCTACGTGCGCCTCCACCTCGTCGGAGAACCGCCGTATGCCGAGGGAGAGAAGGAGGCCATACCACGACTCTAACCCGCCACCATCTGGTCGGACGACTGCCTGAGCACGCCAATTGGGGAAAGCCGAGCCCTGTCTTGCCGAAATATGGTCATCGCCGCCCTGTCATCGTCCGCCGCACCGGAGAGACACCGCCGCCTTGAACAGACGCCCTGGAACCCTCCTAGCACCAAATTTCCGATTCGCCCGAGCCTCCCCAGAAGAGCTCGGGAGAGCGGCACCCTCGGCGCCCAAATGTCCGATTCGCCCGAGCCTCCCCGGAAGAGCTCGGGAGAGCGGCACCCTCGGCGCCCAAATGTCCGATTCGCCCGAGCCTCCCCGGTAGACCTCGAGAGAGCGGCCCCCTCGGCGCCCAAATGTCCGATTCGCTCGAGCCTCCCCGGTAGACCTCGGGAGAGCGGCACCCTCGGCGCACCAAATCTCCGATTCGCCCGAGCCTCCCCGGGAGAGCTCGGGAGAACGGCACCCTCGGCGCCCCGAATTTCCGATTCGCCCGAGCCCCGCCGAGCTAAGCCAAGCTACCCCCGACCACCGCCGTGCTCCGCGGAGCTACGCCGAGGTCCGCCGAGCTACGCCGAGCTACGCCGAGCTCCGCCGAGCTCCGCCGACGCCCCCCGACCACTGAGAACCGCCCCCCGACCACTGAGAACTACCCCCGACCACTGAGAACCACCCCCGACCTCTGAGAACCACCCCCGACCACCGTCGAGCTCGCCCGACCACCGCCGAGCTACGACCGGCGCAACCCCTACCAACATCGAGCTCGCCCGACCAACCACCGAGCTGCGCCGACGCCGGCGACTCTCTGGGAACCAGCATCGAACACCTGGTGGGCGACCATCGGGTCTGTGTTCTGATGAGGCGCCACATGCCGCACTACTGGACCCGCGCGCCACGTGGACCAATCCCGAGCTGCCCCTGATTAACCGACCAATTTTCCCATTTTTAGAAAATAGGATAATCTTCGGAAATTCATAACTTATTTATACGATGTCCAAAAATTGCGCACCATATATCAAAATTCTCAGAAAAATGAGATCTACAATCTAAAACTATGTTTGTGTGCATTTGGCTCTTTATTTTATTGGATTTTTCTGAAATACTCTATAGGAGTCGCTGACGCGACTATTTCGTGTTCGATTTCAGAGCCGGAGGAGGATCTGACTAAGGAAGATGACCACGAGTACTTTCAGGAGCTAGGAGACGACTACGAAGGTGCCACGTCCCACCAAATCCTTAAATCCTATTTACACATTGCAAATGACATTGTTGCTATTGCTTTATGATTATGAATGGATTGGTTGCATGGTAGTATATTTGAATTCCCTGCCTTGATAAGACTATACCCTGCTATCCGCTGCTAGGTTAGCTGCTGCTTAATTTACTGTTACTCTTCCACTACTTACTACTTGCTATATGCTATGTGGTGGAATTGGGACGGTGTATAATTGATTATAACCACTGGGAGAGAGTGCTGCGTGCGTCTTGGGTGCGTGGTAAGGGTTGATGTCGACCAAGTGGGATGTGAGACAAGCCCATGGGGCAAGTCGTGCCGGGGGTGCAACCTGGGCATCCCCAAGTGAGATACCTGTGGCGGGTAAAGTTGTTGAGGAGGTTCCGGGTGGGATAGCCTTGGTGGTTTGAAGCCCGTGGACGGTGGTACTATGATGGCACGGGGAGAGTATCCCCTAAGTGGAGATGCCTGCTTGGTCACAACCTAGGATCTGACTAGTGACCGGAAACATCTGGATTCCCTTGCTACTCGCTCGCTTCTGATGGGCGGGAGACGGCTAGACTACTTGGTAGGGCGGTGCCACTACTGCTTGGTTGAGAGGTGATAAGGGTGGACGGTGACGGATGGCGGATTCCCGTACCGTTCTAGATGCGCAGTATCACTGATGGGGCCCGGTACTGCGTCTCCCAGTCTCAGTGTGATGGTGTTGGATCCGGAATGTCCCAGGGCTGAGTGGCAGGGTGGCATCGACCTAGGCAAGCAAGCACCCGGAATTCTGCCTAGATGATTGTACAGCATCGATGATGGCTAATCTTGTGAGTAGTAAAACCTCTGCAGAGTGTATGGTTGATCGATCGATACATAAGCCAATTCTTTGGCTATGGACCTTTCCTAATGTTTCTGCAACCACTATTAGATGAGAGCATATTCTTTTCTCGCCCTGGATGATATTTTTCTGGCAGTGTACCCGTTGTGGTAGTGTGCCGCTGAGATAGGCCCGAGAGGGAGTTGGGCCTGTCGAATGAGAGCGAGGTGTGGGTATGTGAGATGTGGTGATGGGAAAAGGGATGATGGTGTTAACTGGTGATAAAACTTGACTAATTAAACATTGACTACAGCTGCATAGGAAAACCTCAGCCTATAGGTCTGCTTGTATAGCCTTGCATCCACTTTCCACAAAGCAAATGCTGCATAGGTGGGCTCAGTGGCCAGTACAAATCGTACTGATAAATTTGCTGTCAGGTGATGAGAATGAGTACGACTTCGAGGGAGATGATGATGAGGAATAGGGTCACGTGCTACACTCAAGTTGGCCGTGAAGGATGAATCGCTTCCGCATCTTCTAAAGCTTCTCTGAATGTTGATTCCGCCAATGTGGCGATGTAATAAATATTTATGTAAGACTTAATTACCGTTGTATGGATCCTGGTGTCAACTGAGATATGGGTAATTTCAGTGATTGTCCCAAGCAATCTGTTGAATTACAATTTGAGCCTATGGATTTCCCTTCGTGGAAATCGAGGTCGTTTCAACCACCACCTCCATGCTTCATACCTACGCACCAATAGCCAAGAGACATGTCATGTAGCACCCATTGACAATCACTCAACACAAATCCAAACCACAAGAGCACATATAAACCTAGTGTTCATAGTCATGTACTGTGATGCACTATCAAAGAAGATCAAGGTATGTGTAGTGCTGACATGCTATTGAAAAAATCTTCACAAAAAAAGTGTGGTAATGTAAATCATTTTTTACTGACATCTCTCTGGGATTGTAGATTGAAGAATATCTGCATTTGGAGAGTAAAGTGGTAAGTAAGAATGCTGAAATTATGTAGGGTACTAATATTAAGTGTAGTAAAGTGCCATGATAACTTCTTTGCTCTTCAGCTTTCAAATTTGGAGGACAGGGCATTTGACCAAGCCATGAAGATTGCACCATACTTCTGCCATTTGCCTATTGCTTTAGCTAAGCGTGGTTATGAGGTAGGGTATTTTTTGTTTTTAACATAGTTGAGAATGTGGTAGTTTATATACTTAATAATTTTATTATCTCTAAGCCCAGGAGTATATTTTTAGCCTGAAACCTAAGTTCAAACTGAGGGATGATGATTGTCTTCATTTTGAGCTTTGGAAGCGAGTCACAAAGAAAAAGGTCGACCTTGTGGCCTAAAATAACTTATTATGTTTGTTTGTGTATAATATTGTTGGCTATACCTAGTTATTTATGTTTTCTTTCTTGAATGAGAAGATGAGTTTCACCAGAGACTTTGAGGGAAATCCATCAGGCAAATATGTTTGAAAAACATGCATCAAGAATTGAAGTTGAGATCTAAGGTGTTAGACCTGGCTTGCAATACCAGGTGGGTTATGTTTCTTCACATGCATCACCCAATTTTTGCAACAATGTGTTTCATGGTGGCTTCTGCTTTTATAGCACTGATGACTTCTCATTTGTTTCGGTTTTTAGTTTAACATCTGCAAGGATAACATTCCAAACCATGTAAGTATGATTTTGCGTACATGCCAATTGTGTTTTGTTCTTTCCGTTGATGTCTTTTCCGTTTGCCTTTTAGACTATGGAGGATGACAAAATTTTGAAGAATATTACTTTTGAGTTCACAACAAGGTTAGTTTTTCTTGTGAATTACACAGTACAGATACAGACGCTCGTCGCCTACCACTAAAATCACAATGTCGTTAAATCCTGAAATAAATCTAGGAAAGGTACGACAAACAGGATTTGAACCCTGGCGGGTAGCGTCTCACTGGACACTTCTACCATTGGACCACGGGCCCATTCGCCACAATAAAGTTAGTTAATGTGTTTCCTATGGCCCGGCCGTTGCAGCAGCTGGTCTTCATCGCGACAAAGTATTGTAGCTTGGGCTGGAAATGCTGCTGTTGTTGCAGCTTCCAGCTATAGCAAATGGGCCCTATATTTTATTTGCTCATACTCTTTTGTCTCTTCATGCTTGTTGTGTATTGATTAGTTAATTGTAACCTTTCCTTTCAGTTCGTAGCAGGAAAGGACTTTTTGGATTTTTACCAAAAAGAAGCTTAAGATTGCACGGCATCTTCACCTGATTCCCTCCCCGTATGGATTGTGGCTTTTAATTATGATACTTTAATCATGTTCATTTTATAGGCGAGTTTTGCATGCTCTAGCAATTAAAATAGTTCCCACATTTTATAAGTAACTAGCAAATATGTATGGGCGACACCCACATGTTTCTAAAAACTATTTCAAATGAAATGACAATGTTAAATGAATTGTCGATATACAATAAAGGTAGATGGCAAGTGCTTGATCAATTTGATTGGGTCGCGTAGAACAAGGTTCAAATCATTCAAGGAACAACGCAACCGCTGGATCGAGGAGCACCCCAGCCACCCAATACAAGGGATAGCTATAGGCCCCACGAGGCCTAAGGTAAAATAGGTGGGTTTTAAAGAAATGTCAACTTATTCAATTGGAAAGTTAGAATGTTGGGTTCTATGCCGGTGCTCATAGGGAGTTAACATTGATACAACTCTTGATCCCTCAACCTTAAGTCTTAGTCTTTGCTTAATGAGCTAATGTTTAAGCTGCAGGGAGCTTGTTGATGGTGACTAAGTCATAATCCGACAATCATCGTATTGGTAAAGCTAAGATCAAATCAAAATCTTTGTGTTATTCTGTTTTCAAATAACTTACTTCCACTTATATTTAGAGAATATGTCACTACAGGGACATGTGAAGCAAAATGTAGCACTGAGGCCCAAGGGTGACGCAATCCACATGTGTGGCCAAGAAACACACACCTAGAAATGTTCCCATGAAGTTATCCAATGACGGTTTGTAAGATATTTGACTTAAAAATATATTATATTTTACTTTCTTTTACTCAGCGCAACTACCAAGGGCAAAGATATAATAACAAATTACCCTACAAGGTTGTTTCACCCTCATGCGCTTATCCCCGTCCCTGTCGCCGAGCACTATCTCCACTAGCATCGGTTGCCAGTGCTCCTCCCCACTGTGCCTAGAAGCCGAGGCGAGCTTGCCGGCTCGTGGTCCGTGTCCACTGTAACACCCGGAAATTTTCAATTTTTGAAATAGGAATTTAATTTGATTTATTTATACAATTGATTAAGCATTTAATATATAGAATAATATTTTTTGTGAATTAAAATAAACCCTAGGGCATAGAAACATGTTATGTTGCATACATGCCGCTGCACATATTTATTTCCTGAGATTTGATTGGATTTTGCAAGGGTACAAAACTTAGTTTGAAAAGCCATTTGGAAAACAAATTTGAAAATGAATTGAGAAAATTAGAAAAGGGAAAACTCCCTCCCCTTCTCTGCAGGCCGAGCCGGCCCATCCCCTCTCCTCCTTCTTCGCATGGGCCGAGCCGGCCAGGTCGAAGCCCAGCAGCACCACCGGCCCGTGTGCATGCTGGAGCCCCGTCCCTCTCCGTCTGTGACTGACACGCAGGGCCCACAAGTCATCTTCCTCCTCCTGCTCGTGTTCGAAGCGGACACGGCCGCGCCGTAACCACCCCGGCCTCCTCTCTTGGCGTGGCCGAGTCCATCCCGTGCATGCCTCCACTGGCCCGTAAAAAGGAAGCCGCGACCCTCTTCCCCCGCCGCTGACGCGTAGGGCCCGCTGCCCCGCGCCATCCCCTTCCTCCAGTCGGAGTCCGAGCGGAGCACGAGCGCCGCCTCCGACAGAAGGCAACCGCCGGATTTTTCGGCCGAGTCCGTCCCAAGTACGCCTCCCTCACGCCCCTATATAGGTCGGCCGAGCCCTGCCGTCCCTTCCCACAAGTTCCCGAGCAAGCCACGCCCTCCAATCTTGCCCTAGCCGCCGCCCCGAGCTCCGCCGCCGCCGTCGATTTCTCCTCGGGAAGACTTCTCCGTCGAAATTGCTTGTTCTCCAAGCTTCGCAGCAAGGTCAGGAACCTTTCCGACCCCTTCTCCCTCGGTTTTGTGCACTACAGCCATGATGCCGAGCTTCGCCGCCACTATAGTTCCGCCACCTAGCTCGCCGCATCCTCCCCGAGCTACCCCTGTGGCAACCGAAACCATAGATAGGTTCGGCTTGAACTCTTGCTTCCCGACCAGGTCCCGAGGTGTGCCGAGCTTCCTAGCCCCGAAAACGCCGTCTCCGGCCATCTTGCCGGCGAGGAATCGGCCAGGCGCCGCCGACTCCGGCGACCAGAGCCGTCCCTCTTTTCCCGAGCTACCTGCGCCGTCCATGGCTGATCCAACGGCTCATAGTGAGAGATACCCTTTCGCCGGCACTTTTGCAAAAGAGCCCCTGAGCTTTTTAATGTTCTAACCCGCGGTCCTTTGGCGTATTTCTCTGATTACGCTTTCCTATTTAGAAAACGTATTTCCTCGGTTTTAATTTAAAAGGCGTTTTCAATATTTACAGATTTGCCACTCAGTTTATTTCGGCCATATTTTATTCGTTTTAGCTCCGATTTGATCCGTTCAAGTCACGTTAGATTCGTAATTTTGTAATCTATCTAATGATGATACTGATACTCATGTTTTCAACTTTTAAAATTTGAGATTAGATTTAATCTATTATTTTATTAAAGTAAAACTTGTTTATTTCATAACTTTCCCGTTTGAACTCCGATTTGCATGAACTATATATCGTTGGAATCGTAGCGACACGTAGATTATTTTTAGACACTTTTCAATCTGTTTTTCCACTGTTGGTGTACTGTTTCTAATATAGATCTTGTTTGCTTCGTGTATGATTGCTACGATGATTGCGTGGTGATTTTATGATCGAGTTCAGACGGTGAGCAATACGTAGGTGATCAAGAGTACACGGAGGATCCAAGTTCTCCAGAGCACTTTGATCAAGGCAAGTATAGCATGGACCATCCTTGTTGCCTATTCACCTTAATCACTAAATTCATGATGCATGTGTCTACCTTGGCAACCTTAGTGTTTATTCCTAGTTTTGATGACTTGATCCTTGTTACCTATGAGATTGCATTTGAGTAGTGATGCTAGTGCTTGATGATGCCATGATCTTATGAACTTGATTAATTAATTATGAGATAAAGATTAAAAGATGCTTTTTAGCAACATGGACTAAGGACTTATCTGTAAGTATGACACCAGGACTTACAGCGCAACCATGGGGGCTATATGGCTCTGGCTTTAGTCAAGTATGGAGTTACTTTCTACCATGCTATTAATCTTGAAAGGTTCCTTGCCGAGCTGGTTGTTTTGCGGCTCCTGTCCTTGTGTGTACTGCTGCGTGTGTGTGCCACTTGGAAGGAGGGCTCTACCGCCCCTTGCCATTGTGCCCGGATTGATTAGTGACATGTTAGCGAGGCTTTTGAAAGACTTCATAGTGAACCCCGCCGATCTACCTTGGTAGTGGATCGAGAGGCTGATCACCTCGAGAAAAAGGGTAAATCACGACTCATGGTGAAAGTGTGCAACCTCTGCAGAGTGTAAAACTGGTATACTAGCCGTGCTCACGGTCACGAGCGGCCTTGGACGTCTTACAGGAATTTAACTAATTGAATATTGATTTATTTGAAGTTTCTATTGATGTTTATTCCATATTAATTATCATGTTTATATGATCATGCAAATCTTGTTCCTTGGTATATTCTATTGCTGCTACTCAATTGCTAAAATGTAATCAACTAAAAGCAACCGCTGTCAACCAGTGTCATGCCTTATTTGAGCCTCATAAACCCATGTTATTCTTGTTGAGTACGACATGTACTTACGCTTGCTTTATTTTTCATATTTGGATAAAAATCCCGGATGGGTAACAGATGACTATGAGGATTCTTCTGAGGATTATTAGGATTGTGTTCACCAGTCAACTATTCCCTGTGGAATGGAGATTCCGAGAGAGAGTTATCTATATTATTCCGCTGTTATTAATGTAAAGACTCTGTGATATTATTCATTATATATTAAATCTTGTGATGGTACTATGTAATTTATCGCTTATGTGTGTGATTGATCTCTGGGCGCACATAAGTTGGTTCATTCAATTTTATCCTTAAAATTGGGTGCGACAGATTTGGTATCAGAGCATAGGTTGACTGTAGGACGCAAGCCTAGATAGAGTGGACATTTTAGGATGTGCTTTTCTCATCTTATTCATGCTTTCTACCTTAACCTTGATAATTGCTATTTTATATATGCTTCCCGTACCCTTATTCCATTATGAAAATTGACATTTTCTCTTCTAGTTCTAAGATCTATCATGCTTTCATGCTTTCTCACCTTGATTCTATTACGAAAATTTTAATTTCATTCTCATTCTACCTCTGTCTTGTTCGAAAACTAAGAAGATGAGATATGATCGCCAAACTACCCCATAAGTGTGTTGGAGAAGCCAAGCCACAAGCATGACTGTCAATGTGAGGATGAACTTAGGAATCAAGAACAAATGCCCAAGCTTGATAAGAAGAATCAAGATAGGAGTCCAATTAGATAATAGAACGATTTAGATGTGAGTCAAGTTGAGTCGAGTCTTGTGTGCGTGTGAATTTTATGTGCTTGTTGCTTTGTGCTTATGAATTATGTTTGATTTGGTTCTTTGTAATGAGTGATGAGAATTATGGGCATGTCTCTAATTCTCTTAATTAAAAGATTTAGGGTATAAAGATTGTTAAGTAAATAGTTGGGTTGATTAAATTTGGTTTTCCCAAATTCGGTTTTCAGACCTCTCTGTCTTGTTAATTATTCTTAATTAATTTCATAAATCCAAAAATTATGAAAATTTTAAGGGGAACAGTAGACTTCCATCCCTTTCCATGGCCTCAAGAATCACATTAATAGCTATTATGGATTTGGAGATACAGTTGTTGCAATTTGAGAATTCTGCGCAGTATGGCAGCCGGACAGATTCTGTTATTGTCTGTTTTTGGTTAATCTAACATCAGAATCTGGAAAAGTGGTCCACATGAAGATCGTAGATAATTTCTCAGGCTTTCCAACGGTATAGAGAACGTCTCTGTTTGATTTCTGAAACTCCAGATATAATCAGTTTACTATGCTGCTGTTATCGGATCTCGCCCAGAAAATTCAGATTCATGGTTTATAAGTGTTTGCATAGTAGAAAAATTCTAAAACTCAATTATATGTTAAAAAAAATAGATGGCCGGCAACAGGAGGAATCCTAATCCACCACCACCACCACAACCTAGCATTCAAGATCTCATCGCTTCGCAGACGCAGTTGATGGAGACAATGATGCAGTTCATTCAAAATCAACCAGCTGGAGGACCACAACCTGCTCAACCTCAAGCTAGAGATAAGCGAGGAGAATTTCTTAAAGGTCGTCCACCTGTGTTCAACCACGCCGCTGATCCATTGGATGCTGATGATTGGCTTCGCGCCATGGAGAGACAACTCACCATTGTGCAATGCAATGATGAAGAGAAGGTGTTGTATGCATCTGGACAGTTGCAAGGAGCTGCTCAAGACTGGTGGGATGCATTCCAGTATAGTCGCCCCAATAATGCGCCTGCTATCACATGGCAAGAGTTTTGTGAGAACTTCAGGTCATACCATATTTCTGAAGGTTTGATAGAGTTGAAGCAGGCAGAGTTTAGAGCTTTGAAGCAAGAACAAATGTCGGTGCCAGAGTACCGTGATCAGTTTGTTCAATTGTCGCGGTATGCTCCCGATGATGTTGCTAATGATAAGGACAAGCAGCGTCTCTTCCTCAAGGGACTTCACGATAGATTGCAACTCTAACTCATGACAACCACCTACCCCAATTTTCAAGAGCTGGTGAATCGCGCTATAGTGATCGACAACAAGCGCAAGGAGATGGCGGATAACAAGAGAAAGAAGCAAGGACAAACCTTTACAAGAAATAGCCGTTCGCGTCCCAACGCCTAGCAACGAAATTTCCAGCAGAGACACCAAGGGCCATCAAATCAATGGAACCGCAATCAGAACCAGTCTCGTTCTCAATCTCCACCACAACAGCAGAAAACTCCTACCCAGACTCCTCAGCAAGCTACCCCTAGCAAGACCCCTAACAGGACCAATACATTTGGCACTCCCATCAAGTGCTTTGCCTGTGGAGAATCGGGACATCTCTCTTACCACTGTCCCAAGAAGCAGAACCAGCAGACTCCGCAGAGTAGCAAACAGAAGGGAAGACATCAACAATCGTCTAATCAAGGAAGTGTGAACCATGTGTCTGCGGAGACAGCTCAGGAAGCACCAGAGGTTATGATGGGTACGTTCAACGTCAACTCCATCCCCGCTACCGTTCTTTTTGATTCCGGTGCTTCGCATTCATTCATATCACAAAGTTTTGTTAGGATACACGGTATACCACTATTAGCCCTACAAAATCCATTATTGGTAAATTCACCCGGTGGGGCTATGCAAGCTCAATATTATTTTCCTTCGGTTAGCATTGCTCTAATGGGGGTAGACTTTAAAGTGAACCCTACAGTAATAAGAACAACCGGAATAGATGTTATATTGGGTCTGGATTGGATGAAGCAGCACAAGGCAGTTATTCAGTGTGAGGAAAAGGTCGTTGTGTTAACTACGTCCAAAGGAGATAAAATCAGTGTTGACGTAGTTATGCAACCACCACCAGCAGCGACAGTTAACCAGATTCGAGAGGAATACCCAATTAAAATATTAGAAACCACAGAGCGATTCAGAAGGAGTGAAATTATAAAGTTATGCAAGGTACAGTGGAATCGGTCTTCAGAAAACGAGGGAACATGGGAAAAAGAGGAAGAATTAAGGAAGTTATATCCCCAACTTTTTGAGTAAGCACTAACTAATCTCGAGGACGAGATTATTTTTAAGGGGGGTAGAATTGTAACACCCGGAAATTTTCAATTTTTGAAATAGGAATTTAATTTGATTTATTTATGCAATTGATTGAGCATTTAATATATAGAATAATATTTTTTGTGAATTAAAATAAACCCTAGGGCATAGAAACATGTTATGTTGCATACATGCCGCTGCACATATTTATTTCCTGAGATTTGATTGGATTTTGCAAGGGTACAAAACTTAGTTTGAAAAGCCATTTGGAAAACAAATTTGAAAATGAATTGAGAAAATTAGAAAAGGGAAAACTCCCTCCCCTTCTCTGCAGGCCGAGCCGGCCCATCCCCTCTCCTCCTTCTTCGCATGGGCCGAGCCGGCCAGGTCGAAGCCCAGCAGCACCACCGGCCCGTGTGCATGCTGGAGCCCCGTCCCTCTCCGTCTGTGACTGACACGCAGGGCCCACAAGTCATCTTCCTCCTCCTGCTCGTGTTCGAAGCGGACACGGCCGCGCCGTAACCACCCCGGCCTCCTCTCTTGGCGTGGCCGAGTCCATCCCGTGCATGCCTCCACTGGCCCGTAAAAAGGAAGCCGCGACCCTCTTCCCCCGCCGCTGACGCGTAGGGCCCGCTGCCCCGCGCCATCCCCTTCCTCCAGTCGGAGTCCGAGCGGAGCACGAGCGCCGCCTCCGACAGAAGGCAACCGCCGGATTTTTCGGCCAAGTCCGTCCCAAGTACGCCTCCCTCGCGCCCCTATATAGGTCGGCCGAGCCCTGCCGTCCCTCCCCACAAGTTCCCAAGCAAGCCACGCCCTCCAATCTTGCCCTAGCCGCCGCCCCGAGCTCCGCCGCCGCCGTCGATTTCTCCTCGGGAAGACTTCTCCGTCGAAATTGGTTGTTCTCCAAGCTTCGCAGCAAGGTCAGGAACCTTTCTGACCCCTTCTCCCTCGGTTTTGTTCACTACAGCCATGATGCCGAGCTTCGCCGCCACCATAGTTCCGCCACCTAGCTCGCCGCATCCTCCCCGAGCTACCCCTGTGGCAACCGAAACCATAGATAGGTTCGGCTTGAACTCCTCTTGCTTCCCGACCAGGTCCCGAGGTGTGCCGAGCTTCCTAGCCCCGAAAACGCCGTCTCCGGCCATCTTGCCGGCGAGGAATCGGCCGGGCGCCGCCCGACTCCAGCGACCAGAGCCGTCCCTCTTTTCCCGAGCTACCTGCGCCGTCCACGGCCGATCCAACGGCTCACAGTGAGAGATACCCTTTCGCCGGCACTTTTGCAAAAGAGCCCCTGAGCTTTTTAATGTTCTAACCCGCGGTCCTTTGGCGTATTTCTCTGATTACGCTTTCCTATTTAGAAAACGTATTTCCTCGGTTTTAATTTAAAAGGCGTTTTCAATATTTACAGATTTGCCACTCAGTTTATTTCGGCCATATTTTATTCGTTTTAGCTCCGATTTGATCCGTTCAAGTCTCGTTAGATTCGTAATTTTGTAATCTATCTAATGATGATACTGATACTCATGTTCTCAACTTTTAAAATTTGAGATTAGATTTAATCTATTATTTTATTAAAGTAAAACTTGTTTATTTCATAACTTTCCCGTTTGAACTCCGATTTGCATGAACTATATATCGTTGGAATCGTAGCGACGCGTAGATTATTTTTATACACTTTTCAATCTGTTTTTCCACTGTTGGTGTACTGTTTCTAATATAGATCTTGTTTGCTTCGTGTATGATTGCTACGATGATTGTGTGGTGATTTTATGATCGAGTTCAGACGGTGAGCAATACGTAGGTGATCAAGAGTACACGGAGGATCCAAGTTCTCCAGAGCACTTTGATCAAGGCAAGTATAGCATGGACCATCCTTGTTGCCTATTCACCTTAATCACTAAATTCATGATGCATGTGTCTACCTTGGCAACCATAGTGTTTATTCCTAGTTTTGATGACTTGATCCTTGTTATCTATGAGATTGCATTTGAGTAGTGATGCTAGTGCTTGATGATGCCATGATCTTATGAACTTGATTAATTAATTATGAGATAAAGATTAAAAGATGCTTTTTAGCAACATGGACTAAGGACTTATCTGTAAGTATGACACCGGGACTTACAGCGCAACCATGGGGCTATATGGCTCTGGCTTTAGTCAAGTATGGAGTTACTTTCTACCATGCTATTAATCTTGAAAGGTTCCTTGCCGAGCTGGTTGTTTTGCGGCTCCTGTCCTTGTGTGTACTGCTGCGTGTGTGTGCCACTTGGAAGGAGGGCTCTACCGCCCCTTGCCATTGTGCCCGGATTGATTAGTGACATGTTAGCGAGGCTTTTGAAAGACTTCATAGTGTACCCCGCCGATCTACCTTGGTAGTGGATCGAGAGGCTGATCACCTCGAGAAAAAGGGTAAATCACGACTCATGGTGAAAGTGTGCAACCTCTGCAGAGTGTAAAACTGGTATACTAGCCGTGCTCACGGTCACGAGCGGCCTTGGACGTCTTACAGGAATTTAACTAATTGAATATTGATTTATTTGAAGTTTCTATTGATGTTTATTCCATATTAATTATCATGTTTATATGATCATGCAAATCTTGTTCCTTGGTATATTCTATTGCTGCTACTCAATTACTAAAATGTGATCAACTAAAAGCAGCCGCTATCAACCAGTGTCATGCCTTATTTGAGCCTCATAAACCCATGTTATTCTTGTTGAGTACGACATGTACTTACGCTTGCTTTATTTTTTATATTTGGATAAAAATCCCGGATGGGTGACAGATGACTATGAGGATTCTTCTGAGGATTATTAGGATTGTGTTCACCAGTCAACTATTCCCTGTGGAATGGAGATTCCGAGAGAGAGTTATCTATATTATTCCGCTGTTATTAATGTAAAGACTCTGTGATATTATTCATTATATATTAAACCTTGTGATGGTACTATGTAATTTATCGCTTATGTGTGTGATTGATCTCTGGGCGCACATAAGTTGGTTCATTCAATTTTATCCTTAAAATTGGGTGCGACACCACCTATCCAACAACGCTACGCCATGCAACCCCTCCGCGTCAAGCACCATCGTCGAGAGAGGCCGGATCTCAAACTCTTCGTTGCCACACCATCCACCACCCCCGCCGCATCACGTGGATGAGGAACAGGCCGGATCTCAGCCACCAATCCAAGCTACCCTTCAGATTTGCCTCACCGGCTGGTCGTCGAGCCGCTCCCCACCTTTGTGCTGGCCGCCTCGCCTGGGGGGACGTCTTGATGAGGACATGAAACCTTCGAATACGATCATTGATTATTGGGTGAACTCATTGCTACAATTGTATAATGATTTTTGGTATAATTCACTTGGTTTGATATGTACATATCCTTATTTGTCTGTAGGTATAAATATGCCTCAAAGTGCAAATTCATCAAAGTTGAACTTTCTGTTTATCAGCAGCCCAACGGTGCTTCATTGGAAAGGCCATAACTCATCCATCCAGAGTGTTATTGAGGTCAGTGAGCTCTTGTTGGAAAGCTTATTTGATAGACTTTCAAATGGATCTAGTCTCAACTCAATATCGCGTCGGAAAGGCCACCATATCATCAATATATTCTGTCGCTGCTTCTGCTTAGAGCTACGTTGTCATCATGGGCTTGTTATTCACCCTTGCGATCCTGGCCCAAGTTTGAGCACGTCCCAAGGAGATGGAAAACATCCCAAGGAAGCTCTTGGTGGTCCTCTCTTTTGGCCACCATCTTTGGAGACCATCAAGGGCGTCCAAACCAAGTAGGAGGCCCAATCCATGTCAAGTTTGAGTCCATCTCGGGCTCCAGGAGCATGCTACAGTAAGACAGGCACATTTTTTGATATTGCAAACATGGATGTAAAGATAATTTCATAAGCACACTAATGGCGTTGGTTTGAGGATCATATTCCATCGAAATCAACAGGAATCGTCGAAACAAGTTGACGACCAGAATATGTCAGGGCGCTGTGTCGCTGTCTTTTGGGCCGTTTGGGCCTTGCAACATGGTGGGACTCCGTAGGAACGTGACTAGGTGTTCTAGGATGCCCCTTAAGCTATAGAATCAGTAGCCACTGCCCACGTTAGGGTTTGGGTTTTTCTTTAGATCAGTATTTCGTTGAATAGTCATCGTTATCGGTTTGTGAAACCTCACGTTGAGATCTTAATCATATATCTGCATTTGTCATTTCACTTGAGTTGCGTGCTCTCTTGTTCTTACTTGTGTTCTTCGAATTGCAGCAGGGATTAGCCCTCGTTTGTGAGGTCAACTAAATTGTGACATGTTTGATAACCAGAGGAGACGCAGTGCTAAGGTTACAGGTATTGAGTCTGTGATCTGAAGCTAGATTGGTGTGTTGCTTTCCACCCAAATCGATAGTTATCTTAAACCTGACGGAAGATCGGGACCCCGTCCCTATCCCGTCTGCTCTGCTCCTGAAAGGATCTACAATGCCTAGAGGGGGGTGAATAGGCGTAGTATAAAACCTGAAACTCAAACTCAATTGAAAAGTGAGAACAGAGACCGGTACTACCGGGATTTGACCGGTACTACCGATAACTGTCGGTAGTACCGATGCAATCCGTCGGTACTACCGGTCAAGAACAGATAGCTACGAAATCAAGATTAACTACAGAATAAGTTTAGATCTATGCTATACCAAACCACCCAAGTGTATGTAGAGTTCCTTGCAACCTTCACCCTAACTTGAATCACCACCAAATCGTAGATCGGGCCTCCAAACCTAAGAACAAGGTAGAGAGAAAGAGCACGGTCGAAGCCGTGACACCACAAGTAGACACAACAACAAAGAGAGCAAGGGACAAGTTATTTATCCCGAGGTTCGGTCAATCCACAAAGGAAGGCCTACTCCTCGTTGTTGAGGTGACCACAAAGGTCGGAGTCTATTTCACCTCCTTTCCTCACTCAAGGTTACCACAAAGGTCACTTGAGTTTCTTCACTAGAATCTTGGGGGTGATACAAACACTTCGGGGAGCCCTCACAAATGGATCAAATCGGGCTCTCCCGAAGAACGCCTAGCCGCCTAGGGTTCCAAGAACCCAAGAGTAACAAATACAAAGCAAAGCCGGCTAGAGGGAGGAATCAAGTGCTCAAGCAATGGATTTAAGTTTTCCTCACTCGAATCTCACTTCTTGACTTGAAACTTGCAATGGATTGAGCTATGAGCAATGAATGTGTGTGAGAGAGAGAGTGGGAGAGCAAGAGAGAGCTGTTGTCTCGGGTTGGTAGGCAATAAAATGAAGTGGGTAACATTCTAAAGAAGAGGGAAGAAGTATTTATACTTCCTCCGTCTGGGAGCTACCGGTACTACCGATTCCCACCGGTAGTACCGATGCTACCTCAGCAGATCGAACGTTAAAAGCCTGACACACGCACTGCACGAGGCCCCAACGGTAGAAAAGTTTGTCAGTCAAGTTGACTTGACCGGTACTACTGGTGGTACACCGGTACTACCGATACAACAGTCAACCTACTACCGAAGTACAGTCGTTACTACCGATCCAGACCCTGAGTAACTGCTTGGGCAAAGTCCTACCGGTACTACCGGTAAAGGACCGGTACTACCGCTCTGGAACCGGTACTACCGAAATATAGTTACTGAAACCCGAGAGCAGCGAGTTGGCTAGGAGGAGTCTCGGCGCTAAGTCCTACCGGTACTACCGATTCAGAGTCGGTACTACCGGTTCAGCATCGGTACTACCGGATTAAAATCCGGTACTACCGGAATAAACTTTTCTGGAACCCGAAAGCAAGCAGTTCGCTGGAGAGAATCCTGCTCTAAGTCCTACCGGTACTACCGATTCTCCAGGGGCAGAACAGGATAGGGCAGTGCACAAGTGTGTGAAGGTGTCTCTCAAGCATGTTTTTTTAAGTCAATGTTTGAGCACTTTAAACCTTCTACTAGTCAACTAGCTATGCATCCCTCTTGATAGTGCGGTAGTCCTATACTCAATAAAAGATAAAACTTGCTAAATTATGAGTAAAGATCACCAAGTAACTCGGTCAAGTTGGAGGGGTGTTGTTTCACCGAATATTTTAATTTGCTTATTCATATGGACTAACACCTACACATAATCTTGATAAAACCGTTAGTCCCTAATTTGATTGTCATTAATCACCAAAATCCCACATAGGGGGCGAATGCACTTACAGCTCCAGTCTGCACTGATGCCCACCCGCTCAAACTCGTTGATGTGCGGCCCGCACCTGCCCACTGCTCTGGGACGCTCGGAGGAGAGCTCCTCCTCGCTAACGTTGGTGGAGGGCACTGGATCTCGGCAGGAAACGACGATGGAGTGTGGTGGACTCCCGGTGGCAGATAAGATGAGAGGGCTGCTGAGATATTGGAGATGAGCAGCAGGGCGCCGGCTGTAGGGTTTGGGATAGTCGGTGGTGGTCGGGTGGAGAGATGAGACTGGTGTTGATAAGTGGGATGATGGGATGAGAGTTGGGAGATAGCCGGCGAAGGGAACAAGGCACATGGGAGGTGACAGTGGCACATAGGACCTATAGTCGCCTAAAATGACTCTTTCTGGGACAAGCCTTCACTCGTAGAACGGCTCTTTTTCTGGGACAAAGGAAGTATGCACTAGTATAGAAAAGATTTTGTGATTTTGTGAGACAGACCAAATGGCTTTAGAAAAATGCCTGCTCTAGAAAACCATTTACGGTGGCAGGCTTCTAAGATGTTCATATCCAAAAATCATCGGTTAACGATGGCGGTTCTCTTAATTAATATGTCTATCTCCGTAAATAATTATATAAAAAGTATTGATAACTTTTTGATATGAACTCGGATGAAGACAAACTTTATATTAAAATTGTTGTCCTCGACGTGACCTACAAAATTATAGTTAAAAGGTTTTCAGATTTAAACTGTAGGGTCCCAAAATATTATTGTAAGAATTTGAAATTATCATGAGCTACGTGGTTGATGTTGACATGCTTTTATTTAAAGTCATTTACAGTCTCAGATATGATATTTAATTTAGATATTTTTAGGTTTTTTTTGAAGTTTTCAAATAGTCTTGGATGGAGGTACATCCTATACCAAAATTGTAGTACACGATAAGATTTAAAACTTTACGGTTCAAAGATTTTTCATTATTTGAGTTTATTTAGTAGTCGAAATATTCAATATAGGATTATAAAATATTGATAAAAACAATAACAAAGGTTTTTTTTAGATTCACATTTTTATTTTTTGGGGTTTTTTTTGGACATCATTATAATGGAGGAAGACATTTTACGGTGTCTGCCTTTCTCAAAAAAATTAATTAACGGAGGCCTTTAGAGTACAGTAGTGATATCTAGTTACTTTATAGTCCCAGAATCTTAGGGTCTGTTTAGAATTGGCTCTAGAGCCCAACTCTATGTTAGAGCTGGTTCCAGTTAGCCAAACACTCTAGCTCTGGAGCAGCCTACTCTATGGAGTTTTTGAGCTCTAGTTCATTGTTCTGGAGTGGAGCTACTCTACCCGGAGTTAGAGACATCCCAAACAGGTCATTAGTCTTGTCTAGTTGGTTCCTTCATAGCACGGATTTCATTTTTTTAAAAGATTTTTTTTAAAGAATCAATTACATCGTTCATTAGTGAATGGTCTAGTCTAATTTGTCGCCCTCGCGCGGGGTTAGAATAGTATCATATAGTGTACGCAATCGTTTAAGACGACCGAATCTTTGTTTAAGAACGAGAAAAGATGATGTAGCCATAGAATCTTGGCGCATGCATGAGCACACGTTTAACAAGTGTACCATGGCTCCAATAGTTCCTACAGTTTTTGCATTGGAGAGACAAGACATCGTTACTACTCCCTCCATTCCAAATTACAAGTCATTCCTTAGAGAGTCAAACTTTCTCAACTTTTACTAAGTTTATATAATAAGATAACAATATTTACAATATCAACTACTCCCTCCATCCCAAATTGTAAGTCATTCTAAGAATCTTGGAGAGTCAAACTATTTCAACTTTGACCAAATTTATATAATAAGATAATAATATTTATAATATTAACTAAGCATTATTAGATTCTTCATCAAATATATTTTCTTAGTACACTTATTTGGTGTCATAAATATTCATATTTCTCTCTATAATTTTGGTCAAAGTTGAGATGGTTTGACTCTCTAAGATTCTTGGAATGACTTACAATTTAGGATAGAGGGAGTAAGTATTATTAGATTCTTCATCAAATATATTTTCATGATACACTTATTTGGTATCATAATTCTTTATTTTTTTTATAATTTTGGTCAAAGTTAAGATAATTTAACTCTGCAAGATTCTTGTAACGACTTATAATTTAGAACGGAGGGAGAAAGAAAACACACCGTAGAGGGAGTACCATGGGCAGGCACGCGCCGGGAGCTGCGCGGGCAGCAGGAAAGGAAAAAAAAACTCTCCCAAGGCAGCTGGATCACGATAACACACGACGCCGAGCAGCACGGCATTGGCGACGGACGCAAGAGTTGATGAAACAGCAGCAGCTCAAGGTCATGCACCGGCGGCGGAGTTGAAGCACCGATTCGCCTATAGGCTATAGCAACGCTCGTGCTGGCGTGCAGTGCTGTGGGCTTAGATGGGCCACTCGACTTGCTTCCGTGCAGCCCAGATTTCTGAGTTTGTCGCCATTGAATCGTCACGGAAGGGGCAGATGCAGCGACTGCGAGCCATCGCCGAGCTCGACTGCAGTCTCAAGCGAACAGAGCCACAGATCATGAAGAATTGAAATTAGGGTATGCCCTGTCGACATGCTGCCCGCCGTCAGCTCTGTTCCGCTGGGCGCACCGGAGAGGGGGAAGCGCGACGGCGTGGACGGGAGAGAAGAGACGCAAGTCCACCGGACCATCTCCTCTCGGTTCCTCCGGCGATGATGCGGACATGATGGACATCGGAGAGAAGCAACGCCGCAAGGGGGGCGCCGGAAAACATCCACCGGAGGCGCACAATGGGGAGGACACGGGGTCCGTCGTTTACTCGGTAAACGATGTGTTCAGTTTAGAGGACTTAGGCTTTGTTTAGATACCAGTTGCAGTTGTAATTCTGCAGGGTAACATGTTCGTTTGTATTTGACAATTTTTTTTAATCATGGCCTAAGTAGACTTAAAAGATTCGTCTCATGATGTATATGCAAAAAGTATAAAATACAAACATTTCGTCTACATTTAATACTCTATACATGTGCCGCAATGTTAATGTGACTAGTTGCAATTGTAATTTGCAGTGGATTAAACAGGGCCTTAGCTCCCTACTTGCGTAAGGTCAAGTCTCGCAAACCACCTATCCTTAGTTCGTTGGAACACCATCCCATCTTGTCTGACGAAGAGACAAAGAAGCTGCTTGTGCGCTTTTTAAATCTGCGATTCGGAGAATATCGCGAGGTAGGAGTAATTACATCATTTCCGTGCATTCTGTTCCACCATCAACTGCTAGTATGTATAGGAAAATTTTGCTCAGGAACATTGCATATACATATAATTTGCTGTTGGACATCCGTCAACTTAAAAATTATCCAGTCCCATTATAAAATTAAAATTCTTTACTATTGTATCCTATTATTTTATTCATTTCTGATATTAAGGAGAGAGAAAGCTGAGAAAAATTATGATTTTGCCCTCTTCTTCGACCTGTAGCCATTCATTGATTTTTGCCGTTACACACCGTCGGCGCTTCTCATCGTCATCCGCAACACCTGTCTTCGGGCGAGTCACTCGGCCACCACGCATGATGTTGTAGTGGTAGGTGCCAGATCCGAGCTCGACAGAGCAAGCGCACGACGGCGCTACCATGAGCGGTTCATCATTTCCGTTCGCATCATTTCTTCTCCGGCGAGGTCTTCCATGGCCGGCGATTTCGTTCTTCATTTTTCCAGCCTGAGAACAGCATCCGTGCCACCTCTACCTCTCCTAATACTGCAGTCGTGCAGCCCATTGCCGGCTGCCCCTGCCCAGCGCCGCATTGGAGCACTACGGCCGCGCAGGGCGCCTGCCCCTGCCCAGCGCCGCATCGCGTGGGAGCAGTGTGCCCCCTACAACGCCCACCTTGGTCCCTGCCTGGAGAGAGCAGCGCTGCTTGCCGGAGCCGCCCCTGCGTGGATCCACTGCCAACTGCCCGCTTGAGCCGCCCCTGCTTGGATCCACTGTCAGCCGCCCGCCGGAGCCGCCCCCTGCCTGGAGACGAGCGGCGCCGCCCTGTGGCCTAGCATCGTTGTCGTGGGCCTCTGCCACCGGTTGGCACGCCCGGTCGCCCCTACCCCCATCCTCGGACGGAGCACTCTGCCACCTACTCAGGAGGCCATGCGGCCATGGCCACCCATCTGAAGTAGGGCAAAAACGTCATTTCTCACCTTCTCTCTCCTTGAATACATGAAATGATTAAAATAATAAGTGTGGTGTGTTACAATAAAGAATCTAAATTTTGTAATGGTACGGGACAAATTTTAGAGTTGGTGATATTCAACAGCAAATTACACGTTTGTACAGTGTTCCTGAGCAAAATTTTCCTTATATATATTTGTGCTGACCGGCATATTTATGATTGATGATTTGCAACCTTTCAGATCAAAGGGCTGCGTAACAAGAGACCCCCAAAACAAATCGAGAAATTCCCTGATGCAGTTAAGGATTTGGAATTGGATGACCCAGACCACCTCTTCGATTGGACCATCGAGGACAGGCACTTCGAATTTGCCGAATTGAATGAATACCAGCGCATACTCCCTGCAAGAGAAGTATGCACGTTTGCCCTGGTTTAACATTTGATCTCTTCAATGCTTTCATTCGAAATTTCATTACAATGCACAACCACATCATGGCTAAGAGTATTGTTTACACTTTACACATTAGTTGGGAATTCTTGTGGTACCTGCTCTTAACCTAGAAGTTTTTTTTGGCTGCCCTGCTTTTGTAAGGATAGCTTTTTATTAGTGTTTTACCTTAGACGACAGCACACCATACTAATGTTTTTTTTTTTTTTAATGCTGACAAGTGTATAGCTCTCTTTCTGTTTTAAGGGAAAAGAGCGTACAACTGGAAATTGCTGAAATGATGGCACTTAGTAAAGCTAAATTACTTTCTTGGTATTCCTCTTAAGCGAATTGGCTCATGCTGAGGGGTGCCTGGTGTCAAGCACATAGTAGGCAGTAGGTTAACTCTTCAAGATCGTTCCAATCGATGTTTTTTTGGCAGTTAACACTAGTTTTCCTTTTCTTTTCTGTCCACATGGTGTTCCGATGTTGAATGCAGCATGTTGTTTCTAGGGGGCAGTGTTTCTGGGTCTGGTTAATTTGCCAATACAATACTAGAATGCCTTATATCTGGTTCTAGACAATATAGCAAAGCAGTTTAGTGTAATGCCATCATGCTAGCCCATTGCTGAAAACAGGAAACTATAACAACTCAATTTTGGAGAGACTAACCATATATTTCTGAAAGCTAGAACCATATATATCTTAAAATCACTTTAAATATTGTTTAGCTGTGAGTTCTGCTTTGAGTTACCACAAAACGTTCAATTTAAACTTTCTTAAATGTGTTGAGCACCACAACAGATGCATGATTCTAGCATTATTTCATTATTTAGTGCTCATGTCCTTAAGTCCTTTAATTTGGTTGGCAGGAAATTGATGAGTACTGTTCGTGGGATGACTACAGCTCAACCTTTAGCAACTACGAAACTGATGTGGACTATGCCATGTACTGTGATGCACTGTCAAAGAAGATCAAGGTATGTGTAGTGTTGACTTGCTATTGAAAAATCTTAAAAAAAGGGTGTGGTAACTTAAATTGTTTTTTTTACTGACAACTCTCTAGGATAGTGGATTGAAGAATATCTGCATCTGGAGAGTAAAGAGGTAAGCAAGAATACTACAATTATGTAGGGGACTAATATTAAGTGTAGTCAAGAATGCTACAATTATGTAGGGAACTAATATTAAGTGTAGTCAAGTGCCTTGATAACTTCTTTGCTCTTCAGCTTTTAGAGTTGGAGTACAGGGGATTTGACCAAGCCATGAAGATTGCTGCAGACTTCTGCCATTTGTCTCTTGCTTTAGCTAAGCGTGGTTATGAGGTAGGGTAATTTTGGTTTCTAACATAGTTGAGAATGTGGTGGTTGATATACTTAATAGCTTTATTATCTCTAAACCCAGGAGTATATTTTGAGCCTGAAACATAAGTTCAAACTGAGGGATGAGGACCGTCTTCATTTTGAGCTTTGAAAGCGAGTCACTAAGAAAAAGGTTGGCCTTGTGGCCTAAAATAACTGATTATGTTTGTTTGTGTATAATCTTGTTGACTATACCTAGTTATTTACGTTTCTTACTTGAATGAGCAGATGGGTTTCATGGAGGCTTTGAAGGAAATCCATGAGGCAAATATGTTCCAAAAACATGCATCAAGAATTGAAGCTGAGATCCGGGGTGTCAGACAAGGCTTGCAATACTATGTAGGTTCTGTTTCTTCACATGCATCACCCAATTTTTGCAACCATGTATTTCATGATGGATTATGCTTTTACAGTGCTGATGACTTCTCATTTGTTTCTATTTTTAGTTTAACATATGTAAGAATAACATTCCAAACCATTTAAGTATGATTTTGTGTACATGCTAATTTTGTTCTGTTCTTTCTGTTGCTATCTTTTCTGTTTGCCATTTAGGCTGTGGAGGATGACGAAATTTTGAAGAATATTACTTTTGCGGTTCACAACAAGGTTAGTTAATGTGTTTTCTATGGCCTTGCCGCCGCGGCAGCTGGTCTTCAGCGCGGCAAAGTATTGTAGCTTGAGCTGGAAACGCTGCAGTTGCTGCAGTTTCCAGCTGTAGCAAACGGGCCCTATATTTATTTGCTTATACTCTTTATTGTCACACCGAATTTTAAAGATAAAATTGAATGAACCAACTTATGTGCGCCCAGAAATCAATCACACACATAAACGACAAATTACATAGTACCATCACAAGTTTCAATATATAACGAGTAATATCACAGAGTCTTTACATAAATAGTAGCAGACTAATAATTATAATCTCTCGCGGAAGCTCCAATTCACAGGGAAGTAGTTGACTGGTGAACCACAATCCTAGTAATCCACAGAGGAATCATCATAGTCATCTGTTACCCATCCGGGATTTTTATCCAAATATGAAAAATAAAGTAAGCGTAAGTACATATCGTACTCAACAAGAATAACATGGGTTTATGAGGCTCAAATAAGGCATGACACTGGTTGACAGCGGTTGCTTTTAGTTGATCATGTTTTAGCAATTTGAGTAGCAGCAATATAATATACCAAGGAACAAGATTTGCATGATCATATAAACATAATAATTAATATGGAATAAACATCAATAGAAACTCCTAAATAAATCAATATTAAATTAGTTAGGTTCCTGTAAGACGTCCAAGGCCGCTCGTGACCGCGAGCGCGGCTGATATATCAGTTTTACACTCTGCAGAGGTTGCACACTTTCACCATAAGTCGTGATTCCCATATGCCAAGGGTCATGACTCCCATGTCACCTCACCAAGAAAGTGCGGCAGGGTACACTATGAAGTCTTTCAAAAGCCTTCCTAACATGCCACTAATCAATCCGGGCGCAATGGCAAGGGGTGGTAGAGCCCTCCTTCTAGTGGCGCACACACGCAGCAGTACACACAAAGACAAGAGCCGCAAAACAACCAGCTCGGCAAGGAACCTTTCAAGACTAACAACATGATAGAAAGTAACTTCATACTTAACTAAAGTCAGAGCCATATGACCCTCATGGTTGCGCTGTAAGTCCCGGTGTCATACTTACAGTTAAGTCCTCAGTCCATGTTGCAAAAAAAAAAACCATCTTTTAATCTTTATCTCATAATTAATTAATCAAGTTCATAAGATCATGGCATCATCAAGCACTAGCATCACTACTCAAATGCAATCTCATAGGTAATAAGGATCAAGTGACCAAAACTTAGGAATAAATGCTAGGGTTACCAAGGTAGACACATGCATCATGAATTTAGTGATTAAGGCGAATAGGCAATAAGGATGGTCCATGCTATACTTGCCTTGATCAAAGTGCTCTGGAGAACTTGGATCCTCCGTGTACTCTTGATCACCAACGTATTGCTCACTGTCTGAACTCGATCATTAAAATCACCACACAATCATCGAGGCAATCATACACGAAGCAAACAAGATCTATATTAGAAACAGTACACCAACAGTGGAAAAACAGATTGAAAAGTGTATAAAAATACTCTACGCGTCACTACGATTCCAACGATATAAAGTTCACGAAAATCGGAGTTCAAACGGAGAAGTTATAAAATAAACAAGTTTTAATTTAATAAAATAATAGATTAAATCTAATCTCGAATTTTAAAAGTTGAAGACATGAGTAACAGTAGCATCATTAGGTAGATTACGAAATTACGAATCTAACGAGACTTGAACGGATCAAATCGGAGCTAAAACGAATAAAATATAGCCGAAATAAGCTGAGTGGCAAATCTGTAAATATTGAAAACGCCTTTTGAATTAAAACCGAGGGAATACGTTTTCTAAATAGGAAAGCGTAATCTGAGAAATACGCCAAAGGATCGCGGGTTAGAACATTAAAAAGCTCAGGGGGTTTTCTGCAAAATTGCCGGCGAAGGGGTATCTCTCACTGTGAGCCGTTGGATCGGCCGTGGACGGCGCAGGGTAGCTCGGGGGAAAGAGGGGCGGCTCTGGTCGCCGGAGTCGGGCGGCGCCCGGCCGATTCCTCGCCGGAAGATGGCCGGAGATGGCGTTTTCGGGGCTAGAAAGCTCGGCACACCTCGGGATCTGGTCGGGGAGCAAGAGGAGCTCAAGCTAAACCTATCTATGGTTTCAGTTGCCACAGAGGTAGCTCGGAGAGGATGCGGCGAGCTAGGTGGCGGAACTATGGCGGCGGCGAAGCTCGGCATCATGGCTATAGTGCACAAAACCGAGGGAGAAGGGGTCGAGAAGGTCCCTGACCTTGCTGCGAAGCTTGGAGAACAACCAATTTCGACGGAGAAGTCCTCCCGAGGAGAAATCGTCGGCGGCGGCGGAGCTCGGGGCGGCGGCAGCTCTGTGGCTGCGGCTAGGGCGAGATTGGAGGGCGTGGCTTGCTCGGGAACTTGTGGGGAGGGACGGCAGGGCTGGACCGACCTATATAGGGGCGCGAGGGACGCGTAGGAGAGCTGGACTCGGTTGGGACTCGACCTGGAGGAGGGAGCGCTCGTGCCAAGCGCGGACTCCGACTGGAGGAAGGGGATGGCGCGGGGCAGCGGGCCCTACGCGTCAGCGGCAGAGGGAGGGGGAAGAGGGACGCGGCTTCCTTTTATGGGCCAGTGGAGGTATGCACGGGATGGACTCGGCCACGCCAGGAGAGGAGGCCGGGGTGGTTACGGCGCGGCCGTGTTCGCTTCGAACACGAGCGGGAGACGGAGGAAGATGACTCGTGGGCCCCGCGTGTCGGTCACCGAAGGGGGAGGGAGCGGGGCTCCAACCGCTAGGCTCGGCCTGAAGTTGGGCCGCGCGGTGGGAATACGGAAGAGGGCAGCGAGCAGCTCTGGGAGAAAGAGAGCAGGCCGGGCAGTGGGCTTCGGCCTGGGAGGGGTGGAGGAAGAGTTTCTCTTTTTTCCAATTTGCTTTGCCAAATAGGTTTTCAAATTTATAGTTTTGAATCTCTCTTTTTTTAGAACCAATAATATGCAGCAATACAAAATAATATTAGCAACATGAATGCAACATAACAGGTTTCTAATTCCTATGATTTATTTTAATTGCTAAAAATTATTATTTGCCGGTTAATATGCCAAACAATTGCATAAATAAATTAATTTATCCCTATTTTAATAAAAGCAAATTTTAGGGTGTTACATTTATGCTTGTTGTGTACCTATTAGTTAATTGTAACCTTTCCTTTCAGTTCGGAGCAGGAATGGACTTTCTGGATTTTACCAAAAAGAAGCTTAAGATTGCACGGCGTCTTCCCTGACTCCCTGACTCCTCTCACGTATGGATTGTGGCTTTTATTTATGATAGTTTAATCATGTTCATTTTGTAGGCGAGTTTTGCATGCTCTGACAATGAAAATAGTTTCCACATTTTATTATGTCCTTTTGTAAGTAACTAGCAAATACGCAAGTGCGACACACACGTGTTTCTAAAAACTATTTCAAATGAAGTGTCAATATTATTTGAATTGTCGGTATACAATAAAGGATGGCAAGTGTTTGATCAATTTAAACGGGTCGCGTAGAACCGTCTTTTTTAAATTTGGCTCTTTTTTGGAAAGATTTTCACAAATACGCCCCTTTTGGTATTATTTCAAAAAATGGACCCTCAGCTCGGCGCCGTAATATTTGGAGCCTAGGTTGAACGTTTCGGCACCAATATTTTTGGCGCCTATGTAGTGTGGCCAGAGGACGACGTGGCGCTGATGTGGCGACCAGGCTAGGCGCCAAGATCCATGGCACCGAGGGTCGGCGCCAAGATCCAAGGCGCCGAGGGTCGGCGCTGAGCCTAGGTGCCACTGATCTTGGCGCCCAGCCCCACTTTACGGCCAGGCCCCCTCTCTCCCATTCAATCCTCCCCTCCCTCCCTCTCTCTCTCTCTCTCTCTCTCTCTCTCTCTCTCTCTCTCTCGACTCTCGCGCGTGCGCGGCAACGCCGCCGGTGAGTGACACGTCGACCGCCCCCGGCACCCGCCCCGCTTCCGCCGCCCCATCCCGGCCCTCGCTCGCCCGCTCGCCCGCTTTCCCAGGACGCGTCGAGGCTGGGCGGCCGGTGGCGGCGACCTCAGCCTCCCGGCCCCAGGACGGCCGTGCCAGGTGGCCGGCGAGCCGCCTCTTCGCTCTCCCGACCTTGTCCGGCCCCGCAACAGCAGTGGCCGGCTAACGGCCTTCCGCGTCCGGCCCCACAACCTCGTCCGGATCTTGGCGCCGACCCTCGGCGCCATGGATCTTGGCGCCTAGCCTGGTCGCCACATCAGCGCCATGTCGTCCTCTAGCCACACTACCTAGGCGCCAAAAATTTTGGCGCCGAACCGTTCAACCTAGGCGTCAAATATTACGGCGCCGAGTTGAGGGTCCATTTTTTGAAATGATACCAAAAGTGGCGTATTTGTGAAAATCTTTTCAAAAAAGGGCCAAATTTTTTTAAAAAAAAACGGTCGTGTAGAACAAGGATCAAATCATTCAAGGAACAACGCAACCGTTGGATCGAGGAGCAACCCAGCCACCCAAGGCAAAGGGATAGCTATAGGCCGCATGTGGTCTAAGGTAAAATAGGTGGGTTTTTTTTTAAAAAAAAATTGTCAACTTATTCAATTCGAAAGTGAGAATGTTGGATCGTAGGCTGGTACTCATTGTGAGTTAACATTGATACAACTCTTGATCCCTCAATCTTAAGTGTTAGTCTTTGCTTAACGAGCAAATGTTTAATCTTTGGGGAGCTTGTTGATGGTCACTAAGTCATAAATCCGACATCGTCATATCGGTAAAGTGAAGATCAAATCAACATCTTAGTGTTATTTTGTTTTCAAATAACTTAACTCCACTTATATTTAGAGAATGTCATTGCAGCGACACGTGAAGCAAAATGTGGCACTGAGGCCCAAGGGTGGCCCAATCCACGTGCCTGGCAATGAAACACACCTAGAAATGTTCCCGTGTGGTTATCCAATGTCGATTTGTAAGATATTTGAGTTAATATATTATATTTTACTTTCTCTTGCTTGCGCTACCATAGAAATGATTTTGTGAGAAAAATGATCGCTTTTGAAAACCAGTTAGGAGGTAGGCTTTTAAGTCGTCCATATCTGGAAATCATCGATTAACGAAGGTGGTTGTCTTAATAATATATCCATCTACTTAAATAGTTATATAAAACATAATTAATAATTTTTTTATATGAACTTAGATGAAGACAACTTATGTTAAAATTGTTGCTCTCGACATGACCTACAAATTTATAGTTAAAAACTTTTTGAATTTAAATTGTTTAGGGTCCTAAAATATTGTTGTAAGAATTTGAAATTATCTTGAGCTACAAGGCTGATGTTGACAAGTTTTTCTTTAAATTCGTTTAGAGTCTCAAATATGATATTTTAATTCAGTTTTTTTTTTGAAGTTTTCAATCCATCTCGAGTGGAGATTCATTCTTATACCAAAATTGTAGTACATAATAAGAATTAAAACTTTACAGTTGAAAGATTTTTCATTATTTGAGTTCATTTAATAGCGCAAGTATCCAATATTAGATTATGAAGTATTGAATAAAAACAATAATGTTATATAGCATGAAAGAACGTGTGGTTGGAATTCACATTTTTAATTTTTGGGGTTTTCTAAAGACCATTACAATGGAGGCGTTTGTCCGCTTCAAAAAAGATTGATTAAGGGAGGCCTTTAGATAGAGGCCGATGTCGTGTCCACCTGTGTTAATAAATTATGTAGCAGTGATGTCTAGTTGTTTTATAGTTCTTTCGTAGCATGATAATTTGTTGTTTGACCAATCAACAATCACGAAACAAGTATTTTTCTCTCATAATAAATCAGCATCAATCAAAATCAGCACTTATTTTTAGTTTAAATGAACAGGGCAGTCATCGTTCTTTGGGGAAAAAAAATTAGAATCAATTTCATCGTTGTTTAGTGAATCTCGCGCGGAGTTAGAACAGTATCATATACACGACCACATCTTTGTTTAAGAACAAGAAAAGATGATGTAGCCATACCATCTTGGTGCATGCATGAGCACACGTGTTGTACAGTTTTTGCATTGGAGAGACCTCATCACAAGGAAAACACATTGTAGAGGGAGACATCATGATTCATGACATCGTGACCTCCTCTTCGCGTTTCCCGGACGCACATGTCAAACTCGTTATTAAAACTGATAACCCGCCCTAGGCATCACCTCCTCAGTAGCCATAGTTCACCGTGGACCGGTAGGTCCTCCCGGCGCCCCACCCGGCGGGGATGGCGTTCCTGGCGACAAGGACCTTGCCGGAGCCCGAGGTGACGCGGACCGAGAAGGGCGCGCGGAGCGGCTGGCCGCTGTTCGAGTTGACCCGCCACACGGCGCCCCACGACTGCTGCATCGGCGTCCACGAATTGCACCCGGCTTCCATGATGTCCACCGCGGAGAGGTCGCCGTCGCCGGCCACGTACTCGATCAGCACGGCGAGGTAGTACGGGTTGGACCCCGCGTCCACCTTGGAGCTGACGGTCCTGCCGTTGTAGTTGCAGGGCACCCTACAGAAGGCAACGTATATATCTCACGCCACAGCATCAGCACCGTCGTCGTCTACCGTTTTCGTGCATGGTTAACTTAATTGCCTAAGAATTATCATCAGTTCTTGTTTTTTTCTTCTTTTGAGAGTTTGGAAACCCCAGATAATATAATAGGCTTTGAGATTGAGCAGCAGCAATCACCTCTTGTATTGGATCTTGAGGACTCCGGCGGAGCGGAGGCGGTCAGCCATGCCGCGGTTGGCCATGGCGCCGAAGGCCGTGCCGCTCATGTCAAAGTGCGCCGACTCGGCGAGGCAGGCACCGCCGGGGCAGGAGTCGGTGATGGTGACGGTCACTGGCCGGCCGGAGCAGGCTCTGTTGCCCGTGCACCTAATCTGCAGAGTCGTCGTAGTACGTACGTACACTAGTAGTTAGAACGTGCGTGGCACCCTCTCACGGGAATCAGACGGAAGTACGAAACTACTAGCAATAATAACACGGTCAATGTATATGCATGTACTGACTTGGTAGCATGCGCCGCATCCTTTGCCGTTCTTGAAGAGGGAAGGGCCGCCGGCAGCGATCATCGACTTGAATGGGCGCTGGCTGACGTCACCTTGATAACCACAAGCACCACCTGCGGCATAATGGAAAAGGTCAACTGCATGTTTCCCAGTGATCACTGAAGTTTCATCCGCGATGATCGATCGGATCGGAGTCAGAGCACGTGCTGTTACGTACCGTCGCTGCCGGCGCCGTTAGGGCTCCCGTACCACGTCGCGCCGCCGGAGGACCAGCCGTAGCCTCCCGCCGACGACGACGCCCACAGGTACCTCCTGTTGGTGTCGTTCTGCCGCGAGTCCCTGACCATGGACCTGGGGTTCTCATAGCCGGAGGTAGCGCTTCCAAGAAGTGAGAGGGTCGACAGCAGGGCCACTACGGCAAATCGGAATGTGCTCGGGCTAGCCATTGATCGTCTCCTGTTTGTGAACTGTGATCTATATCCTATAGGAGACGAAGGCCAATGGAACTAGGGGTCTAACTGGTGCTTTTGCCGATGACGAGTTCGCTTGTGGCAGGCATTTCGGATGGTACATATATGATACAGGATGTCTTAGAAGTTCCAAACGTGGCAGCAAATGTGTAAAAATAGTACAGTACTTTATCGTTATTGCATTGCATTATTGAGGCAGCTAGCAAACGTGCGGGCATGAAAGCATGACTGTAAGACGAGCGAGCACATATTGGTTTGTCAACTGAACCGAATCGGCCGACTCCATAGGTAACGGAGGTGATCACGCTCTGACTGCAAGTGCAATCCCGCCCAGAGATTGGGCGATCAGTAACAATATTCATAAATCGACTCCAAGAGATCTTTATATCCTTTGTTGTTAATAGAATTATAGATTTTGGTGGAGGAAAAATACTTCTTTATTCAGATCTCCAAATATTGCTATCTTTCATTTCAGATTATTCCTCCCTAGCTTAGCATGGAGAGCGGGGCTCGCTCTCTAGAGTGCGCACAGTTGAATTGTGGAAATGTTCTCAAAAAAATAAGTTGAATTGTGGAAAGATATACCCCCTCCATCATATAATATACACTGGCATTTGAAATTTGTTATGAATTATACGGGATTCAGGAACGAAAAGACTTTTACAAGATTCAGTACTTGTCATATTTTTTACGAGGAAACTAAGAGTCCACCCTTTAATCATGGGACATAAAATCAGACTTCAATTGATCAGGAGGTTAATAAGTGAGGGATACATATGTTTACTACACTCTCTCTTATTTTACTGTATTTAAGAATGACTAGAATGCACTATGTTTCAGTATAGAGAAAGTTCTTGACCAGCCTGCGCACGGCTGAACGAGCTCGGTGGGCTGGGAATCACAAACCTACGCCTAGCAAGGACTGCCTTCCAGACCAAATGGCTATAGCTACAAAAGACAGACCAGAACAGAGCATGGTCGGAGTTGCCAATTAAGTCTTCCACAGAAGCGCTCGCAATCTTTCGAGCCTCGACGTACAATTGACAACTGGATCAATGGGAATTATATCCAAGTGATGGCGCCGTCACTTCTGGGATCTGTTTCGAGAAGAGCGATCAGAACATAGACGGTGGCGCAGGCTCCTCATTGCTGAGTACCTCAACGTCTGGCACCACATCAGCAATTTCTGTGGGGGGGGGGGGGGGGGGGGGTGCGGGGTCAACAAAACAGCAGACAAGAGATTGTCTGGAAGTGGACATCAAATGGGAAGTTCACAGTGCATTCAGCTTACGCTGCTCTGCGCCTCGGATCTCATCCTTTCCAAGGCTTTTAACTAATCTGGGACACTTGGGCACCACTCAGAGTGAAACTTTTCATGTGGCTCGCTCTTCGCGGAAGGCACTGGACAGCCGATCGCCGACGCCGACACGGGCTTGAGGCAAACAAACATTGCTTCTTGTGTGACCAGGAGCCTGAAACCATCAACCACATAATCGTCAGCTGTTCGTTCTCGCAACAGGTTTGGTGGAACATCGCTACGTCACTCCAGCAATCGTTGGTGACCACGCCCGCGGCTTCAGCCTTCAGGTAGACGGCTCGGCGACAACTTTGGTCAGGGCAAGAAAGGAAAGGAGCGGACTCTATCTTCCTCCTAGTAGCGTGGGAGCTCTGGATGGAGTGGAATGCTTGGTGTTTCAGGGGAGCGAACACCCAGGCGTGCCACGCTTTAATGCAATTCATGTAACGCTCATCCATGTACTCCAACAATTTTTAACTTAATACTAGGACGCGCAAACCTTTTGTGTGATCGAGAAAAATGAAAATGTTTTTCTATTGAAATGACTCGTTCAGAAAGTCAGTTTAAGAAAAAAAAAATCTTAGAGATGCTCTTGGCGTCCTTCCTTGAATAATTGCACAACTCGTTGAGCACGTACTATTATACCTACAGCGTATTGTCGACATGTACACGCCAAATAGCAAAACTGTATTACGTGCCTTCCTGTACCAGCGCTGCGCCCCTGCATGTCATATCATACGGCCAGGGAAATATGCTGGTTGCACCGCAGCAATATGCCGCGCTATTTTTTTTCTCTTTTTTCCCCTTCCGAAGGATACACAGCAATAAAAAAATGGTGCACAATAACATACACCAAATGTGACCGTTCGCAAGAAATTGTGTTCTGTTTCGTCGGCGTCATCGGGCGTGGTTTAACTCCTACACTGGTCATGGGGTTTGGGCCGTCCAGTTTCGTCGGTTCAGGAGCTTCGCCACGATTGTAGCGAGAGATGTTGTTGGCAACTTATCACCCAACTATTCAGCACTGTTTTTCTCTCACAACAATCAACCAGCCAGTCATACAATCTAGCCAGCCGAACAGTCGCCTTCATTTGACTTTGCGGTCGGGGACTAGTGGGTTGTGCACGCACGTTGCTCGGTTGCGGCATGATTGGTGGCCTGCTTCCGTTCTCTAGTGGTTCATTGAGATGAATAGACGGATCAGGTGATGTTGATTTGATGAGAATTTTAGTGGCACGTCTGTTCAGCTCTCTATAAATATATATACTCCCTCCATATCAGAAAAAGAAAGCCGTTTTGAACAATGTCTTAATCAAATATTAAGAATATAAACTATGAATAACTTTAAAATTATTAAGTTTGAAAATATAAAAACTATATAAATAGATTTGTCTTTAAATATACTTTCATAAAAGCATACACATATATCATTTTTTAATAAATATTTTTTATAGAAATATAAAGTTAAAGTCATTCTTTGAAAACCGTATCGTTGTTCTAGACGACTTCTAAATCTGATACCGAGAAACTATATAGCAGGCGGAACCTCGTTCCGTTGTTCTAAAGAAAAAGTTATCTGAATATTTGTTCCGCTTGGAACCTATTCTGGAGGTCAGCCCATGTAATAGGTCCAAAATTCATTTTGTTTTGGGAAGCGACTTGAGCTGCCGCCTTTCATCCTGGTGGCCCAGGCCCAGTCATGAATTCAGGCAACGGGCCACCCTAATCCCAAAACCAAGGTTACTTCGTCCTTTCCTTTTTTTTTCTTCAGAAGCTTGAAGCAGAGCAACTATGCTGCCATCCCTTGTCTTCAGTTAGAAACGCCCTTCCAATGTCCTTGTTCTACTTTGGATGGTGTAGAATTTGGGATTCAAGAAAACCTTATGCTTTCCCTACTACGGTCTAGTACTTGTCATACGATCCATATGATTTGTAAGGCATGGCTTTGGGCACCATTGTTCTTTCCGAAGTTTTGTTTGTGGAAATAACAAAATAAAACTATGATTAAGTATATTTGTTGTTTCTTCAAAAATATCGAATACTTTTAATGGATTATGGATACTGTATTGCTATCATTTCCACATTATAATTAAGTCTCGCCATAATTTTCAGAGTTCAGCAACTTAATTGGTTGCATGCATTCTATTGTGATACTCGTTTAAAAAATAATAATCAACGTACCCACTTGAAAAAAGAATGTAACATGAGTTTTTTCTCATATAGCATAATGAAAGATGTACACCATGAATAATCAGAGGAGATATAGTATATATATAGTATCACAGTATGCATTAAGCAATCATCATTCAACAATCAGTAGTACATTATACAGTGACGCAAGCTGCGATCACTGATACACAACATTATTATTTATTAATTAACACAACATTTCACATTTCAGTACAGTATACATATATAGGCATTTTGACTAGCGGCGAAGAGGGGAGAACTATACTCGTACATCTGCGCCTCCTCCTGCTCTGCCTCAGCCTTATTGCTTGTTGCACCTTCGCCAAGCTTAAGCATATATGCAAACACAGTACATAGCTTATAGCTATATCACACACGCGACAACTTACGCACATACTGTGTGCATGCTGCGTATTGATCAAATACGCATGCATGCATACTTGCAGAGAATATATATAATTCTCTTGTTTTAGTAGTTGACAGAGGACTGGTAGGTGGCGCCGGGCGTCCAGCCGGCGGGGATGACATTGCTGGCGACGAGCTGCTTGCCGGAGCTGGACGTCAGGCGGATGGAGAAGGGCGCCTGCAACGCCGATCCGGAGTTGAACTTCCAGACGGCGCCCCACGATTGCTGCATGGGCGCCCACGACGCCCCAGCCCCGGTCTGCATGAGGTCCACGGCGGAGAGGTCGCCGTCGCCGTTCACGTACTTGATGAGCACGGCGAAGTACTCCGGGTTCGATCCGGCGTCGACCACGAAGGTCAGATGAACGCCAGCCCAGTTGCACTGCACGCTGTACATGCATCACGAGATTCAATTCGTCAGCATCAGCTAGCTAGAAAGTTAGTGAGTGTAGCCGCTAGATAATTTCTTTGAACAATCGAATTCTTGTTCCTACCGGGTGTACTGGATTTGGAGGACACCGGCGGCGCGCAGCTTGTCTGCCTGGCCGGGGTTCGCCATGGCGCCGAATGCCGTCCCGCTCATGTCGAAGTGGGCTGGCTCGTTGAGGCACGCACCACCAGGGCATTCATCAGTGATGACGACGGTCACGGGGTTGCTGGAGCACGCTTCGTTACCGGTGCATTTGACCTGCGCCAACGTTAGGTTAGTTCGAATGATATGCGTCGGCCAGCAGCTGGTACATGCATACAGAGATGTTACAGTGTGCACACGGACCTGGTAGCAAGAGCCGCAGCCCTTGCCGGAGTTGTAGATGGAAGGGCTTCCCGCGGCGATCATGGACGAGAACGGCGCCTGGTCGACGGCACCTTGGTACCCGCATGCGCCACCTACGACATACGTGTATGTATCTCGATATCATTAGGTCGTTGAGAAATGAACCAAGAATTCTTATATGCGTTTGGCCAATTGACGTATGTATATGTTGTCACTAGCTAGACATGCATGCATGCATACCATCACTTCCAGCCCCAGTAGCGGCGCCGTACCACGTCGCGCCGCCGCTGGACCAGCTGGAGAGCTTGCGGTGAAACTCGACGGATGCACAAGGATGGATGATCGAGGCTAGAGCCGCAATCGCAACAGTGAAGAACAGGAGCTGGGGCTTGGAAGCCATAGCCGCCGTTGTTACAGTACTCCTGTGGCTTGCTGCTAGGATGTCGTGGTGTGTTGCAAGGAACTGAGAGAGGGCGCAAGTAGATGTGAGAAAGTGATGCGAGACTGTGTGTGGGTGTAAGCTTTGGTTCTCTACTTCCCTATTTATAGGCAGCCAATGCTGTGCATGCATATGCATGCAGGGAAACAGATCTCACTCTGCTGGTTGTGGTTGCTTCCTCTGTTGGATTGTTCATCGCCTCACATGGCTTTGGGTCAACATGTTGATGGCAGATAAGTGTAATTAACAAGCCACTAAACTTCCCTAGCTAGCTAGAGAGCTAGTACAACTGTACAAGTATTAGGCCGGTCCGATCCTTTTGTGTGCAGCTCACTTGTCCAATCCTTGAACTCTTACTGTAGACATGGCAAATTGGCAATTCGCATTCTGCCTTAGCTTCCCGGGTAGATCTAGACATCTAGGTAGAGAGCTCCGTGGCAGAAGTCGCAGGGCACTATTGTTCATATAAATGTTACCTGTAGAGTACTACTTTCAGTGAATCAGTGTCGCATTCATCCAAGTGGATTATCAACTTAGGCAGAAATACTGAATCCATCAAAGGGAATCCAAGTGGATCATCAACTTAGGCAGAAATACTGAAACCATCAAAGGGATTTCGTGTCTATCTGTGTTGGAGTACACTAGCATGCAAGTTAAAATGACGACCAGGTAACATGGTCGATCGTCAGCAACTACGCATGAGGTGATCCGTATCTAGGCTAATTAAGCTTTACTGTTGGCAGGTCAAAATGGCCGTTATTTCAGTTGGCGGCCGGGCACGCCTGTGATGTGAATGAATCCCGAGACGGTTCGTCAACTAGTCCCCCGCCGCCTCCCCAGATTATCCGCGCGCGATCGGAGCGTACAGTATCCATCGATCGTCAGGGACCGCCAGAAATCTCGCTCGCCGTCGCCGTCCCCCACCTCAATCAACTGCTCAACAAGTCACGACCGCTCTCCTCTAGTCGCCGCTCGCACAGTCGTCGTGGAGGAGCCCGTCACGCTGCGGCGAGCGGCAGGCAGGTTGCCGCGATCCAGGCAGGCTTGCCGGCTCTGTGTCTCCAGCCTATCGATGGGAATGGGCCGGGTGGACCCAATTGGATAGTTGACCCGACCCCGAAAAACAAGGTTAATGGATCATTAGGACCGGCTTCAAAATTTAAATTGGTTCAATGAGGCTGGAATCAATTGATCTAATGGGCAGCATAGGTCGACCAAAAAACAAGGTCAATGGGTCATCAGAACCGGCTTCAAAATTTAAATTGGTTCAATGAGGCTGGAATCAATTGATTCAATGGGCAGCATGGGTCGACCCAATCGTCACATTATATTTTTTTATTTGTCTTTTTAATTTTCCAAATAGAATATCATAGTACTTCGGAACTGGGAATAAATCACTTGTAAACTTACTTAGGTCCTTAGATCACGAATTTCTTGTGCTAATGCAATACTAAAATCATCTCAGATTCGCCGTGCAGTACATCCAATGTGACAGTGCTTGTTGCTTCAGATGGTCGTGTACCAAGCATATTCGAGAGACGGTACCAGGCAATAATTCGTTAGTGCAGTGAAACGATAGACTGTTCAAATTGAGATCATCTATAAGGCTCCAAGCGACAGAGAGATTCCCAATCTTGCATCACACATTCACATTGCATCGAACCATGCCCTTCATGTGGCCATACATCGTCAGTTCTGGTTCTGGAGCTTGGCCCTCGGTTCCCAAGGATTCTGCGATGGCTACTAGGACATTGCACCGCTTGTCTATGAGTTTGTCTTTCTACAACGTTACACAATTTACAGAACCAATCTAGTTTAATGGCCTGTTTTTTCTAGCACGATATCCTTACGAGCATTTGCTAATTAATGGCTCTTTTTTTATCTCATAGTTTGTTAATAGTATCTAAAATCCAAAATAATTCAGTTCAAAAAAAATCCACAATAATAAAGAAGTATTTGGGCTGATCCATAATATTCATTGGGTCAACAAAGCCATAGCACTTTGTTAAAATGGGCCGACCCATGGCCTCTAAAATTGACTTTGGGCCACAGGGCCGGGTCGACCCGTTCCCATCGTGAGGTCAACCTATAATATCCATTGGATCATCGAGGCCATCGCATTTTAATAAAATGAGCCGGTTCATGGCCTCTAAAATTAGCTTTGAGCCACAGGGCTGGGTCCAAGGCTCGGTCGACCTGTTCCCATCCTGACTCCAGCCGCGCGCGAGGCGTGACCTCATCCACGCCGCGAGAATTCGGCAAGCGCGAACGTGCGTCGCGGCACGGTGGGTCGCCGTCGCGTACGCCGCCTGGACAGCATTGGGTGGAGGTGGCTTGCACGGATTGTGATGCACTAGTACTACTGTGCTCAAGTGAAGTCAATAAACGCATGGATCGAGGGCATGCTCATTCGAGGCCCAGTTACGGCCCATCAAAGGTTCGAGATGGAGGATCTGGGCTCAAGGCTGGAAGAGAGGGAGATAGTTGCTCAAAAAAAAAAAGGAGAAAATTTGTCTGGAATTTCGGCCACACGTGACCAAATACTTTTAACAATTGCCGCAGCATTAGCCTAATCCCTACACCAATAATGGCTTAGGTGGCGTAGTTCGCCTTTGACCAGTATGTCATACCGGCGCGCCAGCCGGCGGGGATGGCGTTCCCGACGACGAGCACCTTGCCGGAGCCGGAGACGAGTCGGACCGAGAACGGGGCGCGCAGCGGCTTGCCGGTGTTGGAGTTGGCGCGCCACATGGCGCCCCACGAGTGCTGCATCGGCGCCCACGCGCCGCCGCCCTGCTGCATGACGTGCACCGCGGCGAGGTCTCCGTCGCCGTTCTGGTACTGGATCAGCACGGCGAGGTAGAACGGGTTGGAGCCCTGGTCCACCTTGAAGGCAATTCCCATGCCGTTGTAGTTGCACGACACCCTGCAAAAATTGATTAGATTAAAGGTAGAGCTTCGTCACACGCTGCATATATAGCTTAATTTCACTAGGGTGTTCTTCAGTTCGATTCAAATTAAACTCAGTCGTAGCATGCACCTCTTGTATTGGATCTTGAGGATTCCGGCGGCGCGGAGGCGGTCGGCCATGCCGCGGTTGGCCATGGCGCCCAACGCCGTGCCGCTCATGTCAAAGTGCGCCGCCTCGGCGAGGCAGACCCCACCGGGGCAGGAGTCGGTGATAGTAACAGTCACTGGCGACCCGGAGCAGGCTTTGTTGCCAGTGCACTTGATCTTCATATTTTGTTTCGTACAACAGTGCAGAAATCTGGTTTGCATCAGCGGTTACAACTTACAAGACGAATGTACGCATACCCAACACTTTCGTAAGTCACGAGCACTAACCTGGTAGCATGCGCCGCAGCCATTGCCGTTCTTGAAAAGAGAAGGACCGCCGGCGGCGATCATCGATGAGAACGGGCGCTGGCTGACAGTACCTTGATAACCGCACGCACCGCCTGCATGCAACGAGATCATCAGTCATTGCAGGGATTAAGCTTCTTTGATATATATATATATATATATATATATATATATATATATATATGTTCTAGTCCAGTACGTACTGCTACACTTCCCTGCATCATCACATTGTGAGTGCTATATATACTTACCGTCACTGCCGGCGCCGTAAGGGCTCCCGTACCACGTCGCGCCGCCCGAGGACCATCCGTCGGCGGCTCTGGCCGGCATTGAGGTGTACCGGCTGGTAGTGTGGTTCCGAAGAGACATGGACCTCGGATGCCCGTAGCAGGAAATGGGGCTTACAAGAAGTGTCAGGATTGACAGCACGCCAAACACGGCTTCTCGGAATGTAACTGGACTAGACATTGATTTTCTCCTCCTTCTTGCTACTAGCTCCTTGTGGAGGGAATGACCGGCGACGTACACCTCGTCTCCTCCTAGCTAATTGTATCGTGGAGCTATAGGCTTGTCATTGTCTGGTCTCTTAAGCTCGATTTGGGTGTTATATGTAGTATACATAGTAGGATGGTTTTAGGGGTCACGGCTTAAAAATTTACGAGCACATGGTGTATCGGGATGAACGTGGCAAATTGTTTGTCCTTACGGTTGTGGGAGCTCATATAAGTCATAAACCTCATGGTCAATATTCTTGAGTCTTCTCGATAAATAAATAACACAAGGGTAGTTCGCGTCGGTTGAGCATGTGTAATGTGTTACAGTTCAACAAGTCGAACTGCTGGCACACTTAAACATTTGCAAATTGCTATGTTTTGACTTTATTAAATACTAGCATAATTGCCCGTGCGTTGCAACGGGTGATGGTGAAGGTAAACACACGATTACTAACAATTTTCATGCTTTACGATAACTCCAAGCCTCTATTTTAGATTTGGATAGCAACCTCTATTTTTTTCTAATTTTTTTGTTCCACTCCAAGAATAGCATCCAAATGAAGGCCTCCAATTCATTCAGGTAATCACATCTTCCTCATGCTCTATCAACTAAATAAATGGAATAGGTCAAAGTGCCCATTTGATATATATAACTAGCACAAATACCCGTGCGTTGTAACGGAAGATAATTATGTTTCACGATACATTCGGTCATGATCAACCCTAAATGATGTGTTCAGCCACTGCACACCAGAACATCGATAGGTTTAAAGCAATCTCTCGTGGAGCTTGACACAAGCCTTCTATTTCATGAGCTTCTCCAATCTCCATGCACCAAACATGATCGCTATATTAACTGGCATAAATCACCTGAAGAACACAAGGCGTGTGTTAATCAGGGCTCTCGAACAATTACAAACAAGTAGTACTACAAAAGTGCAGAGTTTTTGTGACTATTTAGTTCTTCCTTTGTCAAGGCCCTAAAAATATATCTAATGATGATGCATATTTCTACTCACCAAGAAATGATGTTCACGAGCGTGTGACCGTCTTTGCGAGGCTGCCAAACATCAAAGATAGAGTGAACACAGTAGAAACAACCTGTCATCAGCGATTCATCTAAGATTAGATTTTGTTAAATAGAGGTCCAAGCTTGAGGAAAGAAGGCAGTACTTCATATATTTCAAACAAGCCAGGAAGAAAATTTTTCTTTGTTACTTCTCTAGTTTGGCGATCTATACGATGCCAAGCATTCAGTGCAATCAATTCCCCTTCGTCCACATGATTCCTATGTTTTTCCGATGACCTTTTCATATATTGCATCAGTCTTGCCTACAAATAAGATAAAACTTGCTAAGTATAACTGATCCACTAAATTATATTGTGGACAAAACAGAATGTGGCTAACAAGAGACAATAACATCTGCATACTTCAGCATCCATGTCAATGCTCCTGAAGGCATCCCATTCTCCAACACTTGTCCTGCAGAACGCTGACAAGGGCACTTCCTCACCTGCATAATCATTATAATATAGAGATGAGTTTTTCCAAAGCATACATAGGAAATAGGATGATAGGAAAATATCATTCATGTGATGCCCATGATTAATGGAAGAGCAATTCCACACAAGAACTTGAATGAAAACGTGCAATTATAGAAGAGCAACAAGCATAACCTTTGGCTTAATAAATTTTTAGGATGTAACCCTTGTGAAAGCTTACAATGGGCATGTTTAAGAGACGATAGACTTTCTGTTTCTACCAGATGTCAGCATAATTTAGAGCTTTTCTGAGTACACCATTAGATGAAATAATGTAACAGTTTTGCAACAAATATTAAAAGTACAATGAGCATATCTTGGCTCCAAAATTTTTCTGAACTGTAGTCATAGTTAAAGTTTTAAAATGAGCATGCTTATAAGAGCATACATCTCGACGTTTCTGTCAACACACTGCAGGAGCTTTTCTAGCACAGGTATAAATGAACCAATCTAAAATATTTACAACCAGCCATGTAAGTATTACATCAAAGATTATTGCCAGGTTAGTAAAATTGCATTAGAAAGAGTAAAGCGGCATCTGGAGTTTACCCCATGGCGAAGGAGCAAATTGGCCTTTGATTTCTTCAACATGAAGACGCGGGACAAGTTCAATCAGCAAGCGGTCATTCATCCATTTGTGTGATGAGCATGCTCACCTTGGTGGCCATGTCCTCAAGGAGTTCGATCTTCCGCTCGATCAACTGTGAACACAACTTGGCGCCATCGCCTGTGTCCACACGCCATGATTTGAGCAAAAATCGGTCCAATTTCTGGTCAAATGCGCATTGCCATCCGTCCAATTCGGGGGCGAAATCAGCATCGCCATCCGAGAGTGACAGTAACAAGCAAATACTTATGCAGTAAGGATAGGGTAATATTATTTGTTCCTCTTACTAAGAAATGACTGGCTTCTGACTCTGAGTACATCGAGACTTAGAAGAAAAAAATGTCCGAGCCTCACGAAATCAGAAATTCAGAAATGTTGTTATGTAGTATGAACTATCGAAGCTATTTATAGAATAACATATTCTCAAGTGGTAGATCCCAAGAAAAGGATCCTTATTCAACTAAACCAATCCGGTAGATTAAAAAAATAAGCTGATAAGGCCATTGCACATCGCAAAAAGGGATCATACTAGTATGTGTACAGACATGAGCATATAAACATTGAAACACAAATCAAGTTTCACATAAAAAGGGGTTTATGCTGTTGAATGCATTACCAGCTTAGCCAGCAGTAGAGAGATAGCCTTCTCACAGATAATCCCCACAATGTTGTTCATCGGCTCCACATACCCTGCACAAGAACAACTAACCAGAAAAGTCTTAAGAGAAAAACTAACCAACTTAGCTAAGCTTTTCATTGAACACTTAGGGGGCACAGCTGTCGCCATGTACCAAAGTAAAAAAAATCAGTAGCACAGGTGGCAGAGGCAAGGCAACCGATTGGTGTTAGTGTTGTAGAGAGACAAGAGGTACTTGTTGAAGTCGAGGCTGGCGAAGAGGATGGGCACCCAGACCTGGAGGTCGAACTTGAGGTCAGACCGGCGACGCGCATACTCATCCATCCCCAACAACCGCAATGCCGGCTCCTGGCCTTCCTCATCGCCATCCTGGACCCGCCCACACGACCGCCTGCCTTGGCGGCGACGGAGCATGCGGAATCAAAGTCAGAGTGCCATCCACCATCGACGAGCGGCTCGCCAGGGTGCGCGTGTACGCGCTTGCCCACTCGGCCCAGGAGCTCGTGCTTGTGTCGTCCGCCTTCATAGGAGGGAGGGGGCGAGGGCGTGATGCCACCGTCGACGCTCGGTGCCCCATTGTGCCACTGCTGGGAACGCCCAACCAGCACCGCCCCGTCGCCATGTCTCCGGACCTGTTAAAGCCGATGACAAATTCGACTAATCAATCAGAGGGTTCGATCTTCTAGCGGGATTGGATTGCGTTCTTGGTGTCCAGATGGTGGCGGATGGTATTAACGGCGCTTCGGGAGGAAAGGGAAGGCGAGCCGGATCGGGAGTTCGGGACTCGGGAGCGGGTCAGGCGAGGACATCGGCACCACCACGCTCGGACGCTGAAAGCAACGGACTCTGTGGTCTTCACGACTGGATGGCCGACGAAAAATCCGCTCGTGGCGATGGCGAGCCGGATCGGGAGTTCAGGACTCGGGAGCGGGTCAGGCGAGGACATCGGCACCACCACGCTCGGACGCTGAAAGCAACGGACTCTGTGGTCTTCACGACTGGATGGCCGACGAAAAATCCGCTCGTGGCGATGGCCGCGGTGGGAGATGAGCCGTCGGTGGAAGTTGTGGCGGCAGTGGTGGAGCCGCCCATGGTAGTGGTAGTAGTGGGAGACAACGTGCCCGTGGAGATTGAGGCGGCCGCGGCCACGACGGCGCCCTTTGCTGCATCGCCAGGAGGTAGCGTGCGTAGCAGATGCGGGTGGAGCGGCGCCGTTGGGCTGCGAATGTATGCCGCGTACGTCCGCTTGGCGTGGCCCGCGCCGTTTACAACTCTACTTGGACGGGACGAATCGTGACGGAAGCACCAGAACCAAAAAAAAAGATGACAAAAAAGAGGAAAGAAATCTTCCCTCTTTAGTAGTAGACTAGCACATATGTCCGTGCGTTGCAACGGGAAAAAATAGCATACACCTATGTGAGATCAATATCATAAGGTTTTGGCAGGGATTTTTTAGATAGCAACTTCGTGTCAAATTTACAATACTAAATTTAAATTGCAAACATATCCCCATTTTAGCTTTGACCTTGTCGACATCCTTCTTATCCATCTTTGCTTCAGGAAGGCTGCGGCGGCATGCTCCAGGAAGCAGGCGTAGGCAGCAGAATCGTATGCCTGTGTGTTCGTCCGTCAGAGAGACAAATCCATTAGCGGGGAGAGCTTGGCATTGAAATGACCATCGAAATAGACTTACGCTTTCAATGATTCATCTAGGGTCAAGCGCTCTGCAGGGATCCAGGGGACCTCCCAGCTAGGAGAGGCTCAAGGAACATTGCGGATCGGATAGCTTGCAAGGGGTTGATGTCTGAAACCTTCTGAAAGACAGTAGCAGTCTACTACCTGTTAGCACATTAGTATATGGCTACTGAAAAACAGAGTTTAGTTTACTGAAATGTCTGCAGAATTGCGTACAGGCCAATCAGGCAATCAGAACCAAAAGCTAGCTGCGGGCCACCATCTAGCAGTGATCCAAATGTGTAGGAGCTTCGCTCAGCCCATTCCACCCCAATCTTTGTTTCCAGCAGAGTTGCAATCATCTAATAGATGATCTGTCTGTCAACAATAAAGCCGATACTTTAGAACTGGTGGAAGATTTTTAAAAGGAATTTAGAAGCGGAAGATTTCAATTCACCCATATATAGTACATAGTAGCAGTGGAACGAAATATAATTTAACTGCTTAACTGCACAGATGCAACGATACCATGCTTGCCAAAGCGGTTTGCTGCACCTGGAGCCATATGTTGGGCATGCTCAATATGATTCCACATGCAAATATTCAATTCAGATTCTACTGAGCAGAGTGAGTTCGTTCTAAAAACAAATAAATAAATAAATACTAAGCAGAGTGCGAGGGAAAGAAACAATTCCAAAATAGCCATCAGAACATACCCGCAATCTACGGTCCTTCACTCCATTTAAATTAACAACCCTGTCAACCATATCCAGTAGTATGTCATTAGCTTTATCCCCAATTGCATGTATAGCAACCTGAAGAAAAAAATATTATTTTAAATTTCTACAATGATAGTGTTTAAACTGAAGGATAGAGGGTATATCAAAAAGAAAATTGTCTACCTCTGGAGTCCAGACCAAAATATCAACCATCCGAACATACTCACGCAGTAGTAGTCTCCTCGTGTGCTTCTCGGTCTGCTTATCACGTTTGGTTATATGAGTCCTAGCTAGCGAACAACTCCTCTTCCTGCTTCTCTTTCTATACTCTCTTTCGCATGTACCTCCCAAATTCTCTGCTTTCATCATCCACCGTTTCCTTCTACTGTAAATTCCAGAAAGTTTATTTAACAAATGCAAATAAACAACACATAGCTTTACACTGTATCCAAGACGGCCTGCTAATAAATTCTAAGAAGTTACTCATCATTAATAATATTTCTTTAATATAAGGATTTTCCGTTGCCACTCAGACTATTGCTTTATCCTATCTTTTTTTCGACGTTTCTGTTCATGCAACACATCATGCAGATCACAGACAAAAAAAAAGAGAGAGAGAGAGAAAAGAGACAAACCTGAATTGAACACCATGTAGATCCCAGACCGGACTCTAACGCTACTCGGAGAGCACCGCCGGGCGCCGGCCGCTGGGGCTGGGCTAGGCGCAGCGCCGAGGGGCGAGGGGGCCATGCTGCCACTTGCCGAGACACCGAGAGAGAGGCTGTCGTGCGCCCGTGGAGCTGCATCGTTGTAAGGTGTGTTGAATTAAAAAAACAAAAGAATATCTTCCCAAGCTCGCCGGCTCTGCCGGTCTGGCCGCCCGGCTCCCGCGTCGCGGGGTTGCCCGCGCCCACCATGGCCTGCCCGCCCCGGCACCGGCAAGAGTGAGGTCGCCCGCGGCCGCCCATCTCGCTGGCCAGGACAACCTTAGAGATGCCCCCGCCCGCCATGTCCTGCTTGCCCGGCTCCCTGGACAGCGTCATTCTGGTCGGGTGACCGGCTTGCTCCCTCGAACAAGAAGAGAACGAATCGTGCACGCTGCCGTGATCTAAAGCAATAGATCCAGGATGGGAGGAGGGGGATCGGTGGAATCGAATAGGCTGATGCAGCGGTGGTACCAGCCCTGCATGCAGCAACCAAAGCAGCGGAAGGAGGCCTTCTCCGGCTGCGGCTGCGAGACGGCGGACGTCGCGCGGGCTCCCACCATTCACGAGGGGCTCGTCTTCACCGGTGCGGGCGGCGGAGGCCGGGTGGGGTCGTGGGGATCCACGGGCCGCTCGCTTCTTGCCCACAGAAGGAGGAGGAGAGGCGGCGGCGGCGGGGAGTAGGAGTAGGAGAGAGAATTTTGATTGCTGTTATATTGGATTGAAGAGACACGAGAGTCATTATCAGACGTGATAGGTTAGGACTTTCGGCGCCAGAAAAAAAAGGTCGCGGGGTCGGGAGAAGGCGTGATACGTTCATCAGACGTGATAGGTTAGGGCTTTCGGCGCCAGAAAAAAAAGGTCGCGGGGTCGGGAGAAGGCAGAACAAAAAAACGATGAAAAAAAACACGGAAGAAATCTTTCCTCTTTAGTAGTGTATATAGATATAGATATAGATGAGGAGAAAGAAATACAATGAATAAAAAAAAACATAAGGATGATTGAAAAAAATGAAAAAGCCATAGACAGGTAGTAGGGATGGGCTCTTCAAAATCCAGATTTAACTTGTCAAAAAAAGGCATGGATTTAAGTATAATTGTGTTGCCCTTTTTCCCCTTTGATTCTTCCGCAGAGGACTGAAAAGATCAGCCACTTTTTCCATCCGCTTACATATAGGACCCGCATGTAAGTGTCTTTTTTTTTTCTCTCCATCTCCTCTCCTTTTCTCTCAACGCATCTTTGGATCACGCATCGCAGCAGAACCTCGACGCATCTTGCAAGGCAAGCGCTCGACTCGGATGATGGCCAAGCACGGTGCGGATGCGATGTCACGGCTCGTGGTTGAGCTCGCTTGCGCCTACTGCCCGCGGCACTGTGACCGGTCAGTGGTCACGCCCTCGACGGACTGCGTGACAGGGCGGTAAAGCTTGCACGGCGTCCAGCTACTGCATAGCGGCTTGCGGTCAGACCCTCGACAGGCGACGCGGTAGGGGCCGCGTGGTGACCGGGTTCACATCCAATTGCAAGTGCACAGGCATCGGGACTCCGTTAATTAGGAGGGCCAGACCAAGCGAGCCTATCGTGTCAGGACCAGAGAGCAGAAAAAAAAAATGATGAAAAAAGAGGGAAAGAAATATTTATTTGTAGGTATAGATGTGCTGTGCGTTCGTCAAAAGTGACTCGCGACTGATCTCATCATCGTTCGTACTACAGTGTACTACACGTACACGTACGTACCTACATATGCTTTCGTGAGCTAAACTAGGCCCACCTTTAATGGTTTAGGTTTGCTGACGTTCAGCTATTTTCATAGTACCGTATATAACCTAGAGCAGAGCTAGAGTGAATCAGAGGAGAAGGATACACATACAGGCTGCTGCGTTCGGTTGAGGGTATAAGCGCTTATAAGCGCTTATTTTTCAGCACTTCAGCAGTTTTTTTCTCTCACAAGATTTCAGCACTTCTACAGCACTTCAGCGCTTATCTACAGCACTTCAGCTTCACCGAACACAGCCACACTTTGCTTTGTGCGAAACACTTACAGTAGCTCTTATCATTGCTCTTATTTTTGTGTTGATGCGGCCGCACCCAACAGCCACAGCAGTGGAGTACATCTCCGTCCCTGCATGCAGTTTTTTTAACAATCACAACGAGAATTTTAGAATTTTTCTAGTGAGGTGAACTTCTCCTAATATTTTATTATTTAAAATTTAGTATAAATTTTTTCTACTAAACGTCTCCTAATAATATTACCATATGCTATAACAAATGGTAATATTTTACTACTAAATAAAAACTTTAGGAGAAGCCCATCACTTTAATAGTGAATGACGTGGCTTGAAATAGAATGTCATTTTTCTGCATCTAGAAAATCATTGGCATTATATTTGTTTGTTTGACTTGCAATAACTTTCACAGCACAATAACAAATAAAAGACTTTCACTGTATTTCCGATAACCAGCAAAATTATGAACTAATTGTCAGAACTATATGAACGAAAATATGTTTATCAGAATACATAGAAGTTACAGCTCTATAAACATTTTAAATTAACTATTCCTACAATTACAGCATATATGAAAGTAATATTTCATCAACATGCTAAAATGTCACATCGGTTTCCAACCCATCAACTAAAAAGCAAAACTTATATGTATTTTACCTCTTTAATAGGCTTTTAGCCTGTCCCAAAGTAGTATATGTAACTCAAATTAGCCTTATTTTCTTTAACCAAAATATGGTTAAAACATAATTCAATAAACAAAAAAATATAATCATAATTAATGAAAATGTAGCTTAAGGGACTGAAATTTGAACATACAAAAGTTGTTGTTTAGACAATTTGATTATTTTTGAAGTGATCCCCAATGTTGATTCTTAAGCTACAATTTATTTAGCTTAAAAAATTGGCTTGAACTTAAAATTTTGATTTGTCTAAACATAACTGCTTCAACTTATAAAAATATAATAACTGGCTATAAATACAGAAGAGAACTCCCACCAATTAGGACAATGAAGAAGCTAATCATCATTGTAAAAAAAAAAAGAAAGACTAAATTACACTATCGGTGTCTAAACAGCATCATTGCATCTGGAGTCCTAGTGTTTTTTTTTTGTTAAATGATAAAGCAATTAAAGAACTAACTGAGTTGGTTTCATGTTTTGTTGTACATGAGCACATCAAACTCATATTATATCTCAAACACAAAGTAAAAGCAAGCAAATTGATAAGCAAACGGATACAGATGGGAATTGGGAAAAGTGATAGCTTACTTGCATGTGAGAAGATATTGAGAGTTCATTGGTCTTGATCAAAAGTGAAGTATAAATCAGTTATGAATAAAATAAAAATGACATGCAAATATGAAATTACAAAGAAACAAGATAATATGGTCTCCATATTATTGGTTTGCTTGTATGGACAAAGAATTAGATAATTATTCGGCAATGATATTTGAACCATAGTAATGTATGTTGAAATGTGTGATTTAGATCAATGATGGATCAAATGGAATTGCGGTGTTTGGTTGCTTGGTCATACTCAAAGTTTTCTTAATTAAGAAATAACAAAGTAGACAAAGTGCTTAATAATTCAAGGGAAATTAACATGGAGTGATCACAAGATCGATATGAAAACAATTACTCAATCAAGAATCATGTTGTCAAAACCATTGGACGTACATTGTTGTACATTGATGGCAAGATAAGCTGGAATGACAAATTAGGGTTGGCTTTGAGGGGTTAAGCATAGATCAAGGGCAAGTGATGGATTGGTGTCGAGGAATCAAGGCTAAGGTGAATGTTGACATTAGTTATTGCTCATTTTTACCCATCAACTAAACATGAATCAAGGGCATAAAACAATCCACAATATAGTTATAGGGTTTGATTCTAACAAGTTCCACGAGTTTTGATGTTCTCACTTGTTTTGCAGGGTATGAAGGAATATTTAATTTTTACCAATTAAAAGTATCTCAAATGAGGAATTGGAGTTCACCATTGCATAGAGCTCGTCGAGACGATCGAAATAGGACCTATGGTTTGATATTTTTAGAGTCCGGAATAAAAAGATATGGATTTTACAAACACTGAAAGATTCTAGAACCTGAGCTGCGGGATTAATTAAAGGCTGCGGGATTAATTGGGCTAAATCAGAATTTGGCCCATTAAGGCCTATGTGCACTTGGTGGAAAGGTTTCATACCACATCCCTTGCTCAAGGTGGAGGAGGGGAGGCCGTCCCCTATATAAGAAGACCAGGACCCCCAGGCGCTAACAGCATGATGGAGAAGAGAGGTGTCCCTCGAATGGATAACCTCTCAACTCCAGACAATTAGGGCTAGACTTTCCAATGTAGTAGATTAGTTTTAGTTAAGAGTTAGGGAGAGCGGAGCTGCGCTTCGGTTCTGGAGAAGTCTTCAGGAGTCCGGTATATCTTTGTATCTCATCTTTGTAAGACTTATGCTTTAATATTTATTTATCTTCTTCATTTACTTTTATGCCTTTTATATATCTGGTTAGTATAGTTGTTACATCTTGGCATGGGATCTCTGCTTGTATTGAGTGCTTTAGTTATTGCGCATGACTAGAGTAGTAATCGATAGTGTAGACGTGATGCATAACTCATATCGTTTATCACTTACCCTTACTATAGTCCAGTTGGTATACTAAGTTAGTAGATACATGATGGTAGCTATCAGATTCTTTAACCATTGCTTCCCTGTGATAAAATATAAATAACGATACTCTGGAATACTTCCGGGTAAAAGCTACAATGGTATTCTGTGCGCTTGCGGAATCTTTCATATTCTATTTGCACTTAATTTATACCAGCAAGCTTTTTGGCGTCGTTGCCGGGGAAACAATTGGCATAAGAGTTTAATAGTGATCTTGATGTCTGTTAATTTAGTGTACCACTAGGTTAAGTAGGATTACCCCTATTCCGTTGAGTTGTGGAATAAGATAGGACAGCAGAATCCGTTTGGACCTTCTGGCAATTTCCACAAGAAGAAATATTGAAGAGCCCAGGGTGCCTGAACATTCAAGATTCATCAACAATGTAACCCTGCCATCTCACAGGTTTGCACACAAATATATATCTCTTTCTAACCCTGTGTAGATTAGAGAAGAAGGTCGTCAGTCACAAGAATTCAAATCACATCTTAAGTGATGGACATAGAAGCTGGGCTACTCACATCTCATGGTAAGTATGATCAAGAAAGGTGATAAAGTCTCGCTCATAGACTTAAAACTTTTTGAGTAGTTATCTTTTAATTTCTTGCATCCCATAGCATATTCACTTTAATCCATGCACCGACACTATTTAGTTTATGTTTCCTCATATCGAATCCTATAGCATATTTAGTTATTGCATACATCCATACCACTTGCATATTAAAAATAAAAAACTTATCCCTCATTAGGATCATACTCTTTCGTCTCTATTTTTGAGTAAATCTCTGCAATTCTTTCATGCTACCCTTTGTCTGCTATAGTGTGTTTAGGTTTGGAAGTATTGTTATACATCTGCTAAAGTAAGCATGGTGCTTAGTTTAAACTAAGAGGTGTGTGGCCTTATTTTCAAAGGCTTTTTAAATTAAGCGTGGTGCTTAGGTTAAAATGCCTTCCTTAATCGAATTAGACATGGTGTTTAGTTTGGTTATTGAACTAAAGCTTGCTTTAGTAGATATTGGATATTTTGTTGGACTAACCCCTGCAGAAGCTTTCAAATTCAATCTGGGAAAGTCCCGAGATGAACTCATATAAGAGATAAATCAAGGCGTGTGATGAACTCCAACAACTTTGCACGAAGAAGACACATCAGCTCATCCTTCATGTAGGGAAGAACTGTAAGTATCAAAGTTTATTCCCTTTGTCTTTTGCTGCAAGTTACCTTTGCCTTGAACCATGTTAGAATGTAGCAAACAAAAAAATAAAAAAATATGGATCTATGTTAAAACAATCATTTAATCATCTTTTGTTAGCATAGATAAAAATTGTGGATAACAACCCATATTTCAAATTCGTTTTAATCCTTCAGGTATATGTCCACTAATATTTTGCAGGAATGCATATAAGCAATTCCTGTCAATGATTGGGATGAACCTACCAAAACCAAAGGCACCATTACAAGAAGCGGATAAACTTGATGGATCATGAGCATCGTCAAAGACAGGCTAATCTTGAGCATTCCGAAGGCTTAAGTTAGGATGATGATCACAAGCAGGACGCAATTTCTGCCGTATGGCCAAACCGATGCCTGCTCTCGTCATCTTTGAAGATAGCAACTCATACGCCGGTGGCACAGACCAGGATGATGAGACGCCACTACATCATAGTGTGCATCTTCCACGCCTCATTTGCCAGTGGTGGTCTGTCGGTGATGTCTCGTGAAGCCATGAACAACTATGGTCACCGGATGACATCCCTAAGTCATTGGAGATAAAGCACTCACACAAATAAGGACAATCAAAGCTGAACTAGAGTATGCATCTCCAATGATTATCATCCCATCAACCAAGAGTCAATGAAGAAGCATGTTACTATCCACATCAATGTCTTTTGGATCAGATGGTACAAAAGAATAAGAGGTCCTGCTCAAGCACAAAGAAGCCCTTTCTGACAAACAATTCGGTTTAAGACAATCTCAAGAAGGTTCCCAAGAAGGTGCAACAAGTGTTGAGTAGTAGCGCATCAAGGCATAAGTTCACATGATGTAAGGACCTTGTGAAATTCAAGTAAGCACCATCTTGATGCAAGGGTACTTCTAGAAGCAAGCTTGGGAGCATCACTTCCCATTCGAGACAATCAATGCAGCTTCTTATAGAAGTGGATCTACTTGCCCTTGTCGATCTGTTGAAGTGTAAGGAAGGATGAGACTCCAACCTCAGCGTCAACATCAACTTCACCAACCAGAATAGAATTTAGGAAGATGTAATACCTCTGGTGTTACTGTAACTAAAACCTGCCATGTCATCATGATTGCATGCAAATCATCCCTCATTCAACCCTGTTAGTGTGCATTAACTAAAATAAATTTTATTCTTGCATATGATTATACGTAGGTGAGTTAGAGTGACTTATTATGTAATTGCTTGTGTTGGTGTGTATTTACCTCGATTCAATTAGAAAATAAAAAGAAAATCAATTATAAATCCTAAATTGGACCTAAAATCCTAATTCAAAAACTAAAAGAAATTGGATGTTAGGCCTTAAATAAAAGCTGTAGCTCTTGAAAAGTGGAGCAACTTTTATTTTGGGAGAATTTAAAGTTATTATTTGAAATTTCAAATAAAACCCTAATCTAAGTTTAAAGGTTTAAGTTTAAATTTTTATTTTGAAAATTATTAATAATTAGACAAAACTTATTATATGAAAGTTGTAAGGTTCACTGTATAGGACAACTTTGGTATTTGGAGATTTTGAAGTTATTATATAAAATTTTGATTTTTGAGTTTCTGTTCAGACTCCCGTTTAAACCCTGTTTGGTCCCTTTTTCATAATTCAAAATCCACTCAAAATTTGAATATTATTCAAAAGGCAAAGTTGTTCAGTAAGAAATTCCCCACAACTTCTATTTTGGTAATTTTTCTAGTTACTATACAAAGTAAAAAGTAATTTGAGGTAATATCCAGTAGCATGGGGTGTGGTGCTACAGTAACTCGCCCCCTCCTCTCTGTTCTCGCACAGCACCGGCCGCCCGCCGCGCCGCGCACGTCGCCAGCCATTCCCGTCCCTGTGGGCGTTCTGCAGCGAGGACGGCTTCATCATGGGGGCCCCGGCCACGTCCTGAGCCCCACCGCTGCCCTATATAAGTGCCCTGTCGTCGCCGTTTCCTCCTCTTTCCTCCATTGACGCCATGGCCGCCCCCAAGCTCTGCTCTGCCGCCGCTGTTCTTTCTTCCCCAGTCATCCTTCGCCCAAACCGTCGATGCCAACACCTTCCCTGAGTCGTGCCGTACTCGAAGGCCTCTCTCCCCAACTCTTTTCTCCACTAGAACTTCACGGCCGGCGAAGTTACCGCCGGCGAGCTACCTGCCGTCGTGGCCGGGTCGCCACGGTCCATCCCAGGCCAAACCAAGACCATCAGCGGTTGTGGCTTCCTGCTGCGATGCCGCTGCAATGCCTTAGCCCCGTCCTGCCGTCGCTGGCTGGCCGGTGGCCGGCCGTGCCGAGCCTCTGCTCTGCTTTGGTTCGAACGGGCAAAGGAAGAAGACCCTCCCTGTGTCTATGACGCGTAGGTCCCGCTGTGTTCCCAATATGCATCAAATCCATAGATTTATTGTTTTCTTTAGAAATTTATATCTGGTGTTTGGTAGCTCTTAAATTAGTGAAACTTATTGCATGTTAGATCCATAATATGTCCCTTGTTATGTATGTTTTTGTGCTGTAGAAATTAGTTTTGAAAAGTGGTTTAAGGATTGTATTAACTTGCTTTTGGTCATATTGTGAGAAATAATAGTCCAACAATAGTGATTCCAATTTTGTTAGTCTTCTAATGACATGCATTAGCCAGTAAAAATATAAAATGTGCAGGTTGTTTACTGTTTTAATGGTGTTTTACATTAATCTTGATAAATAAAAAATAAATGCTTGTTTCGCTTGTTATTTTTGTATCTGGAGTTATAGAGCTCCAATTGACATGCAAATTTAGTAATAGACTCTCTGAGTGCTTGTGTGATGACTGGTTACAATTCCATGATTTATGGTAAACGGCTCACTAAGTTATGAATTTATCATGTTGGATGCCTAATAAGTAGATTTTAAATGCATTATAAATAATTTATAAATGTAAAAATGGAAAATGGTGCTCCACTGCCTCTTCATGATGTTGTGGTAGCCAGAGAATCAATAATAGGACCATGTTGTTTCAGAAAATGTTGAGTTTCACTTTTATCTTATTTTCCAATGTATTGTTGCATTATAAACTTGTTTATTTTGTAGTAATTAAATTATAGAACCTGAGCATGCGAAACTTATACCATGGTCATGATTTGTAATCACCTAACTCTCATTAAAATTTGGGATTCATTTGAAATGTTTACCATATAACTTAAATATTTAAATAATAGACTTTTATGTGATATTTAGTGAAAGTTTGGGGGTAAATAGACACATGCATGTTGTTTATGGCTTCTTGCCATGTTTTAACATGAGATGAATGTCTTATGTTTGTGTTATGATGTTTCGAGCTCTTTAACCAGCTCACATATGAGTTTCTTGGTTGAAAAACAAACAAGTAAATTAATTGTAATCCCTGAAAGATGTTGTGTGACTTTTGAATTGATTGTTGACCCTGGGTCATTCTCTGCAGTGATCCTTGGCACGTTAATTGGTGTATTGCGGTAGACATTGAACAAGTTGTACAACGGCTTTCTATGACCGTTAAAATAGTCAATAAAAATGAAATGCGAAAACACTCTTATGCCTTGAGAGAAGTGTTTTGCAACTTTACCGTGAAGGAAAGTTGTACTCAAAGTTGTCAATTACATGTTTGTTCTACATTTTCCATTCATGTCATTTCACACCATGTAAGCATGCATCATTATTTACGTGTAGAGATCGGGTTCTCGGAAGGATATCTTGATTGCTCCCCGATGGAAGAATTATTCGTCGAGAGAAGTCAAGTGGATTTCTCTGGTTTTCTAGCGGAAGTGACAGACCTGCAACACAGGCAAGCCCCGGTGCATTCAGCCCCTCTCCTTGTGATTTGAAAAACGTTTATAACTTGAGTTAATCTACTGCATTACGTTGATAGAAGTTGATTGATAACCCAATTGCTGCATTACCAACCTTGACCACTGAAATATCTAGAACCCATTTTAAAATAAAATGTTTGAAATGCTTAGCCCTGCTTAAATAAATTAGATTTGCATAAAATGCTATTTTTGAGCTGTGTGATATGTATGCTAATGATTAATTCATGAAAAAGGGAATTGGTATATTCTCGTTTGATGGCTGTGCACCTGATCAGTACATTGTCACCGACGAGAAGGGATTTTCTTGTTCGGTGGTTGTGAATTTGGGTTAGAGTCCCAATGCTTGACCACCGGCGAAAAAGGGATTTGAAAACCGTTGGGACACTTGTACTTGGGTTAGAGTTCCAATGCAATGTCGTCGGCGGAAAAAGAATTAGGGACCGTTCATTGTAGGCCTGCTGTGGTCAAGACTTTGCAACTAGCCACATACTACAGAAAGCCTCTGACTCCGGTGGCTCTATTGCTTGAACCGACAACCACGCACTGGGAGTGGAGAGATGGCGAGAGTAGCGTGTACCCTCGTGGCTGTCGTGCCTGGAGACGAGAGGAGTACTGTGCTCTCAGGGTGGCGCAAGACCGGTTCAGGGGCAGAAAAGCCGTGGTAGGCTGGGTTGATATATGCAAGCTTAAGTGCTACATATGTAGTGTGGATAGGAATCCCCAGCTGGGTACTAATCTATTCGAATCGTCGTTGCTCCTCGGATATGGAGACTTGATCTTTTGACCTACAATTGAAAAGTGGTTCAAAACTAGGTGTTTTGAGAATGATTAAAGAAATTGAAAGTATGATGATATATGAGAATGAATTTGCAATTATGGATTATGATTAAATAAAATTGAGTAAAATATTGAAATAGGATAGTAATGCTTTTCTGCAAAACCTTTGACTCTTACGTAAGCCTTACCTTGACTCCCTCAGCCTGCATTCCTGAGTCTCATTCCTTTTTCTTAGTCGGGTAAGTCTTGCGGAGTACCCCAGTACTCAGGGTTTGTTAACCCCTGTTGTAGGTGAGCTGAGGGTACAATCATGCTCGGGACCGTGCCGATTGACGGATCGCACATGGGTGAAGATATGTATAAGATATAACCCTCGGGCAGGGTGTTTAGTTGTATATGCTACCCCACTACGAAACTCTGGTTTGGGATAATGTAATTTATATTTATAATCTAGATTTATGTAATACTTCCGCACCTTATACTCTGATTCAAATTATTTGTGTAAACTGTTGTAATACTTGCAATGCTTACAATGAGATCCTCGGGAAGTTAGGGTTTCCTAGGGAACCCGGCAGGCTACCTAGGTCAAGGGAAACTCGTGCAGACTGATCGTGGGTCCTTAGGGACGATGACGGTGCACGTGGGCCCTATGATTAAGGCGGTTCTGTCACAGAAGAAGGAGTCACCTTCTAGCCAGCTCATCATCATTGGAGGTGCAACCAGGGTCATCATCATAACCTGACGATACACCAAGCAAGGAATGAATAAGACAAGAAGTCAACCTTCGCCAAAAGGACAATACACGACCAAAGAGCTAGTCAACCTGGTGTCCTCATGTTGCCAGCACATCTGCTCTAAGAAGGATCACACAACTTGCAGCATCAAGGACCATGCCATCATCTAGCTTGGGGGAGAGCATCCTCCACTTAATCCAGCTAAGTATAAGCTTCCCATCCTATTAATGTACTATATTGCTTTTTGAGTGTGTTAGCTAGTGAAATAAAATTTAAAAACCAAATAAAGATTTGTTTAGTTTGATTATTTAGGTTTGCTTAGGTTTGAATAAAAGAGAATGCTTACCGAAGTTGTTGCCCAAGATAAAAAGAACTCCATAGATAAAAACCATGCTCAGGAATTTGATAAGCAGCACCCCACTATGATTCCTCATAACACTTAGTTTTCAACCTTAAATCATCCCAAGTTTTAGACACAACGATTTTAACTTTAAGATTTACTTTGAACCTTGAAACTTGTGGGCAGCAAATGCTTGATCTGAGTCTAAGTAATTGAGGGATATGATATGTAAAGTTTGAGCTCTATTTACCTTGTTCCTAGTGATACTTGAATTCTGGAGATTTATTTTAAAAATCTATAAAACCACATGATGAGTTCCTGTATGCAAGAGCTTTACATTACTACCACAGCCATACATGCTAGATTAGGCAAACATACACATTATATGCTACTTGCTTTGTTTTGAGTTTTGTCAAGCTTTGTTGATACCTTAGAAACTTGTCATGCTTTTACAAATAAGATCACATGCACTCCACCCATAATGCACTACTCATATCCGAGTGGGCGCATCCACATTCCACATTTTCCATTTAGATCCACCTGAAAATGTTCTACTCCTACACTAGGAGTGAACACTAAAAATATCCCATTGGTTACCCCAGATCAATGCTCCAAAGTTCTTGTTGTTATCTCTGAGAAGAAAAAGAAAAAGGGAAGTATTGTTGCAGAGAAGAGGCATGTGGCTATGCAAAAGAGTGAGATGAGAGAAAACAATGGGTACAAAGATGCCCGTCTGAGAGGTAAAAATGGACAAGTGTCCGAATTTATCAAAACAATAGGTACTCTGATGCCCGCCTGAAAAAAAGAGAAGAAAAAGGAAAGAAAGATAGCCCATGTTGTCCTACAGCATATTTCCCTAGTGTTTGAAAAAGAGAGAGAAATGTCTTCAAGAAGCAAACAATTAGAATTAGAATTAAGCCACTATATATATATATCCACCTACCACCTCACATCCCCATACTTGATTGTATGACTTGTTCCTCTGGATCCATTGTTTGACTTTACAATATATTCACTGCAAGTATGTATGAGCTGACTCCTTACCCATGAGCTCCACATAAGCCATTAGTTATAGGATGAGAGAAAGAGAGAAGGCATGCATCACTATTGCCTTGGTAAGGATCCAAAAATACCACATATTGAGAGACTTGAGAGGGTCATACAAAGAAATCTCTGAGCTCTATTAAAAAAAACTTGCAAAAAACTCCAGGATAAGAGTTGAGCAACAGAGCTTGAGACATAGTGCTCAACTTAGACATTCTATCCTTCAATTACCCAAGACTCGAGAGAAAGCTTCAAGCTCCATGGTAAAGGTAATACCGGTAAGTCTGAAGGTTAGCTTGGTCTACTCTAATCCTTGAGTACTTCTTGGTTTTAAACTGAATACTTGTGAGAGGTAACCATAACTTTTGATATATACTAAAGTTTGGCTTTGCTATGGGACTAGCAAAGGGTAAGCTTGGGGGAACTTATTGACATTTGTTATTGCACATTTTTACCCATCAACTAAACATGAATCAAGGGCATAAAAAATCCACAACATAGTTATAGGGTTTGATTCTAACAAGTTCCACAAGTTTTGATGTTCTCACTTATTTTACAGGATATAAAGAGATATTTAACTTTTTTATCGATTAAAAGTATCTCAAATGAGAAATTGGAGTTCACCATTGCATAGAGCTCGTTGAGACGATCGAAACGGACCTATGGTTTGATATTTTTGGAGTCCGAAATAAAGAGATATGGATTTTACAAACACTGGAAGATTCTATAACCTGAGCTGCAGGATTAATTGGGCCTAAATCAGAATTTGGCCCATTAAGGCCTATGTGCACTTGGTGGAAAGGTTTAGTACCACATCCCTTGCTCAGGTGGAGGAGGGGAGGTCGCCCCCTATATAAGAAGACCAGGACCCCCAGACGCCAACAGCATGATGGAAAAGAGAGGTGTCCCTCAAATGGATAACCTCTCAACTCCAGAGAATTAGGGCTAGACTTTCCAATGTAGAAGATTAGTTCTAGTTGAGAGTTAGGGAGAGCGGAGCTGCGCTTCGGTTCTAGAGAAGTTGTTGGTATAAATTAACTGCACTCTACCTAAATAAGATTGTATTCAGATTATCCGCAAGCGCACAGATAATATACCGCTGTCACATTTCACCCAGAGGTTTTAAATATCGTATCCACAAGGAACAGTAGGTGATAATGACCAAGCCGATGAACTTAACCTTACAATTAGGCTAGATAATATCAAGAAATAGGAAATAGCTAATGATTATCTAGTTCCAACAACCGGTAAGCTTTGAATAATATCGTTCTAACTGGTCAGTGAAATGAATAAGAGGCGAAATCAGAGTTCTCTCCTACCAGACACTTATACACCTATCGATCCTATCAACGGGAAGTGGACTACAGAGGACTCAACGCAGCTATCACCTACGCGATCTACCACTATCCGGCCAATCAGGCGACATTCACAAGTAAACCTAGCCTAGGCACCACGCCTACACTACGAAATACTACTTCAATCAAGCAATTACCAAGATCAAAGTACTCAATATGAGTTGCAAACTTAAGAACGAAGTAAGAACAAATGCTTACTTGAATTAGAAGTTGAATACAAAAGTACCTCAGAACGCAGCTCCGGGCGAGGAAGCTGAATCCAGAAGAATACAGCCACGAAGAAGCACCGACAGGCCGGAACTCCTCCAAAATCTCTACTCTCCTACTCTATCTCTCTAATCTCTAAACAAGACTAGATCTTGAAGAACTAGTCTCTCCTAATTGCTACATCTAACCCTAACTGGAGATATTGAATTGAAGCTCAGGAATAGGGATTGCCTCCAGGGGGTCTGCCCCTTTATTTATAGCCCGGTGGGATGAACGTGCGCCGTAGGATCAAACCGACTTCAACAAAGGGCCGAGAAGACTCCTAAGGAGACGGCGGAAGAAGACTCCAGAAGCGGGGGCAGAACCCTAATAGGGTGGGGCCGGCCGGCCCCATGGTGGCGCCGCCCAGGTGCCCCACTGTCGGCTTTCGGGCCCCGGTTGCTCGGGTGTGTTCCAGACTCTTTCAGAGTCTTAGTGATGATGTTTCCTTGGCGGTTAAGTTTCGTGTATTTTATGATCTTTAACCCTTCTTTTATGCTTTTCTAGAATAGTTCCTGGAAAATACAGAACATGCAAAACTCGTGGAAATTGTCAGTTAAAACCTAGACTAGTGTGTATTCATGTGTCCTTTCATGTCTAAAGTTCTAATAAAAGTTGACGTTATCCACCGTCAACAACACCCCCAAACTTACCTGTTTGTCGTTCCCTTGGCAAACAAACTAAGCCTAATTGCTAATAAACTTGGATCAGGAGTTGCTACAATGTTTTATGCCTTCCAAGTACACATGCTTTCAAACAGAAATTCTCCTCCGGATTAGACAAAACTGCTCTAACTTTTAAACTTACCCATTTTACCTTTTAACTATGAAGCTCCTCAGCTTTTGCATAAGTCTTGAGCAATCGAAAGATAGAACAATCAAGTCAAGCACTATGTCTAAAATTCTTCACAGTACCAATATTTCGGAGTTTTGCAAGTTTTCGAAATAAAACTCAGAGCTTAATTGTATGGCACCCTCAAGTCTCTCAGTATATATGGTATTTGTGGATCTCACTTTAAGGCATTAATGTTATGCCTTCCTATAACTAAGGATTATAGTGGAGCTTATAGGAGTGGCAATAACAAGGATGAGCATACTTGCAATTCATATATTGTAAAGTCAAACATTGGATCCACAGAGAGTCAAGTCATACAATCAAACCAAGATGTGCATATGTATGGAATATGGTGGATAGGTGCATATAAGGTGGCTAATCCTAATTCTACTTTTGCACTTTAAAAATAGATCTCTCTCTTGGAACTTAGAACTTTCGCGGGAAAACATGGGCTATCTTTATTTTCTTTTTCTTCTCTTCTTTCTCTCTCTTTTTTTTCATAGGGAGGCGGGCATCTAAGTACCCATTGTTTTAATTGTTGGGACACTTGTCCATCTTTTACTCCCTTTTTTTTTAATACTTTTGCATAGCCACATGCATCCTTTGAATATAAGTAATTGGAGAGATAATGATAAGAACTTAGAGCAATTAAACAGGGGCTGTCCTATAGGGTATATTTTTTAGGTGTTTATTTCCAGTGTAGGAGAAAAACATTTTTAAGGTGGATCTGGTTGGAAGTGGAAAATGATTGCGCTTACTCTCAAAGTAGGAGTAATGCATATGTGGGTGGAGTGTGTAAGTGATCTTGATTTTAAAAGCATGACAAGACTCTCATAAAGCATACAACACAGGTTGACTAAACTCAACGCAAAGCAAGCAGCATAAATGTGCAAAAGTTTTCCTATCTCTAAATGTATTATATATGGCTTTGGTAGGAATTTACACTTTGTCATACAAGAGCTCATCATGTAAGATTTTAAATTTAAAATAAATCTCCAGAACTTAGTATTGTTAGGAATAAGATAAATAGCAGCTCAACCTTCATGTATCATATCAATCAATCACCTAGACTTAGCTCAAGCATATGCCTCCACAAGTTTCAGGTTTAGAGTAAATTCTTAAGTCAAAACAGTAGTATCCAAAACTCGGGAGAATTTAAGGTTGAAAACTAGACACTTAAAAGGAATTACGGCAGAGCAACTATTCATCAACTCTAAGATAAAATTTTAATGTTCTCCAGTTTTTATTTGACTCTAACCTAGACTGATTATAGACATACTCTAAGACCACTCTAATATATAGCTAAGTTTTTATTTGGTTTTCAAATTTTATCTTACTAGCTAACTCACGCGAAAAAGCGATATGGTACAATAATAATAAGGTGGAAAACTTATACTTAGCTGGATTTTAAATGGAGGGATGCCCTCCCCCAAACTAGATGTTTGACAGGGTCTTTGATGTTGCAAATTGAGTGATCCTTCTAGGAGCAAGTGTATCGGCAATATAAAGGCGTCGGGTTGACTAGCTCTTTGATCTTGTATTTTCCTGTGAAACTCAATTGCCAACAAAAATACCAAATCTCATGGAAAGGGGTTAGGTTTAGTACCACTCCATGGTAAGTGATTAATTTTATATTCCCAGCAGAAGTTTCCTAATTGGGTGGACCTTCATGTGCCCACATATTTTTGGGTTTTTTCTAAAAAGTGTGGACCTTCATGTGCCCACATGTTTTTGGTATTTTTAGATTTTCTTATGGTACTATGGTGTAACACCCCCTGGTGTTACTGTAATTAAAACCTGACATGTCATCATGATTGTATGCAAATCATCTTGCAAAAACTCATAATTGCTGTGCATCACTAAAATAATTTTTATTTCCACATGTGGTGGTGCATAGAAAATTTAGAGTGAATTGGTGATATCAGTGCTTATTGTGTATATAAGATAAAAACAAACTAGAGATTCAAACCGGAATCAATTAAAAACCCTAATCGGACCCAAAACCCTACTGCAAAAACTAAAAGGAACTAGGGGTTGGCCCTTAAACCAAAGTTGTAAATCTTTAAAAGTTGAGCAACTTCTATTTTGAGCAATTTTAGAGTTATTAAAAGTAATTTCAAATAAAACCTTAATCTATGCTTTAAAGTTTAGAGTTGAAACTCAATTTCAAAAACTAAACGGAATCTAATGAAAGTGATTCAATAAATATTATAGATCTTTCAAAGTGGTACAACTTTCATGTTTGGAGATTTTGAAGTTTATCAGTGGAAATTTAAATTAAACACCGATTAGTGTTTGTTTATTCAAATTTAAAACGCCCTTTCAAAAACTATCAAGAATTTGGGCAAACACCTTTAATGGGAGTTGTAAAGCTTTAAAATTTGAGAACCTTCTATTTTGGGTAATTTTAAACCTATTAAATAAGAATTCAAATAAAACCCTATGTTTGATAATTCAAATTTGAAACCTCATTTCGAAAATTATTAAGAATTAGACAAAACTTATTATATGAAAGTTGTAAAGTTCACTAAATGGAACAACTTTGGTATTTTCATATTTTGAAGTTACTATACAAAATTTTGATTTTTGAGTTTCTGTTCAGACTCCCATTTAAACCCTATTTGGCCCCTTTTAAATTACTCAAATTCCATTCAAAATTTGAATGTGGCTCAAGAACTAAAAATGTTCAGCACTAAATTTGCTACAACTTTTGTATTGATGATTTTTCGAGTTTGTGCACAAAATCAAAAGGAATTGATCAAAAACAGTAAAAAGGGAAATAACTCTGCTACAGTACCCGAGTCACCTTCATCTATTCGTGAATAGAGCTTCACGTCCGACCGCACCGCCGCGCGGTGCCGCCGTCCTCACTGTCGGTCGCGCGTCCGCCGGGAGGGGGTCCAGCTCGTGGGGGTCCTGGCCATGTCTCGGAGTCGCCCCAGCCCTTTATAAGCCGCCAACGAGCCCCTCCATTTCTTATCTCTGTGTCATGGCCGGCAGTTGCCGTTCATCGACGAAATTCGTCGTGCACGCTCAACCAACGCCATCTCCATCTCACAGCTAGTAAATTCACTTCGTTGCACATCATTTCAGCCCGTTTGCGCCTGCTATCATTGCCGGAATCAGCCGAACCCGTGGTGCCCGTCTCGGCGTGCAGCCATGGCCGCCGAGCCCATGCTCGCCGTGGCCAGCCGCCTCAGGCTTCTTTTCCTTCCTTCTCTCTTTTGTTCTAGGTTTTCCTTGGAACTGTGAAGATCTTCGGCTTGACGGTTTAACTTTTCATCCACCGGTCGCATCAGAACGCCAGTTGCCAGTGCAACCGTCCGCCATGAACGCGGAGCAGAGCGGCCGCCACCACTGTTTCTCTTCCTCCGGTCATCCTCCGGCCAAACCACCTACACCATCACTCTCCTTGAGCTCCACCTATCCCTTCCTACCATCTTTTTTCGGCGTCTCCGTGCTCCAGCGCCGTCGCCGTCGTAGTGACTGCCACCGGCGTCGTCCGCACGCGTGGCCAGGACACCATGGACCACTCCGAGCCAAGCCGAGGCCACCAACGGGTGCGCACGAGCCCTGGGATGTTTCCCCACCTCTTCCCCGCCGTCCACAAGCACCTTCCTCACCAGAACCGGCGTCACCGTGCGGTCCTCTATTCTGTTTTCACGACCAGGGACCCCAGGTGAGAAGACGAGTTTTCCCAGGGGGTTAACTGCTGTGACTCATATGAATAGTGCCATAAGGACCTGTTTGTAGAGGTTTTGCTGAATCTTTGGAAATTCATATCTGGAGTTTGGTAACTCCAATTTTGGTGAACCAAATTTTTTTGTACACCTTGAGATGTCTAGTTTTTATTAAAAATATAAAACATGCATGTTGTTTACTGTTTTAATGGTGGTTTGCTTTAATCTTGTTAAATAGGAAATAAATGCTTGTTTTAATTGTTATTTTTGTATCTGGAGTTATAGTAGTCCAAACGACATGAAAATTTACTAGGTAGCTTCTCTGTATGATGCATGATTCATGGTTAAAATTTTATGATTTATGGTGTATGGATGTCTGAGTTATTGATTTACCTTATTTGGTGCCTATTAATTAAATTTAAAATGCATTATAAATAATATATAAATGTAAAAATTGGAAATGGTCCTCCACTACCTTTTAATGATGTTGTGGTAGCTTGAGAATCAATAATACGGCCATGTTGTTTCAGAAAATATTGAATTTCATATTTATCTTGTTTTCCAATGTATTATTGTATTATAAACTTGTTTATTTTGTAGTAATTAATTTATAAAACCTAAGCATGTGAACTTTTTACCTTGGTCATAAACTTTAATAACCTAACTCTCATTAAAGTTTCAGGATTAATTTGACAATTTTTGCTTGTACCCTTAATTATATGGTTTAATTATTAGTTGATAGTTTTAGAAATGATAAGCATAAATCATGAAATGACTTGGTGATTTTTGGAGTTGATTGTGGACCTTGGAACACGAAACCCTTGCTGTTCCATGGTATTTAATTATTTGTTTCGCTGTGCTCATAACAAAATGAGGTAATGAAAAACTTAAAATGCTTTTTAGTTCAATTAAGCATTCCATTAGTTAATTCATGTATGTAATATTGAGTATTTCTAGGATGCAACCTCTTGGGTAAAAAGGATTGGTTAATTGTGTTTCTCATATTAGGGTTTTGTCCTTTTATTGGTAAATATAGAATGGCTTGCTGTATGAAATAATTAAATGTTATCAAACCCTGAATAATAATCAACAAGTTGGTTTGGTTGGCTTGCAACTTTATCATGAAGGAAAGTTGTACTCAACTTTCTTTGATTAATTAATTAATGTAATGCACTTGTATGTTTCTCATCATGCATCATGATCATTGCATTACCTCATGTTAAAGCATGCATCATTCATTTGCATGCAGTGCATGCGCGAGTGAAAAGGCTTACGTCGATCCAGTCAGAGGAAGTCCATCAATCAAAGGGTGGTGATGTCAACATCGTGATCTCTGTGAAACTAACCAACCCTGCAAAACAGGCAAGCCCCGGTGCATTCAGCCCCTTCCTTGTGTTTTATAAAATAGTTTATAACTCGAGTTAAAATATTGCATTAGGTTTATAGGAGTTGATTGTCACCTACCAACTGCATTGACTACCTTGATATATTACCCCTGAAACCTGTTTAAAAATGAAAATGTTTGAAAATGCTTAGCCCTGCTAAATTAACTTTAGATTGGCATAAAATGCTATTTTCTGTGCTATGATTATTTATTGAGAACGAAATATGAGGATTGGTGAAGGAACTTGTTATCCGTCGGTTGACTTGCACATGGGTTAGAGTCCCAATGTATTGTCGCCATCAGAATAGTTTGGAACCGGTTGATAAAAAGGAAAATGTTTCGCTCGGTTGATGTGCACGTGGGGCGGCGTTCCCCATGTCTTATCATCCGGCAGGCATGGATTTAGAAACCGTTGAGTAACTGTGTACTTGGGTTAGAGTTCCAATGCATGGTCACCAATGGAAAAGAAATTAGGGACCGTTCGTTGTACGCTTGCTGGATCGAGACTTTACAACTAGCCACATACTCCAGGAAGCCCTATCTTCGGCGGCTCTATTGCTTGAACCGACAGCCACGCACTGGGAGTGGAGAGATGGCGAGAGTAGCGTGTACCCTCGTGGCCGGCGTGCCTGGAGAAGAGATGAGTACTGTGCTCTCGGGTGGCGCAAGACCGGTTCAGGGATAGAAAAGCCATGGTAGACGGGGTTGGCGTATGCAAGCTTAAGTGCTACATACGCAGTGTGGATAGGGATCCCCAGCTGGGTACTAATCGATTCGAATCGTCGTTGCTCCGCGGTAAATGGAGACTTGATCCACTGCCCTACCCCGAAAAGTGGTTCGGAACTAGGTGTTTTTGAGAATGCTTAAGAAATTGAAAATATGTGATATATGAGAACGAATATTGAACTAAGGATATGATTAAAATAATATTGGGATGAAATACTTGAAACAGGATAGTGATGCTTTTCTGCAAAATCCTTTGACTCTTGCTCAAGCCTTACCTTGACTCCCCTCAGCCTGCATTCCTGAGTCTCATTTTTTAGTCGGGTAAGTCTTGCGGAGTACCACAGTACTTAGAGTTTGTTAACCCCCTGTTGCAGGTGAGTTGAGTGTATAGTTCTTCGTGGGTCCGTGCCGGTTGACGGGTCGTGCTTGAATAAAGATGTGTATAACCCTTGGGCAGGGTGTCTCGTTGTATGATGCTACTCCACTACAAAACTCTGGTTCAGGATAATGTCATTTATACTTGTAAACCTATGTTTATGTAATACTTCTGTACTCTTTACTCTGATTCATTTTATTCGTGTAAACTGTTGTAATACTGCAATGCTTACAATGAGATTCTCGGGAAGTTAGGGTTTTCTAGGGAACCCGGCAGGCCACCTAGGTCAAAGGCAACTCGTGCAGACTGATCGTGGGTCCTTAGGGACGATGACGGTGCACGTGGGCCCTATGATTAAGGCGGTTCTGTCACATATGGTGAACCTTCATGTGTTCACATATTTTTGGTATTTTATAACTATATAAAGCAGACTTGATAATCGCATAGGTATAGTTACCTGATAACTAGGGGATGCTCCTCCCCCAAGCTAGATGTTTACAATACTTGGTGTTGATGATCTTTTAGAGTAAGCTTGTCAGCAACAGTCCTAGCGGGCTCCACTGATGGACTCACTCAGTCATAGTGTCATTCCTGCAGAATTATACTCCAACAAGAAAACCAAAACTCGAGACTCGAATTTAATAAGAGGTTAGCGATCAGCCAATAAGTAATTGATTATTCTTTTGAGTTGATTTTAAATTGATAGGTTCTAGCAGGATTCTTTTTAGGATTTTCTGATTTTCTTATGCAAAAAAGTAAATATGTATGCATGATGTATATTTTAGTTTTATGCCACTACTGAGAATATTTATTCTCTTGGGGCTTAGGATTTTTGTAATGCAACAAATAAATACAGATGCTATTTTTATTTTTATGCCACCACAGTAAATACTCCTACAAATTACCATAAGTTTATTCACGTGGAGTTTTAATATTTTGTGATGCAGTAAATAAGACAATAAAGATTTATTTTTTTCTTTTTTGTTTTGATATGCATAAAGATGAATATGCTAAAGTGAAATTACTAATGTAGATAGAAATACTAATTAATTAGATAACTGCCATGTTACCTTATGGCAAGGGTGCGGAATTTAAAGTCTACTGATAGGACTTTTTCTTCCACTCTTGTGCAGGTTTCCATCTTAAAGATGGAGGTCTTGATGGTTGCACCCCTTGTGATAATGTCACTTTTATCCTTTGTTTGGCCAGCAGGTTGGAGTAGAGTATTAATAGTTGGATCTGGCAGCATCTTGCTCAGTGTGCATATTCACAGAACTTTCACTTGTAGAATTTTGGGAATCAATAAACTTTGGTCGAAATGTTGTCCTGTTTGCAAAACCAAGGTAGAGATCAAGTGCATGGGCTCTGCTGGTGGAAAAACACCAACAGAACCAAATCTATTTCTTTATTTATTCTTCTCTAGCCTTAGGCACATTGAACAAGATTAAGTAGGTGTTACATAATTTGTTTACTTATACCATGAGTTATAAGATCAAAAGATTAAGCATTTATGTTGCATTTAAGTTCATATGGCAGAAAAGATTTAAATTGTTTAACCAATGAAAGGGTTGTCTATCTCTATTTTCACATGAGTATGACTATCATCTTCTAAAGATAGAATACAATGTTTTAGCATATTTGGTTAAGACTGAGATCAAAAGAATGGCGCCATGAACAATCTTAAAGAACAAAGCATGTGAAGTTAATTAGATTAATCAATTAAAGCGTAACTCTAACATGTTTGCATCTTCATTTATATGCATATCAAGATCAAGAGGAGAATAGTGACCACTTACCTTAAAATATTACCTTCATTATAAAAGCGTGATGTCACTAAGTAATGAAGGGTAGATGACTGGTGGTCCTTTTCTTCTCTTGCATTTTGAGTTGTTCATGAGCATCTTATCTCCTTTGTTGCTTATCCTCTTTGCCATCTTTTGCTTCTTTGATCTTATGACACCTTGTCAGTCCATTCATTATTATGCAGTTCTTCCATCCATGATGAATGAGTTGTGGCTTCCTCTGCAAAGTTATTGAAGTTCAGCATGCGCCCTGTCTCATCTCTGATTTGAAATTTATCTCATGACTTACCCAGATTAATTGTGAAAGTTTCCTACAGGGGTTAGTCCAATAAAATATTCAATGTCTACTACAGTAATTTTCTAGTTCAATAACCAAACCAAACTCCATGTTTAATTTTAGTTAATGAAGGCTAATTAAACAAAGCACCACGCTCAATCTAAATGCCAATGGAAGTATTTGCAGTACTTCCAAACCAAATCTTACTATAGCAGACAAAGGTGAAATGAAAGCACTTATAGAGATTTATTCTTTTAGAGATGAAAAGGCAAACATGGATTAGAAAGGTAGAGACAACCAATAATAGCAACATAAGATTTTCTAATTGAGTCCATTCTCCCAAGCTAGAATTTTGTAAAGCAAAGTTAAGCTTGGATGGATATAATTCAATATTGCATGATGATTGGTTGGACATACCTTGTGTTGTTACTCTTCTACTTCAAACCTGAAATGGTTAGTGACAAAAATACCCCAGGGAATACTTTCATAATTATAATTCTATGCTCAATTCATAAGGATATTATAGTAAAATTAAAGGTGCAAGCTCAATTCATTTTTCAAGAGTGATTATTTTAGGACACAAAGTTATTCTTGGAAAACCTGCTAATTATTGTACTTTAAGTTCATAGGGTGGTTTCCTCTAGAACACCAACCTACATGCACCTATCTCAAGATTATAACGAGATCTACAATATTTATGATAAACATATGCATCTATAACCACCATTTCAATAAATTTATGAACAGGTAAAATGAGGGGGTTGAAGATCTCGTGTGTGATAATGTTAGAGAGACCAATTGATCCAGGAGATTTCTCATATGAGCATGGATTTGATGAGGTGTTAATAAAATAATTTCCATGCTCATCGATATGATCTCCCTTTTCAAACTCTAAGGGTGTTTCTTCATAGATATCTATAGGCAAAAAGTTTGTCTTTATTATTTCATGTCTACGACATTCATTGGATATTTTATTTTCTAAGATTTCCCATGGATTGGTGTCTATAAGCTTGGTCTCGTCTAAGGATTTTTCTAAACTTGGATGAGTTATGTTTACTACAGAAATTGATTTAAACTCATCATTTGAATCTAGACCAAGTTTAGATGCCAGTACTAAGGCTTCGTCCTCTTCCATCCATTCTTTGACAATAGCGTATGGGTTTCTAATATGTTCTATGCATTCCTGCCATTGTCGTAGCTCTTCTTGGTCATTCCAAAAATCTTCATGACTCCTATTTTTAGGATGTCTTAAAGGGGTCCTAGGGTCATTATGAGACTTAGGAGAGAGAGCATAAGACGGATCATCAGGGTCAAGGATGGGTTTCGATATGGGTTCAGATGAGACATTTAATGTGGGCATAGAAGGGAGAAGATTGAATTAATTTCTAAGTGGTTTGGCTCTCCTTCTATGGCATCCCTAGACATGCCATCCTTGCATTCTTCCCAATGTCTTTCAGGGGGAAAGGAAGTTGACGACATTTTTTTCCAATATGCTCTTCTGAGAAGATCTGATTTACATTGATGTACGAACATCTTAGTTAATTGAAAGTCTAAATCATCAAAATGGGGTTTCGATGGTTTAAAATTGACAGCTCAATCTTGGGATTGGAGTGGTTGTGTTTTAGCTACCAAAGCTTCCTCTGCTTGTTCGGGGTATGATTCATTCTCTTCCTCGAGGAGCTCGGAATTAGCTAGAGCAATCTTGTTAATCATTGCTCTTGCTTTACTTATAGGCAAATAAGGAAAGGCTCCTCCAGAGGATAAATCAAGGGATTCCCTAGAATTCTTGGTAGGACCAAATAAAAATGTTGAAAAAGTACAAGGTCTGGAAAACCAAGGTCAGGGCCAGATGTAATGTAACAACCCTAAAAATCCACACAATCTAAAAATCCCAACCAATTAAAATTTTTCATTTATTTATTGTGAAAACCCATTTTTCTTGTGCAAGCATATAGGTTTCATTATGAAATTGGTAAATAAAGGAGTGTAGTTTGCATTTTAATTCCATTCACATAGAATAATAACTTATGCATCACATTTGGGATTTATTGCAATTTATGTTTGTATTTACTCAATAATTAAAATGGGCAATATATGTATATATACACTAAACTGAAAATAAAAAGGAGAAAGAGAGTTAGGCCAGCCATTCGTTTCGGCCAGCCGGGTCGCTAAGCCAGCCCAAGCCCGCCCGACCTTCCTCTCCTCATCTCACCGCGCGCGGCCCACGTCGCGGCTCGGCAGCGCACGCGCACGACCGGCACACACGCGCTCGCGCTCGCGCTCGCTGCCAACCCGGCCCCGCCTGTCAGCCGCTCTCGCCCCCCCCCCACTGTTCTTCTTCCTCACGAAGGCGACGCGCCTGCCGGGGGTGTCGCGCGAATGGCGTGACCCCGGTCCCACAGCCGACAGCATGGCAGAGCCCTGACCCCGCTGTCCCCCTCCTGTCCCCTCCTTTCTTGGCCGCCAAGCGAACCCGCGCCCATCCGGAGCCCTAGATCCACTCGAGCCACGGCCCTTCGATCGGCCGAGCGCAATCAGGACCGTTCGCCATTGGAGCTGGCCAAGCTCGCCTATAAATTGGAGCACCCCGAAGCCTTACCCTCATTTCCCCTCGCCGCCACCGCAGCACAGACCGGCACACCGCACCAAACCGAGAGAGAGAGCGTAGGAGAAGGGCGGAGCAGAGGAGGAGAAGCTGCCGGAGCGCCGCCGCCGCGGAGCACGCCGGAGCCGGACACGGAGGAGAAGCCCGAGCTGCGGACGAGGAGCGGCACGGCACTGCGATCGCTCTGCACGGCTCCGACTCGCCACTGCACCGCCATCCTAGCTTCACCGACACCACGGTGAGCCACCGCACGCCATGTCCGAACCTTGCCCTGCTTTTGCCATGGCGTTCCACCCTCGGGACGCGCAGGCACGAGCCTTTACCGGCTCGGGAAGATCACCTGCACCATGCACTCATTCGACCGGCCGAAACCCCCGGACTACAAGCTTGCTAGACCGAGAACGCAGCACGACGCGTTCTCGGCGGAGCGCGCTCACCACCGACGCATTCCGACGCCGAATCACCCGTTCCGAGCAATCCGACAAGCACCCGTATAGGTTAGAGCGTCGTGGAGCACCGCCACGACCCCCTCGAGCTAGCTACGCGGATCTAAGCGCTAGAGGAAGCCTGAATCGCCTTGACCGCGTGCGCCGCGACCTTACCGGAGCGCCGCCGCGAGCCGTCGCCAGAAGAAGGTCATGCCATGGCTAAGTTCGCCACCAGAGTGTTGTATGCCTCTCTGGCCTCACCAATTTGACAAGACCGCATTCGATTGAACCAATACTTGGTCGTAGCCGCGATGCCGCTTTCCTACGTCGTCGGCGACACGCCGCCGCCACAACCGAGCACCTTGGAAAGCTCGGTAGCCAAAATTGGTAGTTGGTATACCATCGCCATAGACCCTGGACGCGTATACACCTCCTAGAAGACCCCCTTAGCCCCGCCAGAACCTCACAGTCGCGACGACATCGCCGCCGACACGTTCCGCCTCGCCTAAAATCCGTTCCGAGAACCCCCGGTCGCCTCGCGCTGCGGAGAAATGCCGCCGAGGTTCGCCAAGTCTGCCTCGGCACCGCCGCTAGATAGCCGAGCCCTGTCTTGCCGAAATATGGTCATCGCCGCCCTGTCATCGTCCGCCGCACCGGAGAGACACCGCCGCCTTGAACAGACGCCCTGGAACCCTGCTATCACCAAATCTCCGATTCGCCCGAGCCTCCCCAGGAGAGCTCGGGAGAGCAGCACCCTCGGCGCACCAAATCTCCGATTCGCCCGAGCCTCCCCAGGAGAGCTCGGGAGAGCAGCACCCTCGGCGCACCAAATCTCCGATTCGCCCGAGCCTCCCCAGGAGAGCTCGGGAGAGCAGCACCCTCGGCGCACCAAATTTCCGATTCGCCCGAGCCTCACCGGGAGAGCTCGGGAAAGCAGCCCCCTCGGCGCCCAAATTTCCGATTCGCCCGAGCCTCCGTGGGAGACCTCGGGAGAGCGGCACCCTCGGGCGCCCAAATTTCCGATTCGCCCGAGCCTCACCGGGAGAGCTCGGGAGAGCAGCCCCTTCGGCGCCCACATTTTCGATTCGCCCGAGCCTCCGCGGAGACCTCGGGAGAGCGGCACCCTCGGGCGCCCAAATGTCCGATTCGCCCGAACCTCCGCGGGAGAGCTCGGGAGAACGGCACCCTCGGGCGCACCAAATCTCCGATTCGCCCGAGCCTCCCCGGGAGAGCTCGGGAGAACGGCACCCTCGGCGCCGCGAATTTCCGATTCGCCCGAGCCCCGCCGAGGTACGCCGAACTATGCCGAGCCCCGCCGAGCTACCCCCGACCACCGCCGAGCTCCGCCGAGATACCCCCAACCACAGCCGAGCTACCACCGACCACCGCCGAGCCACGCCGAGCTACGCCAACTCCGGCAACTCTCTGGGAACCAGCATCGAACACCTGGTGGGCGACCATCGGGTCTGTGTTCTGTTGAGGCGCCACTTGCCGCACTACTGGACCCGCGCACCACGTGGACCAATCCCGAGCTGCCCCTATTAACCAAACAGTTTTCTCATTTTCAGAAAATAGGATAATCTTCAGAAATTCATAACTTATTCATACGAAGTCCAAAAATTGCGCACCATATATCAAAATTCTCAGAAAAATGAGATCTACAATCTAAGACTGTGTTTGTGTGCATTTGGCTCTTTATTTTATTGGATTTTTCTGAAATACTCTATAGGAGTCGCTGACGCGACTATTTCGTGTTCGATTTCAGAGACGGAGGAGGATTTGACTAAGGAAGACGACCACGAGTACTTCCAAGAGCTAGGAGACGACTACGAAGGTGCCACGTCCCACCAAATCCTTAGATCCTATTACGCATTGCAAATGACATTGTTGCTATTGCTTTATGATTATGTATGGATTGGTTGCATGGTAGTATATTTGAATTCCCTGCCTTGATAAGACTTTACCCTGCTATCCGCTGATAGGTTAGCTGCTGCTTAATTTACTGTTAGTCTTCCACTACTTTCTACTTGCTATATGCTATGTGGTGGAATTGGGACGGTGTATAGCTGATTATAACCACTGGGAGAGAGTGCTGCGTGCGTCTTGGGTGCGTGGTAAGGGTTGATGTCGACCAAGTGGGATGTGAGACGAGCCCATGGGGCAAGTCGTGCCGGGGGTGCAACCTGGGCATCCCCAAGCGAGATACCTGTGGCGGGTAAAGTTGTTGAGGAGGTTCCGGGTGGGATAGCCTTGGTGGTTTGAAGCCCGTGGACGGAGGTGCTGTGATAGCACGGGGAGAGTATCCCCTAAGTGGAGATGCCTGCTTGGTCAAACCTAGGATGGACTAGTTTCAGGTTCATGGGAATCCTTTTCTACTCACTCGCTTCTGATGGGCGGGAGACGGCTGGACTACTTGGTAGGACGGTGCCACTACTGCTAGGTTGAAAGGTGATAAGGGTGGGCGGAGACGGTCGATGGGTTCCCGTTCCGTTCTAGATGCACAGTACCACTGGATGGGCCCGGTACTGTGTCTCCCAGTCTCAGCATAACGGTGTAGGATCCGGAATATCCCAGGGCTGAGTGGTAGGGTGGCATCGACCTAGGCAAGCAAGCACCCGGAATTCTGACTAGGTGTTTGCGCAACACCTATGATGGCTAATCTTGTGGGTAGTGAAACCTCTGCAGAGTGAACGGTTGATCGATCGATACATATGCCAACCTGTTGGCTATGGACCTTTCCTGTGAAGCTTCTACTAGTGTAGTGAGTGTTCTCTTCTCCCCCTGGATGACATTTTTCCGGCAGTGTACCCGTTGTGGTAGTGTGCCGCTGAGATAGGCCCGAGAGGGAGTTGGGCCTGTCGAATGAGAGTGAGGTGTGGGTATGTGAGGTGTGGTGATGGGAAAAGGGATGATGGTGTTAACTGGTGATAAAACTTGACTAATTAAACATTGATTACAGCTGCATAGGAAAACCTCAGCCTATAGGTCTGCTTGTATAGCCTTGCATCCACTTTCCACAAAGCAAATGCTGCATAGGTGGGCTCCGTGGCCAGTACAAATCATACTGATAAATTTGCTGTCAGGTGACGAGAATGAGTACGACTTCGAGGGAGATGATGACGAGGAATAGGGTCACGTGCTACACTCAAGTTGGCCGTGAAGGATGAATCGCTTCCGCATCTTCTAAAGCTTCTCTGATTGTTGATTCCGCCAGTGTGGCGATGTAATAAATATTTATGTAAGACTTATTTACCGTTGTATGGATCCTGGTGGCAACTGAGATATGGGTAATTTCATGGATTGTTCCAAGCAATCTGTTGAATTACAATTCGAGCCTGTGGATTTCCCTTCGTGGAAATCGAGGTCGTTTCAGTTGGTATCAGAGCCATACTTGACTGTAGGACGAGACCCATAGGAAATGGACGTTAGAATAGGAAGCCAGACTCTCTTTCGGTTATATTACCGACCTTGCATTCACTTTTTATGCAATGGCTTATCTAATACAAGGACCTGCTAATCCGTTTCTTGAAAAATTTGCAGATGACCAGCCTTGGACCACCACTTCGTCCACTGCACGACGGCACTATTGAGATCCCGATCAAATGGCTTTTGACCTTATGCACCAGTAGCTTATGGGACCCTGCGTAGCCTTTAGACTAGTGATACCATGAGTTGTCCTGTCATTGGCTATCTGCGCATAGCACGATCTTCTTAGCAGCTAGGAACATCCTTTATATAATAATAACCATGTGATGAGTGACATTTGGATCTTATGCTTCTTATGGATCTCTATGCTTCTTTGGTTGAGTGTAGGATAGCGTGAAAAATGTTTTAATCCATTTAAATCGTTGAAAACATCTAACTCCTACTTAAACCACTACAAGAATATTACTGCACTGAGCACGTACCTAATAACTTCAGATGTCAATGAGACGTTCCGCGCGCCTGGAGAACCGCCAGCCCTCCCCCGCACCTGCGCCAGGATACGGGCGTGGTCGCAACCGTGGACGCCCAGCTGGCAGACGTGCTGGAGTTAACCTGGAAGAAGAGCTGCGCCGGGCAGAGAATGCACCACCGGTGAACGATCCGCCACCACAAGGCGAGAACGTGCCTCCGCCACCGCCACCGCCGCCGCCACCGACGTTGGCGGAAGTGATGGCTCAGCAGACCCAGCTGCTGAATGCCATAGCTGCTGGGATGAACAGGCACCACGGGCCACCCCAGAATGACTTCCAAAGGAAACTGGAGGGTTTCCTGAAGCTGAGGCCACCTACCTTCGACGGGACCGACAGCGATCCTCTCGCTGCCGACGATTGGCTTAAGGAGATGGAGAAGAAGCTAGACCTGACCACTTGCTCCGACGAGGAGTGTGTTGGGATTGCTAGCCACCAGCTGACCGGTGCTGCACGAGCATGGTGGGACAACTACACCAGCGCTCACGAGGACCCAGCCCGCATTGACTGGGATGAGTTCACCGAGGCTTTCCGTGACCACCACATTCCTGAGGGAGTCATGGAGGCCAAGCAGAACGAGTTTCGCAACATCTCCCAGGGAGCTGACCGGATCCACGAGTACACCACCCGCTTCAACTGCTTGCTCCGCTACGCACCTGCGTCTTGCGTGAGTTCTGAGAAGGAAAAGATGTACTACTACAGGAAGGGACTTCAGACCAAGATCAGGTTGGCTCTGTCAGGGAACAAGAGCTACACTCTGCGTGAGCTGATTGACCGCTGTATTGAGATCGAGAGGGATCGCATGGAAGCACGACTGGAATTCGAGGCCCAGAACAAGGGAAAGAAGCGCCGCTCTGAGGGACCCGCTCGCGCTGCTCCACCCCAGAGACAGCGAACAGGTGCACCTCCGCCTTTTCGAACCCGCCAGGGACCCTCTTCGGGAACGAGCCGTGGTGGTACCAACAGCAGCAACTATCACCGCCCCGCTCAGACCTACCCTGCGCCGACTCGAGCTGTGCAGAACACACCCGCCCCCGCTACCAACGCGCCAAGGACAAGCAATTGGAAGGCTCCTGCGACAGCTACAGCAGGCAGTGCGCCCTTCACTTGCTTCGGATGCGGAAAGCCTGGACACCGTGTGGCTGTGTGCCCCGACCTCAACCGCGCACCAGCAGCTGCACAGGGCACACTGAACCGGGGATCTGCTACCCGAGGAAGACTGAACCACATGACCGCTGAGGAAGCTGAAGCTGCACCTGATGCTGTGTACGGTACGTTCCTAGTTCAGGGTGACATGGCTACAGTTCTGTTCGATTCGGGAGCTACATGTTCATACATTTCATCTGCATATGCACGTAAGCATAACATACCTGTAACCCCGAGAGCAAACCCCATCCTAACTAGCTCGCCCTTAGGAACCTTCAGAAGCATTCACATATGTAGGGGAGTGATAATCACAATCGAGGGACTTGACTTTCGAGCTGACCTAACCCTACTACCCTCCAATAGCTTAGATGTCATCTTAGGCATGGACTGGCTAACCAAACACCGGGGAGTGATATCTTGTTCACCTAGATATGTTCAGGTAACCCACCCTTGGGGAACAGCTGTCCGATGTGTACCCCAAACCGAGAGAGTCCAAGCCCTCCTATGTGCCCTGGAGACTAAAGCAGATAAAACAGAGCTGACATTCAGAGATGTGCCAGTAGTCTGTGAATACAATGACGTATTTCCAGAGGAGTTGCCAGGAATGCCACCAGATAGAGATGTGGAGTTTGTTATAGAGCTGATGCCAGGGACTGCACCGATTGCCAAAAGACCCTACAGAATGTCGGCTGATGAGTTGAAGGAACTCAAGAAGCAGCTGGGAGAATTACTGGAGAAGGGCTTCATTAGGCCTAGTGCTTCGCCCTGGGGATCTCCCGTTTTGTTTGTCAAGAAGAAGGATGGCACGATGAGGATGTGCATTGACTACCGGAACCTGAATGCGGTCACAGTCAAGAATAAGTACCCACTGCCCCGCATCGATGATCTGTTAGATCAATTGAGTAAGGCCAAGTACTTCTCAAAGATCGATCTCCGATCAGGATATCATCAGATGAAGATCAGGGAAGAAGATATCCCGAAGACTGCATTTGTCACTAGATATGGACAGTATGAGTGCACAGTAGTCTCATTTGGACTCACTAATGCTCCAGCATACTTCATGAACATGATGAACAAGATCTTCATGAATGAGCTAGACAAGTTTGTGGTGGTATTCATTGATGATATATTGGTTTATTCAGCCACAAAAGAGGAACATGAACATCATCTGAGGACCGTATTGGAGAGGTTGTCTCGCAACCAGCTATACGCCAAATTCTCCAAGTGCGAATTCTGGCTTGAGGAAGTTGCTTTCCTTGGACACGTACTGTCAGGAGAAGGAGTCGCAGTAGACCCAGCCAAAATTGAAGCTGTGAAAGAGTGGGAACAACCCTGTAATGTGTCAGAAATCAGAAGCTTTTTGGGACTTGCAGGATACTATCGCAGATTTATCGAGAATTTTTCCAAGATTGCAAGACCCATGACCAACTTGCTGAAGAAAGAGAACAAGTTTATATGGACTCCTGAATGTGAGAAGAGTTTTCAGACCTTGAAGGAGAAGCTCACTACTACACCTGTACTAGCCCTGCCCGATATTCACAAGGATTTTGTTGTATATTGTGACGCCTCTCGGCAAGGTTTGGGCTGTGTACTAATGCAAGAAGGAAGAGTGATAGCTTATGCCTCAAGACAGTTGAAGGAACATGAGCAGCGATACCCGACTCATGACCTAGAACTTGCAGCCGTGGTACACGCACTCAAGATTTGGAGACACTATCTGATGAGCAACAAGTGTGACATATACACCGACCACAAGAGCCTGAAGTACTTCTTCACACAGGAAGATCTGAATATGAGGCAACGCAGATGGCTGGAACTCATCAAGGACTATGATCTTGAGATCCATTATCACCCAGGAAAGGCTAATGTTGTCGCTGATGCACTTAGCCGCAAAAGCTACTGCCATACCCTCATCACCAACTCTATGCCACCTGAGCTCAGGAGAGAGTTTGACGCGTTCCAGCTCGAGGTAGTCTCCTATGGCATGCTAAATGAGCTTCGCGTCGAGTACAATCTCACCTCACAGATCCGTGAAGCACAAAAGAACTGTCCTGAGATAGACTATATCCGAGGTTTGATGAAGCTGGGAAGAGGCCCCGAATACCGAGAAGATGAGCAGGGAACTGTATGGTACAAAGATAGAATCTGCGTACCGACGGATTCAGCGATACGAGAAGAGATTCTGTCGGAAGGGCATGACTCCAAATATTGCATTCACCCAGGGTCAGCCAAGATGTACCATGATCTAAGGAAGCACTTCTGGTGGGAGAATACGAAGACAGACATTGCAGGGCATGTTGCCCGATGTGATACATGCAATAGAATCAAGGCCGAACATCAGAGACCAGCAGGGTTGCTACAACCAGTTGAGATACCAGAATGGAAGTGGGAGTGCATATCCATGGACTTCATAATAGGACTGCCCCGATCCGAGCATGGATATGATTCTATATGGGTAATAGTGGACCGTCTAACCAAAGTTGCACATTTTATACCGGTCAAAAGGAAATATAGAGTCGAAAAGCTAGCAGATCTGTACGTATCAAACATTTTGAAGTTACATGGGGCGCCTCTGAGTATTATATCTGACCGAGGCTCACAGTTCGTATCACAGTTCTGGAAATCCTTGCACAAGTCCATCGGAACCAAGCTCGACTATAGCACCGCATACCACCCGCAAACGGATGGGCAAACAGAAAGAGTGAACCAGATTCTCGAGGACATGTTACGTGCTTGCGTATTGAGGTACAAGGAAGGATGGGAGAGCTGTCTACCCCACGCCGAGTTCTCATACAACAACAGTTATCAGACAAGCATTAAGATGTCTCCATTTGAAGCGTTGTATGGAAGACCGTGCAGAACCCCGCTAATGTGGTCAGAACCAGGTGAGAGGACATTCTTCGGTCCTGCTAAGATTGTGGAAGCAGAAGAAGGTGTTGCCCAAGTAAGAGAGAATTTGAGGATTGCACAGAGTAGGCAAAAGAGCTATGCAGATAGAAGACGTAGAAAGCTTGAGTTCGAGGTTGGGGATTATGTCTACCTCAAGGTATCTCCACTTCGTGGCACTGTCAGATTCCACGTAAAAGGGAAATTGGCACCCAGATATGTTGGGCCATACAAGATCTGTAAAAGGGTTGGAAAGCTTGCTTACAAGCTGGAACTACCGGAGGAATTATCTGGGGTACACCCCGTGTTCCATGTCTCGCAATTAAGAAAGTGTTTGAAGCTTCCCGAGGAGCAAGTTCCTACGGATGCATTGGACCTGCAAGACACACTTGAATACAAGGAACATCCGATCAAGATCTTGGCACGGGATACCAAAGAGACGCGAAACAAAACCATTCCGATGTGCAAGGTACAGTGGAGCAATCACACTAAAAGGGAAGCTACGTGGGAGAAGGAATCGGACTTGCGGATTATGTTTCCTTACCTCTTCGAAGGGTACGTTATCCCTGAATCTCGAGGTCGAGATCCTAATGAGGGGGGAGGACTGTAACAACCCTAAAAATCCACACAATCTAAAAATCCCAACCAATTAAAATTTTTCATTTATTTATTGTGAAAACCCATTTTTCTTGTGCAAGCATATAGGTTTCATTATGAAATTGGTAAATAAAGGAGTGTAGTTTGCATTTTAATTCCATTCACATAGAATAATAACTTATGCATCACATTTGGGATTTATTGCAATTTATGTTTGTATTTACTCAATAATTAAAATGGGCAATATATGTATATATACACTAAACTGAAAATAGAAAAGGAGAAAGAGAGTTAGGCCAGCCATTCGTTTCGGCCAGCCGGGTCGCTAAGCCAGCCCAAGCCCGCCCGACCTTCCTCTCCTCATCTCCCCGCGCGCGGCCCACGTCGCGGCTCGGCAGCGCACGCGCACGACCGGCACACACGCGCTCGCGCTCGCGCTCGCTGCCAACCCGGCCCCGCCTGTCAGCCGCTCTCGCCCCCCCCCCCACTGTTCTTCTTCCTCACGAAGGCGACGCGCCTGCTGGGGGTGTCGCGCGAATGGCGTGACCCCGGTCCCACAGCCGACAGCATGGCAGAGCCCTGACCCCGCTGTCCCCCTCCTGTCCCCTCCTTTCTTGGCCGCCAAGCGAACCCGCGCCCATCCGGAGCCCTAGATCCACTCGAGCCACGGCCCTTCGATCGGCCGAGCGCAATCAGGACCGTTCGCCATTGGAGCTGGCCAAGCTCGCCTATAAATTGGAGCACCCCGAAGCCTTACCCTCATTTCCCCTCGCCGCCACCGCAGCACAGACCGGCACACCGCACCAAACCGAGAGAGAGAGCGTAGGAGAAGGGCGGAGCAGAGGAGGAGAAGCTGCCGGAGCGCCGCCGCCGCGGAGCACGCCGGAGCCGGACACGGAGGAGAAGCCCGAGCTGCGGACGAGGAGCGGCACGGCACTGCGATCGCTCTGCACGGCTCCGACTCGCCACTGCACCGCCATCCTAGCTTCACCGACACCACGGTGAGCCACCGCACGCCATGTCCGAACCTTGCCTTGCTTTTGCCATGGCGTTCCACCCTCGGGACGCGCAGGCACGAGCCTTTACCGGCTCGGGAAGATCACCTGCACCATGCACTCATTCGACCGGCCGAAACCCCCGGACTACAAGCTTGCTAGACCGAGAACGCAGCACGACGCGTTCTCGGCGGAGCGCGCTCACCACCGACGCGTTCCGACGCCGAATCACCCATTCCGAGCAATCCGACAAGCACCCGTATAGGTTAGAGCGTCGTGGAGCACCGCCACGACCCCCTCGAGCTAGTTACGCGGATCTAAGCGCTAGAGGAAGCCTGAATCGCCTTGGCCGCGTGCGCCGCGACCTTACCGGAGCGCCGCCGCGAGCCGTCGCCAGAAGAAGGTCCTGCCATGGCTAAGTTCGCCACCAGAGTGTTGTATGCCTCTCTGGCCTCACCAATTTGACAAGACCGCATTCGATTGAACCAATACTTGGTCGTAGCCGCGATGCCGCTTTCCGCCGTCGTCGGCGACACGCCGCCGCCACAACCGAGCACCTTGGAAAGCTCGGTAGCCAAAATTGGTAGTTGGTATACCATCGCCATAGACCCTGGACGCGTATACACCTCCTAGAAGACGCCCTTAGCCCCGCCAGAACCTCGCAGTCGCGACGACATCGCCGCCGACACGTTCCGCCTCGCCTAAAATCCGTTCCGAGAACCCCCGGTCGCCTCGCGCTGCGGAGAAATACCGCCGAGGTTCGCCAAGTCTGCCTCGGCACCGCCGCTAGATAGCCGAGCCCTGTCTTGCCGAAATATGGTCATCGCCGCCCTGTCATCGTCCGCCGCACCGGAGAGACACCGCCGCCTTGAACAGACGCCCTGGAACCCTGCTAGCACCAAATCTCCGATTCGCCCGAGCCTCCCCAGGAGAGCTCGGGAGAGCAGCACCCTCGGCGCACCAAATCTCCGATTCGCCCGAGCCTCCCCAGGAGAGCTCGGGAGAGCAGCACCCTCGGCGCACCAAATCTCCGATTCGCCCGAGCCTCCCCAGGAGAGCTCGGGAGAGCAGCACCCTCGGCGCACCAAATTTCCGATTCGCCCGAGCCTCACCGGGAGAGCTCGGGAAAGCAGCCCCCTCGGCGCCCAAATTTCCGATTCGCCCGAGCCTCCGCGGGAGACCTCGGGAGAGCGGCACCCTCGGGCGCCCAAATTTCCGATTCGCCCGAGCCTCACCGGGAGAGCTCGGGAGAGCAGCCCCTTCGGCGCCCACATTTCCGATTCGCCCGAGCCTCCGCGGAGACCTCGGGAGAGCGGCACCCTCGGGCGCCCAAATGTCCGATTCGCCCGAACCTCCGCGGGAGAGCTCGGGAGAACGGCACCCTCGGGCGCACCAAATCTCCGATTCGCCCGAGCCTCCCCGAGAGAGCTCGGGAGAACGGCACCCTCGGCGCCGCGAATTTCCGATTCGCCCGAGCCCCGCCGAGGTACGCCGAACTATGCCGAGCCCCGCCGAGCTACCCCCGACCACCGCCGAGCTCCGCCGAGATACCCCCAACCACAGCCGAGCTACCACCGACCACCGCCGAGCCACGCCGAGCTACGCCAACTCCGGCAACTCTCTGGGAACCAGCATCGAACACCTGGTGGGCGACCATCGGGTCTGTGTTCTGTTGAGGCGCCACTTGCCGCACTACTGGACCCGCGCGCCACGTGGACCAATCCCGAGCTGCCTGTATTAACCAAACAGTTTTCTCATTTTCAGAAAATAGGATAATCTTCGGAAATTCATAACTTATTCATACGAAGTCCAAAAATTGCGCACCATATATCAAAATTCTCAGAAAAATGAGATCTACAATCTAAGACTGTGTTTGTGTGTATTTGGCTCTTTATTTTATTGGATTTTTCTGAAATACTCTATAGGAGTCGCTGACGCGACTATTTCGTGTTCGATTTCAGAGACGGAGGAGGATCTGACTAAGGAAGACGACCACGAGTACTTCCAAGAGCTAGGAGACGACTACGAAGGTGCCACGTCCCACCAAATCCCTAGATCCTATTACGCATTGCAAATGACATTGTTGCTATTGCTTTATGATTATGTATGGATTGGTTGCCTGGTAGTATATTTGAATTCCCTGCCTTGATAAGACTTTACCCTGCTATCCGCTGATAGGTTAGCTGCTGCTTAATTTACTGTTACTCTTCCACTACTTTCTACTTGCTATATGCTATGTGGTGGAATTGGGACGGTGTATAGCTGATTATAACCACTGGGAGAGAGTGCTGCGTGCATCTTGGGTGCGTGGTAAGGGTTGATGTCGACCAAGTGGGATGTGAGACGAGCCCATGGGGCAAGTCGTGCCGGGGGTGCAACCTGGGCATCCCCAAGCGAGATACCTGTGGCGGGTAAAGTTGTTGAGGAGGTTCCGGGTGGGATAGCCTTGGTGGTTTGAAGCCCGTGGACGGAGGTGCTGTGATAGCACGGGGAGAGTATCCCCTAAGTGGAGATGCCTGCTTGGTCAAACCTAGGATGGACTAGTTTCAGGTTCATGGGAATCCTTTTCTACTCACTCGCTTCTGATGGGCGGGAGACGGCTGGACTACTTGGTAGGACGGTGCCACTACTGCTAGGTTGAAAGGTGATAAGGGTGGGCGGAGACGGTCGATGGGTTCCCGTTCCGTTCTAGATGCACAGTACCACTGGATGGGCCCGGTACTGTGTCTCCCAGTCTCAGCATAACGGTGTAGGATCCGGAATATCCCAGGGCTGAGTGGTAGGGTGGCATCGACCTAGGCAAGCAAGCACCCGGAATTCTGACTAGGTGTTTGCGCAACACCTATGATGGCTAATCTTGTGGGTAGTGAAACCTCTGCAGAGTGAACGGTTGATCGATCGATACATATGCCAACCTGTTGGCTATGGACCTTTCCTGTGAAGCTTCTACTAGTGTAGTGAGTGTTCTCTTCTCCCCCTGGATGACATTTTTCCGGCAGTGTACCCGTTGTGGTAGTGTGCCGCTGAGATAGGCCCGAGAGGGAGTTGGGCCTGTCGAATGAGAGTGAGGTGTGGGTATGTGAGGTGTGGTGATGGGAAAAGGGATGATGGTGTTAACTGGTGATAAAACTTGACTAATTAAACATTGATTACAGCTGCATAGGAAAACCTCAGCCTATAGGTCTGCTTGTATAGCCTTGCATCCGCTTTCCACAAAGCAAATGCTGCATAGGTGGGCTCCGTGGCCAGTACAAATCATACTGATAAATTTGCTGTCAGGTGACGAGAATGAGTACGACTTCGAGGGAGATGATGACGAGGAATAGGGTCACGTGCTACACTCAAGTTGGCCGTGAAGGATGAATCGCTTCCGCATCTTCTAAAGCTTCTCTGATTGTTGATTCCGCCAGTGTGGCGATGTAATAAATATTTATGTAAGACTTATTTACCGTTGTATGGATCCTGGTGGCAACTGAGATATGGGTAATTTCATGGATTGTTCCAAGCAATCTGTTGAATTACAATTCGAGCCTGTGGATTTCCCTTCGTGGAAATCGAGGTCGTTTCATGTAACAAGTTCATTAAAACAATCTCATGATGTACTAAGAGATTCTTGTTCTAGTTGGCTAAAAGTTAGAACCTCTTTTCGAAGGTTAACTACTTTATGGATGGGAAAGAAATATAAACAAAATTCAGAGCATAAAGTTTCCCAATCCCCTTACATACTTCCTACGGCTCGATTATACCAATGTTTAGCTCTTCTGATCAAAGAGAACGAAAAAAGCTTCCACCTTAAAGTCTTATCAGACATGCGAGCAATGTGCAAGCATGCACAGGTCTGCTTGAATTCTCGTAGGTGTAAGTATGGATTTTCGTTACCTTCTCCCGAGAAGGGTTTATCCCGAATCATATTAATTAGACATGGGCGCAACTCATAGCCAGGTGTTATCATAGACTCTACAGATTTTGGTGGCTCAAAGCTTTTGCGCGTGCCATAAAGATAGATAGGCGTGAAATTTAAAGCATCCATAAGAATGAACATAAAATGATGAATAGGTAGGGATAAAATAGAAAAGATAAATTTATCATACAAGATTAAGCTAAACACAGTCAAAATCAGCAAACCGTTCCCCGGCAACAGCACCAGAAATGCTTGTTGGTATAAATTAACTGCACTCTACTTAAATAAGATTGTATTCAAATTATCCGCAAGCGCAGATAATATACCGCTGTCACATTTCACCCGGAGGTTTTAAATATCGTATCCACAAGAAACAGAAGGTGATAATGACCAAGCCGATGAACTTAACCCTACAATTAGGCTAGATATTATCAAGAAAGAGGAAATAGCTAATGATTATCTAGTTCCAACAACCGGTAAGCTTTGAATAATATTGTTCTAACTGGGCAGTGAAATGAATAAGAGGTGAAATCAAAGTTTCCTCCTACCAGACACTTATACACCTATCGATCCTATCAACAGGAAATGGACTACAGAGGACTCAACGCAGCTGTCACCTACGCGATCTACCACTATCCGGCCAATCAGGGGACATTCACAAGTAAACCTAGCCTAGGCACCGCGCCTACACTACGAAATACTACTTCAATCAAGCAATTATCAAGATCAAAGTACTCAATATGAGTTGCAAATTTAAGAACAAATAAGAACAAATGCTTACTTGAATTAGAACTTAAATACAAAAGTACATCAGAACGCAGCTCCGGGCGAGGAAGCTGAATCCAGAAGAATACAGCCACGAAGAAGCACCGACAGGCCGGAACTCCTCCAGAATCTCTACTCTCCTACTCTATCTCTCTAATCTCTAAACAAGACTAGATCTAGAAGAACTAGTCTCTCCTAATTGCTACATCTAACCCTAACTGGAGATATTGAATTGAAGCTCAGGAATAGGGATTGCCTCCTGGGGGGTTCTGCCCCTTTATTTATAGCCCGGTGGGATGAACGTGCGCCTTAGGATCAAACCGACTTCAACAAAGGGCCGAGATGACTCCTAAGAGGCGGCGGAAGAAGACTCCAGAAGTGGGGCCGAACCCTAAGAGGGCGGGGCTGGCCGGCCCCATGGTGGCGTGGCGCCGCCCGGCGCCCCACTGTGGGCTTTCGGGCCCCGGTTGCTCGGGTGTGTTCCAGAATCTTTCAGGGTCTTCGTGATGATGTTTCCGTGGTGGTTAAGTTTCGTGTCTTTTACGCTCTTTAACCCTTTTTTATGCTTTTCTAGAATAGTCTCTGGAAAATACACAACATGCAAAACTCGTGAAAATTATCAGTTAAAACCCTAGACTAGTGTGTATTCATGTGTTCTTTCATGTCTAAAGTTCTAATAAAAGTTAACGTTATCCACCATCAACAGAAGTCTTCAGGGGTCCGGTATATCTTTGTATCTCATCTTTGTAAGACTTATGCTTTAATATTTATTTATCTTCTTCATTTACTTTTATGCCTTTTATATATCTGGTTAGTATAGTTGTTACATCTTGGCATGGGATCTCTGCTCGTATTGAGTGCTTTAGTAGTTGCGCATGACTAGAGTAGTAATCGATAGTGTAGACGTGGTGTCTAGGCTAGTGTTTACCTGAGTTTGTGCCCAATTTTTACGGTTAGTTGTGATAGCCCCAGAGGTGACAGCTCAGTCGGTCTTCGTATTCCACCACGTCGGAGCTGGTGTTTCGTAGAGCTTTTTGGCAGCCTTCTCCCGATTACCCCTTCCCAGTGTATTCGAGAATCGGAAATGTACTGTTGCTCCAAAGTGCTGTTGTGTGATTGCTTCACCTAACTATCGTTCAGTTATCTTAGAACCCCAAGTAATAGAGAAGTAATTAGGAACCTTGAACTCTCCCGTTGTCCTCTCAACTTAGCTGGACTACTCATTTATCATTCAAGTGATTATTATGCATAACTCCTATCATTTATCACTTACCCTTACTATAGTCTAGTTGGTATACTAAGTTAGTAGATACATAATGGTAGCTATCAGATTCTTTAACCATTGCTTCCCTGTGGTAAAATATAAATAACGATACTCTGGAATACTCCCGGATAAAAGCTACAATGGTATTCTGTGCACTTGCGGAATCTTTCATATTCTATTTGCACTTAATTTATACCAACAGTGAAGAAGAAATATTTAGGAATCACGAGGGACTAATCAAACCATGAGGATTCATGCATTGCTAAATACTATGTATATCTTTGTTGATTCCAGAATCAAAATTATTTGAAGCCATGGTTTGAACTCAAATGTGTTGAAATTGTTCAAGTCATATGCTCAAGAGGATTTTCTCAAGGATTAACACAAAGTTAGTTGTAACCCTTGTGAAGAAAAATTATGGAGAAGTGATGCACGAAGAGTCATGCAAGCTCAAAAGGTTTCAATTGATTTTGTTTCATGTCTTGAGTATATGTATGATGTATTCTCAAGAGGGATTTGACATTAAGTGTTTTGATAGATCTTGGTGCCCAAACTAACAAAACTGAAATGGTATATTTGGATAAAGACTTGTCACAACACTTACGAGAGGCATCTAGGTATGACGAGTGACTGGCAGACCACGCAAGGTTGTTGTCGGAGAAGTCGCACAAGAGTCATCATCCTAACGTGGAAACTCAGTCCAACCTGTTGACTGATAGGAAGGGAAGAGGGGCGGGGCATGCCTGGAGATGGAGGAAGAAGATGCCCTACATGGGCCTGCAACCAGTGCTAGGGGGTGGCTGTCGATGCCAGGGTGGTCACGAGCAGGCTAGGACTAGGGCTGGGAAGATGGAAGCAAAGGGGGAGGTGGCCGCCAATGTGGGAGTGGGGGAGGGGGAGGGGAAGGTCGTTGCCTATGCCTCCTCCCTGTTCCCCCAAACCCAGCCTGCCGCTTCAGAGGTATTACTAAATATATAAAAGATATTAATCTCTTATGATGTTTAAAAAAATATTAATACATAATAAAATATGTTTTAATAAAAAACTCTTTGGAGGTATAAATATTGATAATAATTATATAAATCTAGTTAAATTTAAGAATGTTAAATATATAATGATTTTTTGAGTGGAGGGAGACAGGGACTATGTGTGTATAGCTCACCGGCACTGGAAGGCTATTTGCTTAGTGTACTGAGAATCTGCCTGGCTCGCGTGTTGGATTTTGGTGGCTTTGAGCTTCAGATGCATGACTTCTAGAACTACACTACTATGGAAATCTATTTGGAGGCGATCTTTTTCGGTTTACCTAGGTAGGGAAACGGAGGCGATTGCTTGCACGACTTGGTTAACATATTAACTATGGTGGGCAAATTAGAACGTCCGCCTCTTAAAAATGCCAACTATTAAGGGGGCGCAGTAAAACACCCGTATGTATAAATCAATTAAAAAACAATTAAAAGCTCCAAGTGCTAGCTCCAGCTTATGGAGACGCCATTTTCCGAGGCCTTCCATCCTAGATCCCATCGCCATCACTAGGGCTAGTCGTCCGTATGCCACCGACCGTTGTCACAGCGGCTTTAGAGTCACGCCCTGCTATCGTCATGCCAGCTCAGAAGACAGTAGAGTTAGGGAGATGAAGAGAGAAAGAGAGGCAGAACAGGAGAGCCATCGTACCTACATAGCCTTCATCTATCCAGCCTCCACCAAATCCGGTCACCCTCCACCAAATCTGATCGGGCCCCACCATATCTTGTCAGCCCCTACCAGATTCGGCCAAGCCCCACCAGATCCGATAGAGATGGGGAAAGGGATCGGTGGAGAGAGGGGGACCAAAGAGGGCCGCCGCCACCACCGCTGCTCGGGTCCACCACCGAGGGTTGGGGAGGTGCAAATGAGAGAGTCAAGAGAGGGAGGGAGGAGAGAGAGATGGAGGCAGACCCAACCGCTAGGGACAGAGAGCACGAGAGTGGGAGGGGCACTGGTGGAGCGGCGCCTAGAGAAAGGAGAGAGAGAATGAGAGATGTTGGTCCAAACCCAAACTTCTATATATACACACGCGGACACCGTTAATCGGCCTCTAGCTTCAGGCCGTTTATTTTCTAAGACGGCCCTCATAAGGATACCGCCTCCATTTTTGGAGGGCCCGCCTCCACAAGTCAATTTATAGGTGTGCATTTTCAGACCAATTCTGTTAACAGGTATTATATGCGGGCAACGTAATACAACCACATCTGTTAATCGAGTATTAACAAAGGCAGATACCCAAAGCTACCCACCTTTGTTAATCTTTAACGAGGCGTATGCTCAGCGGCCTTCCTAGAGATTAACAGAGGTGGGCGCCCAGCTCATTCACCTCGCATAATAAAAGGGCACTACTCGCGAAATGTTTTCTTGAAACAACGCGCACGCCTCAACGACTCACCTCGCACTCGTTGAGTCACAGTTTATTATATTAGACCATCTCCGACAGTATCATGGTTTTTTCTCTAAAATCATGTAGTGTTTTCCAACTCCTAGAAAATATATAAGAAGGAAAAAGGTCATCTCCAAGATTTTTCAACAATCCACTCCTAAACTATAGAAGACAATTATATATTAGGACCTATATTATTTCTAAATTATGTAACCTTTTTATATATTCTTTCTCTTTCATATATTTGCATCGGGAATCATTTTCTACTCTCTATTCTTTTCCACACCCTTCATCTTTAGGTTGACCGAGAAAACGTCACGGGGAAGACTGATGCACGTGAGAAAGGATGCGTGCATTTTTACGTATGATGCCGGTCTATTTGTCAATTGTCATAAGATGAGGACAATATATGAGGATACTGTTAGACATAAGGTTTGCTTCTTTTTCCTAAAAATATGAACGGAGAAGAGAAGAGAGATGGGTATCGTTACCAGCTGGGACTTGTGGCCGAGGCCGACCGCGGTACACGCCCTGCTAGTAGGGTGGTAGCTTGGTAGCTCCGCTTGTGTAACGTCCCATGATCAATAATGATCATTCTTGTGCAGCTAACGTGTGACACCTGACACCGGCCTCTAGCGACACGCAGGACGACCGGGCTGCAATACCACACAGCTGGGGGCGTCTGCTAGCAGCGGGTTCCTTCCGAAATACCACGGCCCACGGCCCACGGCCCCAACCCCGACCCCATACACGCACACGCAGGGCGAGGAGCAAGAGAATCGGATCGGCACGCGCCAGCTTTGATATCTGGACTCTGCAGTGCGCAGGCACTACAACTTACGGCGCCGCGCACACAGCTTTGCTTGCCACACCAAAGGGTCCGCCGGCCGCCGCATCTCGCTGAATTGCTGAATGCTCAAGTCGGCTGATGAATTGCTGATGAGAGGGATGTTACACTCGAAAATATAGGAGTACTTGCAAAGCAGGTCTAGCTAGCGCGATAACTTGTGTGTTGAGGCGTAATCAATTCAGTTTGCAGATCTAGAGCAGACTTGCTTGGGCTAATAATAGCAGTCCTCACGTTTCGTGCATGCACGTACTGGCCATCGGATGTGATTACTTCTCGCCGTTCAGTAGTTCTCTCTCGAGTCTCGAAGGCTTTTCTGGACGCAACATCGCGTGAATGGCTGAGCTAGACAACTAGTACAGTACTCCTATATAGTAGCAATACCGCCACACATGCACACTCGCTTGTCGATCCTCTCCTCGAGTGGTAGCTGTTACTTGCAGGGACACAGAGCGGAACCGACGATCACGACGGCCCAAGATTTTTACCCCGGCCGGCCGGCCCGCCGTGACCGTGAGATGATCGAATCCTTCCATTCGCCGGCCGGTCGATGGATTACGATTAAGGTTGCCGTGTCTTTATGCTCCCCCTCCTGCTGTGCTGCCCTACATACCACTGCCTCATCCCCCTTTTCCGCTTCTTTACATGCAATGCACGTACGGGTCGTCCCTATCCCTCTTTCATATTCGTATTTAACACCCACTGCACCCCGCCGCCCCCACCCCCTCCTCCTGCCTTTCCAGCACCACACTACCCTTCTCATTCAGATTCAGCCACATCCTAGCTCACCACTCCACTTCTCTCCTCGCTTCCTCTCCTCCAGGCCGGGCAGGCCATCGATCATGGCCGGCACCGCCGCCGCCACAGCCACCGTCTGCTCCATGTGCGGCGACGTCGGCTTCCCCGACAAGCTCTTCCGGTGCGCGCGCTGCCGCCACCGCTTCCAGCACTCGTACTGTGACCCTCTTCTCTTCTTGGCACTTGCCCAGCTGCCAGGCTCCATCCTCTTCATATGCGAGTACTACTAGTAGCAACATATCATGACGAGCTCCATGCATCTCTTCTGCTGCTTTCTTCTCGTCCTTATAGCTTAAATCCCACTGGTGGTGGTGCCATGCTCCATATGCATGCATGCAGGTACTGCACCAACTACTACGGCGACGGCGCACCGGCCTCGGCCGGCTCCGACATGTGCGACTGGTGCCTCAGCGACGTCGTGGCCGGGAAGGCGAGGTCGTCGTGGTCGGCCTCGTCTCCTCCGGCCGGGAAGCAGCACGCCAACGCCACCGGGACTGGGAGCCAGGAGTCGTCGACAACCACGAGCTCCGGCGGCGGCAGGGGCGCCGGCAGGGCCGCCGCCGCCGACCAGGCCGAGGCAGGGCGGCGAGCGACGACCAGAGCGGCCGGCCGCAGGTACAAGCTGCTCAAGGACGTCTTGTGTGAGTAGTCGTTGACTAGATACACAGCTAGCTTATTTCCTCATGGGCATGGGCCTAGCTCACGATCCTATAGCTAATAATATTTGATCAAGTTCACGCGCGGACCCAGCTGTAGTAGTACTGTAGTAGTAGTGTTAAGTAGGACTAGCTACTACTAGTTATATGACGTGCTAGTAACCGAGTTAGCTGGCCTGATGTGTGTACATAGGTGCTTTGTATATATTGTATTGCGTGTTTGCTTGTGTGTTAGGAGAGTCTGTTAGCCTGTTTCTTATCTATACTAGCTGTGTATATATATATATATATATATATATATATATATATATATATATATATATATATATATATATATATATATATATATATATCGAACTGTTGTCTTGGTTGCTCTTGCTATCTTATGCTGCTTCTTGCTTTTAATTTGACTGGCAACTGGCATATATTCCCTGTTCCTTTCAGCTTCAAGCTGCCCTGCCTTTTTTCAGAGTTCATATTGCAGGTTCATATTATTTATTTATTTATTTATATAGGCACGGCATTAAAATACTCTTAACCATCTTACATGCATGCACCACACTAAATCTTAGTGTTCAACCCGCAGTGCTTTTTTATTTGGGCGTTTGTTACCCATTAACCATACGTGATACGTACGTTCGACCGCATGCATATATATATGTATATCGGGTCTTCTCCGTTCCCACCCCTGGAACTGTGCATTTGCCATGAACTATATCATCCAGTTATTATTAAGAAAAAAGATAAATATTTCTAGGAACTATATATATATATACCACTATACGTATGGCTTGCATGCATGCATTTTCTATCTCTGATCTCGATCGATCGTACATGTGATTTGGGAAACTCAAGGAGGAGGGGGACTGGGGAGGAGCGAGAAGTGTGCGTGGCCTGTGTGTGGCCATGTGGGCAGTGGGCAGTGGCCATCACGTTGCATGCTGCCAAGCCGAGCCATGTTGATGTAGGGGTCAACCAGCCGTACACGAAGACCGTAGTGGCCGACAGGGACATGCTCCACATACCTCAAGCCGAGCCATCTCCCACTTGTGGTTGAGGTCGTCTAGCTCTGCCCCTCTGATGCCTGCCTCGAACCACAAATCCTAAATCTTTCAGGGCGCAACGAACCAAACCGTGCATGTGTCCACCTTAATAAAAAATTGCAGTATTCGCATCCTGATCGACTTCATGAGACCTAAAAGCAATGACTTCACTCTGTTCGGCTGGCTGGTACGGTACAGCTGGCTGGCTGATTGTTCTGAAAGAAAAACACTGCTGAATGGCTGACTGGTGCTGGCTGGACCAACCAGCCGAACAGGGTGTTTATCTCTCGTTAACCGAAAAAATCAGTGAAAGAAATTGATGATTACTGTAGTACTTTGGAACGGCTAGCTCATATAGAAGAACACTGCACAGTATGGTCTTCTTAATTTGATCAGCTTTGCTCTCTGCACTGCATGCTTCTCGTTGATTCCAATCCTACCAGAAGATTCTCATGAACAGTGTGGTGTACAGTAGGTGCTTTATTTTGGAAAAGGACTTGGGCGAGGATTAGGGCCGGGCATTAATGCTGGCAGCAGCTTATGGCCAGGACCAAAGCAAGCTGTAGTGCTCGCCCACAGTAGTAGCAGTAGCAATAGCACTGTCCCTACCGTGCACCTGTGTACTACGCCTGGCCCTTTTTAGGTGTCATGTAGCAAAAAAGACCAGACAGTGTGGCCTTTGTTGATAGCTAGTATAGGTTTCTTTCGCCAGCTCGTCTTCTCTGATGAAAGTTTTTCTTCATAACTGCTTGTTCCTAGCAGAAATGTAGGACCAAGTACTTCTGACAAGCAAGAAGACCTTTCTTGATCAGTGATCAATCGCTCTTTGAGGCCAAGCTGGCCGTTTGGAGTACATCATTATCAATTTTAACACCCTTGGAACAGCATATTAGGTTGTATTAAACGCTGATAACAGCACATGACTTAAAGCCGGTGTCCTGCTATCGAAGTTTATGAAGCCACGGGTGATAAAATTGTGGGGCATATATTAATAGTTAAGAAGAGCAACGTAAACCAAATATACACCAAACAAAAACAAAAACACTTACGATACAAAGCAACAACATGAAAACCACCACAACAAACACAACTCGCTATACCCCCATAGCACTGGCAAGCAGGCAGCACTATCAAGCATGCCGTAGAAAGCAAGTGAAGAGCTTGAGGGGGAGGGAGGATGTTTTCAACAGCGATGCGCCGAAGGAGAAAAAAAAATCAGTATTCACAGATATCACCAACATCAGAGGACCGAGATTCTTAAACCCCTCGGAGGCAAGTGATCTCACGACCATGCCACCAACGAGAGGAGGCTAGAAAGCTTAGGGTTAGATTCGTGCAGATCATGGAAGCTGGCTTCTAGAAGCTAAGCCAACAAGGGATCTAAACAATGGCAAAGCTAGAGCAAACTAAAGGGGAGTGCAAAATGCCTTATGGGTGCATAGATATGTATTTTAGAGGGGTGCATATAGGTGAAATTTTATCTAAATCCACTGTTTTACAAATTTTGGGGTGCCAAGGCACCCCCTCTCACCAATGCAGCTTCGCCTCTGGATCTAAATAGATCTAGCGCTTAGCCAGCTTTTATAATCTAAGACCCTCTAGATTCTACAGTCCAGCAAGATACAGAACCCCAACTTCTTTTAGCTTCTCTATATTCAGCCTGACAATTCTGCGCCTCAAATTCACACACACGGTAGCAAAAAAACAAAACAAGGAATGAGGGCAATATGGTAATTTTACACTAAACACAACCAATCTTAGCTTTTGCAATATATGGATCCAAACGAACTATCAGTATAGCTTCTATAATCAAGTTAGTACTCTACGTTTTAAAATCTACTTCCTACAATCTCTCATTAGTATCTAAACAAGGCCTTATTTCTTGATAAAGCTCTTGATACCCCAATTTGATAGGTAGATCTTATCGACTTTTTTTCCAAGTCATGAAACAATATTTTGCTCTTATAACAAATTAGCATCAGTTCATATTCTTTTTTAGCCAGCCAAACAGCTTCATGGATCACCTCTCAACCTGTAGATGTGTCAAATGGGCCAGTATGGCATTGAAGAGAATTTAATCTATCTTTTCTATATTGCCTCCAGTACTTCAAGTCTCGGAGCACAGTGCTGTGTATCTCTCCTGTGGTGTGAATGCATGCACGGAGGTGATGTGTCCTTGGTAACTAAAGTGGCACGCTCACCACATGATCATTCAATGTGGTCTCTCTTGCAAGGCTCCGGTCGTTCATGCTTGTTCTTTCTTCTCAAGGCCTCTGCCACAGCTCTGTCATGCATCTAGCACCACATATGTACACTATATACTAGCTAGCAAGCGAGGCGCATTACTTGCTCATATATGTGGCTTCGTCAGTGGTGAGACCACCAGTGAGTATTGATTGTGAGAGCTACTCTCACAAATTTGCTGTAAGAGTACTCCTCGGTCCAAAAAAATCAATATAAGATATTTACTGGTTAAACTTTCTTATAAAAAATGTTAGCAATATTTATATCTCGTTTATTATGGAAAATTGTATTCGGCAATTCATATATATATATATATATATATATATATATATATATATATATATATATATATATATAGATAGATAGATAGAGAGAGAGAGAGACTTGTAAGAACTTTACGGTTTCAATTACTATACTATTTACAAAAAAAAACAGATTATAGTTCATGTATTATTTACGTATATAGCACTACTATAGCATGAGGTAGTAAAACCCGTCTCAAATAACCAGATTCACTACATATTAGTTTCACGACCAATTGATCTCTACGGAGTACTAATAAGGGGTGTTTAGATTACCATTTTCAAAAAAAAAATAATGTAGTAACATGTTAACTTTTGCAATAAGTGTCCAATCATGATCCAAATAGGCTTAAAAGATTCATCTCACAACATTTTGACTAAGCTGTCAAATTAGTTTCAGTTTTCATCAACATTTAATGTTCCATGCATGTGTCCAAACATTGATGTGACAGAACTTTTGATATTTGGTGGGTGAATCTAAACAGGACCAAACTTACCTTTGTTATGAATGAATTGGACAAAACAGATACAAAATCACTCAAAGAAAGTGTTTCATTCACGGCACTCCCTCTTTTCAGAAATGCGACAAGAGTTTTGCCGGATTTTTAGTAGACGAGAAAAAAAGAAAAAGAAAACAAAAACATACATAGGCCAAGGTACTAAACTACCCCCCACTGCATCACCCGGGCCGGAGCTCCAGACCACAAGGAAAAAACCCCAACTCTGGGCTTTTAGCCCTAAGAAACATACACCAAGGGCAAGGCAGAACAAAAAAAATTAAACAGCCAACCGGTGAAGGTAGAACAAATTAGAAGGGGATACACTTACCTTGTGCTATTAGAGGTGCCTATATGGCTATATGGTTAAATTTTAGGAAAAATCCTATGTTTTCACAATTTTTTAGGGTGCCTGTGCATCCTTCATGGACCACATAGCTTTCGCCCCTGCAACCAACTAAACAACAACAAGAAAAGGAGCCTGCAGTTACTCCTCCACGACCCCATTAGTTCTCGTAGCCAACTGAAATTGTTGTGTCTCTTCCTTGCATAAGCTAGCAACTTGTTTTGGCTATAGCAAATTTGTTTTAAAAAGTCTTTCTATTTCTCTCTTTACAAATGTTCCACAAAAGTAAATCATGACTCTGGGGGAGTTTAGTTTCTCTCCAAAATCCCAAAACTTCCGTCATATCAATTTTGTGGCACATAGCATGAAATATTAAATTTAAACGAAACTTTTGCATGTTTACACAGTTTGCCTGTAAATCGCGAGACGAATCTTTTGAGTTCACCTGGGCTATAATTGGACACTTATTACAAAAGATTCCTCGCTGCTACAGTACCAAAAACCCAAAAAAATTGGATCTAAACACCCCCTCTGTCGAATGCTTTTTCTGCGGCCTCTATCGAAACCTCCTGTCCATGCCAGGATATCCAACCTGTCTTCCACGTGTCGCAACTCAATCCCTCTCTAGTCTCCAGGCTCCGCTGAGGTATCGTCTTGCCTTACCTACAGAGCTATCTGAGTTCCAGGTTCCCGATCGTCTGTTGCAGCGTCGTTAGACATCCGGTGATAATTCGGTTGAGCAAGGTCTCATTCAGTGGTCTCACATGCCGACCTCATTGCTCATTGGCTACTTCGGAATCATTGGCTCCTCTTCGTCAGAGTTTTCCTCGCGAACTGGCATGGGCCATGGGAGCATACCGGCTTTAAATGAGGGGGCTTCGTTAGCACTTCAGTTCCTGATGCTGATACTGGCTCTGGGCGCGGTCCGGCAAGAGCAGAAGACGGAAGCCGGAAAGAGTCGCGGCCCAAAAGAACGGCTCAGCACAATAGGCGCTTTGCAGGCCTAGAGTGGACAATGTAGTGGAGAGCTCCTTTGAAAAGGAGCAGAGCGTATGCGGAGAGAGGGACGAAAATTGTAACTGAAAAAACCTCTGAAATCAAATCATTCATCGCTGTTCCTCGCTATTCCGTGCTACGCCCGTCTCCTACCAGCTGCCTGCTCCTCCCTCCTAGCCCTCTGCTAACAAAAATAAGTTACTGGTTCTCGGTGCTGGGTGTACAGATCTTGTTTTTGTGAACGAATGAATCAGTCAGCCCCCCACCCATAAAGTCCAGCAGGAGACTGGGGACGGATAATATTTCATCGCTATGATCACAGAAGAAACAAGAGAGAATATCATCAACCTTGGTTTCAAAAGGCCGCGTAGCGAAAGCGAGAAACACCATTCATTAAAAAAATCACATGCTGAAAGTACATTAAATTACACGTCCCTTTGGGAACATGGAGCACATGCATCAGGCACCACAACAACGGCCACACTATACAGGCCACAGAGCAAGGCGCAATGTCCATCGCCTTCGTTGATTGTTGCAATGGCGGTGCTCACAGCACACGAGCTCCACCTGCGGACGCCCACGCGTCCAAGCTACACCCTGACGCGTCGCCATCCTTGGCCTTACTGCTGCGAGACCTCGTGCCCGCCCTCTCCGGCACCGGCCGGAACGGCGATGCGCCGGTGGCGGCGGCGGCGGCGGCAGGAGCGGTGGCGGTGCTCGCTGTCTGCATAAGGTCCAACGTCGTGTGCCACGGACCGGGCGGCGGCGCCGCGTGGTACCGACCACTGCCAACGCCGCCGCCACCGTGAGGGTGCGGGTGCCAGCTGGCGGCTGTCTGATCGGCGGGCAACTGGGCGGCGCCATCCGGCGCCGGCGGCGTTGTTGAAGAGGCAAAATGACGGCTGGTGGGCTCCGAGCGATGATCGGAGAAGTACTGCCACGCGAGAAGCGCAGCACGGTTCTCGGCGATGAGGTCGTCGAGCGCCGCGCTGGAGCGCGCGGAGATGTCCGGCGTCGTGACCAGCCAGGGGGCGGCGGCGGCGCTCGCCACGCCTCTGCTGGCCGATGACAGAAGAGAGAGAGCACCAGCCTGGGACCCCGCCGGGAGACCGCGCGACGGCAGGAAGCCGTGGCCGAAAGCCGCCACTCCTGCGTTATAGTTTGATCATTAGGGGAAAAAAATAGGGCAAACGCGTTTTTACCCTTATTTTTCATCGAAATTATGATTTTACCTTTCTTTTTTTCACTTTGTGATTTTGCCTTTGCATACAAGCAAGTCAATGCGATTTTGCCCCCAGTCAACGGTCAAAACAAGGGCAAAATCTTGACTGGGGGCAAAATCGCAAAGACCAGGGGCAAAATCGCGTTGACTTGCAAGTAGTGAAGGGCAAAATCACAAAGTTAAAAAAACAGGGGTAAAATCATAGCTGGACTTTGAAGTAGGGGCAGAAACACAAATATTCTAAATAAATAAATACAAACCGAGTGTAATCACTTTTGCAGTATAAGGCTATCCGCACTCGTCGTACTATAAGTTCATCCTCTAAAAGAAATATTTCATCATGGTCATCGAGATTCTATACTCTATATCACTTTCTTCCACATCCATCCATCTTCTATATAATCCTCTATCCATAGTGAGACTCACATGTCTGTAAATAAATTTTATCTAAATATATTCATGTGAGATCTTATTTTGAAGGATTTATTGCAAAGAATTTAATGATGCAATCGAAATTTAATTTGAATTTTTGTCTGTGAATTATAATATTTTTTAACTAATTGAAGTAGTGGGTCCACCGTGCATGTGCTCTCTCTTCACCTTTTCCTTCTCTCGGCAGAGTCGCGCAGTGGAACTGTATAGCGCTAGATTTGAGGGAGCCGCTCGCGTGCAGTATCTTGTAGCGGCTGGCGCTGCTGCGCTAAATCTCTCCTCCAAGAAACGGTAGCGATTCTTTTACAGTACCCGATGTGGACAGCCTAAATTTTTCATGTGACTGGATTAATGGCTGATGATCAAACATAACAAGCTCTGAATTTTGAAAGCACGTGTATGCATGGTTTATATTTCAGGATGGAATAAAGAGGTAGTAGTAGCCTAGTAGGTAGGAGTACCATGCAGTAGTAGTGCGCAAGAAAAAAACAAATGTCAAGAAGAAGAGTCAGCACAAGCTGCAGATGTATGGATCGAGTACCTTGGTACTCCCTCCGTCCTATAATAAACATAAATATTTGACTTCTATAATTCATGTTTGACCAGTTCATCTTATTCAAAATTTTTAATAAATATTATTTGTTTTGTTATTATACTTATTTTATTGTTAGACATATTTCATAATGATTTACTTAATTTATTATTTATATAAAAAATTTAAATAAGACGAACGGTCAAACAGGAATCCCAGAAGTAAAAAAAAAATGCGTTTATTATGCGACGTAGGGAGTACACGTACTGACGTACTACTGCTAGTCCATGATTCGTTCGCACAGGCAGCAGCAGTACTTTGCACTGTAGATAAACGCTGTGTCAAGTTTGGTCGTCCTTGTTACTGTACTATGTACAGTACTAGCCTACGTACCTAGACGCGACATGACTCTTCGTACATAGCACGTAGCAGTACGGTACACAGCACAAACCACCGTGCAAAATACGAGCGGTATGTATGTACACATACCGACGTACGCGTATGATGAAGGCTGCTGCACCCGGCAGGCGGCAGCCGCTGCCGTTATAGCCGCTGGAGCCTGGAGACGATCTAGCACACGCGCAGCTCGCCTGTTCCTCTGCTTGCTGCTAGAGCTAGTTCTCGGAGTGAGCGTACACGCACGGTTCGCCCAGCGCCAACAACAAGCTGACTTGTTTTACAAGCATTTAACGTCTATTATTACTATTATGATGTTTACATATGAAGACGGACTGTGAAATGAATTCACGGTGCCGTAGCCGCCCTTGCATTGGAACAATCCCGACTGGAATTTTTCCTATGTGAGACGTTCTACTCTGACTGAAAATCCCCCCCCCCCCCCCCCCCCCCCACGGGTGACACGCTCTACCGTGTGAAGTGATCATAGCAGGGTCGGCCTACCCACACATCGGACACGATATAGGAGTCGTACACCAACCAAGCACACAACATGACAGCAACTACCAGGCTGCAGGCCGTAGGTGTGCACATAAAGGCACGCGTCAAAATCCGTGCCCTAACGGGCTTTGCACGTCGCACATCCCGAGGACTAGCCTTTCGTGCAACCGTGCCTTGCCAGCAGCAGCGATCTCTCCATGTTTCCCGGCATCTAACAAACTACTAGCTACTACTGTAGTGAACGACCGCCCAGCGTTTTTTTTTTACTACAGTACACTCCGGTATCTACTGATTTCCGTGGATGTGCATCGCGTGGTCGTACTAGCGCTGGTCCCTGAGTAGCTCAATTTTCACGTCCTGGACACTACACACAACAATTACAGTTACTAAAGCATCCGGATCGGACGGACGGACGTAGACGTACCGTGTGGGTGCGCAACGCCTCTGGCTATGGCCTCACTGGCGTTGCTCTTCCGCCGCCGCTCGTTGTGTCCGGCCAGCCGCCGCCGGCAGCTCCGCTTGGCGTCGTCGAACTCGGAGATCGCGTGGAACCTGCGCGTGCAGCCCCAAGAAACACAAAACGAGGGACCTGTTTCATGGACTACTATGGAGTGCATACTATGTAGCCGCGTGCGAAATTAGTGTATGTACCGACCGGCTGCACTGCTGGCAGAAGCGCTGCTCGGCGCCGAGCACGACGACGCGGGGCGCCTTGGAGTGCGCCTCGCACACCTTGTGCCGCCGGTGGTAATCCTTGGCGTCCGCCAGCGCCACGTGGCACCCCTCCACCTGGCACCTCGGCACCTGCGCCGCCGCCGCGGCCGGCGCCGCCTTCTCCTTCCTCTTACCCTCAGCAGCAGCAGCTGTCCCACTCTCGCCACGGCCAGCGGCGCCGCCGCCATTATTGCCGTGGACCTGCTGCGGCAGGCCCACTTGGTTTCCCGCCGCCCCGGCCCAGCAGCAGGCGGGCCGCTTCCCCAGCTTGAGGCAGGTCAGCTCCTGCTGCTGCTGCTGGAGATGGCTGGGCACGCCGGCCCCTGGGCGCAGCGCCAAGGGCTGCGGCGCGTAGGACGAGCCGGCGGGCGGAGCCCAGTGCATGGCGAGATCCCATGGCGGCGGCGCGCTTCCTCTACCGCCGCCGCCCGCGGCACCGTTTCCTTCTTCCATAGCGCAGCTACGTGGTGCCGCGCGCGAGTCGGTTCAGGGCTCAGACTCACGACAAGCAAGCGCGCCCGGCAAAAAACGGTGCGTGTGGCAAGGCAAAGTGGAAGGCCGACGGCGGCGGCGGCGGCGGCGGCTGCTGCTGCAAGTACAGCCGGTATGCTACCCACGCACGCTGGCGTGGCGTGGCACCCCGTATAAAAAGCAAGAGCAATCAGGCAGCGAGGCGAGCCTCCCGGGGAGGAGCAGGCAGCCACTCAGCCAGGCAGGCAGGTGACTCGGGGCGGGGAGCAAAGTCGCAAGCGCCTGTACTGACATGTGGGATCTCCCGTCAGGCACTGAGACAGCTAGCGGGTACAGTAGGAGCCGTGCAGGCAGGCGGGTGGTGGGGCCACGAGCCAGCCTCGTGACTGTGGGCCGCGGCCACATGGAGAGGTGTCATTGATGAGTTCAATCCGAGGCGGGACCCGACCGCGGCTGCTGTGCGTGGCATCACGCCCCGCCCAGTAAAGGCTGCGCGCTGTGTGACTATACGCCCGGTTCCATCCCTCACCTCGAATGGAACTCAAGCCACAGGGTGATGAGGATGACAGGTGGGGGTCCGGTACGTGGGTCCCTGATGTCATTGTCAAAGATCTACCTAGGTAAACGTTTGGAAAACAAGCGGCTCTGCCACTAGCTTGCAAGATCCCATATCCGGAACCGGACCCACTAAAGATTTCGTGCATCCACTGCCCGGTGGGACCAGGAGTTACTGTGTCCCACCTGTCAAAGATAAGGTGCGGAGCGACCGGATAGGGAGCGACTGCGCAGTGGGAAAAAAAAAGGGAGGCTGGCGGGGAGGGGGGGGGGTGGGGGCAGGCCGGGCGTACGCGCACGCAGTTGTCAGTGTACGGCCCGGTCCAGTTGTCAGTGTCAGCTACAGCGCGGGCCATGTGCCCGATTGGCTGGGAAATGGGGGGTATGTCTGCGCTTTGGGGGAAATAATATCCCCGTGTTGGGCATTGGGGGAGATATACGTACGTACGGGTACCCCTATTTTGGCGGCTTCCTGCATGCGCAGTTCCCCTCCTGCGGACGCTGGCTCGGCTCGCCGGCTCGGGGCGGGGATGTTTGTACCTGTACCCAGCCAGTACTGTACTACCCTGCTGCCTGTACGAGCTACAGTACTAGTACGTGCTTGGCTGGACCAGCCGTGAGCCGTGCTCGTATCCTGTACTGCCAACCGGGCCGGCATGCATGCATGCAGCCCACCCAGTGCAGCTGTGCAGGTGCAGCGCTCGTTTTCAATTCCCGCTGACACCCCGTGACAAGGGTGCGCTGGCCGGATGATTGCCGCTGTCGTTTGGGATTGGATTGGGATGGTCGAGTGATGGGTAGTCGAGCTGTAAGGGCCTCTAGCGTGAGCCAGCCTGCTCTAGTGCTGTGTCCCCTGCCGGTTAGTTTGGGGCCGTGGTGGTGCCGCAGCTAGGAGTATTTGCCGTGCCTCGACCTCGACTCTGTCCTGTTGGTTGTTATCGTCGCCAGCCGTGGCAGCCTGGCAGAGTCACAAGTCACATGAGTGCCATCATCGATGATCGGGAACAGTGATGCTGTCCTCTGGTGAACGGTGATGGTACAGTTACAGTGTGCCGTACGGTAAATGAACTTGCGAGGTACTACTTGTAATGTGGAGGAGTGCTGTTCGCTAGTGCAATTAGCCAATATTTTAGCCTTTTTTTAATTTAACAGTTTTTTCCTCTCGTAACAAATCAGTATCACCCAGAATCAGCATTTTCCTTCCAGAGAAGCGAACACAGTTCTGTCCACGAGGTGGAATTCGTTTCTTTTCTTCTTCTTCTTTTTTTTTTCTCGAAAACAGGTGGACTTACTTGGACGAGGAGCCGAGGACTATCGGCACTGACTGGAACCAGCGTCAATTTTCACACTGTAACACTGTAACTGTAAACCAGATCAGCCCGGGGTGCAATTTGATGCCCGTCTATCGCGTTATATATCCGGCCCGTTAGTCTAGGTGTTGGTATGGGCCTGATTCATGAATCGAGCGAGCAGGCCCACGTAGAAAGCACCAGTGAACCACGACGGGCCAAGCGGGATGTGAATCTCACCCCACCTACGTACGGTTCGAGGCATCGTCCGGTCCCGTTCACACGCGGACACGCCTGGCTCCTCCCTTCCCGTCGCCATGGACGTCTGTTCCTCCACGATCTAGCGCAGGAGGCTAGCACGCCAGCGCCAGCGACCCTGAAGGGAAAGGTGGGCCTTGTATGCCGAGATTCTGTGTTCTATACTAGGCGCCCGAGCTGGTGCGGCGCGTCATGGGGAGGAAGCCTGACGCGGTAGCCAAATCGTACCACTCCGGTGGCGGCGGCGCCGGCGCCTCCTCTCCGAGGGCAGCGAGGAAGGCGCCGCCTTCTCCGGTGTTCCTGGGAACCGCTCTGTTCGTTCTAGGGTTTGTGTCCCTCTTTACGGGACACGTGGTCACTGACGCTGACTGGGCGCGGATCCGGAGTCGATGGCGACCCAAGCAGGTAATCTGTTGCAGACTTGACTGCTCTACTGTCTAATTCCACAAGTTTTGTCGTTGCCTGGTCTCTTGCGTGTTATTTGTCTGATAGAACTGAAAGAAGAAAGTTCGCTTGGGGAATACTTTGAGAAATTGAGCGCACGAGTTTAGTGTTTTCTGGAAATGTCAAGTTTCATTTGGACCGTCGTTGAAATTCTAGTTTTTGTGTGCCTTAAATGCTCTCTGTTTCTTTCTCAAGTTTCTGTCTGTACTGCTTTTGAGACTTGTAATCTGGATATTTTCTCGTCTTGGTTGCCAATTACCGACTGACTGAAATGTGCAGCATATAAACTACGAACCTATCGATATATGGGAATCCAAGTATTCCAGCATGTACTACGGATGCAGTGGGAGAAGCGCAGATTTCAGATGTTAGTTTGTTATTTAGTCACTTAATCTCTTGAACTAAAACTCTGGAAAAAAAAATGACAATTTGGTTTTGCATGTTCATCTTTCAGCTGCTGTGCCAGAGAACAGTTCCACTGGTTACTTGTTGATTGCTACTAGCGGGGGCCTGAATCAGCAGCGCATAGGGGTATGATTGTCTTCCAACTTCTGGCTGCTTTCTTTTTATCATCCCTTGTGTTACCTTTATGATGTTCAGTTTGCAGATAACAGATGCTGTTGTAGTTGCCTGGATTTTGAATGCCACACTTGTTGTACCTGAGTTAGACCACCACTCATTCTGGAAAGATGACAGGTGAATTTCGAACTAGAAATTACAGGACGTTTGCTGAATGTTACTGTTCCAAAATGGCTTGACTTCAAATTTTGTATGCAGTGACTTCTCTGACATTTTTGATGTGGAGTGGTTCATTTCCTACTTATCAAAGGATGTAACTATTGTCAAGAGGATCCCTTATGAAGTAATGTTGTCAATGGATAAACTACCATGGACTATGCGCGCACCTAGGAAATCTATGCCTGAGTTTTACATTGATGAAGTTTTGCCAATACTCATGCGAAGGCGAGTAAGTAACCTGCCAAACTTCTGTAATGGCCTGGAACTTATGTTGCATATTGTTTGAATACGATAATTTGGATGTGTGGGTGTTAAGATGAACAGTTCATTATAGACAATAGTTTTCTGTTGCATGGTTCCGTTGTGGCCCTTTGTGTTGAAAACACGAGCATATATTATAATTTCCTTTTGAAGATATTTGTTATGTGTATTCATCATAAATGAAAATGTCAGGTGTCAAGTGACTGTAGACAAATGAAAAGTAGACATCTTTCCCTATTGACTGAACAGTCTTAATCTTTGCAGGCTTTGCAATTAACAAAGTTTGATTATAGGCTCACTAGTGATCTTGATGAAGATTTGCAAAAGTTGCGTTGCCGAGTAAATTTTCATGCTTTAAAATTTACGAGTTCTATACACGCCATGGGTCAGAAACTTGTTCAAAAGCTGAGACTCATGAGCACACGATATGTCGCCATTCATTTGAGGTAAACTCTTGTTGTTTATGATAAGTCAGTTTGGCTTTTGATAATTGAAGTTATGATTAACCATGAAAGTACAAATTTTTGAACATAACTGTTGCTTGTTCATCAGGTTTGAACCTGACATGCTAGCATTTTCTGGCTGTTACTATGGTGGCGGTGAAAAAGAAAGAAAGGAATTGAGTGAAATTAGGAAACGATGGGATACATTACCTGTAAGACTCTTGAAACTTGGTGAGATTTCCCTATGGTATATTCTCCAAATACTAATCTGCCATCGGCATATTTTTTTCCCATTTTATTTCCTTTTGCTTGTTATTGAATGTGACTGATGTCTTTCTTATATGTCCTAAAAATGCATCATTTATAATCACACATTCCTCATTCTTAATGCCAAAGTTCAAATCATTGGTTAGCAGATTGTGTCAATGGATTTAAATTTGGAGTGATGGATTGATTTTACATTGATTCATAACAGGAGTTGAGTGCTGAAGATGAACGAAGCAGGGGAAAATGCCCACTGACTCCTCATGAAGTCGGGTTAATGCTCCGAGCTCTTGGTTTTGGCAACGATACACTTCTGTATGTTGCTTCTGGAGAAATATATGGTGGAGATAGTACTCTCCAACCTCTTAGGGAACTCTTCCCAAATTTCTACACTAAGGAGAAGCTTGCTGGGGATGATTTGAATCCCTTCCTTCCTTTTTCTTCACGGCTGGCTGCAATTGACTTCATTGTTTGTGATGAGAGTGATGTCTTTGTTACAAATAATAATGGAAACATGGCCAAAGTTTTAGCTGGCCGGAGGTATGTGCCTCTCTTTTTCTGCATATGCTTTCGATATTCTGAACTACTCCATCCCAAATGAATCAACTCTCCTAGAATCACCGAAAGTGAAATTATCTTAAGTTTAACCAATTTTATAGGAAAGAGTAACAACATTGATGACACCAAATAAGTACATTATGAAAATATATTTAATTATTTATGATTTATTATCTAGTGATACTAATTTGATCTTATAAATGTTGGTGCCTTTTCCTATAGATTTGGTCATACTTAAAATAGTGACTTGTACAACTCTAAAAGTTTATTTATTTGGGATGGAGGGAGTATACATCTGTTGGAACATTAGCCATGCAAGGACACGAAGCTCTATACATACCGTCAATTTGTTTTTTTTTTTATTTCTTATGGTACTTTGTTTCTCCGAACAGTTTATCTATGCTACCTTATTATTTTCTAACATGCTATTTTTTGCTCATCCACTCTCCATCAATTGTGTAGGCGTTACATGGGCCACAAGAGAACGATTCGCCCAAATGCAAAGAAACTCAATGCACTATTTCAAACACGGAATCAGTTGGGCTGGGATACCTTTTCACGGAAGGTACAGAAAGTTCAGAGGGGTCTTATGGGGGAGCCGGACGATGTCAGACCAAAACAGGATGACTTCCATGAATTTCCATCATCTTGCATCTGCTTAAGAAAACCAGGGAATATATCGGCCAGAACATGAAAACCGGACAGGGAAAATGCAGTAGACAACACGAGGATGCTGCTAGGAAAACATATGCTTTCATTGAAAGAAACACGGTGGAATTAACAGCATAGAGCATATATACAAAGAAATAGATGCCCTGTCAAGGTGGAGATGCCATGGCTCGGCAGATGCAACGTCAAGAAGAGGTGCCAACTGGTGATATGTCATGCCTGTAAACTATTGTTCGTACATGATTAGTTCTTTGAATATGGTGTGTCTCTATAACCTGACCATCTGTCCAAGTAAAGTCTCAGGGCAGTTATAATTATCTGCCGAAGAGCAAATGGACGAGCCAAATCTTTTGTGATTATTGTACTCTGTTGTGCCCTTTGGAAGATAAGTGCAGTGCGTTCTTGTTACTGGATCGTAGATAACCGTCGCCATGCCACATTCTACTCTTTCCTCTGACTATTTGTGGAAAGTCTCGTCATCATATAATTTATCAACTAGGGAAAGTCGTTCTTGATTATCAAAGAGATTTGTGGATTTACGAACAATCCATCGTTGTTTGCTTTATTCGTGGTTGTGCAACAATTGTCTGAAGCTCATAGCCATTTTCGTTTACATCATTATGACTGTGTTTACACAAGTGATCTACTGATCTCTTTCAGATCTGACAAACTCGTACGCCATGGACCTCTCTTCATCGAGTTCATTTGCCGAAAGCTCCATCTTGGATCGTGCAAAAGCATCAACCTCAAGACCTGGAGCAACAAAAACAGATCATGTCAAGAACCGTGGTGCTGCCGATGCTACCAATTTGGTACATAATGAGATAAAGAACTCACCCTGGACGATAGACCACTCTCCCTTGTCGCATGTCACCGGGAACGAGTAGAAGACGCCCTCGGGAACGCCATAGCTCCCGTCAGAGTACACGCCCATAGACACCCACGTGCCCTGCAAATCGATCACTCCTTCACTGACGAACATCATATATAGAGAGGTAAAGCTCAAACCATGTCTTGGAGTTGGACCTTCGGGGTGCCAAGGATCCAGTCTCTCATGTGATCGCAGGCCGCGCTGGCGGCGGACAGCGAGCTCGACTGCTTGCGCGCCTTGATCACCGCCTCGCCGCGCTGCTGCACGACGGCGACGAACTCCTCCTTCAACCATTTCTCGTCGGCGATGAGCTCCCTGACGGGCTTATCCCCGTGCTGCTGGGTCCTGGCGGTGGCGTGGCTGGCGTCGGGGAACTGCGTGGAGGAGTGGTTCCCCCACACGATGGCGTTCCTGACGTCGCCGACGTGCACGCCCAGCTTCTCGGAGATCTGGCCCAGGGCGCGGTTGTGGTCCAGCCGCGTGAGGCAGGTGATGTTCTTGGCGGGCACCGCGGGCGCCAACTCCTTCAGCACCAGCGCGTTCGTGTTCGCAGGGTTTGCCACCACAAGAACCTTGCAGTTTGGGGCAGCGTGCTGCTGCAGCGCAGAGGCCTGGGACTGGTAGATGGGGACGTTCTTGGCGATCAGGTCTTTCCTCTGCATCCCTTCTTTCCTCGGCCATCCGCCGATGAGGACGGCGAAATTGACGCCTCGGAACGCTTCGGCCTCGTCGCTCGTTGCCACGACACCTGCAACTACGACGCACAACAGCAAACGATGAGCACTGAGCACACACAGCAGATGATCGAACACCCAACACAGGACAGCAAACGATGATCGAGCACCTCTGAGAAGAGGCAGCGCGGCATCGATCAGCTCCATCCTGACGCCGTTCAGGGCGTCTGCCATCTTCGGGAGGTCCAGCATGTGGAGAACCACCGGCTGGTCTGGCCCAAGCATCAGACCCCTCGCGATCATGGCGACTATGGCGTACCCAATCTGCCCTGCAACAACAATCCACCACGTTTCAGGGAAGCTATGTTATCCAGAGTTCAGAGTCCTGATCTGCATGTGTGTTCTCTGCAGTTTGGTGCGCGTGCTCTGAATAATTAATTACAACGGTACCCGCAGCGCCGGTGACGAGAACCTTGACAGGCTGCTTCGGCTCATCTCTCAGCAAGCACGGGCACCAACTCGCCAGCCTCTGGAGGAGAGAATTTGGCAACATGATGAACTTGATCCTACCTTGTGTTGCGCAGATGAATTTGGTTTTTCGTCAGCGCATACATATAGCACCAAGTAGGCCATAGCCATCCGCCATATGCCTTACTTTTACTATATGTCAGGCCTAAGTCTCAGATTCTAGTTCCATGCTGAATTCTCCAAGTAACGGAGCTTGCTGATTCAAAGTTTGGTATAATGGTTGGCAAAGGGAAATCAATCGAGTATGTAGGGACAAGGGCTAGCTTGGTGTTGATTCACGCTCTTTGTTAAGCTTCTCAAAAGTATTTCTGCTCGCAAAAACAAAAAACAAAAAGCCAATCGAATATATAGGTGAAACATAAAACTGCTTTTCCAGACACAGTTTTAGAAATATATTAGACCTTGTTTTTGACTTCTAGCATTCTGCTTTTCGAAATTGGTGGTTTCACACATATTTTAAGAGATAGAGAGATGGTAGGTTTTATACTTGTTTTGGCCAAACAAGTTATAACCTTTTCATGACATGTATCTCATTGTAGCTTTTTTACAGCTTACCACTACACCAAACGGACCAATGGATTCTAAATAAAAATATAAAAAAGTTTTTTTTTAAAAGAACACTACGTTCTAATCAGGCCTGTTCAAGTATTCATGTTTGGTTTCTACAACTTTGGGTAGAAACCCAACCCATTAGAAGCTAATTTATGTGGTTTGGATCCGCCATGCTATACGGTTTTCATGGTTTGCACTGTTGTAATTGCATCAGGATCCTGCCTCCTACTCACTGCCCGTTTGCAGCAACCAGAAGATAAACTCCACGAGCCACTGCGATGGGTAGCCTTCAGGCACCTCCGCCATCTTCAGGAACGCCAAGCTCACCCACAATGGTGCAGGAGAAGGGGTGTGGCAGCGTTGATTGTTGATTGGGGATGTTGCGATGGCATCAACGGTGACAATCTAAAAGTACCTACAACTGAGCGAGCACACCCATGTTGTCACTATTGTTTGTTGCCGCCGCAGCTTCCTCCCCCTCCCTTCCCGGCAACTTCAACTTCATTGATCTAGCTAGCTCCTCTCTTTGACTACGACAGCCAGTCATCCTTGCCATCGTGATAGCCCGCACCATCCTTACCATTATGCACCTCCCAGGCCTCACCTACACGACAAAGGCATACGTCGCCGTCACCGCTGAAGCCCAAAGTCCTTATTTCACGGACCAAGCGCAGCCGATCGAACCCTTATTTCACGGACCGAATTTTAGCTTTCAGCCAGCCACAGAACAGTAGTTTTCTCTCATAACAAATCAGGCGTACAATCCATTCAGCCGAACAGATCTGTCTATAAAAGCCGGATCAACTTCCATGCTTGGCGTCCAGGCAATCTCGTGAGCACGGGTTGCCCACTTTGAAACTGTACTCTAACCTAACCTGGTATATAGCATAATAGTACGGTTTAGAGCTCGTTCGTTTGCGGCCATTCTCGGTCGTTCCCGGCCTAAGATGGCCAAGAACCATTCCCAAGCTGTGATATTAATGAAGGGACATCCGGCCAAGATTGACTTCTGAAAGCAACCGAACGAGTCCTTAAGTAGGTTGGTTTCACATGGTTTGCGGTGTGGATGTAAGGTCCGATCCATCCACACCTTCTCACCGAACGTAGTAAGGAGGCTTGCTAGCAACCAAAACACACTATCAGCTCTCTATCTGACATCAAAAACTCATCAGCTAGTTATCCAGTTCTATCCGATCCGGACATACGCCTGCTAGTAACCGTAGCACCATCGGTTGAGACGGTGTGGATTGTGGATAGATCCACCCCAACTACCGGACCAGCTGGGACTAGCCAAACCCAAACCACCCCCGCCACGTCACGGTCCGATCCCCTCGTAAACCCCGCGCATTAAACTATTCCGCGCCCGGATGTCCCGCGGCATATCCTCCCACCTCCCATCGACACCGACACCGACACGTGGGTCTACCCGCCAACCTGCCCCATTCCGCCGCCTCTGACACGCGGGCCTCCTCCAAAAACAAACAACTCCCCACCTCCCCAGCTGGTCTGCCTGCGCCCCGTCTCCTCCATTTCGCCGAAGAAAAAAAAGGGTACCCGAAAAAAAAAAAGAGGAGAGAGAAGGGGGATTGGAGAAGCGGATCAGGGGGCGGAAGCTTCCGCAGCCGTAGCGAAGCAATGGCGGGGTGGTGCGAGGAGGCGGTGGCGCTGCTGCGGCAGCGGCCCGCGGTGGCGGAGGTGGCCGTCGACGTGCTGCTCTGCGCGGTGCCGATCTGGGCCGCCGTCATGATCGGCCTCGCCGTCGGCTGGTCCTGGCGCCCGCGCTGGACGGGGCTGCTCTTCCTCGGCCTCCGCTCCCGCCTCCGCATCCTCTGGGTGCCCCCCGGCCTCGGGGCCCGCAGGCTCTGGCTCGCCTGCACCGCGCTCTCCGCCTGCTCCGTCGCGCCCAGGCTCCTCTCCTCCGCATTCCGCCGCTGCAGAGGCAAGCACCAGGATAAGGCCTCCCCCGACGATGGTGCCGCCGCGGCCGGGGATGCCGGAGCTTGCGCCGACGGCAGGTCAGCGCCCAGTGGTTGAATCTATTTTATACTGTAGCTGGCGGGTTGCCTGCCTGGGGACCGGGGGGTTTGGTGGTGGAAATGCAGCGCCTGGCAGTCTCGTATCTCGTCAGTTGCCTCTCCTGAAGACTAGGTATCTTTCAGTTTAGAATTGGAATGGAATGATCTTGCGGTTCATTCAGAGGCGACCTTGTCCTTGTGTTAGAATAGAAGGCAGTTTAGGACATTTGATATTTTTTTTCCCATGAAAATTACTCTCATTCAGCTGACTTGATGAACTGACACATGTTGATAGAGTTGGAGCGGATTGCGTGATTGTAGTTTGAATTGGTGACATAGAGGGTTCTTGGGAGCTTGTGGCTTCGCCAGTAGAAGAGTCTATTATATAGCTTTATCCGGTCCGTGAAAACTTGCTATTTATGTAATAGGCTATATAGGTTTTTGATGATTTGTTAGTTTCATGCGCTTTGCACCATGGAAGGATTCGCGACATAAACTTGCCTGCTGCTGGGTTTTCATCGTATTTCATCACCGTTTGGTGGTTTCAGTATGTGAACTTGTTCTTGTCGACATAAGAAAGCACCACAATTTCATTTTTTTTTTCCTCCAGTGAAAACTTAGCTCAACTTTGAATACTTTCTGGTCGGCAGGGCAAATTTTGAGGGCGAGCACGATACTGTCACTGAGAAGGACCTAGAACATCTCCTGCAACTTTTAGATAATAAGGAAAGCGGGGATACAGCTTGGCAGAATTTGATGGAGCGTACAACCTCCAACATGACCTACAAGGCCTGGCGGCGTGAGCCTGAGGTTTGTCTTTCCTGTGGGTTGTGGAAAAAAATGAAGTGCTGATAATATAGGACATTATAGAAGGTACTTGTACCACGATTCTGTGGTAGCGTATAACATATTAGTGTCTGAATACAAAGGATAATTCTGGGTGTTAAATTAAAATGGCAAAGGGCTAGGATTTTAATCCTTGAAAGTCCATTCTTGTCGGTTCCCCATATGGTACATATTATCATTTCATTGGTCGGTGGCATTACACACACCATGAGTCCCTTGAAGTGTCTATTACTGTACTCTTTTAGCATTTTCTTTACTGAATCTACAGTGAAACCGAACAGACTAAGAAATAGAAATGAGATGCGGTAATATTAGAGTTGGTTTGGTGGCTTGAGTAGCACTCCTCAGGTCCTGGGTTCAATTCACCATGCGAGCGAATTTTCACGCAGGGGTTAAAAAAATTCCTCTTGTATGTCCCACACTAAAGTGCATGTCTAACCGTCCAAGGTTCGGCCCTAGTCGTGGTCGTTCTCACATGGGCTACAGTGTCATTGTGTATGGGTGGGATTGGGTTTTCGGGAGGTTTTCTCGACCTGCGTGCGAGGGTCTTTTTCTTAATGCAAGACCGGGGGGGGGGGGGGGGGGGGCTGTTTTACCCCCTGGCCCCTTTTCAGCTGAAACAGGAATTCTGAGACTAGATTGTTTGATCACCTTTTTTTGTTACATAAAATTGGCATGAACAATTAGAAGATCGCAGTAAAATCTGTGGCATGACTAAATGTTTTACCATAATATGTTTCATATTCTGAGTTTATTTTAAATATATTTATCAGGAGGGACCTATAATGTACTGCAGCCGCACTATTTTTGAGGATGCTACTCCTGAACTGGTTAGAGATTTCTTCTGGGATGGTGATTTTCGTCTAAAGTGGGATCCTATGCTTGCATACTCCAAATCTTTGGATGAATTCCCTCAGAATGGAGCAACAATTGTCCACTGGATAAAAAAGGTTTGTCCAGCTTGTGTTGTTCCTTGTGTATGTTCATGTTAAACTCTCAATTCCAACATGCTGTTTGTTTTCCAGTTCCCATTCTTTTGCAGTGACCGTGAATACATCTTTGGAGGACGCATATGGGAATCTGGGAAGACTTACTATTGTGTTACAAAGGTACGTGTACAGAGTGTTTTGTTAACCGATACTTTTACTCATGTAATGTTATGTTCCCTCCGTTATCTAGAAAAAGATTCATAATTTTATAACTGAAGAAACTGAAATGTTTTGTCCCCTTCCCATTTTCCTGCTCAATGGTTATCCTGCATGAAATTTATGTTCCTTTTTTTCTCCAAGAGATTGCTTACTCTTATTTAATAAAACATTCTTGTTCTGCACTTCTCTGCTGTTTGATTGTAGGCTGCAGAAATTTCTTAGAAGTGACCTTGTAATTGATCTGGACCTAATATAAATGCTTCTTTTCCAAAAGAGTGATAATTTTCATAAGTTTTTTTGTCATCCACAAGACAGTAACCCAAAACTATTGACTACTCAGATAGCAAACTGTTTATTATCTTCCTGCATGATGGGTTGAAGTTACCTATCAGTGTCTTTTAAAACTGAACTGCTTGCATAATTTAATCAGCACCCTTTAAGTTCTATGGGATGCCAGGTTATTAGGTTTCTAGGTTTTTAGGAGGAGATGAACATACATTAATCGCTGTATTCCTTTTCTGACTAATATGTGCTAGACTTTTTGGAAAACAAACAATATATTTGTATCAGATGAAGAGAACATTACACTGGGTCATTTACTATTGGTAGCAGCTGATTAGAGCACATCTTAGTATTTAAAGATAGCTTGAACTGCTGACAGTCAAGACTGAAGCAACGTATTACAAACATCTTATTTTCGGTATTAAAATTCTCACATCTTGCTGAGAAACCAAACTCAGGTCTCCGTATATTAGAGCGAAATGCCTGCCTTGTCTGGCATGTTTGCGAAATATGGAAAGTTCACTGGGATTTCAATACATTAAAACTGCTGTCTGTAGAAAATGTTTGCTAACACCCTATGTAAGTGCATATATGTGAGCGCTCAGCAACCTCCATTTGGCAGGGTGTTCCATATCCATCATTGCCCAAGAAAGAAAAACCGAGGCGCGTGGAACTGTACTTCTCAAGTTGGCGTATTAGAGCTGGTAACTCTTTTTCTTAGCAGTTAGTATCGTTATGGTGTCTATGAAAGGTTTCCAGTCAGGCATGAACACAAATGCTTAGACCTTAATGCTACAATCATATTCTTTGTTTGTGAAATGCAGTCCAATCGCCTAAACATGTGGGTCAGCAATCTGCGTGTGAAGTAACTTTGTTTCACTATGAGGACATGGGCATACCAAAAGATGTAGCCAGGGTTGCTGTTCGTCATGGCATGTGGGGTGCTGTGAAGAAACTTCAGTCTGGATTCAGAGCGTACCAGCAAATGAGAGACACAGAAACTACCCTGTCACACAGCGCCATCATGGCTCGGATGACCACCAAGATATCCATCACAGCTACAAGTGGTCCCTTGGACCATGACCTCTCCGTTGCCGATAAAATCAGTGACGAGAATAACAGCTCCAACGCAGTTCAACATGGTTTTGACTGGAAGTGGGTGGTGGTTGGTGGTGCAGTGGCTGCGGTTTGTGTGCTCAACACCGGACTGGTAGGCAAGGTGCTCTTGCTTGGAGCTGCGAGAAGGCAGGCGAAGAAGTGATTTGGGGCAAACCTTCCAGCCTTTGCAGTAGGCATTCATGAGGCTGTAGCTGCAACCGTACAGGCAAAAAAAAATGTTGACAAAATAGGTGGTGTTGATCAAAGATAACTACAATGCATAATTTTGGATTGTGCACTTATGCAGTAGATGTAGCATGCTTGTTACCATAACAGCTTCCGCTGTATCAGCAATCGCTGGCTAATTATCTGAAAATAAGAAGTTTTTGGCTTACTGCATGTTTTCAGCTTTCTATGTTCGAATTTATTCTTAAGAAAGTTCCTCCTCTTTTCAATACTTCATCTGAGGCTGACATTTGGTCTGTGCCTTTTTTTGTGTAATGTTACCGTGTGCCCCGGCGTGTTCTGATGAAGATTTGAGTCTGAACAGTAGCCGACTAGCCGTTGAGTAAAGGAAATTGTCCGGAGCTGCTCAGGTTTTCTGGAGCCTAGCACTGTAGCACATACCAGGCATTTGGGCAGGTTGGACGCCTGGACGAAAAGCTGGCGAGTCGTGGCTAGCTCGACTCGGCGTTGTATTTTTTTTTTTTTCAACAAACCAAGTTGAAGTTTCAAAGTCGTTAGATGACAATCAGCAGGCAGGGAGCCCAACTCGAGTTGGCCGAGCGCAGAAGCGCTCCAGTCCAATCGGAACAAGTCTACCCCCCTCCGCCTCCGCTTCCTCACCGTCGACGCCGGCACCGCTGAACTACACAGCGCTGCCGACACCCACGTCGTCTTGGAGGACAGGAGGATGGCATGCGGACGGAGGACGAAGCTGGATAAACCTGTATTTTTCATCCCCCTTCTCAGGAGCTGTTCCTCCTTTCGGCGAAGTTGGTGTAGTCGTGGTTAATGTTTTCATAACTATGCGAGGAGGTTTTATGGTATATAAAAAGCTCAAACAACATAGAGCAGAGTCTGTTGAGCTATCATGTTTAGCTTGTGAAAGAGGAATTAGAAAATATAGAACGTAGTAGCCCAAAATAAGTCCTTGAACTTTGACTTGAGCTTATCAGCCAAAATTAACGCTTCTTTTCGATCTGAAACTGTGTTTTCCTATCACAACAAATCAACATCAGCTAAAATTAAGATTTATTTTCAGCCAGGCGAACACTATGCAATAAAACACTATGTAACTCAATATAGTATCAGTGAAAGAGGTTTCAAATTCAAACCATGATTAGCATAATTAAACAAAAACAATTGTTACTTGTTTCTATTTCACGTGGTTTTCCTATGAGGGGAAATGTTGAAATTAAAGTAACTTTCCTAATTGTCTACATACTATGCCAAAAAACAAAAGTGCTAACCACTTCACAAAGAATTTAAGCCTTTTTAAATTTTGAAAAGGCAGCGTCTGTTTCATCATCAAATGCGCAATAAAATTGCACGACATGGCCTCTAATGTGCTGTATTTTGCTCAATGATATGCCTAGTGAGAAAACATAAATAATCATTCGAGCACTGGTAGACCTTAGCGGCTATGATGCATTTCAAATTAATAATGAGAGCAGGATGCCCTTAGCCATTATTTGCTACAGGCGCTGCACACACTTTAGAGCTAAAACCATGCCAAAAGTGCTAACCACTTCACTAAGACATTAAACCTTTGATTAGATTTTTTATTTTGAAAAAAGGCAGCTTTCACCCAATATATAGTGTGAAACAGAATTATTGCCCTTTTAAAAGTTGGTTATTTTTCTGAGACCATAAATAAATTAAAACCTATTCTGATATAGTATTTTTTTTGCGAATTACATAGTACAAACATAGATGCTCATAACACACGCAGTATTTACTGTTTTCGAGTAGCATTTGATGTTTAACCACGATTCATCCTCTTACTGAGAGTGGCCTTATATTATGTTTCCCCAGTGTAAGGATTTTTCGGCAGCTAAGCGCACTAACAGATTGGGTTGCCAATATAATCATGGTAATAAACAGAACCACTTGCATGGCTTTTCTCCTTACTGCAAAATTACATTCTACTAATATATCATCCTCCTTTTTAGTTTACTTATCACTACCAAAATAATGTGGCAGTTTTTTAAAAACATAATAACTTGTTTTTCTCTAAAAGTTTATAGATACCAAAAAGGGTACGCAACGCTAATAAAGTATGTTTCACTATAAATCAATTCATGAGAATTTTCAAGCCTTTATAATAATTCCCATGATCAAATTTGCTTGCAATATTTTTTTTGAAAATGCAGGAGAGCTACGTTTCATTGTATTAAAGAGAAAGGGTGGTCCCTAACATGAACATCACTCATAATTTGCTTACAATATTGCAGCGACAGATCATCAGACTATAGTGTTTCTGATAAAACCCCACGTAGGATCAGAGAAAGTTTAGGGAATATTCCCACTCAGTGGCCCAAAACATTTTGTCTGACATGAAGGGAGGGCATAAGTTTTATTTATTTATTAAAAAGTGAGTTCTAGGAAACTCTACACACACAAGGACTGAACAAGCATAAAGGATAGGATAAAGAAATAAGGCCCTTTTGCCCTCATCATCTTCGCTTGTGCAATACTGAAACTGCAATGAGGTCACTGCTACTCATAGCTCATAAGAGCCCTGTCAGCATTGGCAGTTTTCAATTGGTGTACCAGCGCAAGATCTATATATTAATCTTGTACCCCTCACCTACCCGAAACGGAGGATGTTCACTACCGGTCTACCGGATTGCTGTCCCAATCCGACCTTCTTCTTAGCCGCTTTATATCACAGCTTTAACATGAATGATATATCACTACAGAGCTTAGTATGCAGTAACTCTTAGATTCCTGAACAAAGAGGTAATCTAGGTGCTATTTTACTCGGTCAGATACCCAGGCCGAGGTCCGAGGAATTCCCCTTTGTTGCAGGAAAACCAAGTCCTATGAATGAATCAACACCTCAGTAATGATCCACCGACTACGACTACGCTACTTCTAGCATATAGGATCAGTATTCTTTTCTAATACTATGTTGTAATTTGTAACAACAAAACAAGAACGACGTCACAGAAGAATGGTGAAAAAAGAAAATCTTCGCCAGCGTACTATTCATAAATAAATTTGAAGATTTTGTATGGATGCATCAGTAGAAACAAGGTGTGGAAATAAAGGATATTATTCAGATGTCACACAGCACCGCCATTGATTTGTTTAGGCATGAGATGACGAGATAACATATATTTGTTCCAAGGTGTTATTTCTCCTCGCTGTCTTATGGTGTATCCTACGTGGCTCCGCCTAAACAACCACAATTCCACAGCAATTTAGCGAGTTAGGGCGGTTGGTCGGCCAATATCAGCCACAAAACACGGCCAAAAAATTTGAATTATCAATCATGTGGTGATCATTGCACACCGCCCATAATATTGTAATGCACATTTGAGGCTAAGGCACCAGGTCCATTAGCGCCTTATGATGTGTATTTAAGGAGAATGAGCTGAAGGAAGTCTCGCATCAGCCTGATAAGCTATAGCCATCATCTTCTCTGAATTTCAGCTTAGTCCAAAGGCCGGAATACCGTCAGAGAAAGAAGAAAGAAAGAAAAAAGATGGTGAAGCTTGCAATTGGAAGCTTGGGCGACTCTTTCAGCGCCGCGTCCCTCAAGGCCTATGTGGCCGAGTTCATTGCCACGCTCCTCTTCGTGTTCGCCGGCGTCGGGTCCGCCATTGCCTACTGTGAGAGCTCTTCTGCCACCACACAAGCCATCACCTGCTCTCATATCTCGTTTCATTTCTCGCATCACTGACAAAGGATGCCGTTCATCGATCTTGTGCAGCGCAACTGACGAAGGGTGGCGATCTGGACCCCGCCGGCCTGGTGGCCATCGCCATCGCCCATGCGTTCGCGCTCTTCGTGGGCGTCTCCATGGCCGCCAACATCTCCGGCGGCCACCTGAACCCCGCCGTCACCTTCGGCCTCGCCGTGGGCGGCCACATCACCATCCTCACCGGCGTCTTCTACTGGGTCGCCCAGCTGCTCGGCGCCTCCGTGGCGTGCCTTCTCCTGCAGTTCGTCACCCACGGACAGGCGATCCCGACGCACGGCGTGTCCGGGATCAGCGAGTTCGAGGGCGTGGTGATGGAGGTCGTGATCACCTTCGCGCTGGTGTACACCGTGTACGCCACGGCGGCGGACCCGAAGAAGGGGTCCCTGGGCACCGTCGCGCCCATGGCCATCGGCTTCATCGTCGGCGCCAACATCCTGGCCGCGGGGCCCTTCAGCGGCGGCTCCATGAACCCGGCCCGCTCCTTCGGCCCCGCCGTGGCGGCCGGCAACTTCGCCGGCAACTGGGTCTACTGGGTCGGCCCCCTCGTCGGCGGCGGCCTCGCCGGGCTCGTCTACGGCGACGTGTTCATCGCCTCCTACCAGCCCGTCGGCCAGCAGGAGTACCCGTGAAAAGTACTTCGTCGCTCCAGACCCCATTAAATCCGGCCGTCTCCGTCGTCGTCGTCGTCGTCGTCGTTGTGTCATCGCTTCGTGTTTGTGATTATGTTTGGTTTCATCTCATTTGCATTTCCCTTCACCAGCGGTTCCAAGATGCTGTAAGCGAGAGAACCGTCGATCTACATCTTTATAAATGTATGGACGGTTCAGAATTTCCAATGCAAGCATACTGGTCTCTGGATGGACGAATTTTGACATGTGTGCGTGTGTGAACGTGGAACGGACACGCGCGGGCGCGGCAGCAACCGCCGCGAACTACCCAACCCCAGAACCAGAACCAGGCGCCGGTTTCACTCCACGGAAGGGACGCGCCCCTCTCCTGCGTCGCTATAAAACTTGGTGACGAACACTGGGCGTCCGGAATCAGTGCGCGGGCAACATACACACACTGACTGAAAAAGCCAAGAGAGACAACCTCCGATCGATCCGCCATGGCGTCGAACAACCTCCTTGTGCACTTGAAGCACTGCTTCTCGGCGCCGTCGCTGCGTTCGTACCTCGCCGAGTTCATCTCCACCTTCCTCTTCGTCTTCACCGCCGTCGGCTCCGCCATCTCCGCTCGTACGTCGTCGTCAAGCAAGTTTAATCTCCCTGCATTCCATATGTCCATGCACTGCGCATGAGTTGACATAGAATTGTAACTATCGGCGGTTTATTTTCTGATCTCCGTGCGACTGCATGCATGCGTTTGGGATGTGTGTTGCCAGGGATGCTGACGACGCCGGACGTTACCAACAGCGCCTCGCCGCTGGTGGCCACCGCCGTGGCGCAGGCATTCGGGCTCTTCGCGGCGGTGCTCATCGCCGCTGACGTGTCCGGTGGCCACGTCAACCCCGCCGTCACGTTCGCCTACGCCATCGGCGGCCACATCGCCGTCCCGAGCGCCATCTGCTACTGGGCGTCGCAACTGCTCGGCGCCACCTTCGCCTGCCTCTCCCTCAACCTCTTCTCCGCCGGCGAGGCATGTCGTCCATCGTAACCGCGCTCTCTCTATCACACTAACCGCCGTTGATCCTCCCCGGCGAGGCACGCTTGTCGTAACCGCTATATATGCTGCAGGAGGTGCCGACGACGAGGATCGCGGTGGCGATGACCGGGTTGGGCGGCGCGGTCCTGGAGGGCGTGCTCACGTTCCTGCTGGTGTACACGGTGCACGTGGTCGGAGAGCCTCGCCTGAGCGGGAACGGCGGAGGCAAGCGGGGGTTCGCGGCCACGGCGCTGGGCGCGCTGGCGGTGGGGCTCACGGAGGGCGCCTGCGTGCTGGCGGCGGGCTCGCTGACGGGCGCGTCCATGAACCCGGCCCGCTCCTTCGGGGCCGCCGTCGCCAGCGGCCACTTCAAGAACCAGGCCGTGTACTGGGCCGGCCCGATGATGGGCGCGGCCGTCGCGGCCCTGGTGTACCAGATCATGGCCTGCCCCAGCGTCGTGGCCGACTCGCCGCGCCACGGCAACGTGGATGCGGTCGTCGTCTGACTTTCGTTGGTTGTGAATGAGCGTAGATGGATAGAGGGATCTAAGTACGTGTGTCATCTGTGTAATAGTTATTAGTCTATGACGACATTGTGTTTTGTTATTAGTTTGCCTAGTGAACTTTCAGTTCCGTCTTGTTGCTGTACTGAAATTGTTGTACGAACGAACATTGATCCCTAGCATATATATATTTAGCTTGGTTGATTATAGCAGTTTGTACCGTCAGATAACTCCGTCGCCAAATTACTTTTGTTCATCAACGTTATTCACCTTCACGCCTACATTACCCGTCCGTGCGTGCGTCTGCAACTCAGCATGGCAGGCCGGCCCGTAGCGCACGCGCAATGCAGGCCCATCGGCTAGCGGCTCTCCTATACGGATACTCTCCAAACTCGTTTCCAATTTTCATGTTGATTGCCCCCCTACCTGTCTATAAATTGTTTTGCACGCACAAGCGCAATGCATAGCTCTGCCTCTGCTCGTAACTGAACGACCCCACTCTTTGTTGTCGCATTTAGGCCATGGACTCGATTGCCGCGAGGAATAAGAATTTTTTGAAGACATACAAGAGAAGGGGGTGCGCCGGGTGATGATGCCGGACGAGCTCGTCTGGGAGATCCTTCTCCGGCTGCCCCCTAAAACTCTTGCCCGGTTTAAGTCTGTGTGCAGAGCCTGGCATGCCATCATCTCCAGTCCATCATTCATCTCCATGCACCTCAGGCAATCCGCCTCCAGAAATGAGAGGGAGCCGCCATCCTTCCTTATCGCCCCGCACACCTTCTGCAACTTGATGGACGACAAGGACTTGCCGACCTTGTCCACTGGCAAGGTCGCCTTCTACCATTGGCAGGAGGCGGCTGGCCAGGGCAATGCGTGCCTTGTGCACACAATGGACCTCCATGGGGACTCCGGGTTCGCTTACTGCCCATTGCACTGCGACGGTCTTGTCTTGCTTCCCACGGACACCAAGCTATATGTTTTCAACCCAGGCACAGGTGATGTCCTCAACCTGCCTGAGGGCCAAAAGTGCAGGGGATATGCACAAGCTGCTGGTCTAGGCCTGGATCTCGGTACCAACACTTACAAGGTTGCTCACTTCTTTTACCGATCGGTAGATTATTCTAAGCGGACTTACAATGCTGGGATGGAATTGTTTACTATCGGTGGGAATGGTTCATGCTGGAGGATAGTAGAGGATCCACCGTACCCCGTAATTATGCCGCAGCAGCCTGCCTACTTCAAGGGTTCTCTGTACTGGCACGTCGAGAGGGAACTCCTACAAACCCCACTACAAGGCTTCCTAAGCTTCGATTTGGAAGAGGAAACATTTGGTTTCATATCTCATCCTGTGTTGCCATCAGATGAGCAGCCCCTTCGGTTTATTGAACTAGGCGGGAAATTATGCCTAGTTCAACATCTACCAACAGAAATAGTATTTTGGACGTCATCCGGTGACAATCATCAGTGGCATCGTGTTTGTGTGATTAATAATTTACCAAAGAGGTGCAAAGCATTAAGATTTCTTGGTGATTGTGTATTTCTTCAAAGCGGTACGCATGTCTACCGCCATGACAAGGCAACTGGAACCACAAAGGAAGTGGCTTCTGTGGATCAGTTGAGGTACAAGAATCCCAGGACAGGCAACTTGGATTTTGTTGGGAAGGATTGTTATTTTAATTTCATAATTTCCTACACCGAGAGTCTTGTTCCATTACCAAGGGCCAGATGACATTCATGCCTCTTCACTGAACTTGCACAAGACTACTAAGTTTGTATTTGAATTATTTTCTGTGCTTTCTATATGTATTCACTGAACAACGTTTCAGAAAAGCTTTGTGCTTTCATTGTAATAACCTATTTTATTTTGTGCACTTGTTGAATCTCTTCTGTGGATATTTTCGCTTGTATTGTAACTGCTGTACGTCGCGGCAGCTGGTGTGTATAATGTGTAATCTGATGGCGTGCATTTTGTGCAAGCAAAAATGATAATAGCAGTCGTTTCAATTAAAAAAAAAAACTGTTACCCCATCGTGACCCCATCGTGTGCTATTTTTCTTAGGAATGGTATCATCCAAAAATTATGTAAAAATCCTATAATCCATAGGCCCTAAAAGTTTTGGATCTAGATGACACTATACCAAGTTTAGCAACATATAGTATAACTTTAATAGTTTAAATATCTAAGTGACATCTTGAGCCAAATTAAAGACCGATGATGTATTTTCCTCTTATATTTGTAGCTTGGTCTTAATAAAAGTTCTGATCAACTACGACAATGACCCGTATAGATACATGGACTCTTGGCATGTGCGTGCACGTACAGAAAGGTCCCTTTGCCTACAAGCCAAATAAAAAGTGTATTTTCTCTTTCCTAATTAATTCGGGTGTACTTCTAAAAAACGCATCTTATTCAACCTGAGTCCAATATTAATTACGATTAAATAAACAAATAGCCAAATACTTTCCTGATGACATGCACTTCCTTCCTTCGTATGTTCCTTTCCTTGTCCAACATGTACATGCCGTATGTTTTGCAGCTAATCTCCGAGCATGCAAGCCAAAGCCAACTCATGCACTTCGTTTCCTTCCTTCGCATGTTCCAAAAATACCATATATTGAATGTACCCTGTTTATTAGGTGTTAGGCAACTAACTTTTCGACCCTCTGAGCATGCTTCACGGTTGGCGGTTGCCAAGCTTATTTGCTTGTAGCTTTTCCATGTTGGCTCCCAGCGATAAAACAATTTATCTTTTTTCTTTTCTTACCATACACCATCTTCAACTAAATATTAAACAATTTGTCAGCCCTCTCCTATAGATTTCTTTAGCAGTAAAATTGTGTGTTGCTAATGATTTGTTAGTCAACGAGTAATGGAATGAGAAGCCAAGTTAAAAAAATTACTAAATTTTGGTGTAAACAAATTCTTTGGCATCGGCGTCGCCATCTCATCGGAGTGCTTCGAGGAGGCCGCGTTCCTCGAGGTCAAGCTGCTGGAGCGCAAGGCTCTTTATCTCTCGTGTCGGTGTCGCCACCTGATCGGACTGCTCCGAGGAGGTCACGTTCGTCGAGGTCAAGGGGCTGTTTAGTTGGGTGAAAAGGGGGTGAAAGTACACTGTAGCACTTTCATTTGTATTTGATAACTTTTGTCGAATCATGGCCCAAGTAGACTTAAAAGATTCATCTCGAGGTAGTCAGGTAAAAAGTACAAACATGCAACAGCTGTTCTTTTATTTAATGCTTTATGCAGGCGTAAAGGATAATTGATGTGATGGAGAAAAGAAAAAATTTTAGAAAGTAAACAGGGCCCAAGCTGCTGGAGCGCCGGGAGAAAACATGTGTACGGATCAGCTTTTTCGGTCGCAGCTGCGGCTACAATTTCTATATAGCCAGCACTGTAGCTGCTTCAACAAATGCAAGCTAACACAACCAAGGTCGCCGCTATGCTACGCCACCGTCGAGCGTGGATGGCACATCCTGCCACGGTGCTACAGTACATCGGTTCTCTTGCTCTTCATGTGTCGCGCTCGCCGGTCCGTTGGGCTTAGAAAGAAGGAACTATGAATAGATACATATGTATAATACTTATGTCTTTATTTTTTTGTTAATTAAATATAGGTTTTTTTTTCTTCCATTGTGACATACGGGTACTTTTGTTAGTCTATACATATATGTCTTATATTATCCTTTCTTCTTTTACTTTTTTCTATTAATAATAAAGAGGCAAAAAAGATTTCCTATTTTCTAGTCTTCTCTAGTAATAAAGAGGCAAAATTTCAGCATATTTTACGTGCATCATCTCTTAACTAATCTTGTGAATATCGAAATTATCTCTCTTCATGTTTATTTATAGCTCTCGCATTATATATATATGCACATGTATAGCATCTTGAAATAACATATCTCTACTAAGAATTCTAATCCAACATGCTCACGTCGTACTCGTCTGGATTCTTTTTTTAGTTTGTTTTGGAAACTAAGGCGGTAAGGCCCTACGCATCGCAAACCAACTCTCGCTTACGTGTCCTTGCCTCGGTCACTAGGCCATTGCCAACACGGTGCATCCTCGAGTGCAAATCCAATTTCACATTTTAGAAAAGTGCTAATGGTTAAAAAATCTATAATGGCACTCTAGTTTTTTTCTAAGGAAAAATAAAAATCCTAAATAAAGAAGATTATGATAGTGTCCAGTCATGCATGACTACTAATTTACCACAGTAAAGATGGACAATTAACTATTATATATATAGCTATAGGTTCTTATAATTTGTCATCAACATTTATTGTGTGTCACTATTGAGCACATCAACATATGGTGAGAAGCGATGGCAAGAAAATAACGATACGTTAAAACGCACGAGTATTTTTGTTAGTACAACATAAATATGTGTACTTTTATTTTTATTATAGTAATAATATATAGAGAGAGATAAAAGTGGAAAGTTGTAAACCCAGGTGCTATTTAAAGCATCGTGCAACTTCTATAGAGCCATTCTATCCGTCGCATCGGAGATGTCCCGTGCATATGTACTGTGTATAGTAAAAATGCCGTTTTAGTCAAGTCTTTGGTCAAACTTTGAGAATATAAATCATAAATAAGTTTAAATTATTGAGCTTGAAAATATGAAAACTATATAAATAGATTTGTTTTCAAATATACTTTTATAAAAATATACTTATATCGTTTCTCAATAAATATTTTTATAGAAATATATAGTCAAAGTCTTACTTTTGAAGACCGTATCGTTATCCTAAACGACATCTAAATCCTATACGAAGATAGTACTACTACTACAATTTTTTATAATTAATGCTAGATTACTCCCTCCGTCTCATTAGAAGTGTTGTTTTTTTACTTTTAAACTCCTGATTCAACCGTTTGTTTTATTTAATTTTTTATATAAATAATAAAATAATTATATTAAAGTATCTTTATATCTCATAAAATATGTCATAATAAAATAAATAATACTTATAATTTTTTATGTAATAATATAAATGGTCAAATAAGATGGCATAGAGTTGAAAACAATATTTTTATAGGACAGAAGAAGTATTTTTGAAAGCAGATCATAGTATTTTAACCAATTAAAACCTCGTTAATCGAAATGAGAAAGCCATCCCTTCCCACAAAGAAAAGAACTTCTAAGCAGTAGGGCGAGAGGAGGCGTATAGGACGGAAAGAGTATCTCTAAAAGCATATCACAGTATTCTAACCGACTAAAACCTCGTTGATCGAAACGAGGAAACCATCCCATTGAAAAAAAAAACTTCGAAGCAGTAGGACGAGGGGAGGCGTATAGGCGGAGGGAGTATCTCCAAAAGCATGATGAGGAAGCCATCCCATCTAACAAAACTTCTTAGTAGTAGGGCGAGGAGAGGCGTATATGATGGAGGGAGTATCTCCAAAAGCATATCGCAGTATTTTAACCTACTAAAACCTCGTTGATCGAAACAAAGAAGCCATTCTATTAAAAAAGAACTTTCAAGGAGTAGGGCAAAGAGAGGCATATAGGACGAAGGAAGTATATATCTAAATTTAGATCCTAGTATTTTAACCGACTATAAATTGAAACGAGGAAGCATCTCATAAAGTACGGGAGGGAAAACGTATCATGTTGAGAGTTAGGATGAGAAGAGATATATAGGACTAAGGCAGAATATCTCTAAATTTAGATCCTAGTATTTTAGCTGACTATAAATTGAAACGAGAAAGCATCTTATAAAGTAGGGTGAGGGAAGACGTATCATGTTAAGATAGAGTGAGGGAAGTCGTATCATGCTGAGGTGGAACGAGGGAAGACATATAAGACCAAGGAAGTATATCTCTAAATTTATCTAATATTTTAACCAACTATAAATTGAAACTAGAAAGCATCTAAATAGGGCGAGTGGAGGCGTATCAAGCTGGAAGGGCGGCTGCGGCGCGCGTAATGGTGGTTTACATAGTTCATACGAGAAGGGACCGGCGAGGTTGGGGTGGCGGCGACGCATCAGCCATGACGAGCAGGAATCTCGTGCACCTCGGTAGCCGCGCTGTCGCCGCCACCGCCCCAGCCATCCCATCTTCTTCCTCCTCCGGCGGCGCCCTCTCACTGTCGCGCACCGGAGTCCGCCCGCTGCGTGCCACCTCGCCGCCGCCTACGGCTTCCATCGCCCCCGCCGCCGCGTTCTGGGAGTCCCGCACGCTGCGCAGAGACGGCGAGGACTGGGAGGAGGTCGTCGTCGCCGCTGGGGATGCCGATGCGCCTGACGACGCCCTCCAGGAGGCAACGGAGGAGCATGGTGTTGTGTTCGGAGGGGTCGCGCCCACCGACGACGAGGTCCGCGCCGCCGTCGCCAGTATCAAGGAGTAAGATTATATCAACCTAATCAAATTTACAAAGTTATAGTTGATTTCTTACGTTGGTGGGTGATGATCTGGTTGTATATAGATTCGAAAAGATCATCATTTGCTAAGTTTGGAATTTTCCAGTGTAACGTAATCTTTACTTTTTAATCTCAATGATTTGTAATCCGGTTTTATTCATGTGCTAGTTAGCGTGCCCTAACTCTATGTTTGTTTCGTGTATCCTTCAAATTTCTTAAGAGTGTACGCCTTGCTATCAGAGTTGCATCTCCAATTTACTTAATTCTTTTTTCTGCTATATAAGAGAGCAAATTTTCTTCGGTTTTTTTTTTTTTTTTTTTTTTTTTTTTACTATGCTACACCATTGCTTAGTTAGAGCTTCTTGTCCTGTTAGTGAAGTTCAGTATTGTCTAGAGCATTTGAGCTTCATATTTGTTTAACTGATTCAGTCTCGCGTGGCGTTATCCATCTATGCAAATTGACTCTTTCACGCAGAGTGTTTGAGAAGGCTCCTGTCGTGGATTCTGAAGCAGCTGATCTACAAGCCCTGGCATTGCCCATCTCAGGGCACCCATCTTCTGGGATATTCGTGAATCATTTTGCTCTGGATTCTGATTCATCTGTCGGACTAGATGAATGGACTGAACCTGCTAGGCTCGTTCTTAACTCAAGTGCTCTTTTGACAAAGGAACATCGAAGTGTGCTCGATGCATTCCACCTATTGCACGACGACACTTCTGTTCAGGTAATGTGGCTTGACTTGATTTGTGCTATACAAATATGAATTACATGCCATTAAAGTTTGACAGGCCATCAGCGTCCGTTCATATATACTGTCTGCAAAAATAACTTGGCTTTCCTGCTTACCATGATTTTCTTTTTCTGACATGCAGAAAATGGTTATGGCCTTGTCAACTGACAAGGCTGTATGGGATGCTGTGATGAACAATGATGTGGTACAAGAATTCAAGAGGTCCTTCCAGGATGGTATGCGACTTTTAGATTCGCTTTTCGCATCTTTGGATTGGCAAGCGTGAACAATGTTTTTAAGTTAGGCAGCAGCCCTCGAATAATCTTTTTGACCTTTTCTTATGTGAAAAACATATAAACAATAAAACCCACTTAGTTCTGTTGGCCTCTTGTCTACTAAGTTGGATGAATCCGCATCTGATGCAACTTATCCTGTCTTTCAGCCAAGGAAACTGATGCCAAGGGAAGGTCTACTCCTGGATTTATGGTGTGGGTCCTGGAAAACACCCAGGCAAAAATCAGGGAATTCCTTGAGAAAATACTTGGGCTCGTGGATATGCTCTTTCAAGCTGGGGGCAAGAACTACGATTTTTCTGATGATGTAGTGAGGATGTCATTCATGCTCTCGGTGTTGGTCTTCATCGTGGTAACTATAGCCCGTATACGCTGAGCACAGCAATTCGTCGACTTCCCTGTTTTGTGGTTTCATAGTTGTGTGCAGGATTACTTCTAGAATTAGTCATTTTATATATGTTTAGCTTTGCGTCTTAGTTCTCAGGTCCAGAAGTAATCCTGGTGGAAACTTTATATGTTTACCCTGTTGGTTTGTCTCTATGTTCCATGGTACATTTGAACATACTTTGCACGGTAACGGTATCATGTGTTTGTTTGAGCGACTTTTTTTTCTTTTCTGAGAACTTGCGGAGCATATATTTCACTACTAATATAAATACAAAATGGACAATACAAAGTTGAGGCAATCATGGTACAAAACATGTACAAAGATTGGGAAAGCCAATGAAATCATAGAAGTTGTCGATGCCAAAAGGGTCCAGGTACGAGGTTCCTGATAGCAGCTCGAGTCACAGTCACAGTAGACGTCTCCTCCGAGAGGGCAACCGACTGAAGAGCGAGCGGAACAACAAAAGACCCAGTTGTTGCGTTCCTTTCGGTTTCATTTCAGAGGTTTCAAGCAACCAAGACAACTTGGGTGTGGAACCCCTTCCCAAATCCCAAGTATTTGAGCCACTGTCTACTTCAGAGCCCAGCCCACTGAGTTAGATCGGATGCTTGTGGTGTCATTCATCTGCCCAGAACCCATGGAATCCCATTGGGAAGGTGAGGTGCTTGGGCACCTCAAGTTTTGCCACAACCGCGTTCGTTTCCCCGATCTTCCTCGCGTCCAGCACCACCAGATGGCACCTGTGATCAGACACCGCATACTGCGAACAAAGCGATCGACATCAGATGAATCAAATGGCAAGTCGTTCTCCATGCCGGGTTTCTTTCTTGAATGGATATCTGGATGTTCCTCTTTCTTACCTCCACAAGCAGAACATAGCCGTCACCCTCGCTACCGCCGCCGCCGGCCGTCGGGACGAAGACCGGCTCACCGACGAACTTGCGCCCGGCGGCGGACCACAGCCGCGCCGACCCATCGGAGACGTCGACCTTGACGACGCTGTCGAAGGGGAAGTACGGCAAGAACCTCCGTGAACCGGAGGCGGCGCCGGCGTAGATGAACCGGTTCCTCCGGTTGGCGAAGCCTGGGTTGATCGCCGGGAAGTCCGCCGGCCTGGTCCACTGGTCCGACAGTCTCCGGACGGCGCATCCTCGGCACATCCCTATCTTGTCGAGGTCGATGGACACCTGCAATTGGATTGGTCGCTGTTAATCTCCATCGGTTGTACAGTAGGCAACCAGTACAGCTGAACAAACAAGCGCTTGCTCACCTGAACAAGACGAGGTAGCCATTCCCTGCCCCTGGCTATGTTCATGAAGGACGGGTCCAGCTTCTTGTTCTGCCAATTGTAACCTGCGCCGGAAAACGGTAGCAGCAGGTCAAGGAATTTCGAAGATGATGAAACAGGAGTGAACAACATTGTTGTTTTGTTGAAACACCAACAGGGTTTCGATCGAAGATGTATGTATTTACCAAACATCCTGTGGAAGTTGAACCACTGGTAGGAGCAGGCGGACATGTGGAGCTGTATGGTGGTGCGGCCCCGGGCGGTGCGCTCCTCGAAGGCGTTGCCGACGTGCATGGACCACATCTGCGACGGCGCCTCGATGGGCACGCTCCAGTCGCGGACGCTGGCCTCGGCGTCCGGGGAGCGCGGCAGCAGGTAGACCGGCGTGGTCTGCCGGCTCGGGTCCACGGCCAGCGCCGCGATCATTGGGTGCGTGCCCGTCAGCGCCAGCAGCGAGCCGGGAATGTCCAGCCTGATCCTGTTGCCGAGGAGGACGTAGTGGCTGTCCGTGAAGGTCCAGTCGTGGATCATCAGGTGGTCCGGCAACACGAACTCCCGCTTCTGCACCAGCGCGAAGCTGGCGTCGAACTCTGCCGTGCCGTCAGTGAACAACTTTGTTTGGATCGGTAACTGATTCGATGCGAGCAAGGGGCAGGAGCAGGACGGACCGTAGAACGTGAAGTTGGAGCGCGGCAGGAGCATGTCCTCGGCGTTGCAGGCCACCATCAGCAGCCGGTTCCTCTCCGGGTCGATCTTGTAGTGCGCCAGCAGCCGCTTGGCCGGCATTCTGTAGACACCTGCGGGAGCCACACGAGCGCACCAACGTCAGGTCGGTCGGGTCGGACTGCTGGTGTGGTGGTGGTGGCGGTGACGGTACAGACCACTGAGGACAGGCCGCAGCAGGCGCGCGGCCACGTCGATCCCCGCCTCCTGCAGCCACGGCCGCCGCCGGCGCCCGCGATCGTCGTCGTCTCGTGCCGCATCGTCGGTGGCGCCGCCGGCGAGGCGGCCGAGGATGTCGAACGGGCCGATGGTCTCGAGCGTCCGCGGGTCCAGCTCGTACGGCTCGCCGCCCTCCCAGAGGCAGAGCAGGCGGCCGCCCCAGCGCAGCACGCTGGTGTTGGCCACGTTCTTCATCACCTTCACGTTGCCCACCCGGGCGCCGCCCCGCAGCACCGAGAAGGGGCCCCGGTGCGTGAACCGCCAGCCGCCGCCGCGCGCGCCGTGCTCGTGCTCCTCCCGCTTCGCCGCCGTCTCCACGTACCGCGCGGAGTAGCGTGCCTCGCCGACGCCGCCGGCGCCGCGGCCGTCGAAGCGGAACGAGCGGAGGTAGCCGTGGCCGTCCAGCGGGTGCACGGTGGACCCGTGGTCGTCGGTGAACATCCCGGGGCCGGCGAGGTAGTAGGTGCCCGCCGGGAAGTCCGGCGGGATCGCGCCCTCCGTGACGCGGAGCGCCACGGGGTCGGGGCACTCGGCGCGCTGCGACCGGAAGAGGAGGTTGTAGTCCCAGAACGCCGCGGACGGCGAGTCCGGCGCCGCCGCCGCGGGCCCCGGGGTGCTGGTGCTGGTGACGGTGCCGGTGGCGGCCGACGCGCGGACGACGACGACACTGCGCCCGTGGCAGCGGCCGCGAGGCGGCGGCGCGCGGTGGTGGTGCACGACGGCGTGCATGGCGGCAGCAACGGTGTGCTGAGACATGCTTTTTCTTTGTGTCGTGCCGGTATCGTTCGCTGGCGCGTTGCTAGGTCCGGAGGGGTCGGAAATATAAGAAGGCTCCCGGCCTTCTTCTGCATTGGTGGTATCATCATCAGTGTGGCATTGGCTCAGTGGCTGGTGGTTTGGCGGCTGGACAAATTTGGGAGCACATCATGGTGACGAATCTTTGGGAAACCCATCTGTCTGCTCATTTAAGTTGATTTAGGTTTTGGAGCTTGGATTTGCTAAACAAAACCAGACCCATCATCACGAAATTTCAGTGATATAATAATCCCATGTTCTATATAGAACGGGCTGGATTTCGTGATGAGGACTTTTAATCAAATTAAATTGAACTGCTCCTGCAACTTGTGCTTCTATCTACATGGGATAAAATCCTCAGAGTTATTGGGACTTTCTAAAATTCAGGCATGAATATTATTTTTATCTTCCTTTTATATGTAGAAAGTACTTATATGGATTTCGAGCTAAAGTTGTACTTTGAAAACCATGTTCATGTTCAAAGCACCACTTGTTTGTGACAAAGAGTATTATCTGTAGGATTTAAATCTACAACATTGGGTTTTGGAGATCCACCCATTCTACTGATCTGTAATAAGAGTGTCTTTTTGCTACATGAGGTAAAAAGTAAAAACAATACATGCTAAGTGTGAATTTGAATCCATCTTCACGATTTCTTGACGGGAGTGTTTAATCAAATTTAAGGTATGCCCTGTTGCGTAGACGAAGTTGTTGTGTGAATGGCATCTCGAAGGTGCTTTTTGGAAGGTTTTGGCCAGGGAATCGGTGGCGTTTTGGGTGTGGAATCCCATGGTGGTTTGTTTGTTGTGGCATAATAATCCTGATGCTTAAGCGACTATGCGTTTTATGAGGGACAAAAGTGAGGTAACTTCCTTCCTCAATTAAAAAAGGGTTGTGTCTATAATAAAAATCTCGAATGAGGCTGCAACAACTCTCCGCAGGAAGCTCTCATCGCTCGCTGTCGTCGACCGCGTCGCCATTCGAGAGACCCTGATTGGTCCGCGGCCGTTGCTAATTTTCAAGACCAAATTGTCATTACATTAAGAGGTACTACTGCACAACAGGGTGACGCTAACAGGCACGTTGGATTCGAATTTCGGAACGAAAAACGCAATGAAGCAAAGGATTAGGATTTCGTAACGAAAAACGTGATGAAGCAAATGCAGCACCAGTGTACCAGACAATGGACGATTGCTGCTTAGCAATTTACACGCCCCACACATTCTGCTTAAAACCACATGGGATGGGTAAGCGAGCCCCAGTCGATTTTCAGCCAATGGCTAGGATAGTCACGACTGTAATCACAGGCATTTCGTCCGAGTCAAGTGTTCAAGCACAGCAGACAACAGACAGCACTAAAATATGCCAGGAATACCACCAATGTCGCACACGGAAAGTTAGTAAAATGGACAGCATGATTGGGAATAGATTCAGCATCCACCGGAGAATGGGCGGAGTACTGGAGTTGCCCGCTTTTCTTGAATGTGCTATGAGCAGGGATAAAGTTTCCACAAGTGCAGTAAACAACCAAAAGGAAGGCACTTCGTCCATTGGATGTAGGTGGAGTTCCCTGTGCCATGGTTGTGGTCTTGTGGAAAGCAAAGGGAAGAAATGTTGCCTGTAACGGGACCTCGGGCTCCACCATCGATGTTTTGCCTCCAATCCTCACGAGTAAACTTGATAATATGAAGTGGTGACATATCAAGCCTGTTGTCCTATCCATTACACTGCAGAACTGCACCTACTGCTGCTGAACCTGGACGGCAGCCGAACCAAGTCTTTAAAGACAAAAAAAAGGATTTGTCGTTAGAACTATTGCTTTATGTCAAAACAAAAGTCAGCCTAGCAAGTGCGCCACTGAACACAGCAGCTGAACAATGAACTAAGATCTCGTGAATATCAGGCATTATTCTTGCACAAAAAAAAAGGCATTAGGAACCGGAGACGATATCTAATATGCCATTTTGGTCACAAGCAAAAACAGTTAAATTCTGAACTATCACTCTCCATGACCTAAGCAAAAGCAGCCATTGGACTCGAGTTGCTTCCAATTACATAAGTCCCAGTTACCGACTCAATTGGTCCAAGTGGAGGAATCTAATGCTTAACATCAACAAAAGCTGAAGAATTTAATGGTTCCCCTTTTTTAAACGGCTTGACATTTCAAGACCATTTGAAATTAAAAAAATCTATATTCAAGTCAAACCAAAAGGATTATGGAGCAATATTACAGAACAGAACAGGAAAATTGGGTTTAAGTGAAATATGTATGATGGAACAGTAAAAGCTTAGGCAGAAATGGGTTTAGTAAAAGATATGCTAAAAAATTATAGTGGACAAGCCTAGTAAGATACAAGCAAAAATGTCGGTCAGGTAGATTCTATATGAATTTTTTAATGATCCGTATTAAGATGGTAGGCAGGATTTCTTGTTGTTCAGTCAACTCTTTTCAAACAAAATTTGTTCTTCTACTTAAATACTCCCTCCATTTCAAAATATAGTTTGTTTTAGCTTTGTCCTAAGTCAAAATTTTCTGAATTTAACCATATTTTTAGAAAAATATATTAATACCTACAAATTCAAATAAATGCACTTCCATGACATATTTCATGGATAAGTTAATGAAACTAATTTGATAATGTATGCAATTTGGGGCGGAGGGAGTAACAATGAAAAAAAAAAGAATATGGAAGTGCTAGTAGTCTAGTACTTAGCCTACAGGTTGCTAGAAGAATTCTTGCGGTGTGAGTGAGAGCATACTTTTGCATGCGCAAAACTTTTTAGTTCACAAATCATGGACAGTAATCAAGGTAGTATGGCACATAACTCAGCCCCATGACAAATAACGTTGCAAGACCTTGCCTCAGGGACAAATAATGTCGTGAACAGAAAAGGCAGCAATGAAACATTTCATTAAGCAACTTCCTTTTTTTGGCAAATATTTCATGAAGCAACTTCAGTCCAATTCTGTTTATGCATGTACAACAGTTTTATTAAACTTTTAGCATTACATACATAACAGGTTCCTGATCAAGCATTCAAGCATTTAGAAAATGCTATACAACATTATTGCTTCAAACACAGCTTTATACTACAAAGAAATTCAGAGATTCAAAGGAAAAGTCATATTTTGCAAAACTAATCACTTAACTAAACCTATTGACATCACTCTCTTTCTGATTTATTAGATGCATTTTCTCTCATCATTCAAAAGAAACACTAAATAAAACAAGCATAAGCATCACATCTATTCACATGATGAATGAATACAGCTGCAAATGTCGTCCGCAGTTTTATAACCTTTGAAGACCAATCTCACGTGAAATTTTAAAACGGATGATTCTGAATTGCAGCTTATACTGCTTAGCTTAAAAAGCAAACTACACAATGTCAACATCTTCCTCAACAGTCATCAACAAAGTTACAAATAATAATAAGTTAGCACACAAACACCCCAACCAAACCTAGGTATTATTATTGCAATCGTGAGTCAAGCCAACATCGCCATAAAGTACATCACAATACAAGAAGAGAGGCACACGAATATACATAATGTCAACACCTTGAGTCATCGTGCAAAAATTGCACTAGTTTCATCAAATTAAGGGGGGCTTCTGGTCATCAACTGAAAATTTTCATGCCGACAAAACAAAAAAAAGGAATCCTTAAAATTTACCCTTTTTTAAAAGAAACATACGGCAGCATCTAACACTTAGATAATGATAGAACCCAGCAGAGCAGTATGGAGGCAGCGACCCACATCATGCTTAATCAGCATCAAGAAGGTTCATTTCACAATTATAAGGATAATTTTTCAGATTGGAGTGGGAAAACATGAAGTATTCTCTGTTCACTAAGGTCCTGTTTAGTTCCCAAAAAGTGTGCACTATTCCCCATCTATCGAATCTTTGAACGCATGCATGGAGTATTAAATGAAGTAGCAGCTGCTGCATGTTTGTACTTTTTGCCTGGCTTTCTCGAGATGAATCTTTTGAGTCTACTTGGGCCATGATTGGACAGTTATTGGAGAAGATTCCCCACGTGCTACAGTGAACTTTTCACCCCTTTTTTGCCAACTAAACAGGCCCTAAAGTTCACTTGATTAACAAAATCACTAGTTACACAAAACATATTAATGATGCTACTGCTAACTCCTTAATTAAATGCCCTAACTCGGTTTTTGCAATATATTTGAGATGATGAATCAACCGTTTTCCATGAAATATCCCTGATGTTGTTGGCACTCGGCAGTTAGGTACTACTGAAATAATGTCATTCAAGTTCATATGTCACGGGGGGGGGGGCACATGAACAGTAATAAAAGTATGATGGCACATAACTTGGACACCGTCTTAATAACATGCAAAACCTTGCCTGAAGAACAACTGACGTTCATGATCAAGCATTTATAAAATATCGTTCAATCCAACATTATTGCTTCAAACACAACTTTTATACTACAGAGATATTCAGAGGACTCAAATCGAAAGCCTTATTTTACAAAATTAATCTCTTAACTAAACCTACGAATATCTCCCTGATTCCGGTTTAGATGCGTCTTCTCTACTAATTGAAGAAAAATACTAACCAGTACAGGCATCACATCTATTGACAGCATGAAAACAGGAAAATATGTAGTTTACATGTTTACAACCTTTACAGGCCAGTCTAAAATGTGAAGTTATTCTTTTTAAACCAAATGAATCTAAACTGCATCACTTAAATAGATTATAACCTGAAATGATCAAATTTTGCCAAACAAACTACAGAATTTCGACATCTTCCACAACAAGTTGGCCAACAAAGTTGCATATATAAATGGGTGCACAAACATGAAATATCTCAACCAAACTTAGGTAGTCGTATTGCAATCTTGAGTCAAGCCTACATAGCCATAAAACACATAACAATATGAGAAAAGAGGCACAGGAAAATACCATGAAAGCACGAAGCAGTTCAGCCAGTGATCATGGTGCCTGTGCCCTCATCTGTGAGAATCTCAAGCAGAAGGGAGTGTGGGACACGCCCATCAATGATACTTGCGGTGTGTACACCTTGTGCAAGGGCGCGAACGCAGCACTCAACCTTGGGTATCATCCCACCAGCTACCTTCCCGTCGGCCACCATCTGCCGCACCCCAGCAATGTCGATCTCCTTCACCAGGCTCGCAGGGTCATTACGGTCCGCCAGAATACCAGAAACATCCGTGAGTAGCAGCAGCTTCTCAGCGCCCACGGCAGCGGCAATCTCGCCGGCCGCGGTATCAGCATTGATGTTATAGGCCTGCCCAGTCTCGTCGGCGGCCACTGTGGCGATAACCGGGATATGGCCCGCGCAGATGATGGGGTGGAGGACGGTGGCGTCCACGCGCGAGACCTCGCCGACGAATCCCAGCGCCGCTGCGTTTGGGGAAGGGCGCGCGGTGATGAGGCGCGCGTCCTTGCCACAGAGGCCAACGGCGGTGCCTCCGGCGATGTTGATGAGGGAGACGAGGTTCTTGTTGACCTTCCCGACTAGCACCATCTCGACGACCTCCATGGTGAGCGCGTCCGTGACGCGGAGGCCGTCGCGGAACTGCGGCTCGACGCCGACGCGCAGCAGCCAGGAGTTGATCTCCGGGCCCCCGCCGTGGACGAGCACGGGGCGGAGGCCGACGCAGGAGAGCAGCACGAGGTCGCGGATCACGGACGCCTGCAGCTCCGGGGACTTCATCGCCGCACCGCCGTACTTGACCACCACCGTCTTGCCCTTGAATCGCTGGATGAAAGGGAGCGCCTCCGAGAGCACGTCCACTCGGCTCAGGGACGCGGTGGCAGCGGCCGCCGCCGCCGCCCAAGGAGCCGGCGCAGCAGTGGATGTGGCGGAGATCCGGAGGCGGCTGCGACGGCAAGTAGCGGCCGGAAGGGGCCTGGCATGGCTGGAGCTGAGAGTAGGGCTCGAGGGCGGCGGGGATGGGACTGGGAGGAGCGAGTTGGAGAGGTGGGTTTTCGTGAGGAGCATGACTGCGGTGGCTGCGGCTCGACTCGGCGTTGGCGTTCGACGAAATGTCTAGGTAGAGCAACTTGTATTTTCCACAACGGGAGGGCGCACACTATTAAGGTCTGGGCCGCTGCACATTATTAAGGTCTTGTTAGCGCATGTACAGCCCACAAATAGAGGTCTGTCTATAAATTTTTAGAATTCATAATATAGACAACCTCGTCGTTTTAGGAGCACATGGATGACCTCGTCTTGGGAGTTGCGTGCAAGGGTTTTTTTTCGCAAAGTTCACGAGACACAGACGGCTTATACCGACGCGCTGTACATGCCTTAGACGCTAAGCAGATGCTAGGAGTGCTAGGAGGATTAAATGCGGAGTAAACGTGATTAAACGTTACACGACGCCCTCGCATTGGGCCTTCGCATCGCGCGTCCCCAATGGCTAACTATTATGACGTGAACAAACAAAAAGTAGGAAGAGACGACGAACAAATACCTTGTTTATTTCACGTGGTTCAAGAAACTGAAAGACAGACATGTGAGTCCTCTGTGCAAAAGATTTATAAAATAGTCTTCACTTTTATCTCTACCTTCACATCAGCTAGCTACGTACCTAACACCATTGCGGACACCCTTAATCATTTTTTTCGAACATTAGTTTCAGGGCATACAATTTTTTTCCTGTCACAACGGATGATACGTAGGGGTTGTTCGGGTATTAAAAAAATAAATTATAAAATCCATCAATAAACCAGGAGACGAATTTATTAAGTCTATTTACTATACCACCACATTATCAAAATTATTGTGGACTATTTAGACTCAATGAGGAGGACTAAACCTAGGTTAAGTTTATTTTCTCTCTCTCGGATAGAATGGTTTTAAAACTCTATACATGATAATTTGTATAATAGTTTCCTTTTATTTTAGTTATCTAACTAAAACGTGCGACTTTAACCTTACCATTGCCAGGAGTCGGGTTTCCAAAAGTTCTTTCTAAAGGTTACTCTCTATATCATCACTTAGAGAAACATTGTATAAAAATATTTTTGTATTTTTACTCTCCAACAACTTTTAATGTCTTCTTTTACTCTGGAGTCATTCTTATTTTCTCTTTGACTAATGAGAAATCATACATGAATATGCATGCATTTAGATAACCAATTTAAAAATTATTGGAGTGTTTTTTTTTCAACAAGATCTTTGTTCCTAACAATTAGGAAGAATATAAGGTCTGTTTGGATTCATCAACTAAACTTTAGTTAGCTAAATTTAGTTGTTAGGAATCCAAACTGTCTAGCTAAAAGTTAGCTAAATCTTGCTGCTTCAACCTAGGTAAACCCTAGTAAAATTTAGCTGAATATATTAGATGAAGAATCAAACACCTCGAATAAAATTTAGTTAGGAGAATTTTTAGCTAGCAAAAGTTTAGTTTTGAACTTTTAACTGGCTAAAACAGGCTCATAGAGAGTTTCTTGGAATTGCTCAAAACGTTAGTTAGATAAAAATTACTGCATTCAAATGGGAGGGTTAATAGGTGAACTAATTATTTAGACAAATATTCATCTAGTTTTTATCCCATCTGGTAACTAGCCAACCATAGTTTGTTTTGTCCAAACTTGAAATTTAGAAATTTTGTTCTGATATATAGGAATAGGAATCCCTTTTCGAAGCCCATTAATTATGTTCTCCCCGTGGCCCACTAGCTCGCTTTTCGCCCTCCCCATTCTGCGCCAGCCGACCCCTCTGAGCCCATTATCGTCGCTGCCCCATCACAAGCCGAGCAGCCCAGGACGGCTACTGGCCACATAAGAATTGGCCCGACCATATCACCAGTCTGCAAACAAGTCTAAACTAGAAAAACACGTGCCATTACCACTTAGGACCAGCATAGGACTATTTTATTGTAATATATTTTGCTATTTAATAGTTTATATTTGAGTACAACTTAGGTCCTTAGCTTGGTTGCCGTATTTTCCGAAAAGGTTAACGTTAGAGAAACTGGTAGTGCATGATATGGAGATTGGGTGGACGGAGTAACTTGTGTTACTTCAATTAAATATTCTGTTTGGTACGTTCTAGGAGCTAAATATTATTTTATTTTATAAATTGAGGTACACACATTTGGTTAGGTTCGGTGAACTTGTTACACGAGGGTTCGTTAATTATGCCTTTTCTAGGTCATATTACTTAATTTACTTGTTGATGGACTGTTATTTTATATGTGGGTTAATATTTATGTGTAGACATACGTAGTTTTTTACTGGCTGTGAAGCATGTAAAATTGCTCAAACTTTTTTTATGAGTGGTATGGACAAGCCACCATAAAAATTTTGTAACAATTTGAATAAGCAAACTAACTCTATTAATTATCATAGAAAACCCTAGAGAAATGTAGATCTGCATTGATAGCAATGAAATTACACTTAAACATGTGATGTGTGTTTAGAGTGTAGTGCTAGTCGTCATGTAGAGTTCAACAAACGTGGTTTGCCATTTTTATGTTTTTTATTAATTTATGATGATTTTTTTTACAAAATTGTAGTCGGTTTAGTTAAATAATAATTTTTCAGAAAAATAAAAAAAAACCGTGATGGGCATAATTCAGCCTATAAACAGACCGTTTGGCCCAAAACAGGCCCGATCCGATGGCCGGGAGGGAATTGCGGACGACCTGCGCAAGGAAGAGATTCGAGTTAGCAGTAGGGATCATTTTTCTTTCCAAAAGATTGAATTTACCCGCTCCCTTCTCTTTGGTCGTACGAATCCGATTCCTCTACGATTCAGGGCACACCTATGGTTTGGTCACTACCGAGTTCTGACCATTTTGGGAGGTGGTACTGTGCTAGAGTACGCGTGTACTCTATTGTACCTATTGTAGTATTCACATCAGCGGAAAAAGCAGATCTTGACAACGGGCGTCTCGTCGTCGCTTTCCGGAAAAACAAACGAAAAGTCGTTGGCTCGTCGCAGACGGACGTCTGGATCAGGCGATCAGCAGTGCGCTACGGAGCTTTCTTTTGTGTTTGTGGCGACAGGTTGGTGGCGAGATGCCACGAGACGAGACGAGCGTACATAGCCAGGCAGGCCTTTTCCGGTTTTCCCCATCTGTTTTCCCATTCTTGTCGAGGCCCGTTCTTCTTCTCCATCTCCCTCATTTCTGTCGCCGAGGCCATGCATGTGATATTCTGAACCGGCTAGCATGCATTAGGTTGCCGCAAAGCAATCTGCATCTACTCGTTCATCATGTGCCGATGATGCTCTCGAAACCGGTAGTAGTCGTGGTGGCGTCGTGTGTATTGGCCGCGTAACGTGTTGGGTTGGGTTGGCCCGGGCCGGGGGTTTGGTTGATCGATGACGAGCCCATGCACGCAATGATGCAACGCCCGACTGCGCTCTGTGCCCGTAGTGGGTGTGGGTCCACGAGCAGCAGCAACTGACGACGACAACGAACACGATCCCTCACCCTCACGCTCACGCGTCACACGCGCGTGCCAGCCATTTGAGAGGTGGAAGGAAGTCCAAGGTCTCAAGTTTTCAGCTCTCCATCCAAATTAAAGTCGTGGCTGCTCTCATCCAAATTAAAGTCGTGGCTGCTCTCAAGTACTTCTGCTACTAGCTCCTACTACTACTACACCCGGCCCCCAACAAATCAATGATAATTGAATCTGGTTCGAGAGTTTGGGTAAAACGCTGGAAGCTGCAGAAAAGTGTCAAAAGTGCAAGCGCAACAACCAGTATTTGTCTTTTGCATTGTGGCCCTTCCAGAAGACCGGCCGGGCATGCAGAACGTGTTAGTACGAGAGCAGTGCGTTCAAGGCGTCAGCCACGTAGTACGTGGAGATACTCCAGCTCCAGCACGTCTCTGCACCTCAGCACCTGCACTGCATGCACACAGTCGCTGGAGCACGCAGGACGGGAGGGACGGCACGGGATGCACGCACGCATTTCATTTGCCCTTTTCACGCCAACATCCAACGTGCCCGTAACAGGATACGGTGACCTCGCAACAGAATTCACGGCCACGCCGACGCGACTAACCACCACACGCGGCTGGGCCGTTCGTGCAACCAGAAACCTACTACTAGTAGTAACCAGCGACGAGTCGTACGCGCGCATGCGCCCGCACGTGAAACACGATGCATGGAAGGCTGCAGGCAGCACTGCCTGAAATGGTGACTGGGAGAGAAGCTAGCTAGCGGTTGGTGCACAGTGCCGGCCGTGACAGACTGACAGGAGACAGCACGGTGCTATAGCTACTTGCATTGCATTGCCGCAAGGCCCCTTCCGGCCGATTAGTAGAACGACCGACGACGGAGACGACGAGCTAATTAACGATGTTTGCCAAGTCTTCCTACTATTGAAGACGCCAATTATTTGCGAGCGACTCCCAAAGTCCTTTCATTCACTTCTTTCCGTTGCCGGCCGGCGCCCGGCAGCTCCTTGACGGCTCGGCTCCACACCAACGCACCGCCCGCGACATGTATGCCGCGCTCCGCGCGCGGGGTCGTCGTCTGGCAGTGGCACTGCTGCCAGAGCAGAGCAGAGATCCTGTGTCTGCCCGTGCGCGTGCGCATCCACTGGCGGCAGGGTCTGCTTCTTGCTCGGTTCGTCGGCGCCGCCGCCGCGTGCCATGCGTGCGTGCGTCGGTGTGCCTCCTCGCGCCGCCGAGCAACGCTTTTGTCCGATTCAATAACTATTTTTAATAATAACTATGCCATATTATTTGACTTTTACTATTTTTTTGATAATAACTATGCCATATTTCTATACGTTTTGATTGTGCTTTATGATTTGTACTATAATAACGGTCACAACTGGGTTGTATATAAAAATATGACAGATTTCTCAAAAAAAAAAAAACAACTGTCGACGAATAATTGGACGCTCTCCTATTGTTATCTGATGAGAACATGCCGCCTCAGCAGGCAGCAAGGAAGCTTGATTAGCCAAGGCACGGTTCATGCATGGAATCTTATTATTATGACCCCCCGGGGCCCGATGCAACCCGTAGCACCGTACGCATGCCAAAAATGCGTGTTACATTACGAAAAACTACCAGAAGAATGTGCAGCAATACGTACTGTGTACTGTACTGCGTAGGGAGGGCCCGGACTTGACTGCCGAGTCGCTTTTGCTGTTGGGAATGTAGGAAGGACGTTGGCTAGATCTCGTATCGTCTGCGTGGAGGACCACTGCACGCAGCACACACACGCCGAGCAATGTCGCGATGGTCCTCAATCCTGAATCGAGAGGGATCCGGCCGGCCGGCCCAGGGCAAACGTTCGGCCCTCCTTGCTTCTTGCACGGCCGGGCCCCCAAACAGCACAGACATCATCATGCATGACACTGCTCATCACTAATTAGCATCCATGACACGAGGAACACCGTCAGTGTTAGAGGCTAGCTTCTAACAGCTTCACGAGTTGTTTGTGAGTTTTTTTTTTCCAAACACTATTTTCCGAAACTAGCTTCCTCTCACAAAGGGACAAATTAGCATGAAACTGAAAAAAAGTGACTTCTGTCAGTTTTATCCCTTATTTATCTCTCAACTATGCGTGAAGTTGTTGATGAAGCTATTTTGTCCAAACAATATTTCTAAAATAGATCAACTTCATAAAAAATTGCTCATGATTTTTTTTAATAAAAAACTTTACTTATGAAGCTAAGCTACGCTAAATATGAAGTTTTGCTAGGTGCATGGGGTATACTGGATCTCCCCGTTGGAAAATGCTTTGAGCCATCCATCTCGCCCTAGGACTAGGAAAGGGGCCTGGTGGGCCGAGAGACGAAAAGGACTGACGGCGAAGAGCAGTAGTACCATGGTACGGAGTACACTAGCCGTGATAAAGCCATTTTTGTCGTGTGCATGCATGCATGAGCATATGGTTACCTGTCAGCCTAACATAACAGGCGCGTGCGTGTGGGTAAAAACAATGTTCATCCAACCTTATTAGCTGTCTGTAATGATGCCTACCTGGACCCTCCAAAACCACAACATGGGTCATGGGCAACAGTGACGGCAGCCTAGTATTCCCTCCCTCCCGTCGTCCTCCTAGTACTGGACACGACACTACTGTCCTTCCCATCTTCTTTTCCTTACCGCATCTCATCAGCAGTAGTACTAACTGCCGGGCTGTTCGCTTGTCCAGAAAAAAAAGAAATAATAATTTTAGTTGATGCTGATTTATTATAAAAAATAAATATTATTTTTATAGTAAAAACTAGAACCTTTGACTGATTAAAACAGCGGAACAGACGACACATCATCTTTTCACGAAGTTGCATCACCTCTTTACCCCTGCCTCTTTAGCCCTTTTTCGTGAGTGCCTTTTGGTGGCTCCGGACTCCGGTGACCACCTGCGGCCGCGCCATTGGCCGACGGAGTCTAATCGCTGCACTGCACGGCGTTGCACCACGTCGGGTTGTCCCTCTCTCCGGCCCATCATCGCCCTTTAATAATTAGCATTAGTATTCACCAATCACCTGCGACGTGCATCATCCATCCATCCATGTCTCTATGGTCGCGGTCATCAAATCACAAATCCTTGATTTTTCTTCTCGCGGCGGTGGGCGAGGCGTTGCTGTCCCTCCGCCCCGCCCACATCCACCCAGTACACGTACCCACGTGAACGTGAACGGGCTCCGCTGCTTACCACTCCCTCAGCACATGACGTACTGTGTCATGCTGGTCAGATGGTGATCGTCGTCAGTGCCGCTGTACCTGTGCCTGTGCGTGCTACTCCTACAGCTACAATGCATGGAGGCCACGCTTGCTCGAATTAATCCAAGCTACTAGCATACTAACATCGATCCATGCCCTGATATTATTATAAACCTACTATAGTACTGTTCCTGGATCATCATCACATTCAATTCATATCGCTGCAGCTGCAATTCATATCACATGCAATTGCAAAGGGACGTCTGTCTTACCGTGATGGCGACACGTATGGTCTCTATATGTTTCCGTCCTCTGTGGCTGCATCCACCCCTCAACAGGGCAGGGCATGCGCATGCATGTTTATCACTGCGTGAGGTGTGGATGTTTCATCATTACTGGTAGGCAGTTGGCACGCACCTCTTACCCGTTACGGGATAAGTAGTTTATTTATAATTGTGTCTAAATCCACGATCTCAGACTCTCAGCGTGCTCTCGAAAGATTACTTTAATTAACCGCAACTGCTCGTAGCAGCTGGCGACCTCGTATTGCATGCATGTATGGCGTCAGATAAGCTAGATAATTGCATACTAGTTGGAGACGTTGTGTGCTGGACTGCGACCAACGACGCCGTGGCCGTATGTATCTGGAGCCTGTGTACCGCCAGATATTCGTCGTGCGGCCGACGGACACTTGTACGCACCTGCCGAGTGCCGAGCCCATTGTTTTCTGGGCATGAAGCAGAGTCGTCTAGCACTATAGAGTGTTGTTTATATGCTAAGCTGATCCGGCTGTTTTTTAGACTTTTATATTAGTTAATAATTAACAGGAATCGGCGCGGCCCTCTTAGATAACGTACTTGTATGGCGATCTGCAGATTAGAAACCTTGTCGTTTTTACCTACTCGTTCGTGCATGGGTACGAATTACCTCTATAAAACAAAGACAGGGCATGAAGATATGGATCGGGGCCGTGCCCAATGGACGGTGTCCAGCAATGAAAATTTAAAAGAGCTCACCGTTTTCTACCGAAAAGATACACAAACACAACTAACGAAGGCTGCAAACCTAATACGAGTACCCACCATTGCCATCTGCCAGTGATGAGCTCAGTTAATAAGTTGCATGTATGACCGGCCCGATTCTACATGATCGTCAGGTATTCAGGTACGAATGTTTCACCTGATCCGGCATGTATTAGCCTAGCTGGCCGATCGAGTATTCTTCTAACCTCGTCAATCTGTGACTGTGCAGAGAGAACAAATCTTTTGCATATATATAGCTAGTATAAACATATAGGAGCAGAGAAGCTTTAAACACAACAATCTGTAGTCTCAGTCAGAGCTACACTACTAATCCTTATCAATCAATCAGTTCATTAGGATATGACGTGCTCGTAATGAGGTGGTTGACTTGGAAGGAGGGAGGCCGGTGATGCAAATTTAATTAATTAACCAGCGTCAGAACAAATGACCCCATCGCATCAGGAAACAGCGCTCTATATGGCACACACGCAGCGACGACGACGTCACCTTTTTGCATGAGGCTGCTTTCACGTAGAATTCCGCGGCCCGGCCTAAAATATGAATCGACGGCTGCATCGACGCCACGCCAAGTAATTGCCACAACACCGCGGTCGCTTTTTTCCCGGTGGCGACACATTCAATTCGAGAGGCTGGTTAGTTGGCGAGGAGCATCAGGGTGACAAATGTACCCCCGGCCCGGCGAAAACTCCACCTTGGGTGGGTACAAAAGTTCTATTCAGGCGTGATGGCGAACTCGGGAGTACGTCGACATGGCAACGGCACAGGTGTAATTGTAAAGCGTCCTCCCTTTTAACCCCTGGCCTTTCTTTTGAGTACGTACCCACTTGCGTCCTTTCTTTTTAGCAAATTAGTGTTGGCGTTTTCTCAGATTTTCTTGTTTTGTGAGCATGCATCATTGTCAGCAAATCGAGTCGGGGTTGAAAACATCGGAGCAAGCGGACAGCCGGTAGACTGCCACGATTGGTGCTAGCTCCTTATCAAGGCTAACTCGTACTAACTAATGGAGTACCACTTGTGCATGTGAATTCTTTCACTACTAGAAACGCAAAATTTCCTGTCGGTACAAAACCGCAGAAAAATGCAAAATACCGACAGAAAAAATAGAAATCCAATTTTATTGTCGGTACACCGACAAGAAATAAAGCGACAGGGAAATAGCATTTTTCTGTCGGTTACCCAATTTTACTGTCGGTGTGCAATTACCCTGTCGGTTAGACGTTGACAGAAAAAAATGTTTCCATCGACAGGAAAATTTCCAGCCACCAGGAAAAATGTTTATATACCGTCAAAAAATACATTCCACCATCAATCCAATACACTTTTATAGCATCGTAATTTATTTAACATGTCACATTACACAAGGGGCAAAGCTTGCAATGCTCTTATTTCATTCATCACATACAACACCACAGCCCATAGCTGAGTTTTACATGCAAATGGATTGTACCAACTTATCAAGTAATGCCACCAAACGTTTGATTACATCATGTCATTCACATCTGAGTGTTACATAATGACATTCACATTTAAGTTTTACATCATGCTAGGACCTTCAGTGTGATCCCTTGTAACGGGATAAGGAGTTGTTTAGTTCTGTACCTCTGGAACACAAATGGAACTGTTGTTTAGTTCTGTACCTCTGGAACACAAATGGAACTTGTCCTATGCAACCATAGTACCAAACCCTGCACAAAATGCAAAATATCATCTAACAGGTTTAATGGTCTTAGTGACTAGAAGAAAACAAGGGGAGTGAAACATATCATACGTCGGTATCAGTCTCAGTTGATTACAGATTAATATTTATGACCGTGACGATCCTGATAATCTTAAAAAGTAGGCCAGGCCAATCGGATCTCTATGTAAACCATGCATAATGTGAATTTTAATAGAAATTAATGAGGAAGCAAGGTGAAGAAAATAACATCATAGCATGTTGCTTCTCACTTGTTACTTGAAATATTGACAATTTTGCACCCAACAAAACATTTTCAAGTATTCAGACCTTGCAAAACTGAAAATCTGCAGCAACTATGAATGAAAGCTACTGTGATCTAACTGTACAAGCCACAGAATGTCATTATTGCATAGGTTAACTGCACAGGCTAGAGGAGCATTTCATCGAGCAGTTGGGCCGCGAGTGGCGATAGTAAGAAAGAGGCAGGACCATATCATACCTGAGTTCTTGCTGAGGATGGCGGCAAACACATATATAAGAGTAGGATAATCATCCTCATTGAACGAAACCTGCAGTAGAACATGGTGCTATTAGAGATCTTACAGGTTATAACAGTAGGATAATCATGAATTACACTAATGTAAAGCAAAAGAAACTAGTCTCATATCACTGTCTCATAATGAAATAACTGACAGCAGATTCAAAGATATCCCGGTATCCATCTTTGAACACTATGCCATTAGTGATCTTACAAATGTCCCACTGTCCAAGTAAAGTAAATGCTCAAATGAAAATAATTTTTCAAAAAACAGTTAAATAATGCCTTGGTTCTGCAGCTATTATACTCTTATTCCAGTTTCCACTATGCAAGACAATCACAAATTATTGGAGCACAACTAAATCTGGGACACACGTACACAGAAGGATAATTGACAACACAGAAACAAAGAAAAGGAAGGTTCAGAAAAGTGACAGCTGAAACCTTGCTGAATATATGTGCTTGATCATTGAGTTACTAATCGACCTGCAAGCATTACTGAACCAGGGCAATATGTGCTTCTTGGCATTACACTGATAAATCAGTTATCTCACTAGTAGTACCTTTTAGTTACCATTGCAAATTGAAAGAATACAAACCTGAAAACAATCACAGGAAAGCACGCAACCATGCATTTATACAGAAATCTTGCATAGTCTGCAGAGAAGCTCATAAGAAATAGATTAAATGCTTTACTTCTTTTTTATTGCAGCCTCGCAATTTATACTGGTTTTGGCACAAACAAAATGCACTGACACATCAGCTAGGCACAAAATCAGTTGGCCTTTATTACTAAGAACATGTGGAAGTGAAACCTGACAAATGATTCATCAAGTTGACAGATTCAGTAGATAAATTCACAGCAAGAAACTTCCATTCACTAGACAAATTCGTTCTACATACTTAATTACAGTAAAACCTATATGGACTAATTTACAAAAAAAATCTCCTTGCTTGGAGGTGCCTCGAATCCTACTGCATTCATACAGTTTTGTTCTCTTATTCCGTGAATCAAGGAATACATCAGACATACTTGCAGGCACTAGTTAATAATATTAAATCAAGACCCCTCCACATGAAACATCGATGAGCTCTTTGTTATTTTTATCTATTTAACTGATTAGATATATGGATCTGCTGCATAGTGATCAAAATAATAAATGGATCTGCTGCATGGTGATAAAAATCGAAGCCAAATCACATAGATTAGGGAGGGAGAGAGGGGCACCGACCAACAAAGAAATATAAAAGAGGTTCCATTTAAGGTGGCAAAACACAGGAATAATATATTAACGCTGAACCATATAAAAGAGTGTAGTCGCAAAAAAAAATGAAAAATAAAATAAAAATAAAAGAGTGTAGTAGGAAAACAGAGCATTGGAAAGCTATAGGGTTTGGATCGAAAGAGGTGTTTGGAACACAGGTATTGCTATAAAGTAATTAACCTCATTATCTAGTTTCCTTCCTGTTCAGCGTTAATATATGGCTCCAAAGTTCATACTTTCAATCGACAGAATCGAAACACACAACGTTCCCTTCCAAATATTGTTAGTCAACAGCAAGCCAGGCCATGCAAATAAAGAGCTATTGTGAACTTGCGTACTACAGGGATTAGCTCGTGGTTATTTATTGTGATAGAAAATTATTGTTTCGTGGCTGAAGTAACATGTTCCTTTGTCTGAAATGAAGCGCTAATTTTGGATGATGTTGATTTATTATGACAGGAAAATACTATTTTATTTCTGCAAAAACAAAACAAGATAAGCGAACAGGTCCCTTTAGGATACTGGGGGTGTTTAGATTGCCTATTTTGTGAAATTTTTTACTGTAGCAATGTGTTAACTTTTACAATAAGTATCTAATCATGGTCTAAGTTAGCTTAAAAGATTTGTCTCATAACATTTTGCTAAACTGTTAAATTAGTTTTAATTTTCATGAATACTTAATGCTCCATGCATACTATGTTCAAATATTGATGTGATGGAACTTTGTTATTTGTTGGTGAATCTAAACAGGGACACTATTTGGATCCCCTCAACTTTTTCCACTTTTGTCAGTTTTTAAGAATCTGACTTTTAGAAATTGGGTGGGATCCAAACACACCCAATTCCTTGTGTCACTTTTTGCTAGATTTTTAAAAATCAGAAAACTATATATATCTAACTTTTGCTAGTTTTTTTACTCATATATTAATAAATGAAGTTAGATTCTTAAAAACTGAAAGATTTAACTACCTCACTAGTTTTTTTCGCAAAATTCCGATTTTATAAATTAGATATAAAAACTGATTTTTTTAAGAATCTAAAATTTATCACCTAGAGGTTCCATTTAAGGTGGCAGCCTGGCACTTAAAAGGTGTACTGTATGCGTGCGTACGGCGTAGTATAGTACAGCTTTGAATACTCGCAGGACCCCTCCGAAGCAATCCCATGGCTGCGCTGTGTTGCGTTCAATCCCATGGTTCGAAAGCCGAGCATGGGTGGCCTCGTAGGCCGTAGCAGGCAAGACACGTACGGAGTACTACTAGTAGGCCGTAGCAGGCGAGACACGGGAGTACGGAGTACGTGCCGGCGACGCGGCAGACGACAGCCGGGCGCCGGCAGCCTTTTTGTCTGCGAGCACACGGGTGTCAGGTGCCATTGAGGGCGTGATTGATCGCCGGCCATAAGTTGGCACGCGTAAGGTTAGGTGTAACCCATATTTGTGGCTAGCCATATTACGTGACAAATTTAGAGTGTTTAGTTGATAACTAAAATGTGGTAAAAATAATGTAGCTGTTGTTTGGTTCATTATTAGTAATATTAGGTAAAAGATCGTGGTAACCGTTTGGATTACAACCACATATTTCCTCCATCCCAAAAACATGCAATTCTAGCATAGTAGCACGTTCCAGTGTACTAATTTTGACCAATTATAAATAAAAATTATAAATATTTATAATATCAAATAAGCACCATTAGATTATTTATGAAATATGTTTTCATAATATATTAATTTAGAGCTAAGCGTGAACTATTTTATCTAACACGTAACCCATAGTTGTATGTTTCTGAGACGGAGGGAGTATTGATGCATGATATTTACATTAAAATATTAATTACAATATATGAGGTTTAAATAGAGGAGGTTTAGATTAATATATCAATTATAAAATCAGCAGTCTGCCATACAGGGTTACGTTCTTCACGAGGAAATGGATCAGCACCAGCAAGCTATAGGATTCTTCAGAAAAAAGCCACTTACACGTGGGCCAGCACTACACTCCATTCCTCATTATTTTAGCCAACAGATACGAACTCACAGTGGAAGAGGCAGGTGCGTAGCAGGAGTGGCAGGAGTGTGGCGGAGGCGGAGAAAAAGCCCGCCACACTTTGACGTAGAAAAACTGTGGGGAACTTTTCTCTGGAGTGTGACGAGCCGTAGTCAGATGCTAAACCAAACAGCTGCCCAAGCAAGGATGGCGAGCCTCAACTTAGCCGTGGCGAGTGATGGCCGGCATCCAAACAGTCTCTCTGGCTCTGGCCCTCTCCGTATCCGGCTAGCCGCCGAGGGATAGTCCATGGCTTTGGCTGGCATCGCCGGCCCGATGGTCGGCGCATCACTGCATCACTGTACTGTACTGTACTTACCACGGCACCGCTGGAGCCTGGATGCCTCTTTGGCGTCTTCCAGTGGGTTTGAGTTTATACTCCCTGCCAAATACTACTACGAGTACTGTAGTAGTTTGACCAAAATAAATACAAATCTCAACTGTCAGGAAGTCAAACACTGTAAAGTTTAGCCAAATTTATATAAAATATAGTACTAATATTTATAATATAAATAAATAGTATTAGATTGAGTATTATGATACTACAAACTTATTTGGAGTTACATATATTGATTTTGTTTTCTATATTTTTAGTCAAACTTAAAACAATTTGATTTCTTGAGAAAGAAGATGCATACTTTCATATGGAGCATTTTTTGAAAAAAAACAAAAAATTCAATGAATAAATTTATAAATTCATAGAAAAATAGAACAAATTATGATCCTTAATTAGTGTGGTCCAGATCCAACGGCAGCACATCAGGTAATCTATGACCTGTATGTACCACAAGTGAGGCAGGTGATAGTCAAAGGCCTATTTGGCCGTTTGGAAGCTTCACATCATAGGTTTCCTGGCGATCGACTAATGTAGTAACAGTGTTTTGTTTCGTACTACAGCTTATTGCGTAGGTACTTACTCCATACTACTACACCATACAAATAGTACTCCTACGTACATAAGCAATGGCCCATGGTTTTCTTACGGCGTACTACTGTACTAATAAGTACTACTAGTACTACGAACGTGTGTCCAGTTCATACTACTAGTACAGCAGTACGACTTGACGACATGGCGCAATGAGTGCCTTGACCTTTCCACGTCGTAGCGTTTTGCATGGAATGAAATAGATATCCAATTATTGGAAGGCCCGAGGCCCAAACCAACAACAGGTTAGCGGCAACAGGTTACAGGTTTGGTATTTCGCGTTCACATCGGCAATCGCTTCCTACACTACTACTAGTGTCTGCTCCTAATGCTCCCAAGTCTCAAGGCCAGCCAGACCCAGGGCATGGCTCCCCATCCTACAGCCTGTTCTTTTGGCTAAAAATAAGCGTTGATTTTGGTTCGTGCTAATTTGTTGTAAGAGAAAAATACTGTTTCGTGACTGAAAATAAGCGCTGATTGGTTAAAAGAACGTGCTAATCCAGTGCTATGCAGCTGGGTCCAGGGCAAGCCGAAGGGCGAAGATGAGCAGGAACCACCATCCAGGCATCCAGAACCAGGGCATAAATACAGTGACGCCAGCCGTGGTAGAGTACTGTGCTCTCCGCTGCGGTGTCCTCTTGCGTCCGATGATGCTCTCTGGCCTGGGTGGGCTCTAGTACTGGTCAAAGTCCCGGGAAAGCTAGCACAGCCTGGCGGCCTGGGAGTGTTCACTGCTGCAGATGGGTCATGCGTAGCTGTACCCCAAATGGGCAATGCCGCGTGGTGATCCGTACGGCGCGAGCAGTGCTGCCGCCACGCGCCAGGTTCGCACACACTCGCCGCCAGCCCCAAGCATCTGCCTGCCTGCTCTGCCTCTGCTCTTGCCGGTTGGACCTCACTCAAGACCGAGAGTGACGAAGCAGGACACCTGGAGCGTCGTCTCGGGCCTGCCTCTCCAGGCTGCAGGCTCCTCTTGGAAAAAATGCGGAACTGGTGAACCGTGAACGGAAAGACAAGTGACAGCACTCTATGTCTCCATGTAAGCAGTAAGCACCGTGCTGCCAGGTTCGCACACACTCGCCGCCAGCCCCAAGCATCTGCCTGCCTGCTCTGCCTCTGCTCTTGCCGGTTGGACCTCACTCAAGACCGAGAGTGACGAAGCAGGACACCTGGAGCGTCGTCTCGGGCCTGCCTCTCCAGGCTGCAGGCTCCTCTTGGAAAAAATGCGGAACTGGTGAACCGTGAACGGAAAGACAAGTGACAGCACTCTATGTCTCCATGTAAGCAGTAAGCACCGTGCTGTAGCTGGAAATAATCGCCGGAAAAACCACTCTTTTTTTTTTTTGTTTGTGGAATAGAGAAAGAAGGTTCAACGAAAGCCAGGCCCTCGTGCCGGTGTGCGTAACGTGTCCAGCACTCCAAGGCACCCCGTCAGATGCGCGCAGATCAGCGGGCGCGGGGGGTCTTTTGGCGACGGGCATGTGACCCCTAATCTCATCTCGTCTCGCTCTGTCACGATGGCAACAGGTGCTGGAGTGCTGCTACCCGTATTTTTCAGAAAGCAAAAAAAAAAGAGCTTCCACAGCATAGCAGAACGGAGAGGCAAATGAGCCCATGTTGCGGCTCTGCCGGCTGTCGTGCCGCCATGCCTCGCCGGATTCTCTTCCTTCCCGGAAAACAAAAGCCATTACCGTAATTAATACTCCGAGATCTAATACTCTTTCCTAGGAGAAGTTAATCGTGGAAAACAGCGCAATTTGTGCAGGCAAACCAGGTCTGTGTCTAACTCAAGTGATGCCACTCCGACACCTGCCTAAACGCCGTTTTTTTCTTTAAAAAAAATACCTCCTTGGAAACCACCGACCTTTAAGTGCACACGTACTCGCACCGATTCGTGTGGGCAATCCCATGGGTGGGGATTGATGGAGCAGCAATCACGCGGTCGCCCGCCGGTTAACACAGCTCTTAATTAATTTCCAGTCCTCGGCAGCGACGTACGGCTCGCTCGCTCGCTCGCTCTCGGTCCGAAACCAAAAGGGTCACGCAATGAACAAGAAATCCTCACTCAGCTTTTGTGAGGGCAACAGAAACAGAACAAAAAGGACGGGGATTAAAGCAATGAAGGTGCGTGGATGCACAACAACAACCTTTTTTCCCCGGTTTCCTCTTATGTGAAGTAAACCCCGGAGCAAGTATAGCAATTACTACTACTAGTAAGCAGAGACCAGGTCTCTCTCTCTTCCCCGAGAAGGGCCAGGTGTCTCTGTGTCTTGCACGAGAGACGACTGGCAGCGCGCACTGCTCACGCACCGCCGTGGCGGCAACTGACCGCCCTCCACATTGGCGTTTGCACAGCTCATCACGACGACTACTACGAGCACCCTCGCCCTTTCGCCAACGCCAAGCTCACATCTCTGTGCGCATGCGGACGTGCAGCGCGTCGTCTTGCGGCCCAGGTGGCGCGTGCGGCCTGGGGGCGGGTTTTTTCCCCTTATTTTCCTCAGGCGCCCTGCGAAAATGGCCGCCGGGCGCGATGGCGACCAGGGAAAATCCGCAGACCGGAGGAGGAGCGCAATGTGTGACGGGGCCTGTCACAAATCTTAACCCGGAAGCTGGAAGCCGCTTTTTTACGCGGCGGCCGTCGCTGTCGCGGCCTTTAAGCGCACTCCAGTCCGCTCCCTCGCGCTCTCTGTCCTGTGCTGTACAACGCGGCACACGTCACCGTTCGGAGCCGCTGCTCGCAGAGTCGCATTATTAGCACAAGGGCGAACTATTAGCGCGCTATTACATGCGCCTGAGCGGAGCGGGGCGCGGGATTCTGCCGTGGCTTGGCTTGGATGGCGGGAGGCTTTTCCTTCGCCTTCTCCAGCTGAGGCAGGTGGTTAATATTAATAGTATGACGATGATGATGATCACAGAGGCGAAAGCCGGATGCGTAAGTATCACTGTCCATTTGGCCCAAATCTTTGCCCGATCAACTTTTGTTTACCACTGAAATAAACAAACAATAGCCCCAAAAGTGACGGAAGATAAGAATAAGATGCTTCTTAATTATACATATTCTTGTCCCCCAAATCAAGCAAGAGCAGAAAAAAGGAACTGACTTTATACAAGCGCGGCACCTAAATCTGGCAAAAGGAAATACAGGTAGTAAAAGAAACAGAAGAGCAATCTGGAGCACGGAGTAATAAAATAAAAAATAAAGAAGAAGAAGAATAAGAGAGGAACAGAGGAGCGGAAGCAGCGGCATTTACATGTGTGATGTGCCCGATCGATCTAACACTCGACAGCTAGCGATAGCGATGCATCGAAGTCGCTGATGACCGGCGATCGCTCCAGGAACGGAACTGGCGCGGTGGCATGGTGCTGATCAGCTCAGTACTCCCACAGCAGCGGCTCCTCGATGAGCCGGAACGCGCCGCCGCCGGCCACGTCGTCGTCGACGGCCCACGAGGACGGCCCGCAGCATCTTAGGTCTAGGAGCAGGTCTGGGAGGTCGAACAGCGCGGCGTCGTCCGGGTTGGGCTCGCCGTCCTGCGCCGTCGGCGCCGGCGCGGCGGCGCTGGCGTCGTCGGAGGCGGAGGCGGAGGCGGAGGCGGAGGCGGAGCTGCTGCTCTCGGGGCTCTTGGCATTGGCGGCGTCGGCGCCGGGGCAGCACGGCGGCGGAGGGAAGTCGGCAGCGGCGGCGAGCGCGGCCGCGGCCTGCACGTCCTTGGGCGCCGCGGTGGCCGGGCGCGGGAGCAGGTGCGCCAGCGCCGGGAAGTTGAGGTGCGCGTCGCGGGCGCCCTTGATGGCCAGCGCCGCCACGTCGTGCGCGCGCGCCGCCATCTCCGCGGTGGCGAAGGTGCCCAGCCAGATGCGGGACTTCTTGCGGGGCTCCCTGATCTCCGACACCCACTTGCCCCAGCTCCGCATGCGCACGCCGCGGTACGTCGGGTGCCGGCTGCCGTCCTTGGTTGCCCGCTTCTTCGGGGCGGCAGAGGACGAGGAGGAAGACGAGTAGGAGGAGGACGAGGACATGGAGGGGGACGTCGGGGAGGGAGGCTCCTGAGTGTCGTCGATGTCCATGGCCGCTTCCTGCCTGCGGAGCGGCGGCGGCGGTGGAGCTCAGGAGCTGTTGGGGCGGAGGGACTGGGGGAGCGGAGACCTGGACTGGAGACGGGAGGAGCAGAGCGGGGTCTGGTTTTTATGGTGCGCCGCGGAGGCCACAGCCACGTGGCACAGCAATGGAAACATACGACGACCCCCACCTAGGCATGTTTGGACCGGCCTGTTCTTGAGCTTATCAACCGAAAATCTGCGTTACTTTTATATGTATATTTTTCTTTTATAATAAATTAGTATCAATTAAAACTAGTGTTTTTTTTAACCAGCAGAACAGCCCGATACGGTTTAGAAAAATAAATCAGTGTCAATCAAAATCAACGTTTAACATTGCAAGTATGGGTTAGAAAAAAACGATTTAGAGTTGGTTTTTCAAACTTATTAGAAAAACTATAACACCCTATTTGGACGTAGAAATTGGGGCTTGAAATTTAGAATTGGAATTATGTTGTTTGAATGTTTATGGAAATAAATTTTGGATTTAGAATTAAGTGGGCTCTTCGAGCACAGAGTCTCACTCCTCTATATTGGATGGAATTGGGCTTCCCTCGACACCAGCGATGGCCTCCCGACGACGCCCTTGATCCGCCCCCTGGCCCCAACGACCCCCTCTGCACTCATGTCGTCCAAACATCCGGAGTGCCCTCGCACCACCACCACCCAATTGCCTCGTCTTCCTTAGCTTCGTTTGAGCACCTCCTTCTTTCCTAGCAGATATGGGTGCTCATACTGACACGATAGGAGAAGATGTGTCAAATTGTAGGTACATTTAAACAATAGATTTGGCATCGTAAGATATTTCCAATACATGGCTAATCTGGTATTGGTATCAAATACAATCTCATCACCTTCAATGTCTCTAAACATAGCCTAACGTTTGTAATGTTAAAATCAAGTACCCTTTTTACGAATAGCTTTCTTCTCGGGTGGATGTGTACAACTGGCCCATTTAAGCATGTAGCTCAGGGATGCGTGGGGCAGTGGTGTGTGTGAGCATGACTTTCGTGGTTGGGCTGTGGTTTTGTAAAAAAAAAAAAAAGTAGAAAAAAGGTTTTGTAAATATTAACAGGAATATATAAAAAAATGATTCATTTAGTTTATTTATATTATACACATAAATTATATATATATATATATATATATATATATATATATATATATATATATATATATTCAAGAATTATCAAAGAGATCATGCAATTCAAAAGGAATTTTCAATGACCCGTTGAAATTCCGTATTCCCATAGTAACAAGACACCGCTGACTAAAACTATTATGTTATGGCACTTTTTTTTTTTCATCTCAACATAGAACAAACACTCATGTATACGGCTATACGCACACATACCCATATCCATACACACTCTCCTATGAGCACCTTTGGAGGCTAAGCTAATAGACCTTGAGATTAACGATGTCACGATAGATCTATCAACTAGTATCACCACTAACATAATAATCATGCATAAGTTAACGATCACCCAAATTATAGTATTATGATAAACTACTTTTGGTATAAATATTGTCGCATGATATCCAAACTCAACACACAAAATATTTATTTAAATAAACTTTTTAAAGCAGTTGACTTAGGACAACGAACAACTTAAACGGTAACCTGTTTTTGAGTAGTGTGACTATGAGCGTACGAAAGTATGAATGACACAAGGGTTAAATTGGATCCCATGGTCTAAAGTTTATCCACTAAATATTGTTTTCAAACTATCTCACAAAACTTTAGACCATAAAAGTGAGTTAAAGTGGTATACATTTTAGATCTTAGCTTTATCCACTAAACTTTAGACTATAGAATCTGAAAAGGTCCTAAATCTACTGATTTTTATTGGCTGTCCTTTTTTTTTGTCATTATGTCTATCCGAAAAAGAGTGCTATTCTCACTTTCCTATAATTTAAACATCTTTAACTCGACCAAAAATATGTATAAGAAATACTAATGATGAATTTATTTAGAAATACAAATGTAACTAATATTTTCTATAAATTTAGTTAAATTAAAGAAAGTTTGACAAACACGATCTCATAAGGTTTGTTTTTTTTATAAAGAGACTAAGAAATAACTCGAATATAACACATTCATCAATTAGACTAAAAAATGTTGAACCACAGCACAACATGTCGGTGTTTTTTACCGATAAAAACTCAGTTCTTGGAAGAACTCATTTGATGTGAAGAGCAACCACAATCGAGATACGAGATTTATACTGTTTGTAGTCCCTGGAAAGCGAGTAAAAGCCTTACGTCCAATTGCTACTTGTTTCTGTTTGTATTATGACCTCGTCGGAATGGCGGGATAGTGATTACAAGATTGCTAAGCCTTTGAGAGTTTTGATTGTTATAAAACATGTTTGAAAGCCCATGTTTGGTTTTGGGTAATTGATGAAACCTAGTGTGCTAACTGATTGCTCTAAGTGTTTCATGAGAATTGATTAGCAAATGGCAAGATGGAGCAAAGGACCGGGTCGGTGGAGGCCACAAGTAAAGGGCAATGACGGCGTCCATGAAAATGGTGTAAGTCCATCAACAAAGGAGAAAGCCCTATTGACGGCATCCATGCAAATGGTATAAGTCCATAATCAAAGGTGTCCACAAGGTCCATCAAGAGATAAGAAGAAAGTTGATAAGAAACCGGGAGCTCAAGGCAAAGGTATGACCAATAGGAGCTCTTTTGGTTTTGGTGATCAAGACTCCATAGAGGGAGTGATCACTTTTAGGATAGATAGCCGTACTATCAAGAGGGGCAAAATCGTTGATGAAATGCGGTTATCAAGTGCCACTAGGTGTTCATGATCATTACATATGCATATAGATGCTAGTGTCACTAACAAAACCCGTTGAAATCTCTTTGGAAAAGACTAACACATGTACACTAAAGTGAGAGACACTTTGGAGTGTTAGTAACTTAAGAAACGGGGTGAAGTTCGAGGGTTAGAGAGGGTTTGGTCCTCTCTTCCTCCTGCCGAGCTTGCGAGGCAGGATTCGGCGAATTTCGGAGACATTACAATAGAAAAACTAGCGTCGGACCGTATTGTCACAGAGCGTCGGACCATTAGCCTCAGTCCGACGGCTAACACTGCTGAGAGCGTCGGACGCTCAGTTTCGGAGCGTCGGACTATTGTCCGAAGCGTCCGACGGTGCAGAGCGACGAGGAGGTGACACGTGGAGAGCAGAGGAGCGTCGGACTCTCGGTATTAGTCCGACGGTGAGCGTCGGACTAACATCCGACGGTTTTCAGCGCTCGGGGAGCTCTCTGGAAACGTCGGACGCTGGCGAGTTTTAGACCGATGGCCTGCTGTTTTAGAGTCCGACGGTGGATACGTGTAGTGCGCCAGACCGTGAGATTTGGTCCGACGGCCTACCGTCCGACGGTCGTTTTGGTGCGAGGAAATAGCCGTTGTGATCCAACGTTCAACTTCAAATGGCTAGTGACACGTGGCGTTCATTCGAGGCGTCGGACCGTGCGGATTAGTCCGACGCTCCGGCCGTCGGACAGTCCGACGGTACGCAGAGAAATGAAAACGGCTAGTTCTTTGTGTGTGCTTATAAATAGCGACTTAGCCGGTTTGGGGAGTATCTCTTGGCACTCCTAAATATCATAACATACTTGTGAGCCTTCCCACTCCACTCTCACTCATCCTACTTGATTGTGTTCATCTTTTGGTGAGTTTGGAGAGCATCAAGTACATTGCATTGATAGAGATCATCTAGAGGCACTTGGTAGTGGTATTTCGCAGCGGTTTCTTTTGTTACTCTTGGAGTTTGCCGACTCCTAGACGGCTTGGAGCTGCGAGGATCGTTGAGGGGAGTTGGTGATTGTCTCCGCCTCTGATCGGTGAAGTTGTGAGGGGTTCTTGAGCCTATCCCCGCGGGAGATCGCGAAAGGCATGTTTAGTGGATTGCTCGTAGCTTGGTGGATCCCCGTCTTGTGTTGGTTGTGCGGCACCCTTGAGAAGGGTTTGGCGTGTGATGCCAATTAGCGCGTGAACCTCCAAGTGGGTGTATCGCTACAACGAGGACTAGCTTGCCGGCAAGCAAGTGAACCTCGGTCAAAAATCTTGTGTCATCTCTCTACCGAGGATTTCTCTTGTATTTGATTGATTGGTTATATTGGACTTCATCTCTTCTCTTCACCGGCGGTATTGAAATCACCTTTACTCTTTACATTTGTGTACTTCTCTCTTGTGTAGCTTGTTAGTTAGTTGCTCACTTAAGAGTAGTGTAAAGTAGTAACATAGCCTTTGAGTGTGAACTAGAGATCATAGTGTAGTATACTTGTCTAGGTGGCTTGCATAGTGTAGTTTAGAGTTAGTGCTTTGCAAAGCTTACTATTGTTACTAATCGGCTTGTTAAGTGTTGTTTGTAGATTTTTTATAGGCTATTCACCCCCCTCTAGCCATTTAGGACCTTTCAATGTTGCCGGCGGTTAGGACCTTCCTCTCTCCGTCTCTCACGATCAACATAGTAGATGAAAATAGAACAAGTAGACACAAGATGTAGGGAGACTATTCTTTATTTCTCTGAATATTGGTGATTATAACATAGAGCTCCCATGTATATATAGTCCTGCCAAGGTCTAAGAGTTTCGGTAAGAGCCCATATACAAACGAACTAGGATTAGGATTTCTTCTTTTCCTTTCCTTTTAGGACAGAGTCCGTATATTTTACAACACTCCCCCTTGGACGATTACCACGATATGCACATGCCTCATTAAAAACTCCATCCGAAAACCCAGTGGGAAAAACGGTTCTTAGAGAAAAGAGTACATCACATTCGTTAATTGCATTGCACATGTTGCCTCATTAAAAACCTTGTGTGAGAAACCTTCAAGTAAAAACTCACATAGAGAAAAGAGTACAACATTTAACCTTTTCGGTCATATATATATTCTTCAGGATATTCAATTCTTTGTGAATAGATATTGATCTTCATAATTTATGCATAAACTTCAATGTTTTAGCAAATATGATCTACTTGATCTTTATAATTCTAGTGGTTTCAATTACCTGCAAGGTAAATTCAATAAATTGCTCCCCCTCATAAAACCGTCCTTTGAATTTCATCATTCAAACCATACTTTTTATAAATGTGTGCTTAATTAATGGTATGCGGTACCATAAAATCATATCTTTCAAAAAATTGGCTCATAATTCTTCCATGAATTATATGGGTATAACAAAGAGCAATATGCTTCATGCATAATAACCACTTATTAGTTGTGCAAAACAAATAAAAATTTATCCTTCAAGGTAATAAATCCTTTCAGAGGATTATGGGGGTAAAAAAACTTTATATTAAATATCTTCTAGATAGTAGAACAAACTTATAGTTCTTTCTTAGTGGATTTTTAAACTTATAAATCTTTAGGATTTTGATTGTACTACTAAGTAATAAATCCAGTCTTGCATTTGGCATTTAGGGGATAATTCAATTGCCAAAGTCACCATTATTCTTATACCTTCTATGGTATTTAGAGGATATTAAAACTTCATTGTTAGCTTTAGAATATGCACTTTTCTAAGTGTTTGTATGACACCTTCATGGTGTTTTAAACTTCCTCACTATTTTTCTCTCGGGTCTATATTCACTTCAGAGATTAATGGTGCAAGATTCGACTGATAAATCCTTTATAGATTAGTTCCTTCAAGGATGTTCTCACTCTACTACATGAAAGATTATTAAGTGATATACACAATGAGATTGCGTTATTTATTATAAAATCATTTGATGACTATTCCTTCTAGGATATGCTCTTCTTGAGATTTTAATATTCATTCATGAATATATTCTACCTTAGACTTCATAAAACTTGAATGAGATTTAATTTTTATATGTTGCAATTTATATTCTTTAGGAATTATATAGATCTTCATAATCTATTTATTAACTGCATATTTAATATTCATTCATTTCATTTGCCAGAGATATAGCAGAACATTTATTCTTCTTAATAGGAGATTCAACCTCAATTGCTTTCATCATTGACCCGATATAATCGCTACAGGCGATTTTGCCATAGACTTTGTTTCCAGATCCGGGTTCTCATAAAAGAAACATTTACAATTATAGAGGTAGCGTTGTCGACAACTATTATTTTCTCCTAATATTCTCATAAATGAGATTGCTTTGTCTCTTCGTTTTTTTCCAAACAAGAGATGATTTGTTGTTCTGCATACCCAACACTAATGTTGTGTGCGCTTAATGTGTTGGATTTCATCTTCATGATGATCCTCTTCATGAGGTGCTTAAACTTCTTCATGAGGTGTTCTCTTCATGAGAATGGAGGAGTTTTATTTTATTTCTATTCAACAAGTATACGCTTAAATTAGAACCCACAGGCGTCCCCGTAGATTTTAACTTGATAGTATACAATATTTAGTTTACTACTAGTAAACAAAACTTCTGGTTTATAACTCCGAGTTACTCCTCTTATTTCTAAAAATATCTGGCATATACTCCGCTTCATACTTCACAAGAGCATTAGTCAAACTATTAGTTGACTTAGTGCGTGGTTGTATTCCTGCTTCAAGCTTCAAGGAATATTTTCTCTAGATCATTTTACTTCTGCGGAAATAATATTTGGCATTCAAAATAGGCTTTCTCTCCCCCTAATGCCAATATTAGATCTTTAATAGCATACTTCAATAGATATCCCTTATCATGGGCTTAAAATAATCAAATTCATGTATCTCCAACTGCAAGTGGAAGCATATATAAAATACACAACATTCACTTATAGAATTTTCGAATTACCATTAATGCAAAATTCCCTTAATGCATTATCTTCATAAATCCCAAATCATCATAAAGTGCGTTATCCATCATCTTAATTCCACAATTATACATCCCACCAATTGGGTAGTCTTCATTGAGCAAATTTCATATTAACTCACTCCCCCTGATTTTAGGCTACTTGAACATAGACCAATCTATTGCTTATGCATGTAACGCATTGAAAGCAACTTAATTTTTAGTTCAACGAGAACCATATAGACATAGCATGCTGGCTAGTCAATTTAATTATGAGGGAAGTACAAAAGTAAGCTCAACAAGAGCACAACATAGTGATACACATTCATGTGTACTGTGGAATATTGATATTCAGTCCAACATAGTAGATAACAACAAAATGCAAAGCTGCAAGCTTATTTAAAATCAGTGCAGTAGAGAAAGTTAACTCGGCCGAAAGGGACGCTGGCAAAACTTCAAGTCTTGATACATGCACTTAAAGATAGATTTAAGTAAGGGTATGCCTATTAAATATATATATTACCCATATTTTCTTATGTCTTTACCCAAAATTTCTCCCCTTTTTCATGCCATAGTTACTTCGAGTAGTAATATGCTTCTTGCATCATCTATGAATAATCACTTCTAATGCTCCATATAATCTAATTATACTTCTAGTATTTATTGGTTATGGCATAAAATTCACATACATATGGTAGAACAAAATTTCTAGTTCTCGGGCTAAAAATATTAAATACTTTAGAATTATACTATTTCTTGGCGAAGTTTGTCCTTCTAGGAACAATTCATATGCCAGTATAGTCCAATTGTTCATGTGCATCTAGGAAATTCAGTTTCCATTCTACCTACATGGTAGTGGTACACAAAGAACTATAACCTTCATGGTTAATTGAGACTTCTTTCTGTGGATAAAATAATAAAAATTTATTTAGATAGGCAATAGGCAATTATTTATATGTGAAACATATAAATCTAATTTATTCCATGAGAAATTATCACATGTTACTTCATATAACAATTGCAACTAAGAATATTAAATATTTTATATTAGTCTTCAAGCTAATAAATTAACCATTAATCACTTAATTCAACGGGAATTAAAACTTAATGCACCACTGCCACTACTATTAATACTTCAGGATATGAATTCAAAAGAAATAAATCTATAAGCACATGATTTAGTTCTTCTTCAAAAAAAATCTTAAATATTCCAAATAATATCATTCCCGCATGTCTTAACTTCTATACTTGACAAGCGGTAGCTTCATGCTCTATATTCAATTGTTATGATATATAATCACAAACCTTCATGGGTGTAACATACGCAAGCCACATATTCAAAGTTATTACAATTGACAATATCCTGATTTATAAAGCTGTCTAAAAGTTTAACTCAATTTCTGTTTGAGTAATGGTAAATTTAAATACTTCATGTATTACATTGCTCTATGATATTCTATACACAAGAGATATTTCTTCGAGAATATGCATTGATAAAATTTTATTTACCATCTTGTCTTCTAGACATTTAGTATAAAGCTTCAAGCTATTATTTATAGAGCAACATTATATCTCAATCTATAGGCATTTATGCTTAAAAAAATTCAACTTTCAATGCAACATGATATTCTGTAATTATAATTTGGGATTTTACTTATGTAGTGAGTCCCACGATGTCTTAATTTGTTACTTCTCATGGCCAAAAAGTCATTCTAGAGAGTAATTATCACTACACTTCAATGGTAGTCAAATATCCTACATGGACTTAATAATGACCGTAACAAATAATTATTCCATTCATAACAAGTTTAGGATATTCTTTTTTTTTCATGAAAGTATGCATATATCATTACAATAAAATCATGTGCATATAGGTTTATTGGACGTAAACAAGTAGTAAAGTGTAAAAAAACAGTGGATGGTTATGCAAAAATATTCTTAGAAGCATCCTAGTAATTTTCAGAATTTAATATGTAAGAATAATTTTTTTCCTGAAATTCAAATAACTTGTTGCACATAACTGCATGCTAGCATAAGTTATTAACAATTCGCCAAACATGTTGAAACTGCAGGTTACAATATTTTCGAGGCCAGACAAAAACAATGTTATGAAACATGTCGGAACTACAGGCTCCTAAATTAATCTAAAATAGATGTATGATTAGCAGGATCAATATACTAGATACTGCAAGATAATATTTAGTACAGCTTCATCTCTTTTTGATTTCTGTATGTAAATGCCTTCAAAGCTATGTATGTGCTAGTCGATGATAGCTCTGGCATGCAGGCAACGGAGGATACGTCGACAGTTCCTTGCCCGTGCTATCCGAGTGAGAGCGCGGCAGCGTGCAGCCTGCAGTATGCGGTGGCGTGCAGGCCACACGACTGTGCACGAAGTGGTCAGGCCACCGATGCAGACGACGGTGGAACACGACGTGTGCGGGCTGGGAGTTGTACTAACACGATACTGGCTTCTTGCCTGTTTCTAGAGTCATGAGGATTGGATGTCGTGCGATTAATTCAAATTCAGCTTGATTCAATTTTGTTCCTGGTCGAGATCTCAACCGAAGAGTAAGATGCAGCCTTACTATTCGGTGATAGTTTTCATGCACATAGAACCAAATATGCAACTAATGTCAGATCCAATGACTACAAGTTCAAGACACAATCGAGGCATAAAACGAGTAGATGGCTTTGATTGCAGGTCATATAGCCTCGCCTTTGCTGTGCAATAGCTGTGTTGGCGGTTTCTGCAGTAATGATTTAAACTGACCCTACAAGTATCGTTGGCATGCAAGCTCGATTGCAGTACAGATAATGCGCATATACATATTAGATGCATATGTACTTCCGTGTACATATTAACCTCGTTTAATAATGGAGACAAAAGCAATCTGCGTGATGCAATTCTTTTCATACCTTGTACAGAGGATGCCAATTTGATCTACGTCACATGCCGCGTAGGACAGTGATCAGTAGATACATACCGCGTAGGGCGTTTGGCACTATCGTAGAACTGTTTGCTTCACGACGACGATTCATGTCGATGTAGTGCAGATTAGATGCAGGTAGAGATAGCAGATCCGTTCCGCTAGCAACGTCGGGATATCGATGTCGTCGAAGTAGTCACGGCAGGGATGTCGTCATGAGCGTTGATGACAAAGATCTGCGGTGGCTTCAACGTCGATATCGACGTAGAGCTTGTCGTGCTGATAACGTGTTATAAAACATGTTGCCGGCGGTTAGGGCCTTCCTCTCTCCGTCTCTCACGATCAACATAGTAGATAAAAATAGAATAAGTAGACACAAGATGTAGGAAGACTATTCTTTATTTCTTTGAATATTGGTGATTACAACATAGAGCTCCCATATATATATAATCCTGCCAAGATCTAAGAGTTTCGGTAAGAGCCCACATATAAACGGACTAGAATTAAAATTCCTTCTTTTCCTTTCCTTCTAGGACAGAGTCCGTATGTTTTACAACATTGATAACTACAATAGGGGATGATGCTATCTATTTATATAGAGGCTTACTTGCCCTATAAGTTACGTAATCATGCCCAAGTTGGTCCAAGTTGGAGTTCTGGCAACGGTTAATGATCTCCTTCCTTAAATAGACGAGTTATGATCGTGTGGGACTCTTTGGTACGAATCTGGCAGCCAGCATATCCAGTGGTCAAGATATTCACACTTTCCTCAACTTGGGTCTTCCGTGAGTGTTCAGAGTTCAATCATTTGGTCATGATCATGATTTTTGTGATTGATCGAAAAGGTCGGTCAAGTGAAAGTCAATGTAGTCGAATGATAAGCTGTTGAATAAAAAATGCAATACTATGGGACTTTTCGTCATGTAAAACACATTTTACGCGCAAGTCGAACGGTAGCGGTAGGCACTCAAGTGGCCATGCCCGCACGATTTTCGAGGAATATGCATGGCATGCGGTTAATGCGTTGCTTTGAGTTTAGTGAGCGGTTTGTGCGTAGCTTGGGCTTTTAGAGAACGATTGGTTTGCCCGGTCACCCTGGTTGCCTTTATAAAGAGGCATTAGTACTGGTTTGGGTTCCATTAGGACCACTAATTTTTGCACCATGCATGAGGGAAAAAGCCACCGCTCGCCGCCACCAGGGCTCCCATCTAGAGTTCGGGCGTTTGACCTGGCACACTAGCGGTGATCCATCACTACTGTCTTCTTTTTTCTTCGTCTACATTTCCAACATCCTCGGCGCTCATTCCCGTCTTGACGGTCCTTCCACCTCCACCAACGGGTTCGCCGAGAGTTTTGGCTAGAGAAGTAAAAAATATTCAAGTTTGACTAAATATTTAAAAATTATTAGTACTTATGGTATACATGTTTATAATGATTTTATTTAGAGATACAAATATCGCTAATATTTTTTAATAAATATACTTAAAGTTAAGAAATTTTAATCAACACCAATACGATAGCTACACTTAGAAATGGACATAAGGAGTACGTCGTTTGCCATAAATGAATCATTAATAAACAATCAACAAATTCTTGGAAATATTCATCGGGAAAAAAATCACACATATCAAAACTCCTATGTTAAATGCTAATCAATTATGACAGACCAAGACACTTTTCAAACTCAACACGTAACGTGGTGGCTTACAAAATTACTCAAAGATGGAAATACACTAGGGCAAAGTTCCCCTACGCGACACACAACTTTTTGGTGTGCCTCCCCT